>CM077159.1:69998372-71198372 GCA_039583875.1 Platanthera guangdongensis
AAGCCAAGCAACTACTCACGCTAGCCCAGCGGCTTGCTCCTCAGGCCGCAGCAAAACCCAGCCGGACCTCGCTAGTAACCAGACTACCAGATTGCCGAACTCCATTTCTGGCAGTCCCAGCAACTCCTCGGAAGCTGATCAGTCCCTCGCCCTCTGCGAATGGAGGAGGCTCCTGTTTGTTCAGAAATTTCATCAGAGAAGGCTGCCAGGGGACGGGTCTCGAACTCTTCAGGTTTTATGGGTGGACTGAAGCCGGGGAGTCTGCGGGCTCGGCGGACTTGCGATCAATAAAATGAAGCTGGCGGGCAGGAGTGCCCCTGGCAGCTTCTCTGAAGAAATTTCTGAAAGCAAACTGCTCCTCCTGAAGGTGCAGAGGGGCGACGGACTGAGCAGGATTCCGAGGAGTGGCTGGCGACTGCCGAAGTGGAGTTCGGCGAGCTGGAGTCTGGCGGACTAGCGAGTCCGCTGGTTTTGCTGCGGCCTGAGGAGCAAGCCGCTGGGCTAGCGTGAGTAGGGCTTGGCTGATTACGTCGAGATGCTGGTCAGTCTGCCGGCGAGACTGCTCGGCCTCAAGGCGAGCTTGCTAAATTGCGTCCCAAAGAGAGTCCTCTGAAGAACTGGAGCGGTCTGAAGAGCGGGCTCTGCGATCTGACATTTCTGTCCGCTGAATTCAAAACACTACTCGGATCTGAAGGTTGCGTGTTAACTGTTGATGCACGAAAACACAAAGGGGGGTCGAGCACCACCAACTAACGGTTCGAGCACTGGGGAATAGAGAGACTGCGAGTAGTAATCTACTAAGCGGATGAGGGTAGGAAGATCAGCAGTGCCGTGAGCCACAACAACAACAGACTTCGCCCGTCGTGACCTGAATGGCTCTCTTGCGACGGGCTTTCCCTTGATTGAAGAATGATTTGGTTACAAGTGAAAGGAAAAGGTTGACAAGAGAAGAGCGAGGAGGAGTCCGCAAGGCACAAGATTCGAGTCCGCAGCCTTTAACAAGTAGGCTCCTGGGTCCGAGTCAGCGTGCCCTGGGTGCACCACCTCCCCCTATTTATAGGATAGGGGGCCTGCCCAAACGGGCAGGGCTAAAAATAACCGGCTGCCCGTGGTACAGGAGACCGGGAAGCGGTGACGGGAAGCAAAAGAAAAGAACAGGCCAGTCCGCGCAGAAGGGGCGGACTGGGCTCACGGGCTGGAGCTTCCACTGCTGCTGCTAGGCGCGATCCTGCTGGACGACGGCGGCCTGGGCGGACGTGACACTGAGTCCGCTGCCATAGAAAATCCAAAGATCCCAAGGCACGGCGGACAGAGCGGGCAGATCCTTGAGTCCGCTACTGGGAATCATCCCTGGTGGCCGATTGGTTACCTAGCCGGACTGGGCGACTACCTAATTGAGTCCGCGAGTGTTGAAAGGGGGGTCTTGGCATCTTGCAAGATATTGCGGACTGAGGGGTTAACAATTGCATTGTCAATCCCACAGTTGATCTCTTCAGTTTGTTAAATTCTTTTGATACAATCTATTTAAATTCTCTTCCAATTGTCTGCATAAAGCCCTTCTTAGATATTGTACCATATACAACACCAATAGGTCTCACAGTTGCCAAGCAACTCAAGGACAGTTTTGTAGTTACTGAGATTCAAACAATATCAGCTCCCAGGATATTTCTTCTCCAGAGGCTGTCTCAGCTCCCACTTATAAGATGGATGACAGTCCTCTTCCTGATTTGGATGAGATAATCATGCCAGATACAGAAGCAAAAAATGTATTAGTTGTTGAACCTATCCCTGAAACAGTTGCTCCAGCTCTAGAACCTCCAGTACAGCCTCAGGCTGAAAAGCAAATTGATAAAGAATCTTGCTGAAAAACTCTGGCATGACTTATATAATAATTATCAGGGATCCTTCTCTGATAAAAGATGATGATGAGGACAATATGATGATTCTTGCAGTTGTAGCTCTTCTGCCAAGAAGATAAAGCTTCTTCCTAAGAAAAGAAGACTCCTCACGGTTGCTGCTACAAGCCAACAATCCCATACATGACATACCTTATTATATTCAATATAGACATCACTCATACCCTGGGATGCCAGCTTGGATGTGGCTTTCTAAAAATTGAGCAGAAAGCAAGAAAGAAAAGTAGGAGATATTCTCCTCCTCCTCCTTAGAGGCACAGGAAAGGTCCTCCTCATCCTCCAGATGCTGCTGGTGCTTCAGGCAACACCTCTCAGAGTCCTACCTCATATGCTTAAACATACTACAGACATCAAGGTAGATCCTCAACATATCAAGGAAGCAGCCAGCATAGGTACTCTTCATGCAGACAGCAACATCAACAACCTCAACAACAACAACATCATCAAAAACAGCAACAGCAAGCTCCTGAACCACAAAAAGAAGACAGTCCTAAAAGGCCAGAATCTCCACCCATTCCCTTTGTGGATCCAGAAATAGAGACAACTGCTAGAATGTGCAGGTTCCATGAACTTGTTGGACTTTCAATGATAAACAAAGCTAAGGCTGAAGGAAAAGATCCATCCCAATACTCCATAATGTCAAAATACAAAAAAAGAAGAACTAAAAAGGTATGCAAAAGCTAAAAAATTCTTTAATGTTGATGCCTATATGAACCTACATCCAGAGGCTATTGTGCTAGTGCTACATCTCTAAATATTATTGGAGCTGCTGATATGACAATGTCCAAGAAGCAAGTAGTTAATCCCAATAGAGAAATCAAGTTTACACAGCCTGCTGACCAGGAGAAAGATGACAAGCTAAAGGAGAAGCTGAAGAAAAAGAAATGATATATATTCTGTTTAGTTTCTGTTGGTCTAAAATCTCTTACTTATTTACTGTCACAAAACAACTTTATAAATATTTGGTGCATGTTTTAATTTTTCTACAAGATATATTTCTTCCTGCTTTGTGAATGTTTTCATTTCATTTGTATTAGTGACCTCACCCAAATATGGGGAGATTGTTGGATCGCTAGTTGGATTTTGGCTAGGTTCACTAACTAGGATCTTTGACACACCATGTATAGCCATGGTCATGTCTGTGTCCTAGAGTTTAGGCTAAGTCCTTAAATCAATCATATATGGACCAGCCAATAGAAGAAAGCAGAAGACTCGAAGACTTAGAAGAAAATCAAGTTCAGAAAGTGAGTTCGACGTTCGTCGAACTCAGCTCGACGATAGTCGTGCTCCGCTCAACGAACTCAGAGTAAATTCTCTGAGTTGAGCTCGACGATATTCGAGCTCAGGTCGATGAATTCTGGAAGTTTAACTTCAACACATTAAGTCCAGAATACTTTCTCTGAACTCAGGTCGACGAGTAATATTATCAGCTCGACGAACTTAGAGCACAGAATTTGGAAGTTTTTCACAGAAAGCAGTCAGCTGATCTCAGTTCGACGAACTTGGTTCTCAGGCTGACGAACAAACTTTCTCAGGTCGACGAACATGATTTCTCAGCTCGACGAACTTGTATCTCAGGTCGATGAAATCTGTTCTTTGGTTGATGATTACTGTGCAGTTCCATACTTGGAAATTTCCTTCATTTTTTCCTTATTTTATAGTAGTAATTCCTGAGTATTAATGCTTATATTCTCTAAATATAGCCGTTAATGACAGCATTGATCATGGTCTTCATTAGGAATTTACTTGTTGTTTTTAATGGGACAGTTGGGAAATTCTTTAATGCAAATATTCTCTCCAGCCGCATTTCATTCTCCAGGCAGTCAGCATTTAATGCAAGAAATTCAAAATTTAAAGAAAAAATCGACTGAGCATATAAAATAGATTTTCCTTTTCAATCGGCAGTAGAGACAGAACACAAGAAATCATTCAAGAAAAAAAGATTCGGCTCTGTCTTCATCAAGTGTTTTCCTTCCAGCAAGCTTCCAAGAGAAAATCAACTTCAATCTGTCTACAGCTCTCTGGAGAAATTTTTAGAAGACCTACTCGCCCTGCAAAGCACTCAATCTTCCTGAACAGAACTTCATCTCAGGGGGAGCTTTGATACCATCAAGGATCCACAAGTCTTATCAGTTGTTTTGAGAAAAGAGAATACAACATATAGTTTTTTTTATTTCATCCCACTGTACACAGGGTTCTAGCTCCCTTCAAAAGTTAAACTCTCTGTTGCAAGTCTCCTGATCAAAAGACTTGATTTGGTTTTTTTTAGGCACCTGATCAAAAGCCTGAAGGGTTTCCTAATCTACCTGAAGCACTTAATCTTGTGGTGACAGGCACCTGAATAAAAACCTATTATTCAGTGACAGGGCACCTGATAAAAAACCTGAGTGGATTCCTACCAGGGTGGTATTTGTGGTAGAAGTTTTAAGTGGATGTACCCAAGTTTTTGGAGAACCATTATAAAACTCTTGTGTCGTCTACGATGCTACTTTATTTTTTACTGTGTGTTGTTTGCTGAATAGTTTATCTTTCTATTTCTGCACTATCTGATTACACAAATAAGTATTACTATTTTAATTCTATAATAAAAATATAATAAGATTTTAAATCTATACTATTTTAATTCTATAATTAAAAATATAAAATCACCCCCCCCCCCCCCCTCTAGAGTTAAACAATCTAACACCCTTGGTGGTATCTTCCATACCATCCTTCACAGAATGTTCATTGCTTTAGCATTAGTAATCTTGGCCTTCTTTTGCACTTCATTCCACTCAAGTGGTGGCACTGCACCGGTACTTGTAGTTGTCACTGGTAGTGGGAGACCTGTCAAAATGGATTTATATATATCTTCATCAATGGAATTCATGCAAAGCTTAATTCTTGCCTTATTTTGTGCCATGATATAAAAGACAAACTGGAGTAGATAAGATCTATCAAAGATCTTTTGGTTCAGATGTAAGCCTGTGAAACCAAAGAACCGACCCTCTGATACCAATTGAAAGTGAAGGATAGATTTCCTTTAAACTAGGGGGTGAATAGTGTATATTAAAATTTTAATTTGTTTTTACAGCGGAATTAAAGTAGGTGATAAATAAATATATGTGAAAAGAATACTATCACATCACACAAATAAAGAAAGTAAAGGCAATCTAGACAACACAAGAAATTTATAGTGGTTCCCCAATAAACCTGGTTACATCCACTCTTCTACCACCCTGGTAGGAATCCACTATAGGTTTTTGCTTAGGTGTCCTGCCACAATAGGTTTTTGCTCAGGTGCCCTGTCACCAGAAGATCTATTTTTCTAAGGGAGATCTAGCAACTCTTTGAGCTTTTGATCAGGTGCCCAAAAACCAAACCCAAGTCTTTTGATCAGGTGACTTATGAACCAAAAGGTTTTAACTTTTGAAGGGATTTAAAACCCCATACACAGTGAAAGGTAAAATGAAAATGATGTTTTCTTCTCTGTCTCAAATCTCTGAGAAGACTAGCGGATTGTTGTTGATGTCAAAGCTCCCCCTAATTTGTATGGATCTGATCAGGTTTGGAAGCTTTGCTTCAGCGAATAGGCCTTCAAAGTGATGTTGCTCTTCAACAAGCTTTTAGACTCTATCTATATTCCTTAGCTTTCTGCATATCTTTTTCTTGTTTTCCCTACTCTACAATTTTCAGGAGTATATATTTCCTAGCAGATTTCAAAACCTCTGAATATTTTTAAAATATTTCCTTGAAATCCTCTGCATAAACTCTGGGAATCGGAACGGCTCAATTTGTCTCTATTGTATTTCCCTAAATGTCCCAGTAAATATGGAAGAGTAATAACTCTGTGAAAACATAGTCAATGCTGCTAGGTAACGGCTATATTTTTGAGAATATTGAGCATTAATTAATAGAGTATTGTTGTTTCATTATAATACAATTTGAAATCAAACTGCTATAGTCGAACTGAGAAACTACAGAGAAGATTAGTCGAACAGAACTTGGAAGGAGTTAGTTGAACTCAGCAAGGATTTTGTCGACCTGAGCTCCAAGTTCATCGAACTGAAATAGTCCTTCGTCGAGCTGAACTTTTGATATTAGATCACAGTTCGTCATCGCAGGGAGAGTTTCGTTGAGCTCAACTCAGAGAAGGAACTCTGAGTTCATCGATATGAGATCAACGATCGTCGATCTGAGTTCAGCTATCATCGAACGCCTTTTCTGCATTCTTTTTAACTGCTTTTCCTCTGAAGTCTTCTGTCTCTAAAGTCTTCTGAAGGAGGGTACTGTCAATCTAAGTATGTGCTGCTGACCTTGACCCTAAAAATAACCAATGACCCTAGACTATACTTGTTGGGTCATCTAAATAATCCTAATAGTGAACCTAGCCCAAATCACAAGTAGGGTTCAACAATAAAGTTCGATGAACTCAGAAACCCAGTTCGACGAACTCTGAGTTCAGCTCAACGAAAAGTGAAAGGTACGTTCGACGAACTCAGTGCTCAGTTCGAAGAAAGAAAAAGCAATCATCGTAGTTGAAAATTGTGAAATATACAAAGTCCACAAGCATTGAGTGAGGCAAGCTCACTCAACTCCATGTGCAAATATGTTGACTAAATCTCAAAGTCAGTGTTGTTTCTTAGACACAGAAATTTGGCTAAGCCCAAATGCGTTGAGTGTAGTTCATTCACTCAACGCAAGATAACAAAAGAAAATCTGTTAAATTGTTTACGTTGAGCGGAGCTTACTCACTCAAAGCCAAGAAGCAGAAAATCTGGCTAAGGCCGAAAGTGTTGAGTGAGGCGTGGTCACTCAACTCTCTCAACGACATGATGCAGAAATGATCAAGACAGAAATCGTTGAGTGAGGCATGGTCAATAAACGCTCTCAATGCTTAAGATGCTGAAGAAGCAAAAAAGGATAAGGCTGAAAGCCTTGAGTGAAGCATGCTCACTCAATGCTCTCAACGGATAAATAACAGAAAGTATGGCTATAACACAATGCATTGAGTGAGTTGTGCTCACTCAACGCTAGGCATTCAAAAAAGGCTGTATAAAAGGTTAAGGCAAAAAGAGTTGAGTGAGGCTTGCTCACTCAAAGTTGTCAATGCCTAGATAGACATAATTGTTTATGTACTTTGGCATTGCGTGAAACTTATTCACTGAACGCCTATTCTACTGATGCTTGATTTTTGACAAAGTCTTCAGGTGCTGATGTCAGCAAGTCAAAAAGTCAACCTTATTCAAACTATTAGCGGCAAATCTACTATACAAGACAAAAGGCGTTGTAGACCTACTATATGACAGTTGGGCATTTAAGCAAATGATGCAGCCAGTATTAAATGTGTGTGGCCCACTGGTCAAAGAGTCGTTGGGCATAAATAATAAAAAGAAAAAGCCTTTACATAGGAAGACAACATTTGGAAGCAGTGCCATTGAGATACTTCTTCTTCATTACCATTATTGCATTGAAGAGGAGAACATCGAGCAAAAAGACTGGAGGTCTAAAGGCTCAAAAAGGTCAGTTGTTGGTCTTTATCAACGACTACACCAAGATCGCAGAAAATTTATGAATAAAGTTAGCTTGTGGCATTTTCCATCTACACCAACAGATTCTACACAAATCCAGAGGCATAACACTGAAGAACATATACTGGAGTATGTGGATAAGAGTTAGGGCTGAACTTCCTCAGCTCAGGAAATAAAGAAGAAGCAAAACTCTTTCTGTCAGTTACTTCCAGCACATTCTAAAACAATCTATATCCTAGTTATTGTGAAGAAGTTGAGCTGAGAATTCTTCAGCTTAGGTAGCAGCAAGCATTGCTGCAGTTACTTCACAAATCCAGCAGGAAATCTCTGGTACTGTGAAGAAGAAGCAAGGACTGAGTGTATCTCAGTTCATGTAAAGGAAGACTCATGAAATAAATTCTTGGTGTCAAAGTTGGGCTGAGTCTATCTCAGTCAAGGTAGATTAACACAGAGAAATTTCTCTTGTGTCCAATCAAGAACCTCATCAACTTACTTCCATCCTGTAGGATCCTTTTGGATCTGAGTGGTAGGAGCAAGTTTGCTCTGAGATAGGTGAGTCATTCTTACTGAGTGATAGGGCACTTGTTCCAGAGCTGTAGGATCCTTTGGATCTGAGATAGGACCTTTGGGTCTGAGTTATAGGAGAGGAATACTCTCTGAGTGTAGGATCAATAGTGGATCTGAGGTAGGGCTGTCCTCCTTACATGAATGTTGGGACTTTGTCCAAAGGTAGGTGATCTGCTGATCACTGAGTAGTAGGCCATTGTGGCTGAGTTGTAGGTCTTGAAGGAGACTGAGAGATCCCAAGGGATCTTAGGTGTAAGCTTTTTGAAGCATTGATTTGGAGAAGTGCCTTGACTGATAGGTAGATGGAAAGGTGCGAGGAGAGTGGATGTACCCAAATATTGTGGAACCACTATAAATCTCTGTGTACTTTGTTGTGTTGTTTTCTTTATGTAGGTGGCATGTCTTGAAAGCAGAATATAATCAACCAACAAAGCATGTAACAAAAAGAAAAGAAAAGATAGTCACTAAGGACTAAGAAACCTATTCACCCCCTCTAGGTGATTTAGCTATCCTTGAAATAAAGAATTTCAGGGGGAACCATTGGAAATGCTCCTACCGCCGGTGGAATTTTCATACAATAATAGCCATCAGGCCAGCATCGGGATGGCTCCCCATAAGGAACTTTATGGAAGGAGGTGTAGATCTCCACTATCATGGGTACAGGATGAATATCCAAAGGCTTTAGGGATCGAGTTCATTGATGACACTGATGTTGCGGTTTGATTGGTACGAGACCGTATGCGTGAGGCTCAAAGTTGGTCGGCTAAGTACTATAATACAAAGCAGCAGATGGTGGAATTTTAAGTGGGAGACAAGGTGTTGCTGAAGATCTGGCCAATGCATGGAGTGTCACGGGTGCGTGGTATGAAGAAACTCAGCCCGAGGTATGTGCGGTCGTACGCTATATTGGAGAGAATAAGTCCTTTGTCCTATCGACTGGAGATACCACCAGAGCTGGTGAAATTGCACGATGTTTTCCATGTGTCATCGCACCGGATGGAACTACTACGGCCAGACCAACATGTCCCCACCATTTGATGGAGCGGTAGCAACTGACAGATTCGTCCAACTAGAGCTGGTGCGGATAGTGGACATCGATATAAGGAGCTTGCGGCAGAAAAGTGTACCATTGGTAAAGTTCCAATGGTCTAATCATGGGAAGCAGGAATTTACTTGGGAGCTAGTGGATTTGATGGAGAAGCGCTACCCGGAGGAGTTTTCCCAAGGTAAGGTTTAAAAGCATACTATATTTTACTTTCTTGCTTTGCTTCCCTGTAGCATTAACCTTATTTTGGGGACGAAATCTTTTATTTTGTTTATAAGATTTGTAACATCCAATTTCACACTAGGCCCCTCGCACGCTTCCTGAGTCGAGAGACTTGACTCAGGCCCGGGGTGTATAGGCTGGTGGGCAAGGGTTGAATGATACTCAACGAATCTTGGGGGAACGGACTTAAGATAAACCGACCAAGGGAGATTCTTCCGATATCGCCAAGGATACCAACGAATTTGTTGAGAATGATTGGGGATTTATCTAAGTGTATTCGTCAGGTATAGTTATTATTCGTCGAGTATCGCTGGGTGATACTCGACGTACTCGATGCCAGATTTGGATAAATGGTCAAGTGAATTTCGTCAAATATCACTTAGGCAATTCAGCCTGACTAGTCTAGAATTTGTCGGGAATACACGTGTACACTCACCGATTCGTCAAGTATTGTGGAGAAGAATTCGGCGGGAGAAAACTTAAGAAATTCGGCTAAGAAGAATTCATCGAATATCACTGAGGATATTCGAAAAATTCGTCGAATATCACTTGGACTATCAGGCGAGAGTAGTCGGGAATTCGTCAAGGATACCGACATTCACTCGCCGATTCATCGAGTATTCAAGATGATACTCGCCGAGTTTGACTTGGTGCATGTTCGGTCCAGGAAAAATCCGCAGTCTTGTGAAGGTGGACTGAACCGGACATCGGGATTTGTTCAAAGTGATTCTTTGGACCGGTCATTTCGAATAAGACTTAATTTAGGCAATAATTGGCAGTCCAATAGCGCGACGACATGTGGCAGAGTGACTCAACCCTAGTAAATATTATATGGAGCGAACAAAACCCTAGCCATCACCCTTGGTGCTAGGTCTCTAGTTACTTCTAGGAGAGATATCGACTCAAAAGAGTTTTGATTCGTGAGAAGAAGACTTCCTAGGAAGAGACCATGTTAGGACTTGTGTCCTAGAGTTTAGTTGTCTTCAACCTTTCCTCTCTTCATTGTGAAGAGGATGGACTTGGTTTCATGAAGAGAAATGGTCTTGTGAGGGTGAATAAGGGAGGAGGAAAATCTGTACTGAATTTTGAGTAAATGTCTAGACGAGGAAGACGAACCGATGTCGTCCGTCTTGCTTTAAGATGCATGTAGAAATCTATTTTCTGCGGGCAGCGAACTTCAAGGTCTTTTTCGGGTACGACATGATCAGATCTGGGCTTTCGGCTAAACACAAAAGTCGTAGCCATTTTAAAGACCTTTCCAACGGATTGATACACATTTTCATACGAGTCATGTAGCCTCGAGAATATCAACTCCAAGTTGATGTATCGTCAAGTTTGGTGTACTTGATATTCTCTGGTTCATTTAGTATTGGGCTTGGTTTGAGTAAAGAAATTGTAAGAATAGATGTTGAGGTTTTGGTGAACATAGCATGTGAACGTGATAAACAAGTGGTTGGAGAAACATAATTGAGTTTGATTGTAATTTGGGAAATGGTATAGTCTTTGGATGTGGTTGTGACGCTCGATAATTGAATAAGTAAACCAAAACTATGTATCCACGTAAATGAAAGGGGTGAAGTATCTTTATGATGATGTGATTATCGTGGTGGAAGTATATTTGTTGGTGAATGCTCGATCCTTAACAGTAATCGCAAGAGGTTGATGTATGACCATGAGAGGTGATAAGTAATGGAAAGTGTAAGTGGTCCACTGCATAGAGTTGTGTCTCCCTACGGGTAGCAATGTGTGTTGTTATGTTGTACAAGGTGGCTTTCCACCTAGGTTTCGAGGAACCCTTTAGTTCTTGGATGCATGAAACTGTGGAAGGGTAACTAGTGCGCATGTGTTTGCCGCACTGGAATAATATGCTGATAAGGGTCTCGGTGTGGATCCTTGAGTGTTGTTGAGCACTAGTTTGGTAATGATGAGAAGGGTCTCTGTTGGAGCCCTTGTATGTTGATGGAATGCCTACATGATACTACATGCGGTTTGAGTTGACACACGGTGTCATAATCCTGGGTTAAGGATAGTGTGGTAGGTCTACGGGCTTGCCAGTCATCACACCGACGGGAGCTGACAAATAGACTTTGGGCGGTTGGGCTTGGTCCTTGGTGCTCACTCTCAAGGCTCCTTCCGTGCCAAGTGGACGGTTGGGCTTGGTCCTTTGGTGATACGCTCCTATAAGCTCCTTTTGTGCCACGATATTAGGCCAATTGGGCTTGGTCCTCGATGCACACCTACCCGAGGCTCCTTCTAAGCTGTAGTACGCAGGAGATCTGTTGTTGTGTTCTTAGCATTGAGGTGTATGGAGGCTTAGGCTAGGTAGTGTGGACGTCCGCCTAATAGTGGAGAAACCCGCTCTATTTTCACCGTCTGGACACGTCGGATGATGCTTGAGAGGTTAGCTACCTGATCGAAAAGAGGGAACTTCAAGTCTGTGTCGACATAGCAATAGCATGTGTCTGAGCATGGGTGAGTCATTGTATTGCATGCATAACATCGCATTTCATTGCATGCACTGGATCCTCATCATATAAGTTTGTATGGACACTCTTGTATGGTGTGTTACTTTACTGTGGAGCCGATCCTTAACTTATATATTTGTATGGGCATTCATATAAGTTAAGTTATTTTCCTGTTGTGTTTTACCTGCTTAATGGATTGATACAAATGAGTATAAATACTAGATTAAAATTTTGATAGACTTGCTATACCTCACTGCCGTTTCTACTCTCTTCATATATATATGCTCCTCACCTGATTGTACAACTATTGTATATTTATATTATATCCTTGTTCCTTTCTCCACCCAGTGTCGAGGAGTCGCCGGGGAGCGGATGTGATAGCCAATTAGTCTTTATGACTAACGGTTGCTACCTCTTCTTTATTAGGAGGAAACCCCGCAGACAGAGCAACAACTGGTATTGCAGGAGACCAGCCAGGCCAGATGGACAGGGCCTGAAGTGACGGTGTCATCCATGCCATCAGTGACTAATGTGAGTTATAGAGAGACTCATTTTGTAGCCATTTGACATTTTTTCTACTCTAATATTATGGAAACCTTGGTTGCTCCTTTTACCTGATGTAATTATTTCTGGAATATTATACAATTGTGCAATTTGACTTCTATTTTATATTCATTATGTTGGGTTGGCATGGATGAGATGTTTACCCAGCAGGATGGGCGACTTGTAGTATAGGTTAGCCCGTGCTCTAAAGTTACCGCAAGACGGATGTTCTGGGCATAATACTCTACTCAGACGTGTTCTGTGTTCGAGAGGGCGGGGGGTCTTACATTCTGGGCATGGACTGGTTGTCCAGATATGATGCAGTTATCCAATGAAAGGTTAAGCATTTGGACTTCAAGATGGACAACGGCCACCGCAGGAGTGTGTATGGCTTTCCGTGCCAGGATTGCCCGATTATTTCAGAGGTATGTGCTCGGAAGCTTTTAGATTCCGATTGTTGTGCTTATTTGGTTTCTGTTTTGGAAACCGTTGGTAGTTTGGTGCATGTCAAGGATTTTCATGTGGTGTGAGAGTTTCTTGATATTTTCCCAATTATTTTGCATGGTCTTCCGCCTGAGAGAGATGTGGAGTTTGTTGTAGATCTGGAGCTGGGTACTCGCCCTATTGTTAAGGCACCATACTGAATGGCCCCGAGTGACCTGGAAGAGTTGCGCACCCAACTAGATGAGTTGTTGTAGTGTAGATTCATTAGGCCAAGTTCTTCACCTTGGGTGTGCTCTCGTCTTGTTTATAAAGAAGAAGGATGGATCTAAGAGGTCGTGCATTGCTATAAGGAATTGACTAAGGTAACTATCAAGAACAGGTATCCATTACTGCAGATAGATTATTTGTTTGATCAATTGAGTGGTAGTATAGTGTTTTAGAAGATTAAACTTCGTTCAGGCTACCATCAATTGAGAATCCGTGGGACGGATATTCTACAGACTGCCTTTCATTCTTGGCATGAACATTTTGAGTTCTTCGTAATGTCCTTCGGATTGATGAATGCACCTTTTGCTTTCATGGACATGATGAACAGAGTGTTTAAAGATCTCTTCAACCAATTTGTGGTTGTTTTTATTGATGATGCTCTGTTTTATTCTCGAAGTGCTGAGGAGCATGCCCAGCACTTGCGTTTAGTTCTGTCTGCTTTAAGAGAACATAAGTTGTATGCCAATTGGAGTAAGTGCGAGTTTTGTCTACCTCAGGTGTCCTTTTTGGGTCATGTTGTGAATAAAGATGGAATTTCCATTGACCCAGAGAAGATAGCTGCCGTGATGGATTGGGAAAGACCTACCACACCTAAAGAGATAAGAGGCTTTTTAGGCTTGACGGGCTATTATAGAAGGTTCATGGGAGGATTCTTCGCATTGTCAGCTCCATTGAATAAACTTACGCAGAAGAACACAACTTTTCTGTGGAGCGATAAGTGCGAAGAAGCCTTTCAGAAGTTGAAAAGGAGGTTGTACACTGCTCCAGTGATGTCTTTACTTACCGAGAGAGTGGAGTATGCTATTTATGTGGATGCATCGCACATCAGGCTTGGATGAGTCTTGATGCAAGAAGGAAAAGAGATTGCGTATAGATCGAGGCAGTTAAATATTCATGAAAGGAACTACCCTAGTCATGACTTGGAGTTTGCGGCACTGATTTATGCCCTGAAGTTATGGAGACATTTGTTGTATGGCACGTTGTGCAAGATTTACACGGACCATAAGAGTTTAAAGTATGTCTTCACTCAGAAGGAGCTGAATTTGTGCAAGCATAAATGATTGGAGTATGTCACAGATTATGATGTCGAGATTCTTTATCATCCAGGCAAAGCTAATGTGGTAGCTGATGCCTTAAGTACGAAGTCCACATAGATATTTAATCTTTATGTGGAATCCTTGGTGGAAGAGTTTTTATTAATGGGTATTTCTGATGGGAGTAGTGAATCACCAAGCAGCCTGAAAGTGGCAGAGCCTTCTTGGATTACGCTTACAAGGCTACATCAAAAGGACAACCCTGATTTGCAGCATATTTGCAGTAGAACTGAAAAAGTGGAATTACCGGACTTTTCAATCGATGATGCGGGTAATTTGAAGTAACGCGGTAGGTATTGTATTCCGCTATTGAGGATATTCGTGCAAAGTTGTGTAGCCTATGACCCTTGTATTTGAAGTACAGCGGTAGGCTAACATGGTTCTAGTGTTGTCTACGACCCTTGTTCTACAAAGATATATAGAGATCTGAAGCAGATCATTGGTGCTATGGGATGAAAAATGATATAGCCAAGTTTGTGTCCGAGTGTTTTACTTGCAAGCGAGTTAAGGCAGATCATGGATGGCCTGATGGCAAGCTAATGCCTTTGGATATTCCAAGTTGAAAGTGGGAGAGTATATCTATGGACTTTATTACTGGTTTGCCAAGATCTCCCCGAGGGCACGATTCTGTGTGGGTCATAGTTGATAGATTGACAAAGTGTGCTCACTTCATGCCGTTCAAGATTGATTACTCCATGAAAATGATAATATAGTTGTATTTGGAAGAAGTCATTAGATTGCATAGAGTTCCTGTAAGTATCGTGTCAGATTGAGATTCCAGATTTACGTCACATTTTTGGAAAAGTTGCAGGAAGGGTTCGGTACCGATCTCAGGTATTCCACTACTTATCATCCGCAGACCAATGGTCAAACGGAGAGGGTTTATCAGATTTTGGAAGATATGATAAGATGTTACTTCTTGTACCACGAAGGAGCGTTGGATGAGCAGCTTAGATTGATGGAATTTGCCTAAAATAATAGTTATCAGGAGAGTTTCCAGATGACCCCCTTTGAGGCCTTGTGTGGGAGGCATTGTCGAACCCACTTGTTTTGGGCTGAAGTTGGTGAAAGACCATTGTTGGCTCCAAAACCTTTGGAAGAAATGAGTACCTATGTGTTGCATATTCGAGAGAAGCTTCGTATAGCTCTAGAGCAGTATGAGAAGATTGTTAATCGATGAAGGGTTGATCTGGAGTTCGTATTTGGGGACGTGGTTTTTCTCAAGGTTTCTCTGATGTCTGGCGTTAAGACGTTTAGAAGGAACCACAAGTTGGATCCCAGGTATGTGGGACCTTTATAGGTTGTTGATGCATCAAAGTGTCAGCTTACAGGTTGGATTTTCCTGCTAAGTTTCCTAGCGATGTGTTTCATGTGAGACAGTTGAGGAAATGTGTGCTTAGTGACTGATATGTCCTTGACTCGGTGCCCCAATTGTAGCCTAATCTTACTTATGTTGAGATGCCTGTTCGTATCCTAGATGCGCAGGATCGGGTGTTGCGAAGGAAGACAATACCCATACTCCCCTTTTGATTTTTCCTCCTTAGAAAGTAGGGGCAGTGTAGGGTTCGGCCAGAAACTGATTCACTAGGTAGCATAGGATTTCTAGCAAGACAAATTCGTCGAATATGCATGAGTTAGAATGAGTATAATTCGTCGGATAATGTTTTAGTCTGGTTATGTCTTATTCGTTGAGTATTCTCGACGAATTCGTAAATTACTGTCTTTGGTGTCGAGTGCGTTGTGTGTAACTATCTTGACGTCGAGTGATTTGAGTGAAATTGCCTTTGGCATCGAGTGTGTCGAGTTCATCGAGTATTAATGAGAAGCTAAGTCTTTTTCGTCGAGTATTGCCTTTCGCGTCGAGTGTGTTGAGTGTAACTATCATGGAGTCGAGTGTGTTGAGTGTAAATTTTATGGCGTCGAGTGCTTTGAGTGAAATTCCCTTTGGCGTCGAGTGAGTTGTGTGAACTCAGCTAGGCGTTGGGTGAAATAAAATTCGTTGAGTTAAGTCCTGGTGTTGAGTGAAGTATTTTCGTTGAGTGATATTGGCATCGAGTGAAGTCTTTATCATCTAGATTAATTCGTCGAGTGATGTGGCATCAAGTTTGTTGAGTGCCTTGAATTTGCCAAGTAAAATTTGTTGAGAGAACCTTGTAATCATTGAGTATAGTCAATGAATTTCCCGTGGACTTGAGTATTACACTCGTATTCGTCGAGTATCGCTAAGTTATCCAAATTTCGCCTAGTACAATTCGACGAGTATCTCCTGTATTCGTCGAGTACATTCAACAAATCAGGGTGGACTTAGGATCCTTTCTCGCTAAATGAAGTCAATTCGTGGAGTATTTACCTTAGGGTGATTTTTTTCGATTTTCCCTTCCTCTTTGTCGTTGAGGAAATCATGAGGTTAGGCTTGAGTTTTATTAGTGATCTGGATGTATGGTTGTGGCTAGGTTAGCAGTGGATAAAGGACCACCAAGTTGATGTCAGTGCGTGAATCATTACACATGGTGGTTTGTATTTTCTTATGGATTGTTGGGTTGTGTTAGACAATGTGGCCACCTCCACAGTGCCTTTTTGAGATGTTTGGACTCTTGGGTTGTGTTGGATAATGTGGCCACCACCAAAATACCTTATTGAGATGTTTGAGTCTGTTTGTTCGTGTTGGAGAATAGGGCCACCAACTCAGAGCTGTTTTTACCAAATGTTTATGATTCACGTGTTTAGAGCTGTTCAGTCTCTTCTTATTATATGGACAAATGTTATTTTGCTTGTAGAAACTAAAAATCAGCTTCTGTGGAGTTCAAACCCTTGGTGAAGGGGTGATCTCACATTTACTTTTCTCTCACAAGCTCAAACAGCTAGAGACTTAGAACAAGAAATGGACCCAAGGCTCCAGCACGGAGGTCCCCCCAAACACCTAGAAGATCTTTGAGTGCTTCCCCTGCTTAGCCAAGTGTTGAGCTAAGGATATCTCAGAAAGCCCAAGAAGACTAGAGCACAGGCAAGCATGCCTTCTGAGGTACCCCCTTAGGTCTATTTATAGTTTTCTGAAAATGGTCTACAACTTCCAGCCTCCACTATTCTAAACAACTATATGTAGTCCAGATTAGCCTGCCAACGGCGTAACTCCGTTGTTTTGAAAGGCTATGAGTAGGATAACATTGGTTACTATTAACAGGGATAAAATGGTAAGAAAATACATCATTCAACACTTAGGTGAGTGGCCCTTGAAAACCTCCACTCGCATGGTGTAGTGAGTGCACAATGGTGCTAGCACTCTCCGCCTCCGTATGGCAGTTGATGAGTGCAGGACAGAATTACTCCACTCGCCAACGGCCTGGCGAGATGTCATTCAACGCTAGGAGGCATTTTGTGAATAAGCCTCGCTCGTTGCCGGAGTGGAATGACTCGAGTGGACTCGACTCTAGAGGCAGGGGTCGAGTGAACTCGATGCTAGGGGTCCGGCTTGCCCGACTTTGCTAGTCAGAATCCTATTGATCCCAACTCGCCGAATATGGCATTATACATAATCCATGCACTTTGCGATGTTTACCCAAGCTCGGAAAGAAACATCCAACCATGCAAAATGCGGTGAGTGCGGTAGGAGCCAGAGAGAATCTTTTGGTTGGATCCACCAGTGGCTATATATATGCGCCCGCGTACCTGGGCGACCTTTGCCATTCCCCTTACTCTGACCTTGTCTAGATGACTCTTTCCATAGAGCTCTAAGAGAGGTTGGACCATGCTCGCAGACTCAATGTCGCTCGCGCTGCCAGCCTAGTCGCTATATCACCTAGCGCTTTGCTGCGCAAGCCTCCTAATCCTCAGCCTACCAAAAAAGCAAAGTCAGCTCAAAAAAATTTCGAGTCAGACTATCGCGACTATCCTCCACCCCCGATCATGGACTCGCTTTTTCCTCTAGGCCAGCTCCCAAACAAAAGGGGAAGGGGATCATCGAGATTCCTACCGACCAGGGCAGTCATTAGATTGACATCAAAGCCTCTATGTCATGAGTCCACTCCCCCCAAGATGACTCACGGGCTCAAACTCCTCCTGTTACTCTCCTACGAGAACCATATCCCCCCTTTGGGACCACAGGGCTGGACTCGCTGAGGCCAAAGTCGCCAGCTCGTGCACCTTCTTGGCAACCCACACCTGCTCGTGCACTCATGGGGGGGGATGCTGGGGAAATCCCTATTCCGAGCTTCGAGCTCATCTCCCTAGGATCTTAACTTCCAGGTCACGGCAAGAGCTTTAACTTACCCCCACATATATCTTTCGGGGGCAATCAAGCTCATCCCATAAGTTCCACTTGAATATGGCCATCTCGTGTTGTTCTTTTGAAGCACTCACCTATTATACATTAACCGAGATAAAATGTCCGTGTAGGTCTCCCTAGACAATCCGAGGCGGAAGAATCTTCCGAGCTGACTCGCTATTCGCCACCTTCTTCCTCCAGCGCGATAGAAAACTTCCTGGACGTCTCGCAAGACTCCACCGTGCTGAGGAGGCGATTTGTTGAAGTATTGAAGAAGTAGGGACTCGCGCTGTGCAGGATCTAGGAGGAGAACGATCTTAGCGAGCAGAGGCTGCAGGCACTGGAGCAGTACTATATGCTTCTCACTGACAAGGTGAAGCGTAGCTCGACAAGTGGGATGAAGTCCCCCACCCCGCTCATGGACAGGATCAGCGAGAATATGCGGTTCATCCACCAAGATCTGGAGCTGGTCAGCGAGTTCAACAACCTGTGCCGACCTCCAGGGGTGGGGACGCAAGGCCCATATGGAAATGGCTCCCTAGCTGAGCCTACAGGCTATCGCCCCCCAGTTCCCATCTCACGCATGTTGAAACAACTATTTATCAGCTTGTTGTACTTTCTTTCCCTGGATTGCGAGAACTACTCTCTGTAATAACTTGAACAATTTTTAGATCTTATGGCCTATTGATTCTGCATAATAAGCTTTTCTTTACATTCAACTCGCCATAGTATATAACTGGGCACAGTGGTCAGCGAGTCATGGTTGTGAGCCGGACTGACCGGTCGGCTCAGCCATTAAATTCATTTTTTATAAATAGTCCTTCTCACATACCCCAGACCATCGCCTTTACTACAGACATATACCATATTCTTATTGCCCTTCTCGCCACTTTCAGTCACGCCAAAACCTTTGAAACAATTGGCAAGACGTGACTCAATGATCCAAGTTTGCTCGACAATTTTCCGAGTATAGCTTCTACGAGGGAAACACCACAGAGCAAGAATACCATAACTTTGTTGCCGACTAAATCCCCATGGGGTTCTCTGCACGCTGACCCACGGCTGGCCAGGCCATCAACTAATTCTTTGAGGATGAGCTCGCATTCCCCACCTCACACTTTGAGGTGGGGTTGCACCTCCCCCTATGGCTAGAGATTCACCAAATCTTGAAGTACTACGGGGCAGTCCCGGCACAATTGAATCTGAATGTCATCGCCATGATGGTGGCATTCTCCTGCTACCTCCACAGAGAGTAGATAAAGTTCAACCGGATGGCCTTCAGGAAACTCTTCATCTACCGCGCGAATAATGATGGGGTCGCCTTCCTGGCCGGCTTGTAGTTCAAGGTCCGTGAGACGATAAACAATAACCACAATTGGTTCTCAAAGCTCGTCTTCATCAAAGGTTTGCTCGGCAACATACCCTTCTCGCCTCAGTAGAGGAGCTAGGAGGTGTACCGACGCCGACGGTGACGGGCAATGATCCAGAGCTGCACAAGTTCTTCCTCGGCCAGGACTTTGAGGTCGTATTCCTTCGAAGGGGCATCGATTCTCTCCCCCTAGTTCTGCTTGGCGAAGGTTTGTCTCTTTACCTTCTTTTCCTTATTAGGCTCGCCTAAATTCAAATTTTTTTTCTCTAACTCTTAAGTTATCCTGCATGGGAGCGGTTGATCCCCAAGCACCCTCCATTTGCAGACTCGGGACTGCACCCTGTCCCACTCACATGTGAGAGGGCAGCCGCCGAGGCCTGCCGGAGCGAGTTGGGTCTCGCCAGGCCCTCATCAACAAGAAGAGACCTGACCCCGCGAGCTCCAGCTTGCCTCGCCGTCCCCTGCCAAAAATGAAGATGAAGAAGGTGATGGTTGTCTCCAATGGGAGACAACAACAATAACAAAAAAATATTCTTGATCTCTCTAGAGACCATGCTAGAGAAGTCGCCAGAGAAAGACCACGGCGGAGGCGACCCTCCTGCCTCCAATGCCTTCGAGGAACTCGCTGCCTACGAGCCGAACCTGCCGAAGGATCACCAGAACTTTCATTTCGACAGAAAGGCCAACGACCGGCTCGGCGAGCCGATGGTCCGATGGGATGAGCAGAATCACCGACTCTCCAACTCCCCTCTCCTTCCCTCCTGGTCAGAGCGCTACCCTCCCAGCGGGCATGCCTATTCCATAAGGTTTGTGTTGTATGGCCATAAGGACGCCGCGGCCTATAATGACATGATCCTCCATAGGATCTCCCATGAGAAATCGCGAGCTCAAATGCGCATGTTGGAGCTCGCACACATGTCGACTCGCAATAGCTTTCACATCAGCCACAACTTGGCAAGGCGGAGCAGGAGTGGGATGTCATGACGGACGATGAATCCGACCTGACGAAGCGGTTGGGGATTGTCGTGGGTCTCCTTGCCAAAGCTGCTAGTGTGGTGGTAAGTATCGATCGTCCCCTTCTCCTATTTACTTAGGTTTTCCACAATTTCATACCTTTTCTTGCCTCGCAGGATGCTGAGACCGCGGACCGCATGAACGCTAGCTCCGCCGAGCTGGAGGAGAAAAAAAGGCGTTGGAGGAGCAGAATAAGGGCCTCCAAGGCGAGATTGCTCGCCTAATGGACATCATCCTCCTTCCCTCTGGCGGCGAGCCGGGCGCCCCAGTCTAGAGGCCAAAGATCTTCAGCGAGGCGGAGTTCACCAAGAAGCTCTGTGTCAACTCCATCAGCACCGCCGACTATACCCTACATGTCATGCGAGACATGCAGGTGTTGACAGAAAGTTGTGCGGAGATGATTGTGAGGGACTTGGTGGCGAAGATGTTCTCCCCTCCCGCTTCCCCCCTGGCGAGAAAGAAGACAGCTTCGCATCGCTCTTCAACGACATCTCCGGCTATAAGGATGATAATTATGGAGGTGAGGGTGAGAGCTAGCTACCTTATTTTATCTTTGTAATGATCTCCCCCTAAATTTGTGACCTCGCCAAGGGGACCCCCTTTTGTAATGAAATGCACATTAATGAAAAATCACTTTGCCAAATCTTCCTTCTCTTTTCAGTGTTTACTTTTTGTAATATACTCACGCGAGTGTCGCCCCCTCACTGTGTGACCTCGCTAGGATAACATTCGCCATTATAATGTATTTGAGTTAGTATATATACTCGTGCAGAGACCCCAATATCTTGCCACCCTTTAATGGTGGGTACAGGCTACTTGTCAAGCTGGACCTGCGAACATCCAACTCGCTTCGGGAATCCTTCCCTTTAGAGATTTGTTATAAACCATCATTTCCCAAGTAAAATCTTGATAGGATGGAGTGTAGTTATCGAGAACTGCCTCGGCTCGCCCTTATTTAGTAGATGTCGAGCTCTCAACTCGCCATGTTCAACCCTGTCTTACTTAGATAGTTCAATCCCATGGTAGTTGTCGATATCCCAGCTCTCCACTACGAGCTCGCTTGGGGATTGTTAGGTCTAACCCCTAGTTTTCCTCGTGACCTTTACCCCTGGCCTGTTCCCCAAATTCAACTTCGGATGCCTTGTGTTGATTTGCAAGAGTAGCCCAAGATTTGGTTATGGAGTAACAACTTCATCCACCGAGGACGCTTTCCTTGTTAACTAGGTGAAAGCCTTACGACGGGAGCAGCTCGAGACCTAGCTCAAGAGCGAGAACAATGCCCACAAAGGGCCCCTGCCTTGCCAGCTAGGAGAAAGCCTGACAATGGGTGCAGCTCGAGACTTAGCTCCAGAGCAAGAGCAACGTCCATCGAGGACTCATACCATGTCAGCTAGGTGAAAGCTTGACAGTAGACGTATCTCAGAAATTAGCTCCAGAGCAAGAGCAACATCCACCGAGGCCCCTTGCCCTGCAAGCTAGGTGAAATCTTGACAGCTGGTGCATCTCAGGACTTAGCTCTAGAGCAAGAACCATGTCCACAGAGGACCCCTGCCCTGCCAGCTAAGTGAAAGCCTGACAACAGGTGAAGCTCGGGGCTTAGCTCTAAAGCAAGAACAACATCCACTGAGGAGCCCTGTCTTATCAGCTAGGTGAAATCCTGACAGTGGGTACATGTCGAGACATAGCTCTAGAGATAGCACCACGCCCACCGAGGATCCCTGCCCTGCCAGCTAGGTGAAATTAAAACAGTGGGTGTAGCTCGGGACTTTACTCCAGAGCAAGAACCACGTCCACCTAGGAACCCTGTGTAATAACTCGGGAGGACTATGACATCGCCCGGCCCACCAGCAGCACAAGGTTTAGATCCCAGAGGCCCACTGTGTAACAGTGCTGCTTGTCTCGCCCCAAGGCCCTACGGTGGTACAGCCGGAATCTATAAGGCCTACAGGCAGTACACCCAAACCAAATCTACGTGACTGTTTCTCACCACGGAAGGTTGTTGCCACAGGGTTTCAAACCCGCAACCTTCATAACAACCTTCTGTGGTGAGAAATAGTCACGGAGATTTGGTTAGGGCGTATGGCCTGTAGGCCTTGTAGATTCCGACTGTACACCGTAGCGCCTTGCGGCGAGACAAGCTGCACTGTTACGCAGTGGGCCTCTGAGCTCTAAACCTTGCGCTGCTGGTGGGCCGGGCGATGCCATGGTCCTCCCGGGTCGTTACAAAAAAAATGCACTTTTATGTAACGTCTCTTTTTAGAGCGTAAATGCCCGCGACATAACCGTACAGCGTGTCTCGCCCCGGTGCCCCGCTACAGGACTGCAGTCCGTGACACCCAAACCCATCTCCGGCCTGTTTCTCAGCACAGTGGGTTTTTGAGCATGCTAGGTTTCGAACCCAACACCTCCTTGATAAGGCACCTTCCATAGTACTCATCACCAACTGAGCTGTAATTGTAAAGCCCCAGATTTTCCGAAAATTATTTAATCCTCTTGATGGCGTCATTATGACGTAAGGGGCATTACGTTAACATGGAGTTGACGGCGTGTCCCCGTTAATGAGTTTTCGCATCTGCTCGGTCGAGTCGGCCAAATTAGTGAATCGTTGTCGAAAATGGAAAATATCATGTTAGGAAATTAAATTAATTAATTTTTGGCATGCTCATCAAGTTTCGTCGCGATCCGAGCGATATTCGAGGCTCGGTGAATTTTCGAAGTTTTATAGAATTTATGTTCGCTGTAGACTCTGAAAATTTATATCTCAAGAATGGCATGTCGGATTTTGGTTCCGTCTTCTCCATTGGATTCGTAGCGTCAGTGTTCGCGCACGGTGTGAGTTTCGTTTAATTCGGCGTGCGTTCGGGCCTCCATTTTGAACTCGTGTTTCCTTGTTCAAAAAAATATATAAATATGATTGTTTTAATATTAAAGCACTGTTCAAAAATATCATTTCCTATTCATCTCTATAGTTTAATTTTGGATATATTTGTAAAAACCACTATTCACCAGTAATGCAAATTAGTACTCAAGTAATGCATTAGTACTCGAGTAATTCTGCTGGTAGTTGTCAGGTATTTTGTTGTTTTATCTCGAGTACTTCTAAATTGTTCTCGAGTAGTCCCTGCTTGATCTTGAGTACTTCTAAAATGTTCTCGAGTAGTCCTTGCTTGATCTCGAGTAGTTCTAATCTTGTTCTCGAGTAGTTGACCATCCTTCCCGAGAAATCTGTTCCAGTCTGCGTTCGGGTGCTGTTTTGAGGGTCAAAACAGTGTCGTATTAAAAATTGGTTAACATGAAATTTGTTCGTCTCGACGAGATATAGAACTTTTATGTTAAGCACTTTTCAATGTGAAGCAATCGTAAACCTTTATTTTCATTTTCCGTGCGCCCGCACTTAAATTGACAGTTTTCTTCCTATTTAAACAAAATAAAGTTTATAATTACATGTATATATATATACCTATATTCTTAAAACTTCATCTTCTTTCTCACGATTAGACCGAACTAAAATCAGAGTGACGACTCCCTCTCGTTTGCGATCCTTCCGGTGGCCGCCGACGGTGCTCCGGTTCTCGAAATCTTCAACCGAATATAGATCTGGAAAGCTCTCGTCGAGAGCTACGCCATCATGGTAAAACGTTCCCCATTTATTGAGTTTTCTCATTAGGGTTTTTGGCCCTAACCTCTATTTCGGTCATTTTGTTCGGATTTTGACTCTTCTTAATTTCTGTAGTCCCGATCTACGACGTGGAGTATATTGGGAGACCGATTGGGGTGACACTGAGGCAAGTGGGGTTCTTGCTCTCTTAACTCATTTCTTCCAATTTCTGGACCTTTTTTATTTGATTTGATACGTTTAAATTTCCAAAAACTTTTATCCCTAAATTGTTCTGTAAATTTGGTAAAAATGTAGTCGCATCATTTTAATTGTCGTGTCATTTTGATCGTTGCATTATCTTGTGCATCCTGATATTTTTTGATCGTCCCCTACCTTGTGTGACCCTTTGCAGTCTTCATGTATTAATCCAAGTCATTTGTTAACCCCTTTGAAATTTCGTCAGTAATGTCCAATTTGTCAAGTGCCCTTTTAAGTGGTAAATTTCATCAAAAAATGAAGTCATTTTCTGTTTACCTGATAGACTAAGTTTAATGAAAGAACTCTGAATATTTATATATGTAACTAGAGAAAACTATGATGGACTGTGCGCGTTGGGGTTTCTACCTCGGCATAGTGCCTTATGGTTGAGTCTATGCGCGTTGTGGACTTTCATCCCCGGCACATTACTTTAGCTATTGGTCTGTGCGCGTTTGGGTTTTCCCTCGGCATAGTGCCCTTTTGGCTAGGTTTGTGCGCATTGTGTACTTTTTCCCGGCACATTACTTCTATTTCCTATTGAACTGATCGGTCTAATTTAAATGATGAATAACATGAATAATAAAGAAAGGTGAATGTATGAACTTCTGATGTTTGACACTCTATTCTATCCAGTTATTGTGATTAGCCTTTCTTGCTCTGGTAGATTTACTATTTTGTTTCTATTGCTTTGCTACTGAGTTTTGTTGCAGTCGATTTATTGCCCCTCATTCACTTCGAGGTTTGTTAGTCTTCCTTTTACTCGGTTGCGCCACTTGTAACTTGCTTCTGAGGTGTTCTTCTTTTTAATGCCCCAGCTCCAGAGCGGTAGCAGGTTTAGCAGATAGAGTTGTGCATCTGGTGCTACGAGTTGCTGCGGCTGTTTGTTTCCACCTCCGAGCATTGAGGTAGTTGTTTTATTAGACATGACTATTTCTCTATGGGTTCGTGTAGTTGTTGACGCCCATTGGTTTAGACTTCTTATGATAGTTTACTTGTTACTTTACTCCTGTTACTTAATGTTTGTTTATACTTGCTCTATGGGAAGGATTTATGTTAGGATGCATATAGTTACTTTTAAATATACAAAACTGCATTCTGGAATATTATCATGGCATAACTTTTAACTGCAAAACTTACTACTTTTAAGCGTTATAAAGGTCTTTTTATTTATATTACGTGTAGAAGACACATCATTATTATAATATGCTAGGCTTTTATTCTCATATAATATAACAAATGAATCAAACTAAGTATTTTCCGCTGCATAAACTTATATTTTTTCTCACCTATGGACTAGTGATCCACCTGACCTAGGGACACGGTCAATAACTCAAATAACTTATATGTACTTTTTTAACTTAATTTCATCAGTCTTTTACTTAAAGTAAATGTAAGGACGAGTCGCTTGAGCGTATGCAGTTGTCACCTGCACGGCGTGGCATTATGGTGCTTATTTTCTCTTACTTTGACGTATTATTTATTACGGATAAAATGTGGGTTGTGACAGTTGGTATCAGAGGGAGGTTTTGCAAGAGAGTTGGTTGGTTTGGCAAGTCAGTCAAACAACTTTCCTTTAAGCAAAACTCTAATTGTATCATTTCATTGCATACACACACCGATATGTCATCAGTATATCTTGATGGAATTATGAACACTACACTGATAGCATGATAAGAAGTATACAGGGCAAATTATGTAGTATGAGATGCATAATATGTGTTTGTATATGGATCCATCATAGGTGGCAACATGTGACGGTTATGTAGTATGGGATGCATAACCATCATCGCATGGCTGCCTATTAGCACATTTTGCTTTTTCGTTACATACAATATTATATAGTATGAGATGCATAATATTGTATGTGTGCGCTGCTCATAACATGCACTAATTCCCTTTTAGAATGCATAACACTGCATACATAACATATCATCGCATAAGCACGCGTGCCAAGTTAAAGATCTGCTTGATGACATATGTACACCCATGATTTGAAATAAAATCGATACATTCATGCATTCATATTATAGGCACAAGTTAGAAGCATATCATAATTTCATAATTTCCTAGAGCAAGATAACAACAAGAGCAAGTATCTTTTTATTTCTTATCTGATCTGAGTCTGTTCGTTCTTGATCTGATCTGAGTTAGAGTATTTGAGTTTACTATCTTAGGTGTCTTAAGCTATGTCCTTGATAAGTCGTTTGTTCATATCGGTAGAATATGACCCCAAAACAGTTTGCTAAGAGAATATCTTCCCAGTTTGTGATGGCTTAGGCAAAGTTTTGACTAGATATCCGCTTGTTCTGTAGAATTGCCGCCTAAACGCGTTACGACGAGGTCGACTCCCCAGTCGGAGTGTGATTCTTCTAGTTCCCAGAGTGAAGCGGTGATTGAAGGACTGCCATAGAGTGATGATACCCTGACAAGGCAGATGGTCGACATGCAATTACAGATACAATCATTGTTGACTGTTGTCGTCGTGCAGCATTCTAAAGCGCAGGACCCTCCTGTGGGTCAAACTATTCCTACTCCTCCTGCTGCTCTCGTCCCCCCAGTTGCATTGCCGCTAGAGATGAATTTCATTTCTCACTTCCAGCGACTAGGACATCCTACGTATGATGGTAGGGCAGACTTCATGGTGTTGGATGACTAGATCATCACCATTGAAGAAATGTTTTCTTATTCCGACATTTCCTCCAATCATAAGGTGATGATTGAGGCGTACCAGCTCAAAGGACTTGTGAACAGTTGGTGGATAAGAGAAAAGGAGAATCTTACTGATGGGTGCTCTTGGGATTCGTTCAAGAGTATATTATAGAAGAAATTTCTACCATCAGTCGAGCAGGACCGTCTGATGAATAACTTTTTACACTTGAAGTAAAGACAACTCACTATTATTGAGTACGAGATTGAGTTTACCAAGCTCAGTCATTTCGCCCCAGATCTGGTAGCATCCGAAGAAGGCATAGTAAAATGCTTCCTGGGTGGTCTGAGGTATGACATCCAGTAGTTGGCTAGCACGTACAAATCTGAGACCTTTGTAGAAGTAGTAGAAGCTACCTTGAATGTTGAGGCGATAGATAATATGAAGAATCAGGGATTGCATAAAAAGAAGGACAAAAGGAAATCTGATGAGGGTGGAAGTACTAGGGCATCTGGCCTTGCAGCGAAGAAGGAGAGAAGGGAAGCATGTAGCTTCTGTGGTAAGCCAGGCCACCCTTTTGAGAAGTGCTTTAAGAGACTGGATGTGCAGAAGTAGTCTCAGGTACACACGATCTAGGATTCACCAAAGGGAGGCCCTTTCTGTACTTATTATAAGAAGAGTGGGCACAATGCAGCCCGTTGTCCCAAGAAGGCTGGAGCTTGTTTCCTCTGCGGCCAAAAGGGACATTTAAGGGCTAATTGCTCGCAGAGCCAGCCTGCACTGCATGAAGTTCTGTTGTGGACTCTACAGCCGCCCCTACCTCACATTGACAATGGAAAAGTAAAGTTGTTGGATCCCTAGTAGATTTGGGCTAGGTTCACTGACTTAGGATGTGACCCATCATGTATAGTCTGGGTCAAGTTTTATTTTGTCTTAGAGTCTAGGAGAGTCCTTTATCTCAACTTCAGATGGACCAGCCTTCTTCAAGACCATCAGGAACTTCAGATCTATCAGTTTTTCAGACTAAGTGGAATGAGTTCAACGTTCATCGAACTCAGCTCAACGAAGGAAGTTGTGCGCTCGACGATCGTGAGACAATTCGCAGTGCTGAGCTCGACGAACTTTGTTCTTTGCTCGACGAACACCGGATTCTACTTCAAGCATTCTCAGGACTACTTCAAATTTCTCTAAGTCCAGCTTCATCCTTCGGTCGACGAATTATATTCTGAGCTCAACGAACTTGGACCTCAAGTTCACAGCTTCTCAATTCGATGAATGCTAATCTCTACTCGATGATTTTTTTGTGCTCAGAGAATCTGTGTCGACACTTAGGGCTTGTGTCGACACCAGGCGATTTGTGTCGACACCCAGGATTTCAGTCGACACCAGACTGTGTCGACACCAGAGGATTTGTGTCGACACCTAGACCAATATGTCGACACCAGAGGATTTGTGTCAACACCAAGATCAATCTGTCGACACCAATTTGTGTCGACACAGCATTTCAGCAGATGCAGAGTATTTCGTCCAAGTCCAGAACTTTTCTCAGGTCGACGAATTTGGTTCTCAGCTCGACGAATTCAGTTCTCTACTCAACGAATAGTGTTTGTCTGATATTGAAGATTGTCTATTCAACGAATGAAGACTGTCAGCTCGACGAACTCAGCTTAGCTCGACGAAATCTTAACTCTGTGCGACGAATTCTGTTCTTCAGTCGACGATTCCAAACTAGGACTTCTTCCATTCCCGTCTCATTCCATGGCGCTGATTCCTGGACAATTAATGGCATTTCTTCACAGAATACTACCGTTAGGATGCGTAGTTAATTTTGGATTATTACATGCCTTTTTCCCATGGAAACAGTTGGGGAAATAATTAATTGCTGCTTCCTTTCCATGCCGTCTGTCATTACTGCTCGACATTCAAAAATTCGAATGCTCTCCATGACAGACAGAGATATACAGAAACCAAAAGTAATACAACAAGTACACAACACTAGACAACAACAAGAAGAGGATATACAGTGATTCAGACAACACAAGAAAAAGAATTCATTCTTGGCCCAGAGAGAAATTGATCTAGAAGAAGGAGAAGAAGAATACTACATCAATATCAAGAGTCTTCTTCATCTGCTTTTACTCAGGAGAACTTCAAAACAATACATTCATTCATATCAGTTGCAAGAAGTTCCTGAAGACTTTCTCTGGACCAGGAAATCTGGGTCTTTGAAGACCTATCACCCTGAAGCAGTGCTCCAGTATTCTTCCTGATCCATTCTACATCTCAGGGGAGCAAAGCTGCTAAACAACATTCCACAAGTCTTCTAATTTGATTTGAGAAAGAGAAGACCTCATAACCCTCTCACTCCACCTCTGTACATGGTTTTAATTCCCTTCAAAATTATTTTGGTTGCAAGTCTCCCACCAAAAGACTTGAGGGTTTGGTTTTTGGGAACCTGATCAAAACCACATTGGTGCTAGGACACCTGATCAACCCCTTCCTGCAGTGGATTCCTACCAGGGTGGTAGAAGAGTGGACTACCCAGATTTGGGGAACCACTATAAAATTCTTGTGTCATCTGGTTGCTTTCTTTTCCTTTTGTTTTATGGCCTTGCTCTGTGATTGTGCTGTGATTAGTCCATTGCTGTTTTTTTTGTTTATTGTATTTGCTGCACACACATACACACACCTAAAATACAATAGCAGTTGTAAAAGTTTTAAAATCACCATATACTCTATTCACCCCCCCCCCCCCACCTCTAGAGTATATCAGATCTAGCTGCACTTTCAATTGGTATCAAAGCGAGGTTGGTTAAACATACCGTACCTGATTGGTTGTACATGCTAACAACTGAATCCAAATATCCCTTAGTTAGATCTCTTTTCTTTTCTATTTTGTTATTGGACTTATCCTTATCACAGACATGACCCAAAACAAGGATTATACAAGCATCAGACCTCCAGTGTGCAATCTTAATAAGTTTGCCATCTGGAAAGCAAGAATCAGATTATATATGAACTCCATTGATGAGGATATTTTCTCTGTCATTTCAACAGGTGTTCCTCCAGCACCTACAACTTTTGCCAGCACATCAACTAATCTGAGTGCAGTACCACCTCCAGACAATACTGAAGCCTATAAGAAAGCCAAGATGGCTGATGCAAAGGCTATGAATATTCTGGCCCAAACAATGTCAGATGACATATTTCAGAAGGTGGATGAGTGCACCTCAGCCAAGGCCATTTGGGACTCTCTCAATCAAATGGTAGCAGGCTCAGCTGATGAAAGAAAAGATAGGAGATCCAGTCTCATTTCTCTCTATGAGAATTTCAAAAAGGATGAGACATAATTAGTGGATGAGATGTACAATAGATTAAGTTCAATCATTAGTGAACTCAAGACTCTTGACAAGGACATCACCTTAACTGAGGTGAATGATAAGATACTGATGTGTTTCCCCAGTTCATGGGACTCCAGAATCTGGCCAATCAAAGAAGCCAGAACCCTCAATGAGATCTCAACAAAATCTCTGTTAGGCAAGCTGAAGTCATATGAGCAGCTTGTCAAATCAAGAGAGGCAGCAGAATAGAAGGCAACTACCCCAGTTAGGAAGGAGCACAGCTTGGCCCTCAAAGCTTCTGAAGACAGTGAAACATCTACCTCCAATGAAGAGTTAATGAGCCTCTTTGCCAAAAGATTCTACAAAATGGCAAGAAAGGACTTTAGAAGAAAATCATCCAGGCAGGATGATAAACCCAAATATGACAAGACACCAACTAAGGAGGTTGTGTGTTTTGGATGCAGAAAGCCAGGGCACTATATTTCAGAATGCCCAGAGAATCAGAAAAAGGACAAGGGCAGGGACAAGGATTCCAGAAGAAAACAAAGCAGCAGACCCTCCTTCAACAAGTATAAAAGGAAGGACAAAGGATTTGTTGCTGAGTCCTGGAGTGACACAGAAGAGGAAACATCCTCCTCCAGCTCCAGTGAAGAAGAGGAAGAAGCCAGATCCAAGGAGGTGTGCCTAATGGCAATAGATGCCTCCAGAAGCAACTGTGGATCAGAAGAGGATTCTGAAGATGAAGGTGCCTCAGAATCAGAGGCTGATCAGGTGATCTCTAGTTTTGATTTCAATTCTGATTTGTTTAAAGTAGAGTTTAAAACCATGTGCACGGATCTAATAAACTCAGAGAAAGAGATAAAAACCCTGAGGACTAGACAAGAAAATCTTGAATCTGTCAGCACAGAAAACAGAAAACTAACTGACCAATTGACTCTAGCTAATGAACAGATAATCAAGTTAAAATCTGAATTATGTGAGGCAAAACAACTTGAGCAATCTCTCAATGGGAGTAGCCTCAAGATGATGGATATCACAAACACAGTAAATGCCAGATTAAATGGCAGGCTGGGCTTGGGTGCTTCATCAGGTTTACCCCCCATAATAAAGAAGTATATACTTTCCACTCCCATAAAGTTTATCACTGCTAAAGGTAAAGAGAAACTAACTGAAAAAACCAGATCAGAAAACAAGTCAAATCCCCTAGACAATAGCAACAGAAAACAGAAGAAAGCTGTTAAAAACCAAGTTCAGCAGAATTCGTCAAACCTAGATCAACGAAATCCTGCAAGATCGTCGAACCCCGATCGACGAACGCTGAACGCAAACTTCAGAAATAATTATTCGTCCTACTGCGATCGACGAACTGCGTACGGTTCGTCGAGCAGAGGTCGACGAACGTGGGATGCAGAAAATGACCATGGTCATTCTCTGAGTGGAGGTCGACGATCGCATCCCCATTCGTCGAACTCTGGTCGATGAACTTACAATAATTCGTCGATCCCAGAACGACCAAATATAAATAATTTCTCCTATAGAAATTTTAAAACAGCTAACAAGACATTTAATCCAGTAGCTGATTGGATAATTCCACCTAGGAGATATCACCATCTAGGGTATAAGTCTCAACCTGCATTATCAGTCATTTCTAGTTTTACTTTTCAACCAAACCAAGGACCCAAGGTAACCTGGGTCAAGAACAATTGAGCTTTATTTTTTGATGCAGGTACAGGTGAAGAACTGTCCAAGGCTAAGTCAGACATGGTACCTGGACAGTGGCTGCTCCAAGCAAATGACTGGAAGCAAAGCAAATCTCTCCAACTATAAGTCCAAGCTAGGACCAAAGGTGATATTTGGAGACTCAAAGAGTGGTCAGTCAGAAGGGTATGGAAGAGTAAGCATTGGAGTAGTGACCTTCAAAAAGGTGACATATGTAAGAGGACTTAAACATAACCTTATATCCATAAGCCAATTATGTGATGAAGGTTATCAGGTACATTTCAACTCCACCTCTTGTTCTATTATAAATGATAAAAACCAAAATGTTTTAATTGGACTTAGACAAGGAAACATATATTTAGTAGATTTCATTTCTGCCACAACTGATATTTGTTTACTCAATATCACTAGTAACCAAAATGAGCTATGACACAAAAGGCTAGGACATGTAAACCTTAAGAACATATCTAGGTTATCTAAGGACAACCTTGTTAGAGGTTTACCTTCTGGTCCCTACAAGAAGGAAAGCTTATACAGGGCTTGTCAACTAGGCAAGCAAACTAAAACTAGCTTCAAATCCATTAATAAAAGTGATTCACCTAGGATATTGTATCTGCTTCATGTGGATCTTTTTGGACCCATTGCAATACAAAGCCTAGGAGGGAAGACTTACACCTTAGTTATTGTTGATGATTTCTCCAGATTCAGTTCGGTAGCCTTCCTGAGAGCTAAGTCAGATACATTCAAAGTTCTTACAGATTTTCTCAGGACCATACAGATTGAGTTCTCTACTCATGTTGCATTGATCAGAAGTGATCATGGCACAGAGTTTGAGTCTCTTCTTATGCATGAGTTCTGTGAGAAGGAAGGTATCAGGCAGTGCTTCTCAGCTCCTAGAGCTCCCCAACAAAATGGGGTAGCTGAAAGGAAAAATAGGACACTCATTGAAGCTGCAGGTACATTGTTAGCAGATGCTTACATGCCTCCATCCTTTTGGGCAGAAGTTGTAAATACAGCCAACTATGTCCTGAACAGATGTCTTATACATAAACTAAAACACAAGACCCCCTATGAATTACTTAAAGAAAAGAAACCTAAAATCACTTACTTTAAAGTTTTTGGTTGCATATGTTACATCCACACTAATAACAAAAGATACATTAGAAAATTTGAGGCTAAGGCTGAAGAAGGGATTTTTCTAGGATATTCCCAAGTAAGCAAGGCCTATAGGGTTTTCAATAAATCATCCCTTAAAATTGAAGAATCTGTCCATGTGTCTTTTGATGAAGCTAACATGTCTTATAAGGAGAAAGACATTTCTACCAATAGTCCTTTGCAGGTTTCACCAATGTGTGAGTCTATGGATGGACTAAACCTTACCCAAGAGGTTCCAAATCATCCCACTCCACAGGCTGCTGAAGATAGTGAAGAAGAAATCCAAGAGGAAGTAACTGAACTTCCATCAACAGCCAGTACCATTCCTCAAGAGGAATTATTTGCAGAAGCTGTTGCTCAACCAACTCCACAAACTGATCTTGTCACACTTAGAGATCACCCCAGATCTCAAGTGATTGGGGACATTTCAGTTGGTGTACAAACAAGACATCAGCTCAATCAAGACATGATGCATGCCTGTTTTCTCTCTCAAATTGAACCTCTCACCATCCATGAAACTGAGCAAGATCCCCACTGGATTCTTGCAATACAAGAGGAACTAAATCAGTTTGAGAGATGTAAAGTTTGGGATTTGGTTCCAAGACCCCATAACTACCCAGTTATTGGAAGCCAAATGGATCCATAGGAACAAATTAGATGCACAAGGGAACATAGTAAGGAACAAGGATAGACTGGTTGCCCAAGGATATAGGCAAGAATAAGGAATAGACTATGACCAAACCTTTGCCCCTGTTGCAAGGTTGGAGGCCATTAGAATATTCCTAGCCTATGCAGCATACAAAAAGTTCAAGGTATTACAGATGGATGTTAAGAGTGCCTTTCTGAATGGTGTACTTCAAGAAGAGGTTTATGTAAAACAACCTCCAGGTTTTATCTCTCTAACTCAACCCTCTTATGTTTACAAGTTGCATAAAGCTCTCTATGGTTTAAAGCAAGCTCCAAGAGCTTGGTATGAGACCCTAGCTAGCTTTCTTTTAGAGCATAAATTTACAAGAGGAACCATAGATAAACCGCTTTTCACTAGACATCATAAGGACCAAATCTTATTGGTACAAATATATGTGGATGACATTATTTTTGGTTCTACTGATCCCAAATTGTGCTAGAGGTTTACTGACCTTATGCATTCCAAATTTGAGATGAGTAGCATGGGTGAGCTTTCCTACTTCCTTGGTCTCCAAGTGAAGCAGCTCCCTGATGGTATCTTCCTCTCCCAATCTAAGCATGCTAAAGAGCTTATTAAAAAGTTTGGGATGGGTGATGCCTCAGGAATGAAAACACCTATGGCTACAAATGCTGTTGTGGATTCTGATGCAGCAGGAAAACCTGTAGATCAGAAACATTATAGGGCAATTATTGGATCCCTATTATACTTAACAGCTAGCAGGCCTGACATAATGTTTGTCACATGCCTTTGTGCTAGATTCCAAGTGAATCCTAAAGAATCTCATCTTATTTTTCTAAAAAGGATTTTGAGATATATAAAGAGTTGTCCTAGTTTAGGACTCTGGTATCCTGCAGAGTCAGAATTTGAGTTAACTGGATACTCAGATGCTGACTATGCTGGATGTAGAGTGGACAGGAAAAGTACCTCTGGAACTTGCCAGTTCCTGGGTATGAGACTTATCTCTTGGTTTTTCAAAAAGCAGACATCTGTGTCTACATCAACTGCTGAGGTAGAGTATATGGCTGCTGGCAGCTGCTGTTCACAGATGCTATGGATACAAAACCAACTCCTAGATTATGGTATCAACTTAAATAATTCAAGCTTATTTTGTGATAATACAAGTGCTATTACTATAGCTCAGAATTCAGTTCACCATTCTAGGACTAAACATATTGAAATAAGACATCATTTCATTAGAGATAATGTGGACAAAAAGAAAATTAACTTGATCCACATTCCTACTAATCTATAGAGAGCAGATATCTTCACCAAGCCTCAAGATGAGAAAACCCATCTGTTCTTTATAAATCAACTGGGAATGATTGATGGAGAAGAGTTAAATTAATTTCTGTCTGCATTCGACGAATTCTCCAGAGTTCGTCGAACGGAGTTCGACGAATTAGGGAAAGTTCGAGAGATTCTCGTCGAACGGAGATCGACGAATTCTCTGTGTGGAAACAATTTTTGTCGACTGGAGATCGACGAACCTTATTTCAGAAACCATTTCGTTGAACGGAGTTCGACGAACTGTTTTCAATTCTTCTGAATGGGTTCGACGAACTACTCTCCTATACCTTATTTTGTCGATCTCAGTTCGAAGATCTGTATTCTTTTTCGTGGAACAGAGCTTGTCGATTCATATTCTGAAAATCTTATATCTAGGTTTTCTTCGACCTCCGTCCCACGCTTTCAGTTCCTTTGCTCTTGATCGTCGTTTTCTCTGTAATTTTCATTGCAGGTCATCAATGGCGATTCCTCCAGGAGCACTTGCAGCGATGAAGTTTGATGCAGCATTCTCAATGGACTTTGAGTCCTTCCAGCATTCCGATCCAATTTTTCTGTATATCCTTGAATTACTTGAAGAATTGCATCTCAAGGACTTCATGACACGCAGCATCAAGCTACACTCAACCGAGATCAGAGAATGGGTGTACACTGCCGCAATTTCTGAAGATGGAAATCTGACAGGAAATATTGGAAACACTATCGTTTCCCTGTCCCCAGCAGTACTCTCTGAAATATTTGGTCTGATCAATGGGGAAGACAACTTGGAAATGGACGCTGAGGAATATGCTGATATGCTGAAATTCATGGGTTTCTCCAGCAACAACCCTAATAAGCTTCTTAAGAAACAACTGTCAGCCGCTTATCAATTTTTGGCCGACATTGTAGGGAAAATTCTAATGCGCAAGCACTCGGCACATGACTATATCACTCGCCATCAATTCCTGATCATGTGCGCAGTGCTCAACAAGCGCCAGGTCGATTGGGGCATGGTTTTCTTTGACCTTATCAAGAAAAGAACTAGCAAGAAGGAAGTCTGCTACGGCAGAATCCTGTGGATTTTCTTCCAAGAAAAGGCCAGTGAATGTCTGGTCTCCCCGACCACATTCATCAACGCCAGCAAGCGCCTCACCTGCGCCTTGTTTGTCTGATGGGAGAGGACAATCAACAAACCCTCCAAGGGTTCCTCCTCCTCCATCAATGCTTCTGAGAGCACCAGGACCGTAAAGGTCACTCCCCACCCTGACTCTGAAGAGGTCATTCCCCCTACCAAATCTCTTCCCACTCCTCCTGCACCTCAATTGACTCCACCTCAACATCAATCTCCACCGCCTGATCTTACACATATCCCTACACCTCCAGTTTCCCCCACTGCAACATATATTCCCTCACCCCCTCAATCCCCTCTTCCACCACACCTATCCACTATTCCATCCTACACCACACCCACTGAGTCACACACTGTTCTCCCTCCATTATCCCCTCCACACCTTCCTCCTTCCTCCTCTTCTTCTCTCCCCTCCACTATTCTTTCTCCACTTATGGATTCTTCCACCATTCCCTCCATCATCTCTCTTCTGACTCCTCTGATTAAAACACTCATCACATAGGCCATTACACCTCTGGTGAATTCCATTGATTCTTTATCTGCCCAAATCACAGCCCTCTCTGCTGCCCCCTCTTCATTCAGGGGCCTGGCTCCAGGTTCTCCTGAACCCAGGCAGGGGGAGATGCTCCATGATGAAGCTGGTGCAGCAGCTGCAGAAGTGAATACAGTTGATACAGATACTACATATATAGTTTTTGACACCACAGATACAGTTGATTCAGTGCTTGTTGATGAACTTGCAGTTACATATACAGCAATTGATTTTATTCAATTCATGGACACTGATGAAGTCAGTAGATTCAATAACCACTGCTGGTGATTTTCTTATAAATCCCACAGTAAGTTTATCTGAGATACTTCAGATCTTTGATCCTGTGTATATGAAGCTTCCTTCAGTAGAGATTGCTAAGCCATATTTGGCTATTGTCCAGTATACCTCTCCAGCAAGTCCAGCAGTTGCCAGGCAACTTTGTGCATCCTTTGCTGCCCCCACTACTGTTCCAACTCCTGTGTCTATTCCAGACATCTGCCCTATCCCAGATTTTGTCATGGATGATTCTACCATTCCTGATCTGGATGAGCTCATTCTGGCAGACATTGAGGAAGAGAACAAGGCAGCAGCTGCAAGTTCTGTCTCTACTGCTGTTGACCCCTCACCCTCTGAACCTTCTATCCCTCCTCAAGAACAACCTCTTATCATTCCTGATGCCACTCTGAGGAAGTTGAATGCTTTGTATGATAACCCTCAGAGTTCAAATTCTGATGATGATGATGAATCAGATGAGGAGGCTGCTAAAAAGAGAAAGAAGTTTCTCTCTAAGAAAAGGAAGGCTCCTCCTCCTCCTGCTCCCAAGCCTAATCCCACTGCAGACACTCCATACTATATTCTGCATAATGTTGCTCCTTACAAAGGGATGCCTGCATGGATGTGGCTATCAAAGAACCAGCAAAAAGAAAGGAAGAGGAGTAGAAGATACTCTCCTCCCCCAGTGCATAGATACAGAAAGGATCCTCCTCCTCCTCCTCCAGCAGCAGGTGCCTCTGGCTCTGGCTCTTAGAGATCTGCTCCTATTCAAACTTATCAGAGACAAATAGGGAGATCCTCTGGTGGCAGTCAGCCAAGGCCACCATCTTCAGGCAGACAACAACAGCAGCAGCACCAGGAATCTAAGGAACATTAAGCTGAAAGACCATATTCTCCTCCTGAAGATCCAGAAACAGCCAACACAGCCAGAATGGCAAGATTCCAAGAAATCATTGGCTTATCTCTAATCAACAAGGCTAAAGCTGAAGGCAAGGACACAACAGGCTTAACTACTATGTCTCAGTACAGGAGAGATGAACTAAAAAGATTTGGGAAAGCAAACAAGCTACTCAATGTTGATGAGTACATGAATCTTCACCCAGAAGCAGTTGTCCCCAGAGCCACTTCACTGAACATCATAGGGGCAGCTGACATGACTATGACCAAGGCTCAAGCTTCAGATCCCAATAGGGAAATCATTTTCAAGAAGCCAGGAGATAAAGCAGCAGAAGTCAAGCCAACAGAAGAAATCAGAGAAGTAATTTTGTGTTTTCTTTTCATTTCTGCTTCTGTTTCAGTCTATATCTTTGCATTAAAACAAAGCCAGTATGTATATATATATCTGTTGCATGTGTTGTAAATTCTCTGCCAGATATTTCTCTTAATTTTTGCTTTGTTTTTCTGTTTGTTCTTTGCTAGGAGTTTCTATTAGTGACCTCACCCAAATAGGGGGAGATTGTTGGATCCCTAGTAGATTTGGGCTAGGTTCACTGACTTATGATGTGACCCATCATGTATAGTCTGGGTCAAGTTTTGTTTTGTCTTAGAGTCTAGGACAGTCCTCTATCTCAACTTCAGATGGACCAGCCTTCTTCAAGACCATCAGGAACTTCAGATCTATCAGTTTTTCAGACTAAGTGGAATGAGTTCGACGTTCGTCGAACTCAGCTCGATGAAGGAAGTTGTGCGCTCGACGATCGTGAGACAATTCGCAGTGCTGAGCTCGACGAACTTTGTTCTTTACTCGACGAACACCGGATTCTACTTCAAGCATTCTCAGGACTACTTCAAATTTCTCTAAGTCCAGCTTCATGCTTCGGTCGACGAATTATATTCTGAGCTCGACGAACTTGGACCTCAAGTTCACAGCTTCTCAAGTCGACGAATGCTAATCTCTACTAGACGATTTCTTTGTGCTCAGAGAATCTGTTTCGACACTTAGGGCTTGTGTCGACACCAGGCGATTTGTGTCGACACCCAGGATTTCAGTCGACACCAGCTTATGTCGACACCAGAGGATTTGTGTCGACACCTAGACCAATATGTCGACACCATAGGATTTGTGTCGACACCAAGATCAATCTGTCGACACCAATTTGTGTCGACACAGCATTTCAGCAGATGCAGAGTATTTCGTCCAAGTCCAGAACCTTTCTCAGGTCGACGAATTTGGTTCTCAGCTCGACGAATTCAGTTCTCTGCTAAACGAATAGTGTTTGTTTGATATTGAAGATTGTCTATTCAACGAATGAAGACTGTCAGCTCGACGAACTCAGCTTAGCTCGACGAACTCTTAACTCTGTTCGACGAATTCTGTTCTTCGGTCGACGATTCCAGATTAGGTCTTCTTCCGTTCCCGTCTCATTCCATGACGCTGATTCCTGGACAATTAATGGCAGTTTTTCACAGAATACTACCGTTAGGATGCGCAGTTAATTCTGGATTATTACATGCCTTTTCCCATGGAAACAGTTGGGGAAATAATTAATTGCTGCTTCCTTTCCAAACCGTCTGTCATTACTGCTCGACATTCAAAAATTCGAATGCTCTGCATGACAGACAGAGATATACAGAAACCAGAAGTAATACAACAAGTACACAACACCAGACAACAATAAGAAGCGGATAGACAGTGATTCAGACAACACAAGAAAATGAATTCATTCTTGGCCCAGAGAGAAATTGATCAAGAAGATGAAGAAGAAGAATACTGCATCAATATCAAGAGTCTTCTTCATCTGCTTTTACTCAGGAGAACTTCAAAACAATACATTCATATCAGTTGCAAGAAGTTCCTGAAGACTTTCTCTGGACCAGGAAATCTGGGTCTTTGAAGACCTATCACCCTGAAGCAGTGCTCCAGTATTCTTCCTGATCCATTCTACATCTCAGGGGGAGCAAAGCTGCTAAACAACAATCCACAAGTCTTCTAATTTGATTTGAGAAAGAGAAGACCTCATCACCCTCTCACTCCATCTCTGTACAGGGTTTTAATTCCCTTCAAAATTATTCTGGTTGCAAGTCTCCCACCAAAAGACTTGAGGGTTTGGTTTTTGGGAACTTGATCAAAACCCCATTGGTGCCAGGACACCTGATCAACCCCTTCCTGCAGTGGATTCCTACCAGGGGTGGTAGAAGAGTGGACTACCCAGATTTGGGGAACCACTATAAAATTCTTGTGTCGTCTGGTTGCTTTCTTTTCCTTTTATTTTCTGGCCTAGCTCTGTGATTGTGCTGTGATTAGTCCATTGCTGTTTTTTTTGTTTATTGTATTTGCTGCACACACACATACACACACCTAAAATACAACAGCAGTTGTAAAAGTTTTAAAATCACCATATACTCTATTCACCCCCCCCCCCCTCTAGAGTATATCAGATCTAGCTGCACTTTCAAAAGTTGAATGTGCTGACCAAGGAGGAAGCCCAATCATCTGCTCAAGTGATTTCAGGTTAGTCTTCGACTCAGCTAGTAATCTCTTATGGTAGATTTATAGTTTCTGCATTTTAGTTGCGAGCGCAATGTGTTTAGGTAAATTTAAGGTGAAGAATAAGTGGGCACGCATTCTGTTTGATTCGGGTACTACTCACTCATTTGTGGCAAGGAGTTTTGTAGACTGACATCGCTGGGTTCTCGACCAGTTGGACACTTCCCTGAACGTCAAATTCCCTTCAGGAGAGCTGGTGATATCATGTCAGGCAATCCAAAAATTCCCTATCTTCCTAGGTGGTTTTCTAGCATTTGCCGATCAAAAGGTGTTAGACTTGGAAGACATCAACGTGATTTTGGGCATGTACTGGCTATCCAGCTATGATGCTGTCATCCAGTGCAAGCACAAGCACTTGGATTTCAAAGGCGACAAAGGCCAGCCCATGGGTGTCTATGGTTTGTTGCGTCAGGAATCTCCAATTATTTCTGCGATATGTGCTCGTAAATTTCTAGAGTCTGGTTGTGATTCTTTCCTTATTTTCATTTCTGTTTGGGAATATGCACCTGTTGTGCCTAGGGTTGACGATGTTTCTGTGGTGCGTGAGTTTCGGGATGTCTTTCCTGTTAGTCTTCCTGGACATCCTCTTGATAGAGAAGTGGAGTTCATTATAGATCTGGAGCCAGACACTCGCCCTATTGCAAAAGCACTGTACCGCATGGCGCCGCGTAAGTTAGAGGAGCTGCGTACTCAACTGGATGAGTTATTGTAGTGTGGTTTTATTAGCCCCAGTTCTTCTCCCTGGGGTGCACCTGTCCTCTTCGTGAAGAAAAAGATGGAACGATGAGGCTGTGCATAGATTATAGAGAGCTAAACAAGGTGACCATCAAGAACAGATATCTGTTACCTAGGATCGATGACTTCTTTGACCAGTTGCGGTGTAGTTCCGTGTTCTCGAAGATTGACCTCCGTTCAGGTTACCATCAGTTAAAAATCCGTGAGTCAGACATTCCGCGAACTGCTTTTCGTTCCCGATATGGCCACTTTGAATTTCTGGTAATGTCATTTGGATTAACGAACGCACCGTCAGCTTTTATGGACATGATGAACACGGTGTTCAAGGACTTTCTTGATAAGTTTGTGGTTATATTCAATGAAGATGTCTTGGTATATTCCAGAAATACAGAAGAGCATGTCTTGCACTTGTGTTTGGTCTTGACTACTCTGAGGGAGCACAAGCTGTACGCGAAGCTTAGCAAGTGCGAGTTCTGATTATCTCAGGTGTCATTCCTTGGACACATTATAAGCAAGGACTGTATCTTAGTGGATCCCGCGAAGATAGCCACAGTCTTGGATTGGAAGAGACCTACATCGCCTAAGGAGATAAGGAGCTTCTTAGGGTTGGAGGGTTACTACAGGAGATTTGTAAAAGGATTCTGCGTGCTTTCTGCACCATTAACCAAGCTTACGCAAAAGAGAGAAGCTTTTGTTTGGAGAGATGCCTGTGAGGAAGCTTTTCAAGAGCTCAAGAGAATACTGTGTTCTGCTCCAGTTTTGGCATTGCTGATGGAAAGAGTAGAGTATGCTGTTTATGTGGATGCCTCGCAAGTTGGACTCGGTTGCGTGTTGATGCATGACGACAATGTGATTGCGTATGAATCGAGACAACTGAAGGTCCATGAAAGAAATTATCCTACGCATGACTTGGAATTTGCTGCCGTCATTTATGCCTTGAAGTTGTGGAGACATCTTCTGTATGGAGTGTCATGCAAAATCTACACGGACAACAAAAGTTTGAAATATGTCTTCACTCCGTAGGAGTTGAATTTACGCTAGCATAGATGGTTAGAATATGTTGCGGACTATGAAGTCGACATCCTTTATCATCCCGGCAAGGCTAATTTAGTAGCAGATGCCTTGAGCCGGAAGCCCGCACATATTTTTAACCTCTCGACGCAATCCCTTGTAGAAGAGTTTTTGCTCATGGAGATTACCGTAGGGAATAACACATCTCCTAGTAGCTTATATGTGGAAGATCCTTCGTGGATTACAGTCACTGGGCTACACCAGAAAGACGATCCTGATCTACAGCACCTCCGCAGTAGGACTGAGAAAGGGGAATTACCTGACTTTTTAATTGATGATGTTGGTACCCAAAAGCACCGTGACAGATATTGTATTCCCGCTGTTGGGGACATCCGAGTAAGAATTTGCAGTGAAGCGCATGGTTCAAGTGTTGCTTATCATCCTGGTTCCATGAAAATGTACAGAGATTTGAAGCAGATTGTTTGGAGGTCAGGCATGAAGAATGACATCACAAGATTTGCATCTGAATGTTATACTTGTCACTGTGTCAAAGTTGTTCATAGAAGACCGGGTGGTAAGTTAACACCGTTACACATACTGAGTTGTAAATGGGATAGTTTATCTAAGAATTTCATAACCGGTTTGTCGAGATCTCCCCGAGGGCATGATGTAGTGTGGGTTATTGTGGACAGACTAACTAAGTGTGCCCACTTTGTGCTATTCAAAATTGATTATTCTATGGAAAAGATAGCTGAACTTTATCTGGACGAAGTCATCAAGTTGCATGGTGTTCCTACGAGTATCATGTCAGATAGAGATTACTGATTCATGTATTGTTTTTGGAAAAGATGGCAAGGAGCTCTAGGTACTGACCTTAGGTATTCTACTACCTATCATCCTCAGACAAATGGTCAAACCGAGAGAGTGAATCAGATCTTGGAGTATATGATTAGATGTTATATTCTGAACCATGGTGGGGCTTGGGATAAACGCCTCGGACTTCTGGAGTTTACATATAATAATAGCTACCAGGAGAGTTTGCGGATGGCACCCTTTGAAGCTTTATATGGAAGGCGTTGTCGAACTCCCCTATTTTGGGCGAACTAGGTGAGAAGCCTTTGCTTGGTCCGGAAGTGCTGGAGGATATGAGCATTTCAGTGACACTTATTTGTGAAAAGCTGAGGTTGGATTAGGTGCGATATGAAAAATATGCAAATCAGCGCAGAGTTGATTGGAATTTATAGTTGGGGATATGGTATTTCTGAAGGTCTCTCCAATGCCTGGTGTTAAGAGATTTGGAAGGAATCATAAGCTTGATCCCAGGTATGTGGGGCCTTTTCAGATTCTAGAGCGCAACGGGGTTTCTGCTTATAGACTAGAATTGCCTGATTCTTTCCCTGGTGTTCACGACATGTTTCACGTGAGCCAGTTGTGAAAGTGCGTTCATAGTGATCGACATGTCCTTGACTCCATGCCCCAGTTGCAGCCTAATCTCTTGTATGTGGAAGAGCATGTCTGTATTCTAGAGACGTAAGATCGTGTGCTAAGAAAGAACACAATTCTGATGGTTAAGGTTCTTTGTCGTAATCAGGATGCTAGTGGTGCAACATGGGAATGAGAATCCGCAATGAGAGAATCTCATCCCCAGCTATTCTCTTAGTCTTCCATGGTTAGTATTCTTGTTTAATGAATTCACCTATCATGTCTCTCCCTCTGTCCTCTCATTTCGTTTCGTGTTCAAAGTTTTGGGACGAAACTTCCTTTTTGGAGGGGTGACTGTAATGCCTCTGATTTTTTGAAAATTATTTAATTCTCTTGATGGCATCATTATGACGTAGGGGCGTTATGATAACGTGGAGTTGACGGCATGTCGTCGTTAGTGCGTTTTCACATCTATTCCGTAGAGTCGGCCAAATTCGTGAATCCTTGTCGAAAATGGAAAATTTCATGTTAGGAAATTAAATTAATTTATTTTTGGCATGCTCGTCAAGTTTCGTCGCGATCCGAGCGATATTCGAGCCTCGGCGAATTTCAGAAGTTTTGTAGAATTTATGTTCGCCGTAGACTTTGAAAATTTATATCTCGGGAATGGCATGTCGGATTTTGGTTCCGTCTTTGCCATTGGATTCGTAGCGTCATTGTTCGCCTACAGTGCGAGTTTCGTTTAATTCGGCGTGTGTTCGGGCCTCCGTTTCGAACTCGTGTTTCCTTGTTCAAAAACAAATATATAAATATGATTATTTTAATATTAAAGCACTGTTCAAAAATGTCATTTCCTATTCATCTCTATTGTTTAATTTTTGGAAATATTTGTAAAAACCACTATTCACCAGGACAAAATACCCGACAAAAGAGCACTGTTCATGCAAATTAGTACTCGAGTAATGCATTAGTACTCGAGTAATTCTGCTGGTAGTTGTCGGGTATTTTGCTGCTTGATCTCAAGTACTTCTAAACTGTTCTCGAGTAGTCCCTGCTTGATCTCGAGTACTTCTAAACTATTCTCGCGTAGTCCCTGCTTGATCTCGAGTACTTCTAATCTTGTTCTCGAGTAGTCGGCCGCCCTTCCCGAGAAATCCGTTCCAGTCTGCATTCGGGCACCATTTTGAGGGTCAAAGCAATGTCATATAAACAAATGGTTACCATGAAATTTGTTCATCTCGACGAGATCTCCAACTTTTATGTTGAGCACGTTTCGATTTAAAGCCATCGTAAATCTCTATTTTTATTTTTCGTGTGCCCACACTTAAATTGACGGTTTTCTTCCTATTTAGACAAAATAAATTTTATAATTACATATATATATATATATATATATATATATATATATATATATATATATATATATATATATATATATATATATATATATATATATATATATATACCTATATTCTTAAAACTCCATCTTCTTCCTCACGATTAGACCGAACTGAAATCAGAGCGGCGACTCCCTCTCGTTCGTGATCTTTCTGGTGGCCGCCGACTGTGTACCGGTGCTCGAAATCTTCAACCGAATGTAAATTCGGAAAGCTCTCGTCGAGAGCTACGCCATTGTGGTAAAACTTTCCCCATTTCTTGAGTTTTTTTATTAGGGTTTTGGGCCCTAACCTCTATTTCGGTAATTTTTGTTCAGATTTCGACCCTTCTCGTTTTTTTAGTCCCGATCTACGACGTGGAGTATATTGGAATATCGATTGCGGTAGAAATCGAGGCAAGTGGCGTTTTTGCTCTCTTAACTCATTTCATCCAATTTCTAGCCACATTTTCTTGGATTTGATACTTTTAAATTTCCTAAAACTTTTATCCCTAAATTGCTCCGTAAATTTGGTAAAAATGTAGTCGCATCATTTTAATTGTCGTGTCATTTTGATCGTTGCATTATCTTGTGCATCCTAATATTTTTTTGATCATCCCCTACCTTGTGTGACCCTTTGCAGTCTTCATCTATTAGTCCAAGTCATTTATTAACCCCTTTGAATTTTCGTCGGGCATGTCCAATTTGTCAAGTGCCCTTTTACGTTGTAAATTTTGTCAAAAAATCAAGTCATTTTTTGTTTACCTGATAGACTAAGTTTAATGAAATAACTCTGAATATTTATATATATAACTAAAGAAAACTCAGATGGACTGTGCGTGTTGGGGTTTCTCCCTTATCATAGTGCCTTATTGTTGAGTTTGTGCGCGTTGTGGACTTTCATCCCTGGCACATTACCGTAGCTGTTAGTCTATGCGCGTTGGTGTTTCTCCCTCGGCATAGTGCCCTTTTGGCTAGGTTTGTGGGCGTTGTGGACTGTTTTCCCGGCACAGTACTTTTATTTCCTGTTGAGCTGATCAATCTCATTTAAATGATGAATAACATGAATAATAAAAAAATATGAATGTATGAACTTCTGATGTTTGACACTCTATTATGTCCAGTTATTGTGATTAGCCTTTCTTGCTCAGCTAGATTTACTGTTTTGGTCCTGTTTCTTTGCTACTGACTTTTATTGCCCCTCATTCACTTCGAGGTTTGTTAGTCTTCCTTTTACTCTATTGCGTCACTAAAGCTTACTTCTGAGGTGTTCTTCTTTCTAATGCCTCAGGTTCAGAGCGATAGCAGGTTTAGCTGATAGAGTTGTGCTTCTGGTGCTGCGAGTTGCTGCGGCCATTGTTTCCACCTCTAAGCATTGAGGTAGTTGTTTTGTTAGACATGACTGTTTCTCTATGGGTTCGTGTCAGTTGTTGACGCCCATAGTTTTAGACTTCTTATGACAGTTTACTTGTTACTTTACTGATGTTACTTAATGTTTGTTTATAATTGCTCTCTGGGAAGGATTTAAGTTAGGATGCATATAGTTACTTTTAAATATACAAAACTGCATTCTGGAATATTATCATGGCATAACTTTTAACTGCAAAACTAACTACTTTTAAGCGCTATAAAGGTCTTTTTATTTATATTTCGTGTAGAAGTCACATCATCATTATAATATGTTGTGCCTTCATTCTCATATAGGATAACAAATGAATCAAACTAAGTATTTTCCTCTACGTAAACTTATATATTTTCTCACCTATGGACTAGTGATCCACCCGATCGAGGGACACAGTCAATAACTCAAATAACTTATATGTATTTTTTTAACTTAATTTCATAAGTATTTTACTTAAAGTAAATGCGACGACGAGTCTCCTGAGCGTCTGCAGTTGTCCCCTACACGGTGTGTCATCACGATGCGTATTTTCTCTTACTCTAACGTATTATTTATTACGGAGAAAATGCGGGTTGTGACATCCTGCCATACTAGCTAGGTGAAATCCTAACAGAGGGTGTGGCTCAGGACTTGGCTCCAGAGCAAGAACAATGTACACTGAGGACCCCTGCCCTGCCAGCTACGTGAAAGCCTTACAACGGGTGAAACTCGGGACATAGCACCAAAACAACCATCGGGCGCTACCATCGACCCAATCAGCTAAGTGAGAGCCTGACGGTGGTTGTTGAGGTTCAACCGCACATTCCTTTAGCCAACCATTGGGTGCTACCACCGGCCCAATCAACTAGGTGAGAGCCTGATGTTAGGTGTTGAGAATCAACTAGAATTTCCTTTAGCCAACAACCGGGTGCTACCACCGGCCCAATCAGCTAGCTGAGCGCCTGATGGCGGGTGTTGAGCATCAATCGGACTTTCCTTTGGCCAACCATCGACACTACTACAGGCCCAATCAGCTAGGTGAGAGCCTGACAGCGGGTGTTGAGAATCAATAGGACTTTCCTTTGGCCAACCACTGGGCGCAACCACCGACCCAATCAGCTAGGTGAGAGCCTGACAGCCGGTGATGAGCATCAACCAGACTTCCCTTTGGCCAACCACTGGGCGCAACCACCAACCGAATCAGTTAGGTGAGAGCCTAGCGAAGAGTGTTGATTATTAACCAGACTTTTCTTTGGCCAACCACAAGGCGCAACCCCCGGGCGCTACCACCGGCCCAATTAGCTAGGTGAGAGCACGAAGGCGGGTGTTGAGCATCAACTGGACTTTCCATTAGCCAACCATCGGGCGCTACCACCGGCCCAATCAGGTATGTGAGAGCCTGTCACAACCCGCATTTTTACTGCCTTTAAAAATATATCAGAGTAAGAGAAAATGCGTGTCATGATGCCACGTCGGCAGGGGATATCTGCGGACGCTCATGCAAAACTCCTACTTATCACATAAAGAAATATCTTTAAGTTATTTAGAGAAAATTCAGTTTAAGTCAAGTAGTTATTCGTATCATTAGGCTTAGTGGCTCATCTACTCCATGAGAAAAATAGTCATACGCAACGGAAAATACTTCTTTTACAAGGTTAGACATCCTACATGAGTATAAAGGTCTCTAGAGGACAAGTCATGTTATACAAGGTTCTAGTTTTATAATAGAAGTAAGAGTAGATTTTAAGGTCATTAAATATAATGATTTAGCATTTAAAAACATGCAATGCAAGAAGTAATAATAGTAGCTTTGTACTTAAAAATACCTATCATGTAATTCTAGCATAAAACATCAAAGAGAGCAAGTAAACCAATAATCAGAAAGAGAACAAACTAGCAGCTAGCAAACATTATCCTTATTCAACCATCCTATGGGCGTCAACAATCTGACACGAACCCACAAGAAACAAAAGTATGTATGAACTAGGTAAGGTAAACTAAAGCAACAAACTTCCTCACAACAACGAGGTCAAATCCACATCCTACAGTGCTGCTCAAGAACTCCAAAACCAGCTCCACTACCAGCTACATCTCTGAAACTAAGGCATTCCAAAGACAGAACACCTCAGCAAGAATGTACAAGTGATGGCAGTAAAGTAAGCCAAAAGTAAACATAGGTCAAAGGGGTACCAACCTAAGACCAAAAAAATACTGAAGGAAAGTACCAAAGTAATGTCCAAAAATCAAAGAGGACTTACGTGAATTGTCACGTGCAACAAAAGAGCTCAGATGCACAAAACTAAAAGGGGAAAAATCACGATTAAATCATAAGGAAGAATTTGTAAAAGTCCATTAGCCACCAGTGGTCAACTCCACCAAAAGACAACACGGGCGAGGTGGTCAACTCATCTGGACACACTCCCACAAACATATTATCCGTCTAATTGTGGGGGAGACTCAAACACTCCAACATGCACCGCAAATGCCCAAACACACGGTAGAGTTCCACATGGTATTAATAGAGGGATCAATCATTGCGGTGGTGGTTTCGTCCAGTAATAACACCCGCAATGAAGAAAAACTATGACTGTCACATTCAGTAATGACCCATGTATAGAGCTAAGAGGCCCACGACAACCCTTCTTGTGTCTGGCGGCTTGTCTCGCCCCACGGCATCGCTACGAAGGAAAATATGATATAAATCTCAAGACTTGGCACATCAGAATCTACTAAACACATCTAGATTTAAGAAACAGAGTATCAACCTTCAGGAAAGATTTACAATCCTAGATAAACTCTAGCACGTCCTCCATAATAGTTAAGGGACTGTAAAAATAGCAAGATTCAACCACATCATCAAAACATATACCACTTTACAAGATTAGATTAGCAAAATTAAGAACATGTAAATACAGGGGGATTTAAACAAAGGATTAAGATAGCACTATAATCAGTAAGTTATTAATAATAGCGACAACAAGAAGTTAGAAATTTCAGCAGATCGGCTGATAGGTGGGAAGAGGGGAGTAAAACCATCACTTGCCTTGGTTTTGCTGGAGAAGACCTCCAAATCGCACCTCGGCGTAGATAGGGACTAAGGAAGACGGGGAAAGTCGAAATCTAAAAAAAAATGGCCGAAATATAGGTTAGGGCCAAAAACCCTAACTAGAAAAACTCAAGAAATGAGGAAGATTTTACAACAATAATGAGCTCTCGTTAAGAGCTTTCCGGATCTATGTTCGGCTTAAGATTTCGAGCACCGGAGCACCATCGGCATCAGTAGAAGGCGATCAGCCTCCAAGTCGCCCAGCAGTAAGCGACCTGCCTCCAGGTCGCCCACCAGTAGGTAACCTTTCTTAAGGTCGCCCAGCAGCAAAAGGACGCCTGCCTCCGGGTCGCCCGGTAGCAGGCGGCCGGCCTCTAGGTCGCCCAACAGTAAGCGACCAGCATCCAGATTGCCCCGTAGTACGTGACCTGCCTCCAACTCACCCAGAAGAAGGATCGCTGCTCCAAGTCGCCCAAAAGCAGTGGTCGGTCTGCTATTCGCCAACGGGTAATGGACTTGGTCTCAGTTTGCCTGAGGGGGGGGGGGTCGACTTGCTCCACTTAGCAGTAGGCGGACTCCCCATCAGGCCGGACAACATAGTTTAGACTCAATGTTAGTCCGCCAAAAGGTGGCAGACTAGTCTTATCTAGCAGCGGAGGCGGACTCACCCAATCCGCCATTTACCGGGCAGAATCTTCGCGTAGTGCTCCAGAAGCACTTCAGATTCCAACATCGGTTTCTTCATAGCAGTATGGGAGCAACTCCTCAGCTTGCACATCATGCCGCAGGCTCGATCCTAGCTCACCCATATCAACAGGGTGACGTCAACAAGCCTAATTCTGGATGTCACCTCCTCGGGCCTATAAATAGGTCCACATACCTCTTCAGAGAGGAGGACAGTGCAGGATGACCACCAGAGAGCAACATTGGCAACAAACCCTAAGGCCACAACTTCTTATCCGCCAACCCTTCTTGTAGACTGACCACCTATCCGGGCTGCCTCAGCGACTAAGCCTTGCGGCCTAGTCCTGGACTTTGCTCCTGAAGTAGCCTATCCCAGCAACCTCAGCGGTCTTCCTTGCCTGATCACGCAGTCCGCTCGGCCTAAGGCAACGAATTGCAGGATCAGCAGCCCGTGCGGTCTACCGACCTGTTTGATCAGTCTGCACGGCCTCTTGCAATTTCTTTCTTCTAGCCACCAACTTTCCCCTTGTACCCTTTATATACGGAGTAGCCAATCTTAAACGGCACGAAGTGAGCACACTTCGTCAGTCGATTTACTATCACCCAAACAGAATCGTGACCTCGGGGAGATCTCAGTAGACCCGTAATAAAGTCCATGTAAATACTCTCCCACTTCCAGCTTGGAATAACCAAAGGAGTCAACTTGCCACTAGGTCATCTATGATCAGCCTTAACACGATTGCATGTAAAACATTCAGACACAAATTTGGCTATATCTCCCTTCCATCCAAACAACCAGACAATCTTCTTTAGGTCTTGATACATCTTTGTAGAACTTGGGTCGTAGGAAACACTAGAATCGTGCGCCTTGCTGCACAACTTAAATCGAATGTCCTCAACCGCATGAATACAAAATCTGTCGTGGTACTTCAAGGTACCCGCATTATTGATCAAAAAATCTGGTAACTCTCCATTTTCAGTTCTCCTGTAAAGGTGCAACAAATCAGGATCTCACATCTGATGCAGTCTTGTGAGTGCAATCCATGAAGGCTCAGCTACCTCCAAACAACTTAATGAGTTACAACTTCCAACAGGAATGTCCATTATTAAAAACTCAACATCCAGAGAATCCATAGAAAGATTAAAATTTTTTCCAATTTCTCAACTCAGAGCGCCGACTACCACATTAGCCTTGCCCGGATGGTATTGGATCTCGACATCGTAATCTGATACATACTCTAACCATCTTCGCTTGCACAGATTCAAATCCCTTTGAGTGAAAACGTATTTTAGACTTTTATGATCGGTATAAATCTTACACAACACGCCATACAACAAGTGACTCTACAGCTTCAAGGCATAAATTACAGCTGCAAACTCTATATCATGCGTATGGTAATTCCTTTCATGAATCTTTAACTGTCTAAACCGATATACTATCACCTTACCTTCCTGCATCAGCACACAACCCAGAACAACATATGATGCATCTACATACACCGCATATTCTAACCCTTCAGTAGGCAGATACAAAACTGGAGCAGTGCACAATCTCTTCTTCAATTCGAGAAAAGATTCCTCGCACGTATCGCTCCAAACGAAAGCTGCGTTTTTCTGCGTCAGTTTAGTCAAAGGTTCAAATAACATAGATAAACCGTCTACAAACCTTCTATAATAGCCAGCCAACCCTAGGAAGCTCCTTATCTTCTTGGGTGTGGTGGGCCTATTCCAATCCATAACAACAGCTATCTTCTCAGGGTCAACTGAAATTCCATCTTTATTTACCACATGACCCAAGAAAGAAACCTAAGATAATCACAACTCACACTGGCTCAGCTTAGCAAACAACATATGGTCCCTCAAAGCAGATAAAGCTAAACACAAGTGTTTGGCATGCTCATCAGCACTGCGAGAATAAACTAGAACATTGTCTATAAATACGACCACAAAACGGTCCAGAAAATCCTTAAACACTCGGTTCATCATATCCATAGAGGCAGAGGGTGCATTGGTCAAACCAAAAGACGTCACCAAGAACTCAAAATGTCCATGCCTGGAACGAAAAGCAGTCTATGGGATATCCGTCTCACAAATCATTAACCGGTGGTAGCCTGAACGAAGATCAATCTTTGAAAACACTATGCTACCATGCAGTTGATCAAACAAATCATCAAACCTTGGTAAAAGATATCTGTTCTTGATGGTGGACTTGTTCAATTTTCTATAATCGATGCACAACCTCATCGATCCATCCTTTTTCTTCATAAATAGCACGGGATCACCTCAAGGTGAAGAACTCTGCCTAATAAATCCTCTTTGCAACAAATCATCCAACTGGGTATGCAACTTCTCCAGCTCTTGAGGGGCCATTCGGTATGGTGCCTTAGTAATAGGACGAGTAACCAGATCCAATTCTATCACAAACTCCACATCTCTCTCATGTGGAAGAACAAGAAGATTATCAGGAAATACATCAGAAAAATCACGCACCAAAGGGATCTCCTTTAAACATGACAAACCAACCTTAGTTTCCAAAACTGAAACCAAACAAGCAAAACATCCGGAATCTAAAAGCTTCCAAGCATATACCCCAGAAATAATCGGAGAACTGTGGCGCAGATAACCATAAACACTCCTGCATTGACCGTTGTCCATATGGAAGTCTAAACGCTTAATCTTGCACTAGATAACAACATCATATCTAGACAACCAGTCCATGCACATTATCACATCAAAATCCCCCAAGTCTCTCACCTTCAAATCAGCAAACACTAGGAAATCGACTCGCAAAATCGGACAACTTTGGATACCCTGGTCCAACACCACTGATTCATCGGAAGGAATCATGACTTGAAATACATCGCCTACTTGATCGAGAGTCAAATGATGACGATCAACAAAGGCCCTAGCCACAAACGATTGGGTAGCACCAGAATCAAAGAGAACACGTGCCCAATGGTTCTTTACTTTAAATTTCCCTATAAAACACTTACATAACTAATCGAAGTGTATCGAAACTATAGTTACAAGAAAAATAGAAACAAAACCAGGTTTGAAACTAACCTGAAATCACTTGGTTAGATGTCTAGGCTTCCTCTAGAGACACAACATTCAGCATTCCCTTTCCCTTGTCTAATCGCTGCGGCGGCGACAAAGCTTGTCATGGAACTGGCTGAAGCTGGGGGCAATTTGGTTCAGGTGTCCTTTTTGTCCACACTGGAAGCACACTCTATCCTTGCTCTAACAACGGGCAGCATTGTGCCCCTTTCTCTTACACAGTGCACACAACAGATCTCCTCTGGGAGCGCCTTGAATAGCATGAACATGCTCCTTCTTCTAGGCTACTATTCTCTTGAAACACTTCTCGAACGGGTGGCCTGGTCGTCCACAGAAGTTGCATACCTCCTTGCTTCTCTTTCTCGAAGTAAAACCTGATCCCCGAGGCTTCTTTCCCTCATCAAACTTCCTATTTTCTTTTCTTAGCTGCTTACCTCAGTTCTTAGCATTTACGATCGCTTCAACCTTTAGAGAAGCTTCTACTACTTTAGCATAGGTTTCTTATCCATAAGTATTTGCTAGCTGCTGGATGTGACTACTTAGACCACCCAGACAATGTTTAACTCTACCGGCTTCAAAAATAACTAAATCCGGGGCGAACCGGCTCAGCTTACTAAATTCCACCACATACTCACTCACCGTGAGCTACCTCTGCTTCAAATGCAGAAAATTGTTCATCAAGTGGTACTGCTCGACTGACGATAGAAACTTCTTCAGCAAAAGCTCCTTGAAGGCTTCCCATAAAAATCCATCCTTCAAGTTTTCATTTTCTCTCAACCACCAACTCTTTGCAAGTCCCTTGAGCTGGTACGCAGCGAATATCACTCTCTGGTCTGCTGAAACTCTTGAGTACGAGAACATCTCTTCGATGGCTATAATCCAGTCATCCAACGCCATGAAGTCTTCCCCACCATCATACATAGGGGGCCCTAATCGCTGAAAATACGAGATGAAGTTCATCTTTGGTGGCAGCACAGCTAGGGGCACCATAAGAGGAGGAGTAACTGGAACACCCTGACCCACAACCGGGTCCTGAACTTTAAGTGACTGTCCTGCAACAACAGTCAAAAAGGCATGGATCTGTGACTGCATCTCCATCATTTGCCTAGATAAAGCTTCATTGCTCTACCGTAATCCTTCTATCACGGACTCATTCTAAGCACCAGACTACTCCCTCAGATGTCTCAACATCCTAATATCACAATTAACAACTAATTAAAACTTAGCTTACCGCTAGAACTACCAATCTTAGTTCAGACAATACATGTACAAATACTTGCTTAAGCTGCTAACTTGCTCTGGGGATATCATTAATGATGTCATGCCTAAACTTAGGATGTTGTACCATCATCCTATTGACTCATGTGCACAGGCCACGAATGCATGAATTTGTATTCTTTTGACTCAAAATAATGTGAGTACATATGTCATCATATAAATCTTTAGCTTGGCACGTGTGCAAATGCTATGTATGTTATGCATTCTAAAGAAGGTCCTAGTGCATGTTATAAACGGCGTACACATGAAATATTATGCATCTCATACTACATAATATCGCATGTAACGAAAAAGTAAAACGTACTAATGGGCATCCATGTGATGATGGTTATGCATCCCATACTACATAACTGTCACATGTTGCCACCTATGGTGGATCCATATATAAACATATATTGTGGATCCCATACTACATAATATGACTCGTACACTTCTTATCATGCTTATGAGCATAATGTTCTTGCTTCATCCAAGACATACTGATGACACATCGTTGTGTGTATGAAATGACACTAATCAACTAACACTAACTAGAGATGGTTGCTCGACAAATTGTCAAACAACCCATCCCTATGATACCAACTGTCATAACCCATATTTTCTCAACATTCAAATTATATCAGAGCAAGAGAAAATACGTGTCGTGATGTCACGCCGTGCAGGGGATACTGTAGATGCTCAGGCAATACTCCAAACTCTACAAGTTAAATGAAATCCACAAGTTATTAAGTAAAAACTAGTTTAAATTTAGATGGTTGTATCCCTCACAATAGTGGATCAGCTAGTTCACGAGTAAGAGTATAGTTATACGTTGTGAAAATACTTTAATTATGTTAGATTAACATCCTACACGAGCATAAATATCTCCAAAGGACAACTCACGGTATGCAAAACTCTAGAATTATTATAAGTATAGAAATAGTTTTTTTACGTTAGTTAGAAAATAACATTTTAGGTTTAGAAAGGTGGCATGTATGAAGTACAAGTAGTAAATGTTTTTTATAAGTTAAAATACCTAGCATGCAACCTAGCATAAACATTTCCAGAGAGCAAGTAGAAACAATTAAATCATGTAAAAATGACTTAGCAGCTTGCAAGTACTTAACAATAAACAAGATCTTGTGGACGTCAACAACCTTACACGAACCCACCAAAACAATGTATTTCTGAGCTAAAGGAAAAGTAAGCAACAACTACCTCATAATTGGTGGGGGATAGACAGCTGCAAAACACCAGCCTAAATACAAAACTCCTAGATGCTCAACCGGCTATTGCTCCAATCCTGAGGCATTCAAAAGAAACAATACCTCAGTACAAAATATACAAGTGGTGATAAGAAGCAATAAACTAGGAGGCAAAATGGTTACCGACCCCGAATCCAAGAATAACTGAACAAACCTCAACAAAATAAGAAATAAAAATCGTGGTAAACGATAAACTTACCAAATCCAAGGGTAAGTTACTTGCACCAAGTGCAATAAAGAACTAAGTTTCATAATATGCATATACAAGTAAGTATATATAAATATAAGAAATAGGTCAGCTCTACATTAGTGAGAAAAATCACCGACATAATCCGGTACCTGTGGGGGGAGACACCTCAACCGACACAACCTCAATAAAACTTCACAAGGGCCCAAGGAAAGGAGGTCTTGTATCTTGACACTCCTAAAACCGGGGGAAAACCAGTACCTGTGGGGTGGGAGACACTTCCGCCAACACACCCACAGTCATAAACCAAATTGGGGTCAAAAGATCTATCAAAAATACCGGCAACCATAGCCAAGACATAGAAAAACCATAACCAAAGCATTGGAATTCTCCAAAAATAAATGGAGGAACAAATTCCAAGGAATTGGCCTAAGATCAAACTTAATGAAAATAGCAGGCACTGGACTAATATTATTTAGCAAAAATAGCCAACTAATGATATACCAAGAATCAACAAAAAAATACAGTCCACAGAAAAGCGTCGAATATACTAGACGCTGCGTCGAGTGTAGTCCACGCTCTCGACGCAAACCAGAAAATAGGATGGTGGTGAGTGTATTCATCACACTCAACATTGCGTTGAGTGTAGTTAGCCCACTCAACGTTTTTACACTAAAGCTCAAAACAAATTGATGATGTTGAGTGTATTCAACATAGTCAACGCCACATTGAGTGTGTACAGCTCACTCAATGCTTGATAACTTAGCTGTCAAAAATCAGATGACAGAGTTGAGTGAGTTCGTCTCACTCAACACTGTCAATGCTTTTCTTACTTAACCACAAAACTAAGCGATGGAGTTGAGTGAGTTCAGCTCACTCAATGCTTCATCACTTAGCCGCAAAAAGAACCAGATGACGGTGTTGAGTGAGTTCAGCTCACTCAATGCTGTCAATGATTTTATACTTAGCTTTTACAGATTTTAAGCGACGACATTGAGTGAGTTCAGCACACTCAATGTTGTCAACGCTTTTACTTAACTTGCCAATTTAAGCGACGACGTTGAGTGAGTTAATCTCACTCAACGTTGTCAATACTTTTATACTTGATTTACAGAATTAAGAGATGATGTTGAGTGAGTTCAGCTCACTCAACGCTGCCAACCCTTTTAGACTTAGCTTCTAAAATTACTAAGCTCACTCAACGTCGTGTTGAGTGTATACCACTCACTCAATGCTTTCTAAATTAACTTCTCGGACCACTCAGCAAGGCGTTGAGTGCATTCAACACACTCAACGCTTTTATACTTAGGCTAGAAACTGAATATCAGTGCTAAGGCTATATCAACTCCTAAGACAGAAACTTGGCAGAATTGCTATCCTACCTAAACAAAGGATATTAGACTTACAACAACCACTAATTTTTCAATAATTTAATTAATAGTATTAATAATTATTTTTTCAATATCTAAACATAGACCAAGAACAACTTACTGTCATGCTCACACAGGAAGAGATTTCTCCTGTAACAATCCTCCCTCACCATAGCCACTAGTTTTTCGCTAAGCTAAGCACTATTCGGCTTCTAGGACCGAAACAATAAAATTAAAGCTTGGCAAGGGTGTAAATCACCACTTGCCCCAAGATTTATAGAAAAAAAATTTGACAAGGAGGAGATCCTACCCTAATTCTGCTTCTATACCGGGAGGAAATCAAGAAAATGTGAAATAAAAACAATCATGGGGGAAACCACCACTTGCCTCAAATATCCAGAAATTCGGCCAAGCAACACTCCACCTCACAGATCTGGCCGCAAGAACACCTAAGCAACAATTCCTGAAACTTTTCAGGAGGAAAGAGGGTCAAAACGAAATCCCTAACACCCAAAATTTCATGAAATGGGAAATAATTACCATAGAAACGTAGATCTAGGTGAGATCTACCCGTATCTACTCTCCAAAGATGATTTCGAGCACCAACACTACAGAAATCGGTTGCGTGAAGCTTAGAAGAGGCCGCCGCTCTCGCTATTCCCGTAACAGCCTACAGTTTCAAGAAGAAGATGATGAATAGGGTTTGTCTATTCACAATGCTATTTATACTTAGAAATATAAGTATTAAAATAATAGTTTATTATTAAATAATGGTCCTAACGACCCAAAAATTCACGCCAACCCAAATTTGAATGAAAATCACATCGTAGCTAAATACAGACGCTACAAACCCAAAGACATAGTCGAAATTAAAATTTGATAAACCATACTCGGGCAAACACCTTCCGAAGACAAAACACAAGCATTCCCAAAGAGCCTCCACCGAGTCACAAAAACAGACCCTGCTTGCTATGAAATTTTGCAAACAGGCTAAACCCAGCCACACACAAAAAACCTAAGAGCTAAAAACATGCTCTAACAACGACATATGCCGAAAATGCATCAACATAAAGACTTGACGTCATAAACATGCCAGATAACGAATTAAACCAAATATTGAAAAATCTAGGGCGTTACAGCGTGGCTTTTTCCGAGCTAGGCTCGGGAGGGCTTTCCGGGCCCGGGCTTTTTGTACATGACTATTTAGGATCCTATAAAAATTGTGACGAACGGTCTAGATTTTTTTAATCTGATCTAACGGTTGAGATGTTCGGATCTAATCAGATCGGACGGCTCTAATTTATTCAATGGCACTCCATGGTTACATGGTATGTTAGAATAGATTTCTTTATATGTTGTTTATATATATATAATCTGATCAAAATAGGTAAATAAAAAATACAAACAATAAATTTAGTGCCAATTTAAGAAGAGCAAGAACTAAATATTTTTAGAAAGGTATTAGTATGAGAAATTGATTTGGGTACTTTGACAAACAACAAAAGGAACCTCCTGAAAAATACTTGAATAAAGGCCAAATATTGTTTGTGAGGTAGAAATTGTCCAATTAGAGACATGATTATTAATTGGATCTCCATTAGTGTGAATTAATAATTTGTTTAGTTAAAAACTCGCTAAGTGTTCACCACATGAATTTGTTCATCGGTAGGAGTTATAACTGTTTGAAGTGCAGAAATTTGTAACGTGGGCCTCCATTTTAGAAATTTTCAAGAAAGACAAATGGAGGAATGAAGAATGGCATTGGCTAACTCATTCATGGGAAGAAAAGATATAGGTAGTTAAGGAATGCATGAATATTTCAGGGGAAGCCACTGTAAGAGGACAGAGAGAAAAAACATGGTGGTCATAGGAAAACCTGTGGCGGCTGCAGAAGAATCTTGCTTGCTTTAGCGGGGTAGATCTGTGGGATGCGGTGGTGTTAGTCGAGATAAATTGGATGAGGCATCATTGGTGGGAAACGAAGAGTCTGCGCCACCAAAGGTCACGAAAGGTTGATCTGAGAAGGATGTCGAAGATTAAGGCGTTGATGAATGAGGTTGGACGAAGCAGGAGATCGTCGGTTTCAAGTGAGGAGTTCTCCGGAGTAGGGCGAGGGATTCGGTGAAGGATTTGGGGAAAGAGTCGGTCAGGGACACGAGAGAAAATTCCCTTAACCGTGTGAAGTAATGTTCGGGAGATCAAAGTAGGAGTGGATGCCCTAGATTTTTAACTTCGTGGGAAGTGTGATGAATGCATTTATTTTGAATATACTGAATGAATAATTTAAAACTGCATTCTCTTTAAGATTAGTGAACAAATTAATTTTTATCACTAATAATTCATTGAGTAATTACATGTGCAGCCTATAAATTATAATAGACTATTGGCAAATCAATCAAACTAAAAACCAAGCCTTTTTTTCTCTCCCTGGTGCGACTCCTGACAACCCCATTTATTTCTTGCAATGGATAACCTTAGCCCGCCTCCTTCTTCGATGAAAACTCTCGTTCCCAACCCTCCAGTGATCGACCTCTGCAATTCTTCTCCCCCACACTATTCTTCCTCCCCCACGGTGCTGCACAACAACACCCCTCCTGCTTCATCAAAGTCTCTGGTGCCCATCCCTCCACTGAGGATACTTTTTCTGATGGAAGCCCCTAGGGATCTATTCTCCTTATCTCCTTCATTAGAACAGAGATCCGAGGGGGATGATTTTGCGCTGCTATTTCTGCAGGAAGTCATTCCCAACTCCATGAGCGATCAAGCTTCCCAATTCACGCCTAGGGCTGAGGCAACACCCAATTCTACACCTCTTTCTTCGATGGGGAAGGCAAACCTAGCAGGTCTAAAATCATAAAAATCCAGTAATTCTTTCCAATTTCATTGCCCAATCATCATAATATGTAATCTTTAAAATTTTGATTTGAGATCAAAGATTGCGGTCTGACATTAACATTTCTGATCTGCCACTAACCTTGACTGTTATTAGCCAAAATTTATTTGCCCATAACACCAACCAAATCATTATAATGACCAAATTTATATTTAAAGATATGTTTTTTGTGACTAAACTTATATTTTGTCACTAAATGTATGCCTTTCTTGACCGAAATATTTTTTCACTAAAGGCATGTCCTTAGTGACCGAGTTTATACTTCGTCACTAAAAGTTTGTATTTAGTGAAAAAAAACATATTTTGTCATTAAAAACACTTATTTAGGGCGAAATTTATTTAGTCACTAAATTTTTGTCACTAAAAATCAATTTTCTGACAGTGATTCCCTCTACTACTCGAGACGAGCTAGAAGAAATGTTTCTGCAGTTGAAGCAAGGAACCAAGTCTGTGACAGAATATCAAAGGGAGTTTCAGCACCTCACTAGATTTGTTGACTCCTACCAGTTGGACGATTGTGGGTATGCAAAACAGTTTTACAAATTGAAAGTGAAGGTTAGATCTAAAATACTCTAGAGGGGAGGGTGAATAGAGTATTGTGGTCTCTTAAAAAAATCTTTACAACTTTTGCTGTAAATCTAGGTGAACAGGTTAGCAAACAAAGTAGAAGCACAGCAACCTAATAAATCACAGAACACAGCCAAAACAAAAGAAAAAGGGCCACCAAATGACACAAGAAATTATAGTGGTTCCCCAACCTGGGTACATCCACTCTACTACCACCCTGGTAGGAATCCACTCAGATTTTTGATCAGGTGCCTGACACCAATGAGCTTTTATTCAGGTGCTCAAAAACCAAAACCTCAAGTCTTTTGCTAGGAGATTTGCAACCAGGAATAATTTTGAAGGGACTTAAAACCCTGTACAGAGGATGGAAAAAAGGTGATGGTGTCTTCTCTGTCTCCATAACAACTGAGAAGACTAGTGGATTGATTTCAGCAGATTGCTCCCCCTGAGATCTTGAAGGGATCAGGAAATCTGGAGCACTGCTTCAGGGTGACAGGTCTTCAAAAACTTGATTGCTTTGACCAGAGATTGCTTCAGGAACTTCTTTGACAGATAGAATTTTTGTTGTCCTTCTGAAGTGTCCTGTAGGGTTGAAAGAAGAAGACTCTTGAAAGAGATTGTGTGTTCTTCTTCTTCTTCTTGATGATGATGTTCTCTGGCCTAGGTTGATTGTAGTGTGAAAACTTTTGATTTCTGTAAGACTTCTTGAATGTAATGTCTGTGTGTGTGTATCACTGGTTAATCTTTTCTTATTTTTGTTAACTGACTGAAGAACACATTCGAAATTAGAATCCTTGAGCAGTAAATGCAGTCGGCCTGGGAAGGAAGCGATAATCAATGAATACCCTAATTGTTCCATGGAAAAATGGCATGTAATAATCCATGATCAATGCTCGTTCTAACAGTAACATTCTGAGAAGATTGGGCATTAATTATTCAGGAATCATCGCCAAGAAAAGGGACGGAAAACTGGAGAAGGCCTAGTCTGGAATCGTTGAACGAAGAACGGAAATCGTCGAGCTGAGTTCACAGTTCGTCGAGCTGAGTTGATGAGTTCGTCGACCAGACAATAGCAATTAGTCTTCAAGGGAAACTTGTCAATTCTGCTTCAATCTTCGTCGAACTGACAGTCATCATTCGTCGAAAAGACAATCATCATTCGTCGAATAGAGATCCAAATTCGTTGACCGAAGAATGATTGTGGACTTAGAATCTGAGAGGTCTCTGACTGAGAAGAGTTCAAATCGTAGACTAGAATTCGTCGACCAAAGAGTATGGTTCGTTGAGCTGAGATCGACGAATGTCGAACATATTTCCTTGACCTGAAAATATCTCTAAGTCTTGAGTTTCTCTGGCAGTCTGGAGGATGGCTGGTCCATAGGATGATGTTCTAAGGACAAACACTAGACTCTAGGACACAACCAATGACCCTGACTATAGAAGGTAGGTAAAAGATATCCTAACTCAGTGAACCTAGCCCAAATCCAAACGAGGGATCCAACAATCTCCCCCTATTTGGGTGAGGTCACTAAGTGAAGACACAGACTGAAACAAAACAAAGCAGTAAAAGCCTATATCTGACAGAGAATTTATAACACATGTAGCAGATATATAAAAGCTTTGTCCAGAAACATAACCAGAGAGTTGTAAAAGCAAAAATAGGAAAAGAAAGAAAAACTTAGATCATATCTTGCTCTTCTTGGAATTGTCTTTGTCTTTCTCTTTACTGCTGCTGCTAGCTCTAGGCTTTGAGAATTTGATTTCTCTTTTTGGATTAGTTGTTTGATCTACAGTCATTGTCATATCAGCTATACCAAGCATATTCTGAGTAGAGGCTCTGGGAACAACAGCCTCTGGATGGAGCTTCATATAGTCATCAACATTGAAGAGTTTTTTTGCTTTGTCAAACCTTTTAAGTCTTCTTTTATATATTTTGACATAGATGTGTATCCTGAAATGTCCTTTCCTTCAGCTTTTGCTTTATTAATCAATGAGGCCAATCAGTTCCTGGAATCTGCACATTTTAGCAGTGTTAGTTGTTTCATGATCCTCAAAAGGAATAGGAGGTGATTCTGGTCTTTTGGGACTGTTTGCCTTCTGTTCTGCAGATACATTTTGCTGTTGCTACTGAGGTTGTTGTTGTTGATGTTGTTGTTACTGTGAAGATTGTTGCCTCTGCTGGTAACCTCCTAAAGACTTGCTCTGATGCCTTTGGTAGGTTTGTACAGGAGCAGGCTTTTTAATTGAGGAACTGGAAGTACTAGCAGCTGGAGGAGGAGGAGGATCTCTCATATATCTCTGAACAGGTGGTGGAGAATATCTCCTACTTCTTTTCCTCTCCTTTTGTTGATTCTTTGACAGCCACATCCAAGTTGGCATTCATTTATAATGAGTAACATTATGCAAGATGTAGTAGGGAGTGTCAGCTGTTGGATTGGGCTTAGGAGGAGGAGGAGGAGTGGCTTTCCATTTCTTTGACAGCAATTGCTTTTTCTTCTTGGCAGCTTCTTCATCTGAATCATCTTCATCATCATCTTCATCATCATCACTTGCAGAACCCTAAGGATTGTCATACATAGCATCCAATGCCTTCAAGGCTCTATCAGAAATAGCAGGTTTTCTATAGAAGGAGCTGAAGATTCAGAAGCTGGATTTTATTAGCTGATTAAGACTGAGCACTCTTCTTGAGCTTTATTCTCTTCCTCAATGTCTGCCAGAAATAATGCATCCAGGTCAGGCATTGGGGAATCATCCATAACAAAAATAGGGGCAGAAATCTCTTCTGGGGGGGGGTGGGGGAAGAGATGACTTGCTCTGGAACAGCAAAACTGTCACTAAGTTGCTTAGCAACTGTAGGACTTATTGGAGAGGTGACAAGAATAATTGCCAAGGATGGCTTAATAGAAGGGAACTGTACATAAATTGTATCAAAATATCTCAACAAACTAGAAAAATCAACTGTGGGATTCAAATGGAAATCACCAACAGTTTTGATCTGCTCTGGAACTAACTCATCTAATTCAATGTCAGTATCCATGAAATGAATCAATTCAATCAAATCATAATCAAATTCTGTCAAACTTGCTGCTGCTTCAGCATCTGAGACTGTTGTAGGAGAAACTGCTGCTATATCTGAAACTGCTGCTATATCTGCTGCTGCTTCATCACAGAGCATCTCTCCCTGCCTGGTTTTAGGAGAACCTGGAGCAAGGCCCCTGAATGAAGAGGGGGTAGCAGAAAGAAGAGATACTTGGGCAGATAAAGAATTGATATAATTTACAAGAGGTGTAATTGCCTCTGTGTTTAGAGATTTGAGGAGGGGAGTGAGCAGGGTTATGATGGTAGATACATTGGGGGGGTCCAAAGATGGAGAGGTAGTTGGTGAGGGTAGAGAGGTAGATGAAGTGAGGGGAACAGATGGAGGAGATACATGTGGAATGACATCTGTCATGGTGGTGTCTGGTGGAGGTGGAGAAGGGGATGGTATATGAAAATGTGGAATGTTAGACAGATGAGGTGGAGGAGGTGATGCTGGAGGAGTTTGGTGTGGATTCTCTTGAAGGGGGGGGGGGGGGGGGTAGGTGGACTATCAGTGATGTCAAGTGGTGGAGATGGAGGAGGAGTAGGGACATAAGAATGTTGTTGTGATTAGGGTGCTGGAGGAGATGGAATTCTGGTTGAAGATGGAAGATGGGTTGCTGGAAGAGGTTGAGGAGATGGGATTAACTCTTCTGCAGGGCGGGGAGTGGCCTTCATGGCCCTTGTGCTCTCAAAAACTGGGATGGAAGAGGAGGAAGTCTTGGATGGCTTAGAGATCGTCCTCTCCCATCTGCCAAACAAAGCGCATGTGAGGCGCTTGCTGGCATTGATGAATATGGTCGGGGAGACCATGAATTCACCAGCTTTTGCATGAAGTAAAATCCTCAGGATTCTTCCAAAGCATACCTCTTTCTTACTGTTTTTCTTCTTTATCAAATCAGATAAGATCTTGCCCCAATCAACGTGACGCTTGTTGACCACCGCGCACATGACAAGGAATTGGTATCTTGTTATGTAATCGTGCGCAGAGTGCTTGCCCATCAACACTTTTCCCACAATATCCGCCAAGAACTGGTACGCGGCAGAAAGTTGTTTCTTTAACAGCTTGTTAGGGTTACTTCCAGTAAACCCCATCAGATAAAGCATCGAACTAAGCTCATCAGAATCTATATCCAAATCTTCTTCTCTATTGACCAACTCAAAAATCTCAGAAATAACGGCGGGGGATAAAGAAACAGCATTACCCCCGATATTCCCTGTCAAGGTGTTGTCCTCAGAAGCAGAAGAAGTGTATACCCATTCTTTAATCTCCATTGCATGCAGTTTGATTCTCCTGGTCATAAAATCCTTCAGACCAAGCTTTTCTAGAAGTTCCAGAATGTATTGAAATATAGGGTCAGTATGCTGAAATGAATCAAAATCTATATCAAAGCATATATCGAATTTCATTGTAGCCAGGGTGCTCACTAGAACCGCCATTGATGACCTGCAAGAGAAACAAACAGCGATCAAGTGCAATAGGAACTGAAAGCGCGGGACGGAGGTCGAAGAAAACCTAGATATAGGGTTTTCCTGAATATGAATCGACAAACTCCGTTCCACGAAAATGAAACAGTTCTCTGAACTGAGGTCGACGAAATACATTGTAGATAAATAATTCGTCGATCTCATCCAAAAAAAACGAAAACAGTTCGTCGAACTCCGTTCGACGAAGTATCTTCTGAAGCAAAGTTCGTCGATCTCCGGTCGACGAAAATTATTTCCACACAGAGAATTCGTCGATCTCCGTTCGACGAGCACCTCTCAAACTTTCCCTAATTCGTCGAACTCCGTTTGACGAACTCTAGAAAATTCGTCGAGTGCAGACAGAAACTAATTAAACTCTTCTCCATTGATCATTCCCAGTTGATTTATAAAGAACAGATGATTTTTCTCATCGAAGGGTTTGGTGAAAATGTCTGCTCTCTGTAAATCAGTAGGAATATGGATTAGGTTAATTTTCTTTTTGTCTACACTATCTCTAATGAACTGATGCTTTATATCAATATGTTTAGTCCTACTATGGTGAACTGGATTCTATGCTATAGCAGTAGAACTAGTGTTATCACAAAATAATGTTGAATTATTTAAGTTGACACCATAGTCTAGGAGTTGGTTTTGTATCCATAACATTTGTGAATAGCAGCTGCCAGCAGCCATGTATTCTGCTTCTACAGTTGATGTAGACACAGATGTTTGCTTTTTACAAAACTAAGAGACAAGTCTCATACCCAGGAACTGGCATGTTCCAGAGGTACTTTTCCTGTCCACTCTACATCCAGCATAGTCAGCATCTGAGTATCAAGTTAACTCAAATTCTGACTCTACAGGATACTAGAGTCCTAGTTCAGGACAACTCTTTATATATCTCAAAATTCTTTTTAAGAAAATAAGATGAGATTCTTTGGGGTTCACTTGGAACCTAGCACAAAGGCATATGTAAAACATGATATCAGACCTGCTAGCTATTAGGTATAATAGGGATCCAATAATTGCCCTATAATGCTTCTGATCTACAGGTTTCCCTGCTGCATCAGAATCCACAACAACATTGGTAGCCATAGGTGTTTTCATTCCTAAAGCATCACCCATCCCAAACTTCATAATAAGCTCTTTAGTATACTTAGCTTGCGAGGGGAAGATACCATCAGGGAGCTGCTTCACTTGGAGACCAAGGAAGTAGGAAAGCTCACCCATGCTACTCCTCTCAAATTTGGAATGCATGAGGTCAGCAAACCTCTTGCATAATTTGGGATCAGTAGACCGAAAGATGATGTCATCCACATAGATTTGCACTAACAAAATTTGGTCCTTATGATGTCTAGTGAAAAAGGTTTTATCTATGGTTCCTCTTGTAAATTTATGCTCTAAAAGAAAGCTTGCTAAGGTCTTATACCAAGCTCTTGGAGCTTGCTTTAAACCATAGAGAGCTTTATGCAATTTAAACACAAAAGAGGGTTGAGTTAGAGAGATAAAACCTGGAGGTTGCTCCACATAGACCTCTTCTTGAAGCACTCCATTCAAAAATGCACTCTTGACATCCATTTGAAAAACTTTGAATCTTCTGTGAGTTGCATAGGAAAGGAATATTCTTATGGCCTCTAACCTTACAACAGGGGCAAAGGTTTGGTCATAGTCAATTCCTTCCTCTTGTCTATAGCCTTGAGCAACAATCCTAGCCTTGTTTCTCATAATGTTTCCTTGAGCATCCAGCTTGTTTATGTAGACCCATTTGGTTCCAATAACTGGATAGTTATGAGGTTTTGGAACCAAATCCCAAACTCTACATCTCTCAAACTGATTTAGTTCCTCTTACATTGCAATGATCCAGTGGGGATCTTGCTTAGCTTCATGGATGGAGAGAGGTTCAATCTGAGAGAGAAAACAGGCATGCATCAAGTCTTGGTTGAGTTGTTGCCTTGTCTGTACACCTACTGAAATGTCTCCAATCACTTGAGATCTGGAGTGATCTCTAAGTGTGAGAAGATCAATGAGTGGAGTTTTTTTCAGCAACAGCTTCTATAAATAATTTCTCTTGAGGAATGTTAATAGCTGTTGACGGAAGTTCAACCACTTCCACTTGATTTTCTTCTTCAATGTCTTCAGCAACCTGTGGAGAAGGATGGGTTGACACCTCTTGGGTAAGGTTTAGTCCATTCATAGACTCACACAATTGTGGACTTGCAAAGAGCTTTTGGTAGAAATCTCTTTCTCCTTATAAGACATGTTAGCTTCATCAAAAGATACATGAACTGACTCTTCAATTTTAAGAGAGGATTTATTAAAAATCCTATAAGCCTTGCTTACTTAGGAGTATCCTAGAAAAATCCCTTCTTCAGCCTTAGCCTCAAACTTTCTAATGTATCTTTTGTTGTTTGTGTGAATATAACATATACAACCAAACACTTTAAAATATGTGATTTTAGGTTTCTTTCCTTTAAGCAATTCATAGGGGGTCTTATTTTTCAGGTTATGTATGAGGCTTCTATTCAGGACATAGTTAGCAGTGTTTACAGCTTCTGCCCAAAAGGATAGAGGCATGTAAGCATCTTCCAATAATGTACCTGCAGCTTCAATGAGTGTCCTATTTTTCCTTTCAGCTACCCCATTTTGTTGGGTAGTTCTAGGAGCTGAGAAGCACTGCCTGATACCTTCCTTCTCACAAAACTCATGCATAAGAAGAGACTCAAACTCTGTGCCATGATCACTTCTGATTAATGCAACATGAGTAGAGAACTCAATCTATATTGTCCTGGGAAAGTCTGTAAGAACCTTGAATGTATCTGACTTAGTTCTCAGAAATGCCACCCAACTGAATCTAGAGAAGTCATCAATAATTACTAAAGTGTAAGACTTCCCTCCTAGGCTTTGTACTGCAATGGGTCCAAATAGGTCCATATGAAGCAAATATAAAATCCTAGTTGAATCACTCTTGTTAATAGATTTGAAAGTAGTTTTAGTTTGCTTGCCTAATTGACAAGCCCTGCATAGGTTTTTCTTCTTATAGGGACCAGAAGGTAAGCCTCTAACAAGGTTGTCCTTAGATAACCTAGCTATATTTTTAAGGTTTACATGACCTAATCTTTTATGTCATAGCTCATTTTGGTTACTAGTAATATTGAGTAAACAAACATCAGTTTTTGCAGAAATAAAATCTACTAGATATATGTTACCTTGTCTAGTTCCAATTAAAACAGTTTTGTTTTCATTATTAACAATAGAACAGGAGGTAGAGTTAAAGTGTACCTGATAACGTTCATCACATAATTGGCTTATGGATATTAGGTTATGTTTGAGTCCTCTTACATATGTTACTCTCTTGAAGGTAACTGTTCCAATTTTTACTGCTTCATATCCTTCAGACTGGCCACAATTTGAATCACCAAAGATTAACTTTGATCCTAACTTGGACTCGTAATTAGATAGATTGTCCTTGTTGCCTGTCATATGCTTGGAGCAACCACTATCCAAGTACCAGGTCTGACTCACCCTTGGATAGCTCTTCACCTGTAATGAAAAACAAAAATTAATTATTTTTGACCCAGGTTACCTTGGGTCCTTTATTTTGTTGAAATTAAAAGGTGGATATAACTGACAAAGTAGGTTGAGATTTTTAACCTAAGGGGTGATATCTCCTAGGTGGAATAACTCAATCAGCTACTGGAGTGAATGGTTTATTAGCTGGCTTAGAATTTTTGTAAGAGAAATGATTCATGTTTGGTCCTTCTGGATTCGACGAATTTCTATAAGTTCGTTGACCAGAGTTCGACGAATAGGGCTGAGATCGTCGATCTCTGCTCAAAGAATGATAATAGTCATTTTCTGCACCCCATGTTCGTCGACCTCTGCTCGACGAACCGTACAAAGTTCGTCGATCGCAGTTGGACGAATTGCTATTACTGAAGTTAGCATTCAGCGTTTGTCGATCTAGGTTCGACGAACGGGCCACATTTCGTCGATTTGAGTTCAACGAATGCTGCTGAATCTTGTTTTATTAGCTGTTTTCTGATTTTTATTACTCTTGTCTATGGGTTTTGGATTGCTTTCAGACATTGGTTTGTTTAGTATCTTCTCTTTTCCCTTGGCAGAAACAAATTTAATGGGTGTTATAAGGATATTTTTCTTAATTATGGGGGGCAAACCTGATAATGCACCCAAGCCCAGCTTGCCATTTAATCTGGCATTTACTGTGCTTGTTATGTCCATCAGCTTGAGACTTCTTCCATTGAGAGATTGCTCAAGTTGTTTAGCCTCACATAAATCAGATTTTAATTTAATTATCTCCTCATTTGCTAAAGTTAGTTGATCTTTTAGTTTAAGATTTTCTGAGTTAACAGATTCAAGGTTTCCTAGTTTTTCTCTAAGGGTTTTTATTTCTTTCTCTGAACTAATTAAATCTAAACACATAGTCTTGAATTCAATTTTAAATGAATCAAAATTAAAATCAAAACTTGAAAGAACCTGATCTGCCTTTGACTCTGAGGCTGCCTCATCTTCAGATTCACTTTCTAATCCTGAACTGATCCTGGAGGCATCAATTGTAATAAGGCAAACCTCCTTGGATCTTGCTTCTTCCTCTTCTTCACTTGAGCTGGACGAGGATGATTCTTCTTCAGTATCACTCCATGTTTCAACAACAAAGCCTTTGTCTCTCTTTTTGTACTTGTTGGAGGTGGGTCTGCTGCTGTGTTTTCTCCTGGAGTCTTTTTCTCTACTTTTCACCTTCTTCTAGCTTTCTGGACATTCAGAGATATAATGTCCAGGCTTTCTACATCCAAAGCACACAACCTCCTTGGTTGGTGTCTTGTCATATTTGGGCTTATAATCCTGCCTGGATAATTTTATTCTGAAATCCTTTCTAGCCATCTTATAAAATCTTTTTGCAAAGAGGCTCATTAGTTCTTCATTGGATGTTGAGGTCTCACTTTCCTCTGATGCCTTGAAAGCTATATTGTGATCTTTTCTCACTGGAGTTATTGCTTTCTGTTCAGTTGCTTCTCTTGATTTAATGAACTGCTCATAAGATTTTAGTTTGCCTAGCAGAGATTCAGTTGATATCTCATTTAGGCTTCTGGCTTCCTTGATAAGCAAGATTCTTGAGTCCCAAGAGTTAGGGAAGCACATCAAGATTTTGTCATCCAACTCTGTAAGGGTGATATCTTTATCCAAGGTTTTAAGCTCATTGATGATTTGAGCTCAACCTATTGTACATTTTAGCAACTGATTCAGCCTCATCCTTCTTAAAATTCTCATACAGGGATATGAGATTTGATCTCCTGTCTTTTCTTTCATCAGATGATCCAGCTACCATTTGGTTGAGGGAGTCCCAAATGGCCTTGGCTGAGGTGCACTCGGCTACCTTCTGAAATATATCATCTGACATAGTCTGAGCCAAGATGTTCATTGCTTTTGCATCTGCAATTTCAGCTTTCCTCTGGGCTTCAGTCCATTTAGGTGGTGGCACTACTGTTGTTTTTTAAGATATTGCAGAAAATGTGAAGAGTTGCGGGGGACCTGTCAAAATAGCATTGTAGATATCTTCATCAATAGAGTTCATATACAATTTGATTCTTGCCTTCCAGATGGAAAATCTGTTAAGATTGCATACTGGAGGTCTGATGTTTGCATATTCTTTATTTTGGGCAATTCTATGAAGAAAATAAATCTAATAACAGAAACGAAACAATCAGATCTAATAAGAGGGATCTTTATGGTTCAGGTGTTAGCTTGTGCAACCAACAAATAACTAACTGGTAAGGTGTGGTAGTTTAACCAACCTCCCTCTGATACCAATTGAAAGTGAAGGTTAGATCTGAAATACTCTATGAGGGGTGAATAGAGTTTTGTGGTCTCTTAAAAAAAATCTTTACAACTTTTGATGTAAAGCTAGGTGAACAGGTTAGCAAACAAAGTAATAAGCACAGCAACCTAATAAATCACAGAACATAGCCAAAACAAAAAAGGGCAACCAGACGACATAAGAAATTATAGTGGTTCCCCAACATGGGTGCATCCACTCTACTACCACCCTGGTAGGAATCCACTCAGATTTTTGGTCAGGTGCCTGACACCAATGAGCTTTTGTTCAGGTGCTCAAAAACCAAAACCTCAAGTCTTTTGCTAGGAGATTTGCAATCAGGAATAATTTTGAAGGGACTTAAAACCCTGTAAGGAGGATGGAAAAAAGGTGATGGTTTCTTCTCTTTCTCCATAACAACTGAGAAGACTAGTGGATTGATTTCAGCAGATTGCTCCCCCTGAGATCTTGAAGGGATCAGGAAATCTGGAGCACTGCTTCAGGGTGACAGGTCTTCAAAAACTTGATTTCCTTGACCAGAGATTGCTTCAGGAACTTCTTTGACAGATAGAATTTTTGTTGTCCTTCTGAAGTGTCCTGTAGGGTTGAAAGAAGAAGACTCTTGAAAGAGATTGTGTGTTCTTCTTCTTCTTGATGATGATGTTCTCTGTCCTAGGCTGATTGCAGTATGAAAACTTTTGATTTATGTAAGACTTCTTGAATGTAATGTCTGTGTGTGTGTATCACTGGTTAATCTTTTCTTGTTTTTGTTAACTGACTGAAGAACACATTCGAAATTAAAATCCTTGAGTAGTAAATGTAGTCAGCCTGGGAAGGAAGCGACAATAAATGAATTCCCTAACTGTCCCATGGAAAAATTGCATGTAATAATCCATGATCAATGCTCGTTCTAACAGTAACATTCTGAGAAGATTGGGCATTAATTACTCAGGAATCATCGCCAAGAAAAGGGACGTAAAACTGGAGAAGACCTAGTCTGGAATCGTTGAATGAAGAACGAAAATCGTCGAGCTGAGTTCACAGTTCGTCGAGCTGAGTTGATGAGTTCGTTGACCAAACAATAGCAATTAGTCTTCAAGGGAAACTTGTCAATTTTGCTTCAATCTTCGTCGAACTGACAGTCATCATTCGTCGAACAGACAATCATCATTCGTCGAACAGAGATCCAAATTCATCGACCGAAGAATGATTGTGGACTTAGATTCTGAGAGGTATCTGACTGAGAAGTGTTCAAATCGTAGACTAGAATTCTTCGACCAAAGAGTATGGTTCGTTGAGCTGAGATCGACGAACGTCGAACAGAATTCCTTGAGCTGAAAATATCTCTAAGTCTTGAGTTTCGCTGGCAGTCTGGAGGATGACTGGTCCACAGGATGATGTTCTAAGGATAAACCCTAGATTCTAGCACACAACCAATGACCCTGACAATACAAGGTGGGTCAAAGACATCCTAACTCAGTGAACCTAGCCCAAATCCAAACTAGGGATCCAACACAAATGCTTGTGAGATCCCCGAAGGCAAGCACTTTTGTTTATAGCAGACGCGAGTTTGGCAGAGATAATTGATATGGCAAAAAGGTTGGAGGCGGATCACTTAGGAAGTAGTAAGAGACCCTCCGAGGGCGTTGTAAGACCCCCTTTTTTTGCTATGCTACCGAGACTTACACTCAGAACCGACATTCTACGGTGACACCAACACTCGGGAGAGTCACCACTACAAAACACTGATTCTGTCGGCATTGATGATCATCAAATAAGTAGAGTACAATCAAGGCAAGTCCACAAAAATCACCATAAATATATATATATATATCTATATATATATATATATATATATATATATATATATATATATATATGAGCATGAAACATAGTAAAGTCCACATGATAATAAAACGTACTGAAACAGATCAGTACGGTAGAAATATAAATGGGCTATGCCTGGTACAACAAATTCTCACTACAACACTCTCGCGGAAGCGATGTAAAGCTATCCCACATGGAGCCAAAGACTAGTGCTCCTATACTAGACTGGTCCACCTCCATGTCCACCATACTTCGTTGGTGCTGCATCTCCTGCTGCTTCTCCCTATCCCCCATTTGGAGCCCCTGAAATGTTTGGTCCACCGTCCGTTAGTCAAAAGACTAAGCCTGATTTACCCCACCCTCCCCCAGTTTCTCCTAGGCACAGTGCGGGAGGAATGATAGGAAAGCTATGATGGTGGAGAGTAGGAACATGGTAGGTGACAGTAGAGCTATCTAGCAGGTATATTACAATATTTATAGTGCTATAAAAGGGAATGCAAGCTAGCAGTTCATAATAATAAATCAGTAAGAGTAAAAAGTAAAGTGCAACATAAAGAAAAGTAATAGGTAAATAATTAACCTTAACTTATATGAATGCACATACAAACTTATAAGTTAAGGGTCTTTTGCAAGGCTCACATCGTATAAGCTATCTCATACTAGTGTATATGATGAGGTGTCAGGTTTAATGCAGGTATGAGTGTTATGATATATAATGACATGATTCATGCAAGTCCAACACATACACACGACTCTATACGCACAAAACTTTAGTTCCCCCATTTTGGAATCTAGCTTCACTCCCAAGTGCTTCCATAGTGGCCAACAGAGACAGTGGGTCGGGCCACCCCACTCCTAGGAGCGTATGCACACTACCAGGACGAGCCCTTACATACGCCTCTGAAGGACACACCAGAGTCACCACGTATTATGCTAACTAACTGCCAGTATTTTCCTTGGCTAAGTGTAAGCCACACTCGCTGAGTCATCGTATCGAAGTTGGTGTGAATGACTATCAAATACCGAAGACTCGCCACTTTATGCACATGCAACAATGAATTTCTATTTCATTGGCTCCTCGGACTAACCTGTCCGTTACAACTACGTTCTGAGCCCTTGGCTCGCCGGGCAAACATGCCCATTTCTAAAACCATCGAGCCTATCACTCAGATAAACTAATCAAGCTAACCTCCCGAGTCACCAGGGTGAGTGAAAGTGAGGTACTAGTATATCTAATTGCTCTTTAACATTTTGGTCTAATGGTCGAAGGTTAACCTTGAATTACCCAGGGCATTCCGTGTGAATGGCTCTCGGGGGCACTAGGAACTACGATGGGCTGAAGCCCAAAGCTCCCTTTCACAAGTTACTTATTATTATTGATAAATACCCATGTTGTCAAACTCTCCTGATTTTATACTTGATCTAAACCTAAGTGTATTTAGACATCTTCCAGGGAAAGACGATTTATCGTCGATCCCGAGCACAACTCTGCCCTTTCACAACCGGACTCACACAACCTACCTTCTTTTGGTGACCCTATTCATTCTCAACCAGATAAGGTACACTAATAATATCACCATCCTATTCAAAGTCCTACATGTTATCTTACTTCTACAATTTTATAATTTGTGCAGACCTATTGAGTTGCATGGCGTGCATGCATGGTGACCCCTCCAATTATTCATCCAAATGACCTAACATTATTATCGAGGGTCTATCATGATATTTTAATGTTAAATCTAGATGATAACATTTTTCCTAATATATTTGGAATTTATTATATTTTCTGCAAAATCAGGCCATCGGTGCTTTTGAACATCAAGTGCACTTTTATGTCTAGGTATTGCCTTAGCGAAATTATGTAGGTGTAGGTTATCAAAATAACAGAAAATACAAAAATTTAGAATTTTCCAAAATTGTTTTAACCTCCAAATAATATATTGATTAAATAATCACCAAAACAGGGTAAGAAGGAAGTATTACAAATAATTATCAAAATTATGGAAAATTACTAGATGACAAATATATGCAGGAAAGACCACTGACCAAGAATTACTAATTTACAAGCTTATTTAGTCACATTATTAAATCATTTAAAGAAAATCAATATTAGGCATCTTGTGAAGCTACCTATATAGACATTCCTCCAATAATTCTATAAAAATCATAGAGCTCAAGGATGACATAAAAGTTTCTCTAACCAAATTGCATAACTTTTCAATGAGTAGATATCTCTTAATAAATTCTTTAATAAATAGGGCAACTACAAAGGTTGTAAATGAAGTATCTCAAATACTGAACTAAAATTCCCACTAAAATTTCCAGAGCTTAATATCAATATTATAAAACCACTGCCAAAATTTCAAGATCATTCAAGGTCATATGATTAGGTAATAAAGTCAAGAGTAAAAGTTCCCTAAACAGTCCTATGTTTTTCCTAGAGGGATGTAAGCTCTAAAAAGTCCCAGAATTACCTCTTACGTTAAAATTACACCTTAGTCACACCTCCATCAAGTTCAAGGCATTCCAAGGGCATGTAGTCCCATGTCCTTCATTGGGCTCAACCCCATCCCTAGGGCTTACACTAGGGTCTTTGGGTATCGCCAAGCCAAACAACCCCTAGATCCCTTGTGGAGGTTATTAAATGACTTTGAAGCATTGTCCAAGGTCCCATCCCCTTTGGGTGAGGATTGGCCACTCAACACTCCAAGTACACCTTGCCCTAATTTACCCTTAAGGCGACCAACACTTGGTCACATCTATACCTACTCAAATCAACACCAAATGGGTGGAGACTTTTAGTAGTGACCTATCCTGACCCCAAGGGTCATCCACCAAAACATTGGGGAATTATGAGGTCATTAGGCCCTCTAATTAAATCATACAATATTTATAAAATTTTCACAAAAACTACAGAAATGTTTTCCCAAAAATTCTCATTTTTGGATATGTCAGAGAACTAGAAGAGACTAAACTATGACCAAAATTTCAAAGCATTTGGATTTGTAGTTTAGTGGGGGCACCACAATTTGTGTCTGGTTAACCCTAGGTATAGCTTGCACCATCTGGTGTGTTGTGGTGAGACCACTAACCCAAAAGGACAGAAATATTTTTTTAAAATAAACTAGACTTCAAGCCTACTATTTTCCTATAGATCATTTTTCCTGAATTTGTACCCAAGTATTTTTAAAGTTATTTATAACTCATGCACTTAGTGTGATAGGGATGAAATAAATAAATAATATATCAGTGTTATTATAACCATCCAGCACACATCTTAAAGCAGATTTGACGGCATCCCGTCGTCTTCTTCATGGAGCCAACGGTCGGGATTGTCCCGTCCTGGGCCGACTTGGGTGATGATTTCCAAGCCACCTGAGCGCCTCCCCGGCCGGCCAAAGCCACCACCACCTTCGTTGAGGTAGAGGTCGGCGATAGGCGGTGATTGGCCGGCTGGTGGTGGCCAGAATTGAGTTTTATGGTAGGAAATTTAATCTCGAAATCGAGCCCCTTGGTCAGCCTAATCCAGAGTCATTTGGACTCAAATCAAGCCACCTTTAGATTGAGATCTATCCACTAAAAAAGGAGATGAGGATAGGACCTTTTGGGAGGGCTGGAGTCGGGCCGATCGTCGTGTCGCCATTGCCAGATTTGGAGCTTTCTGGTGCTCTGCCATTGCACTATAGGAGGGCTCGATTTCTTCACGGAAGGAGTGGAAATGACTGCTGGGGATCCAAGGAAACTTTTAAATGGATTAATTGGGGGAGAGGAGAGGTCCAGGCTTCAATGACATTAATGGCCTTGAGTGGAGGTCTTCGACCAATGTAGAATGCACTGAATTCAGCGCCTATGTGGTTGGGGAAACCTCTTGATCTCCTTTAGATGATGAGGGGAGATGAAGCTCCATCAATTGAGAGAGAGATGATGGGTCAAGTGCATTCAAACACCATGAATGTCCACTTTCTCTCTCCTCCATTAAGTGAAAATGGAGTTTTCTCTCTCCTAGTCATCAACTCCAGAAAGTGTGTGGTATTTTAGTTAAATATCATCCCCTAATGCTGATGGGTCATTCCAATTTAGCTTAGCCCAAGTGGATTGGGGCAGGTTAGGTCAACTTGAGCAAATTTGACCGTTGAGTTGACTTTGGTCAAATTGACCTTTTGGGTTGCCCCCAATGGGTCCTTAGTGACCCATTGACCTCACCTAAGATCTAGGGAGACTTGGGTAGGGTTGGTTTTGCACCTTGGAGGCCACTTGACCCGTAAATTGAGCACTTTGACCATTTTAGGGTTAGACTTGACTTTGGTCAACGTGACCTCTTTAGTTGACCCCAACGGGTCCTTGGGGACCCCTTGACATCCTTCAAGGGTTAGGAAGGTGTAGGTTGGGTCAATTTTGCTATGGGAAGGTCAATTGAATCAATGTAGGTTAGTTTGACCCATTTTGGGTTAGAGTTGACTTTGGTCAACTTGATCACTTTGATTGACCCTAATGGATCCTTAGTGACCCTATGGACCTCCTCATGGTTTAGGGGTGTTGTGGTGGGGTCCTGGAGTCAAGTTGATGCCTTAAAGTCAAACCCTAGGGTTGGTGATGAGGTTATACTATATGTAGACTAAGGTGATTTCCACTATAATGCCTTTGTTCACCTGACCTTTTGAGCTTCCTTAAATCCTTTCTCCCTTTGCCCAAATGACGTGCACCAAAAGTTCTCTGTTGCACACTGCTAGTGGCCGGAAACTCTCCGAAGGGTTGAAGATGGCTTCAGATCGTCGGAGAAAGCTTCCCGGTGGGTGGAGATGAGTGGAGGACCTGCGGGGATGAGGAACGGCACTTTGCACATAGTAGAGGGGCAGAAAATGAAGTGATTCTCGCCCTAATTCGCGAGCTCGGGTATAAATACTATAGCAGAAAAATAGAGTGCACAATCAGGGGCGCACCACTAGGTGTCGTGCACATTGGATCCCCTGATCGTGCAATTAGCAATAGCAGAACTCCAGAAAAATAGAACAAACGCGCACGAGCAGTGGCGCACGACCAGATGTCGTGCACACTATGTCCTATGATCTTGCGATTGACCCAGACAGTACTCGGAAAAGATGGAGAATAGTGCGCACGATCAGCGACTCACAACCAGTGGTCGTGCGCTATAGATCCAATGATCGTACGCAGTATTCTTGTACTATTTGGGGTTCGATGAATTGACAGCACACGACCAGCAGTCGTGCGATAAGGTCTCCACTGACCGTGTGCGTGTAAAAACGCACGATCAGGGGCCCTTAGGCGGAAAATATTCCCAAACGATCCCGGAATACACACACGACCCTTGTACCTGCAGTAAAACAGAAGAGCCACCAAAATGGGCATTCCACATTCTTCAAACACAGAAAAACGCCAAGTAGGGCAAAAGTATAAAATCAACAAAATCACACTGAAAATGGGGCAAAAGTGCACTTAACATGGAATGGACATAATAACAAATATGAATAATTATGACACTAAAGTGCAGTGCATCAACGAGAAAACTAGCCCAGATGAGTCCAAAAATATGTATATAAATTGGGTTCATCACACCCCCAGACATAAACATTTGCTCGACCCGAGCAAATCATCACTCCGTGTAGTAGAAAATAGTTTGCTGGCTTAGTAATTTCCAAATACAGTAGTGAGAGAAATCAAATATATCATGTGCATAGAAAATAGAATAGATAAACTTTTTAATTATATTACAAAATTTATACTTTTCGACAGGCGTAAATAAATATTGTATCTACTCAAAACTGGAATTCTGGAGAATCGTTCTAAAATATGTAGGAAGAAAGTAGGCAGGCCACTAAGATGAGCATTGCCAAAGACTGGGGCTTAGGATCCCGTCCAAGGAAATCCATTAATGTTGGGGACCATACGCTTGCCCGTTACACTCTCCCCACGGCACTAGCTCGTCAACCGTGAATGCGTAGGACTTTTAGGATAATCATGGGGCATTGGCTAAGGTTTGGTAGTCAAAGATAGACATGGAGGATACACGCAACCCAAGCGAGCAAATAACCAGCTAAACCAATACAGCCCTCAGAATTTCACGTGTGACACACCCCTAGACTTAGCTTGAAAATCGGGTGTCTACACGGCCTAACCCTACCAAAATTAAGATAAACAAGATGGGGATTCCATTTCTCATTGTAATTCTTTTTTAGATTTTCTCTTTCAATTCTCTTCTTTTTTCTTTTTTTTTCATTTTCTTTTGCAATCCCCAAATATTTAGCAAATACACTTTCTTGTATTCATCTACCACATCACTAAAAGTCCACACATCACACCTCGTCAAAATATTAATTTCACTGGAGCTCATGGATTTGGTTGCGATAGGAGGATTGACTTAGGCTTTGGTGAGTAAAGGTAGAGCTGAATCAAGGGAGGGGTAGGAACAAACTTGGCTTGCAATGGTTAGCAGTTAGGAGAAGGTAAATAAGGTTCAAACTAGCAAAAGAGATGGCCTACGTCACGCTCATGCTTGACTAATCATGCACCAATGCTTCGAGAGTAGCTTGGGGCAAGTTCTTAGCCACGGAGAAAGATGCTCCTTCCTCCCGACTCGAGCAAAATGAGTCTAGTGACGGCTACACACATCCCTACACTACCGTTCGATTTCACCAGATTCAACATTTTTGAGTAGTACAAACATTATTTACATCTGTAGAAAAAGTATAAATCTACGAGCATAAAAAAATTAAATCTATACACTTTCTACATAGACCATGAGTACTCGATTAGGAGCACTACACGAGTTTCACACTACTCTATCCTAAAATCCTAAGCCAGCACCACTATTTAAAAGTTTACACACGAGCAATGTGTTGACTCGAGCCGCGCGCCTGGATAAGATCACGCTCAAGTGGGTGATTCAGTGTGTGCTACAGTGATTTTGAAATAAATAAATCACAACTGGTATGCTATAAAATGTGTGCTTGTGTAGTGACGACAAGACTGCTCTCCCCCCAGACTTGAATGCGACAACTCATAAAATTAAACATTCCAAATAATATAAAGAGTTAGGGGTAAGAAAGACCTATGCCCAAAACTGAGCATACCAGTCGTGCCGCGAGGGTGTACGATAGCGGCAGGTCTGCCGCCCTTCAAAAATTTCCAGCACCTGCGAATTAGAGATCCTACGCAAAACAAGAAAATAGAAATACGCATATAGAAAGTACATACATTTAAAAAAAATACTAATCTACATAACTTATGGGTTTAATGTCTCCCAACAAGACTTATTCAAGGACAATCACTCTTTTAACTGATCGGCGTATGAAATTTGAAGTGCTCAGGCAGTTGTTCTAGTTCACATTTCAGTAGCGGGTGCCGAAACGGAGACAGAACGAATACTCACATACCTGTGTAGTTATACCTGTCTTGAACATCAGACATGGGTAGAATAAATGTTGTGAAGCTCGACGAGTCTGACTCCACCTGCACCCGATCTCCAGCAATGCTAGGCTGCATTACAGGCCCTTTCACTAAGTCGACCGGTTCCACGATGTGGTCCTGCAGAGAAGTATGCATGAGAGCGGGGGTTAGGAAATAAATTAGAAGAATGACAAAAAGTAACCTCAAACTTGCGGATGATCCCGTTGTCATCTCCTATCGGTGGAATTGTGGGTGGAGCTACACAGCTATCTAGGCTAGTGCAAGTAAGTTCTAGAGCTGCATCTGCCTCGTCCGTGCATTGGACTTCCTTACATTGGAGTGAGGCAGCAACCTCGGCCATGAAGATTTCCTCCTCGACTGGATCTGGAATAATGCTACAAACACCAACTGCTCCCTACAAATCAACCTCCACAACGGTGTCAGAAACATAAAGGATACTATGCAAGGTAGAGGATAGAGGAGCAGTGCTCACAAAAAAATCAAGCACAGTCTCCTCACAACTAGCAGACTATATACAAGATGATATATGTACATCAGGAGTAAAAACATCTGTGTCAGGGTTTATATCAACACTTGTATCAGTGCAAATACTTGTATTTCTCACTTCAAAATCTAAAGTTGGCACTAGTATGTCCCCAGATACAGAAGGGGTGCTTCAAGTTGTCACAGTGGAGACAATCCGAACATCCGGTTCATCATCCATCTCCAATTGTGCCAAGTAAGCAACACACTCCTTCAAAGAGTGATCCCAACTCCGACAAAATAAACACTACTTAGCCGGCTTTGTTTATAAAATGGGTACTTACGCCGAATGAAAGTAGTGCGACAATGAAAGCGCGGATGAGTTGCTAACATGCTTTTGTCTAGCATATTGAGTACCAGATGAGGTTGGTGCTCCATATGTAGATCCTTGAGTGTATTGGCAACCATACTCCTTAGGATATCTATCACTTGCATGAGCGATATCTCCACACCAGCGGCAACGGATATTAAAACTTGCCCATATTGCAGAGATCACTAATTTTCAGGATTAAACTACCTTGCATAGATTCTCAATAAAAATCTAACAATACCAACCGACATAAAAAGCAACAACAGGCTGGAATAAAATAAATTCGAAACAAGCAACTTTGTCGTAACTCTCATAACACAACACAAATCAACAATACGCCTGCTCTCTGCGACAAAGGCGCCAAAAACTTGATGCATCGGCAAGTGCACCGGTGGCTGTCAAGTAATAAATTTTGGGAATAGCTTCTCCGAATGCCGATCTCGAGGGAATGCAGGATGGGTATGTGATAGCGTCACAGAAAGATCATTACTAAGAGTTGAAAGAAACAATAAAGGGGGTTGGTTTTGGATTCCTAATTCTACCAAAACAAAAAAAGAACTAATGTGGGTCGTAAGCACCGCTTCGCTTGGTGGATGGAACTAGTGCAGGCCGTTATGCCGTGCTTCGTGAGGCGGATGGACGGAAAGCAAGCGGATGGAAGGAAGTCAAGTGCAGAGTGTGAGGGACGCAATCAGCTCTTCAACCACCAAAACTAGCCTTTGATAGAGTCATTCTAGTGCGCGAGTTGAGTTGTTGTGAATGGAGGCGAGTGCATCATAGCTAACAAAAGAGGCAGTAATTAACGAAAGCATACTTCATTCATAGACAAATAAAAGCAAGTTAAGGTTCATTACAAGCTTTAGAGTACAATCTACTATGGAGAAGAGTTAGAATAAACCGAAAAAGGGGAAGGCCTAGCCGTGGTTTTTGCCCGGAGTGGTGGGTTGTCAGTCCACTTCACAACTCTGACTGTGGTTACTTCTGGAGAAAAATGGGTTGTCAATCCACTCGTCTTCCTCCTTCTTCCCTTTCCTTAAATCCTTTCTCCCTTTGCCCAAATGACTTGCACCAAAAGTTCTCTGTTGCACAATGCTAGTGGTCGGAAACTTTCCGAAGGGTTGAAGATAGCTTCGGATCACTGGAGAAAGCTTCCCGGAGGGTTGGATGAGTGGAGGACCTGCAGGGATGAGGAATAGCGCTTCCCGCGCAGCTGTGGGGCGAAAAATGAAGTGATTCTCGCCCTAATTTGCGAGCTCGGGTATAAATAATACAACAAAAAAACAGAGCGCACGATCAGGGGCGCACGACCAGCGGTCGTGCGCATTAGATCCCCTGATCGTGTGATTAGAAATGGCAGATCTCCAGAAAAATAGAATCAATGCGCACGAGCAGTGGTGCACGTCCAGAGGTCCTGCGCACTATGTCCTATGATCGTGCAATTGCCCTAGACAGAACTTGGAAAAGATGGATAATAGTGCACACAATCAGTGGCTCACAACTAATTGTCGTGTGCTATAGATCCAATGATCGTGCGCAGTATTCCTATACCGTTTGGGGTTCGATGAATAGACAGCGCATGAGCAGCAATCTTGCGCTAAAGTGTCCACTAACCGTGTAAGTGTAAAAATGCACGATCAGTGGCCCTTATGCGGAAAACATTCCCAAACGATCCCGGAACACACACACATGGCCCTTCTACTTGCAGCAAAAAATTGAAGTGTCACTGAAATGGGCTTTCCACATTCTTCAGACACAGAAAAACGCCAAGTAGGGCAATCTACAGAATCACACTGAAAATGGGCCAAAAGTGCACTTAACATGTAATGGACATAATAACAAATATGAACAATTATGACTCTAAAATGCAGTGCATCAACGAGAAAACTAGCCCAGATGAGTCTAAAAATATGTATATAACTTGGGCTCATCATTTCCTACTTAGGACCTTGACCAGCGGAACCTGTAATGCCCCCTGATTTTTTTGGTATTTATTTTAATTCCCGTAGTGACGTAATTTTGGCGTTAGGGCAATACGTTGACGCGTAGTTTACGGATGTCATTTGTTGGAGCATGAGTTTGCTCAGTGGGTTTTCCTGTGTGGTCAGTTTTGTTTTGGTTGTGTACCTTCCCTCTCGAGCCGGGTCTGTTTTGGTGACTCATGTAATGCCTCCATCTGTTACATGACTTATAATAGAAGGTCCGACCGTGGTCCCACACTATATTCCACAAACAGGCGGCGAGGTTACAAGTTAATATCAAAGACCAAACCACGCATCCTAACTCAGAGCATTCTAGCAGAAACCTTAGGGGTTAAACTTGAACTCATTAGCCATGAATGTCCACTATATATATAAACCACCATCTTTATACATATCCCACAGGAATGTATACAAATTACACCAAAGTGTCTGGCCTTAAGGCCTTATAAGTTTTCTTCATACGTGTGGATTACATACGTCAGCACACAGCCTAGCCGCACATGAAAATCACAAAACACTTTTCTTTCATTGGCCTTCGACGGTCAGCATAGCAGCAGCAGCAAGGGCTTCAGCCCACTATTTTTCGCTCGGCTCTCCAGCACTTGCATGGAGACAATCCACCGCAATGGTGGCAAACAAAATAACGATCAACATTCAGCTGACCAATTTATAGCGAGCCTTCCCCTTACAGGCAGCGATATCCCTTCCCTGCAGGCATAACATTTCATAAGCAGATATATCACAAGATGTGCACTGACACACCATCAATATATCACAAACATCGACCACACGACCCGACGCTCCGTACACTCAGGGCACATTCTCGGTGTACCGGAAAAGCAGGGTCCCACCACCGTTCTCGGGATTCAAACTGAACTGTAAACTTGAGCATTCATTGTTAGGAATTGTGCCCTATAATGTTCCTCGGAATTTGAAGAGGCATCACCAATCATGTTAAGGGGCATAATGTATTTGATGTGTGCTCTAGTTCTTGCATTCAGGTAGTACAAGGTTTGACAAGTGAAGAAAATGAGTTTGGTGGTAAACTCAAAGTTCGTCAAGCTCAGCTCGTAGTTCGTCGAGCTCAGCTCGCTGGTCGTCGAGCTCAGCTCAAAACTCCTTGGGATAAGCACCAGAGCTCATGATTCAAAGTTCGTTGAGCTCAGCTTGACGTTCGTCGAGCTAAGTTTACAGTTTGTCGAGCTCAGCTTACAGATCGTCGAGCTCAGCTCAACACTTGTCAAGCTAAAGTCAGAAAAATAAACTAAGGCAAAACGTGCTGAGACCGCTTAGAAGATCAGAGTTCGTCGAGCTCAGCCCACAGATCGTCGAACGGAGCTAAAGTCAGAAAAACTGACTAAGGCAAAAAGCACTGAGACAGCTGAGATAGCTGATAAGAAGGCGTTAAGACTAATGAGATAGCTGAGACAACTGAGAAGATTGTGTCAGCTTAACCACTGAGAAAAAACTAGCTAGATTTCTCTAAGTCCAGAAGCATTGAGTGAAGCAGGTTCACTCAATGCTTCTAATAAATAAGGAAGCGCTGAGACAAAACTTGTTGAATTTCTCTAAGTCCAGAAGCATTGAGTGAAGAAGGTTCACTCAACGCTTCTAATAAAGAAGGACGCGTTGAGACAGTTAAGAGGAAAACTACTGAGATAGAAGATAGTCTCAGCTGTGAAGCAAAAACTGCTGAGACCGCTGAGAAGATACCATTGAGACAGAAACTTGCCTCAGCTGATAAAAAGAAAGCGTTGAGATAATGGCCTGTCACAGCTATTAAGAATAAAATGCTGAGACCGCTGAGACAGAACCACTGAGACAAATCCAGAGAAAATTCAGAAGTCCAGAGGCGCTGAGAGCAAAAACAAATGGCATTGAGTGATTTAACATCACTCAATGCTTCATGAATTTCTGGAATATTTCTAACTCTAGATGGTGATGACCATTGCTGACGTCATCAAAGTCAACTTACATGTACCTGTTGCGGGAAAGCTGTAGTGGCACCGAAAGATGCCTTGTCCTATTTTGAAGAAGGTGGGGCTCACCAAACCTTGGCTGGGCCCACATACAAGTATGCTGTTGAATCAAATCAACGCATATAAAAAGGAAAAAAGAAAATGGATTAGGGTAATGAATGAAAGAGATTGAACTGAAAAAGGAACAAACGCAGAAAGTACAATAAGAGGTGGCTGGACATCTTCTTCTCAATCAATCTTGGATGCTCAAGTCCAACAGAGATAGCCTGAAAGGCAAAGGAATGTTGAAGCTCTTCAAGCTTAGCAAGATAGTTCTTTCCAGAATAGAGAAGCTGATTCATCTATTCAGTAAGCTGGTAACTGCTCATCTGTGCAGCAGAGATGAGTTAGTTGTAGAAGAGGACTAATTCCTTCTACGACAAGTATGCTGGACTGATACCTGCTCAGTCCAGGAAGGTAGAGTCGTAGATTTATCTCTGAGTCAGTTGTTTACTTTTCTTAATTATTCTGTATTCTTTTTTTGTAGGATTCAGTTTATCTGAATCTAAGTGTAGGGCACTTTGTGCCTGAGATAGGTGACTAATTAGTCACTGAGGTAGGTGCCCTATTGGGGTACTGAAGAAGGATCCAAGTGTGGATCTATGCAGTAGGGTTTTATTGCCTGAGGTAGAAGAGTGATGATCTCTGAGGTAGGATCCAAGTGTGGATCTGAGGTATGGCTGTCCTCGTAGCCTGAGTGTAGGGACTTGTACCTAAGGTAGGTGACTGGAGAGTCACTGAGTTATAGGTGACACATATGTCACTGAGTTGTAGGCCTTGGAGGAGGCTGAGCTGAGGTAGCTGGAAGGGTATTGAGTTGTACGAGTGTAGCATCACTCTGAGAGTAGGGCTGTGTGCCTAAAGCTTTAGGGCTGAAGAGCCTGAGTTGCAGGCCTTATAAATAGGGCTGAGGTAGGTGATCAGTGAATCACTGAGCTGTAGGAGCTCTGTAAGGCTCTGCGGTAGGAACCCTTGTGGTTCTGAGTTTGGATTCTGTGAAGAATCTGTGTTATAGGCTGGGGGCCTGAGGTATAAGCTCTGAGGAGCATATTGGTGGTGTTTGTGCCTAGTCTAACAAATCAATTGGATAGGTGGGAGGTAAAGTGGATGTACCCAATTGGGGAACCACTATAAATCTTTATGTTTGCTTTGTTGCTTGATTTCTATCTTATTGCAGGATCTAAGGACAAGCTCTATTTAGTTTAAGTTGAAATCAGCAAAGAACTAATGAAATTATCAAAGACCTATTCACCCCCCCACCCCTCTAGGTGATTTGCTAACCTTCAGTTAAATAACTTTCAAGTGGTATCAGAGGGAGGTTACTCCAAAAGGATTTAACTATCTGAGTATACCTCCAAGGTTAGCTATAAGATAAGATTATGGGGTCTGGCATGAACTATAAGGAGCTATGTACCATCAAGCTGCCCATCTGTAGGAAGGAAGGATTTGGCCTAAGGAATCAAAGCGTCGGACTATTCATCGAAGAATCTGACCCTAAGATCTATGTAATAGTAGTGGAAGGTCCTTTTGTCCCCACAAAGGCTTCCACCATAGATCCTACTATGAGAGTGCCTAAGGCATATTCAGAAATGGACAGAGATGAATTGATTTTGTACACCATGAACAAAAGGGCACAGAATATTATAGCCAGTGTCATTGATGACTCAACCTTCTGAAATCTTGTACACTACAAGACCTCCAAGGAAATATGAGACACCCTTATGGTCTACATTGAAGGCTCTGAGAAAGTTAGAGATGATAGATATGCCATGCTCAATCAAGAGTATGGGGCCTTCAAGTAATGCAAGTCTGAAAAAGTTGCTGACTGTTTTGAAAGGTTTTTTAGGACAATCAAAGAACTAAGAACCTATGGTAGGGCCTTCAGTAACTATGAGCTGAATGACAAGTTTCTTAGATCTTTCACTAGAGATTGGGACACCAAGATTTGTGTCATTAGGGAAATGGATAAGCTAGCAGACGCTCCTCCACCAACACACTTTGGAAAGCTGAAGTCCTATGAAATACAGCTGGCTGCTAGACAAGAAGAGGAGAAGAGTAGCCAATTCAAGTCCAAGGACAAGTCTGTGGCATTCAAGGAAGAAGCCCCAAGAAGAAGCAGAAGAAAGACTCCCTCACCACCAAGGAGGGAAGCTGAATCTAGCTTAGAAAATTCTGAGCCAAGCTCATCAAACAACCACATGTCTGCTAAAGATCTAGCTGCCTTCTCCAGGCAATTTCAGAAGTTCATAAAGAAGAAGGACTGGAGGAGCATTCCATCTTCATTCTCTTATCATAGGAAGTTATCCAAGGATGACAGGTATGTCCCTAAAACTAGTAAACAAATTTTTCTAATATCATTTGTTTTTGTTGCAGCAAGGCTGGACATGTTATTGGTGACTACCCATTAAAAAGGAAGGAAGAAGATGAGAAGAAAAAGAAAAAGCATCACCATCACCACAAGGGCAAGAAGAAGGAGAAGTCTTTTGTGGCTAAGAATGAGAGAAGTTGGACAGATTCTTCATCCACAGAATCTGAAGATGAAGAGGAAGAAGCATATATAGGGCTGATATCTCTTGCTGTAGATTTAGGAGAAGAGAAAGAATATCCTGCTACCAAGATAGGAATCAGGGCCCCTCTGTCACACTCAGACAGTGAAAATGAGGAGGATGAAGAAGACTATGGATGTCATGGTTTGATGGCAATGACTGAAGAACAAAGAATTCAGCCAGATTCAGAATCAATCAAGGTACAACATATTTTCAATTCTACATCTTCCTCTGACTATGAGACCAGTCCAGATACTGGTGCATCTTCATCCTATAATAAAGATTGCTCAGAATCTGAGACTGATGTCAATCAATTGATTGACAAGTATGAACTACTCCTAGTTGCTCTAAAAAAGAGCAAAATTCTTGCCAAAAGGCAAGCCAAGGAGATAGAAGTCCTAATGCCTTATAAAACTCTTTATAACAATAAATCTATTGAGTTCTATAAGAAAAGTCATGAGCTGTCTGAACTCAAGAAAATTCTTTGAGTGTTAGACTTTGCTTCTGGAAGAGAAGAAAAAGAATATTAGATATCTGGAACAAAAGTTCACAAAGAGATTAGGGATTGCAATTAACCCTTCTCAATCACAGGGTCAGTTGCCAAAAGCTACAACTTGCCCAGTCCCTATGAAGTTGGGTATTAATCACATCAATCATCATTTCAAATCTAAATTCCCTGATAAGAGGCCAGTGTTTCAAAAGGCAAATTCACCTTCTAAAACTGTCAAGTTTGCACCATTCTAGAAGGATCAATCAAACGTGTGCTCTACCAGTTGGGTGAAGGCACATGATCCAAGAAAGTGTGATACTATCCACACTAGCCACAAAGTTCAGGAGAAATTCTTTCGATTTGGATCCAAATATCCTTTATCTAAGGAAATGAGAGAGTCTAATAGATGGAAGGTTCCAAAAATACATCAGGCCCATACTGGACCAGCTGTATTTTGTCCTTCATCACCTTCACTCAGGAAGAAGAGGGTAGCATCATGCAATGCTCATCGAGCAAAGTCTGGTGTTGCTCACATCTCTCATGGACAACAATTTAGTGCTGGCCTAAAGAGAAGATACAACATTCATAAATGTTGGTGCTGTGGGAAAGTGGGTAGCTTTGTCATTGATGTTGGCATAACCTGAATGTGACTAGTGGACAGAAAGGTGCTCAGCCCAGGAAGAGAGTTGGGCAAAAGTTTTATGATGCGAACAAGAACATAGGACCCAATTATCATTGGGTGTCTAAGGGTAAATGAATTTTGTTTTGCAGGATAGTCCAAGTACCTGTCCAATTAAGACTTGGTATTTGGACAATGGGTATTCCAGGCAAATGTCTAGGATAGGATAGTTTCTCTAGAAATATACTCCAGGAAAACAACAAATTAAGGTTGAGGCTGTCAAGAATGTAATCCTCAAAAGCTAGAGGAAGCAAGCCTCAAGGTAAGTCTCTCTCTCCTGTATAGAGATTAAGTTTGCTAATTGATTAGTTATGTTAGATGTGCTCAGGTTGAACCTAATCAAGCACCCCAAATAGAAAATAGTGATTCAATTATCTATACAATTAATTTTTGTAGGCTTTATTCTAAAATTCAAATAACTTATTAGCAAGCTTTAAGGTAAACCAATACATAAATTGGAGTGCCGATAGAACTGACTAATTAACAAGTTAGGTCCCCTTCTATTTAAAACAAATAAAATTTTTTATTAAGTCAAAAAGATTGTACATCCAATCAGTAAGGGAAGCCACAAATTAAACATGCATTGAATAAGTAGAAGAAAAGATGAAAGGTAAAAAAATCGAAACGCTAAATCTCCTATTTCATAACAAGAAGCGTAACGCAACCCGTTAAAATGAAATTTATAAGTCTAAGCTAAAATGCTTAATTGATAATTGAACATTTTTGGTATAAATATAAAGGTGACAAGAAATGTAAAGTCACTCCACTCTTAAAAGCCTTAACCCTAGCCGTCAAGACCGAAACCCTCGCAGTGTCTTGCTGCACTATTTCAATGGCGCCAAATGTCATCAAGGAGCTACAGGAAGGATACGAAATTGTGAGGGATTGATTTAGTCATGCCTCTCTAGAGATTAAAATAGTGATAAGGATGATTGGAATCACAGACCTGGAATACACCCTGTCCGAACCCTCCACCATTCTTAAAAAGGAGTTAGTAGAATTCTTCTCGAACATTAAAGTGTCCTCCTGTCAAGACTCTCTTAAGTCTAAGATTTAAGATATCAAAATAAAGGTAAACCATAAGAGATTAAGAAAGGCCCATCATATACCCTCTATTAATCCTAGCGAGGAAGAAGATCTCGTCGTCATGGATAGATACAGTGCTCTTAGATGGTGTGGATACAATGAGGCCAAATCTGAGTCCCTTAAAAGAAAATTCTTCAATCAGAGAGGCAAATTGCTATCAGATATTGTGGGTAAAGCCCTTATCTACAAGCCTGGATCACATGACACTATCTCCAAGTCCATGTTTGATGTCATGAACACAATTATCTTGAAAAAAGACCTCATTGTCTTCTCTCATCTATCAGAGATTAGTATACTGTATACCCTCTCCAAACATGTGCAGAATTCTTTCCTTATACCTAGTGAACACCTATCTTGATACCTTCAAACAGGAACATGGGGTGAAGATTCACTACCTAAAGAGAATGAACATAAAGACTTTGTATAGATTCACTATGGTCATACTAATGAGCCAATCTTTAGGAATTAAGGACTCCTCTAAGGGCACATGTAAGAAACCTACTGAGGAAGAAAGAACCTCCATCCCTGAACCAGAGCTTGGATCATCCTCTCAAGCTGATATTGGTCTACAGGTTCACTTATCACTCAGTTAATCCTCTGCAAACATTCAACTCCAGGACACAGTAGTGCATGTTGATAAAATCCATGCCAGCCCTAGGTCAGGACAAGTGTCAAAGATTGGCAATGACGAAGAAGTTATTACAGAAGATGAGGCAGATATGGCAGAAGATAACCATGAGCCTCCTGAAGCTTTAGATACTAATCTTGATAGGTCAAGACCAGAGAAGGATGCTCAGTCAGAGGGGGAGCGTGATCAGATGGATCTGACAAACTTGGATCAAGTTATTAACAGAATAGTTTAGTCTACACCTACTACAGGTAATACCCACATCCTCTTAATTAGTAGTGTTAATACAACTTTAGCCAAAGAAATGTTTCCTACTATAGGTGTTGTAGTTGAGGGGGAGCCTTCCTAGATCCCTTCTCAGAATATTGTACCTCCTCCTATGAGCCATACATCATCTACCCCCATCTCTAATGACGAATTTCTAAATCAAATCAAAGAACTCTTGGATCCTCAGACCACAACCCTCAAGGAGTATATTGATCAATTTGTTGCCAAACTGAGGGATGACTTGACAACCAAATTCAATAAAAATAAAGAAGAAATCTCTCACTTAAACAAACAGGTCACAACCTGGTTTGATAGGGCTGGAACTGCTGGCATCAAACTAATCACCCTCATGCAATCCTTGGACACAAGCTAAAAACTCTCTACAACTGATCGTGGTCTGTAAGAAACAAATCACACTCTTGCATTCAAAGGAGGAAGACCAACACAAGATGATACAAAATTGTAATGCCTAAATCAAACTAATCACACTCATGCAATCCTTGACCACTTGGATAGCAGACAGCAATGTCCTTCTCGATCATCACATCCCAGCGAATATAGTCTCTTGTTCGGTGTTCTACCCCTATGTGACCTCCTTTGAATTGCAATCTATATAGGCACGCTGCTTCGAGATCCATTCCATACCAAAGATCACATCAAATTCCGATATCGACAGCACAAATAGAAATGAATGTGCACCTCCACAAAGCGACCTCTATCTGAATGCATCACACATCCGTTTGGTAATAAGACTTTCACGCTATCTGCCACCATATGAATCGGCACACCGAGCCATGACACGAAGTCCACAGATAAAAGTGAATGCAAAACACCCATATCAAATAGTGCTCTCACCGGATAGTCCCGAATCAGGACAAAGCCTAATACAAACACATCATACAAAAGCTACATACAAGGTATGAAAGATCAACAGCAATAACCAAATATCTTAACTCGTACATGTGACGACATCACTTTTCTTTATGGCCTCCTGTTGGCCAAGATTATATACGCAGGGTTGCGCCTGGGATGCAGAGGATTCCACTACTGTCTTTCCCTTTTCCGCATAAGACGTTTCTGTCGTCTTTTCACCCTTAGGCGGACCAACCAGACAATCATATGCTAGATGACCCACCATACCACAAGTATAACAAGCACGAGAGTCTTGACTAGAAGTTGCTCCAGATGCAACACTCAAGGGATCCTATGAAGAAGACTTGGATCTCTTGCCTCATTTACTTCGGTAGTTTGTTTTCTCGCGTGCGACGCTTCGAACTCAGGCTTTGTCACAGCCAAGTCCCTCTTGCCCTGTAACTGCTTCATATCTTTCTCCAGTGCATGAGCCATATCCACCATCACTTGAAATCCTGGGTATCAACACATGCAAGTAGGTATCAACACTACTTTCTCCCTGAGTTAGATGCTGGAATTCATTCTCCATGGCCATGAGCTGAGCCTATGGCAAGTGCTTTGCCAAAAACAGTCTCGAAAACTCCTCGATCGAGACGTCTGTTAGTTGTCTGTCTGCCATATTGTGCAGCTTCATCTCATCCCACCAAAGCCGAGCAGCTCCTTCAAACAGGAAAGTGGCTAAGGTTACTATTTGTTCCTCTTCAGTTCGGATCGCCGTCAAAATGAGCTTGACGCATGCAAGCCCATCCTTTGCCTGCGTTGGGGATCCCGCCCCCGTAAACGTAGGATGATTGAAGCTCACAAATTGCTTCAGTTGTCATTCCGCTGCTTGGGGATCTACAACAGCCGCAATAGGTTCGAGCCTCACACCCACCTGTTCTGGCACCAGCACAGGTCGCGCCTGCCTAGTAGGTTGTGCCTGGATCAAATCAAAAAATGCCTCGGCAACCAACTGTACAGACTCCGCAGAAGGAGGAGGTGTAGGCACCTTAGCTGGTGTCATACTCTCATCAGAACTCTGGCGCTCAGACTCCCCCACACCACTTCACGTCACTTATACGTGTAAAATACGCACTTTAGTGACTTGGCAAAAGCAACAACAACAATATAGGAACACGTAGGTTCCTCAAACAAATGTATATACATTCCTTAGTGGACATTCTTGAGTTCATTTTGAGTTATAACGGGTCGTACATGCACGTGCGCGCCACCCCTCAAAAGAATTCGACCATGAATTCAAGGGGGAAGACCAAGATAAGCTGATACCAAATTGTAACGCCTCCATCCATTACATGACATATAATAGAAGGTCCGGTCGGGGCCCCACACTATATGCCACAAATAGACGGCGAGGTTACGGGTTAATATAAAAGACCAAACCACTCATCCTAACCCAAAGCATTCTAGCGGAAGCATTAGGGGTTAAACTTGAACTCATTAGCCATGAATGTCCACTATATATATAAACCACCATATTTATATATATCCCACGAGAATGTATAAAATTACACCAAAATGTTTGGCCTTGAGGCCTTACAAGTTTCTTCATACGTGTGGATTACATATATAGGCACGCATGCCGCCCACACATGAAAATTACAAAATAATTTTCTTTCATTAGCCTTCGAGGGCTAGCATAGCAGCTGCAGCAGCAAGGGCTTCAACCCACTATTTTCCGCTCTACTCTCCAGCACCCGCATAGGACAATCCACTGCAACGGTGGCAAACAAAGCAACGGTGAGAATTTAGCTGACCAGTTTATAACGACCTTATCCCTTACCCGAGGCAGCGGTATCCCTTCCCTGCAGGCATACCATTTCACAAGCAGATATATCACAAGATGTGCACTCACGCACCATCAATATATCACAAACATAGACCACATGGCCCGACGCTTCATGCACTCAGGGCACATTCTCGGTGTAACGGAAAACCAGGGTCCCACCACCGTTCTCTGGCTTCAAACCTAAGGGTAAACTTGAGCATTCATGCTCCACGGCCCACGGCCGGAGACTTTAGTCTTGATGGCGTACAGCCCAAGAAACACATGATGTGATCCTAACAAAGCCACTTTTTCAGGCACTCAAGTTAGACAACCATCACGCGGATACAGTTCAACCCTTGCCCGTTGCTCAAATCGCTAGTTCAATGTCTATACTAATGAGGGTCGGCATCCCCTTGTCCGTTCGGCTCACTGGCCTTTAAGAGCTCACATAGCTCACAATAGCCACACTGTCCCCTAAGGACTAGCTGCACAATTATAGGTTAGCTAGGAGCAATTTCCTGCGACAATCACTATTGCTGTCATTAGCGACAGAACTCTCTTTCTGTAACCAGCCATAACCATATCTGGATCAACCATCCAGAAATCCCTGCAGCCACCTGCAGTATCAAAAACACTGGACTTTCATTGCATACAACATACGCACTCTGAGTGTATTTTCCTAGCATTCCCCACCAGTACTTCCTGCAACTTCACTTCACAGGCACAACCCACGGACTGCACACAATACTCATTTTTACGCGGAGTCTTCTCCGGTGCACAAAATAAAACATCACCAATCCAGACCAACCTGTCCAGATGGGCTTCACACAGTATGCCTATTTTTTACTACACATTTCTGGATCTACATGCAAGACATCATGGTGATATCAAGAATCAACCCAACGGAAATCCCTCACTCTTCCACCTTTTGATGAGGGAAATCCAGGGATATGCCAAATAAAAGACTTCACTTGTCCAAAGAAGAAAGATCGTTACCCTTCACGATCTCTTTGAAGCCATGGCAAAGCGTTTCTATACAGACGAAAATGATCTTCTCCCTTTCCTCTTCGCAACTCTCGCTTTGGCTTGAAATTCCAGCCCCAAACTTGCCTCCAGCAGCACGACCAAAGCACTCAACCCTAAGAGCCGAGACTTCTCGCTCCAGCACTCCGTGTAACGCCACCGATTTTTTTTCGATGATTTTATTTGATTTGATATCATCATATTTATGATGTCAGGGCATTACCATTTTTACGCCATGTTGTCGGCACTGTACCGTTAGTGCGTTTTCGCGTCTGTTTGGTCTGATTGACCAGATTTTTTGGGATTTTCGACGAAACTGAAAGTTTTCGAGTTGATAAGTTAAGTTTTGTGGTGACTTCGCCGTTAAATTTGTAGCGTCAGTGTTCACCTTCGGTGCAAGTTTCATTTAATTCGGCGCCCATTTGGGCTTTCGTTCTGAGTCTTCTCAAGTAGCTATGGCTCTACTCGAATAACCGGTTTCAGATTTTGCTCGGACGCTGTTTTGAGTGTCAAAACGGCATTGAATAAAAACTTGGTTAACATGAAATTTGTTCATATCGTCGAGATCTCCAACTTTATGTTGACCACTTTTCGATTTAAAGCCGTTTTAAACCAATAATTTCATTTTCAGTGCACCCACTCGTAAATAGTACGTTTTTAGACAAAACTTTTCATAAATACCTACATATATACGTATACTTAGAATTAGAACCAGCCCCAGTCTTTATTTAGGACTTATTCTTCTTCTTCTTCTTCACTGAACCGAACCAGAGCTGAAGAAACGTGAGGACGGTGATGGCGGAGCGTGAGATTTCGTGAACCTTCCGGTCGTCGCCGACGGAGTTCCGGTGCTCGAAATCTTCATTCGAGCATAGATTTGAAAAGCTCTCAGCGCGATCTACGTCGCCGTGGTAATTTTTTTCCATTTCTTGAGATTTCTCGTTCGGTTTTTCTGGCCCTAACTTATATTTCGTCCACTCTTATCAAGATTTCGGCTTCTCTCGTCTCCCTTAGTCCCGATCTGCGACGATGTGTGATTTGGAGGCTTTCTTTGATAAAGCCAAGGAAAGTGGCTCTTTTCCTCTCCTTTTCCTTAAGTTCTTATGGTAAGACTTTCCCCTTATATTAATGTTCCTGGTTCCTTTAGAGTATAAGATGTTTAAAATTTTTTTTATGGCTTACGCTTAGGGAAAATATTTCGACGCCGTTGAGCGTAGGATGCCTTGCGCTTTGTATAGGTCGATTGTAAGTCGTGGTCTTCGATTTAGTGTTGTAATACTTAGGTGTTGTGCCAATTTTGAGATGGTGATGTTGGGGGTATGTGTGTTGGTTATGGTTAGCATACCACCCAACCGGGAGGCCTCTTCTTTCTGTGGATCATCACAGTGGGGTATGCTTAGTTTCTCCTTTCTTGGACTGTTGGGTTCTGGTTGGCCCGATTTGGACATGTTTGTCGACCACAGTACCAACGGTGAGACGGTTGAAGATTCGGAGTTGGGATTAGGCGCTTGAGGTCGTCGCCCTCTCCGGCCTGCAACGCAGTCATACCACGTGTTGATGATCCACCCTCTTCCGGGCTGTATTGTGATCAGTTGTTTTTTTGTGGTTTATGCCACAGTTTTGCTAAATTTTGCGGGTTGTGCCCAGACTTGTTCACCTTCGCACTTGGTGCATTCTTTTTAAATTTAGAGGTTATTATAATGGCTAACCTTCCTCTATATATATTCTATTTGACTAATTGTTGCTGTTTTCTTTTGCATTCTTCCACCTTTGGTTGGGTTTGGTACACCCTCCTTTGTTTGGCTTACTCATTGCTTACCTATTCTTTTGCCACTTATTTTTTTTATTCTGCTTTATGAGGCGTTCTTCTCTTGAATACCTCAGGTTCAGGGCTATAGCCGGTGGTGCAGCTGAGTTGTTTTGTTGCTGGGTTTGCTGAGGGTGCCTCGAGGTTGTGAGGTAGCTTTTGTTCATTTATAGTTTACTTCAGACTTGTGAACTTTTAGTGGGTTCGTGTCAGGTGTTTGACGCCCACTGATTGTTTATTGTCGTTCTTGGATATTTGGCTAGTTGCTAGTGTCTACTTTTGTATTAGTAGTTCTTACTCTCTGGGAAAGATTTATGCTAGGATGCCTATAGGTATTTTCAACTATAAAACCAACTAATATTATTATATCATGCACATCATATTTTAAAACTCTAAATCACTATATTTAAATACCGTATAAACTATTTCGATATTAAAAAATTAGGGTAATGCATACCACGAGTTTTTTTTAGGGATGCTAGGCTCATGTAGGATGTCTAACTTGTTTACTATAGTATTTTCTGCTGCGTATAATTACTTTCCTTCTGGTGGACTCGTGAGCCACTAAGCCGAGGGATACGACTAATTACCTAACTTAAAATAAACTCCTTTAATAAAACATTTAAATCATATTTTTTGTATTGAGTCGGAGTGTTGCCTGAGCGTCTGCAGTTATCCCCTGCTGACGTGGCATCATGACGCGCATTTTCCCTTACTCTGATATTTCGTCGTTGTGGTGAAAATGCGGGTTGTGACAGTTGGTATCAGAGTGGAGGTTTTGCAAGAGGGGCAGTTGGTTTGGCAAGTTGGTCGAACAACTTGCCCTCAAGAAAAACTCTTGTCGTGTCATTCATTGCATACACACACCGGTATGTCATTAGTAGATCTTGATGGAGGCATGAACACTATAGTCATAGCAGAAAAGAAGAAGTATATAGGGCATATTATGTAGTATGGGATGCATAATATGTTTTTGTATATGGATCCACGATAGGTGGTGACATGTGATAGTTATGTAGTATGGGATGCATAACCACCGTCACATGGATGCCCATTAGCATGTTTTACCTTTTTTGTTACATACAATATTATGTAGTATGAGATGCATAATATTGTATGTGTACGCCGCTCATACATGCATTAAGGATTTTCTTTAGAATGCATAGCACTGCATACATATCATATCAATGCATAAGCACACGTGCAAAGTTAAAGATCTACAGGATGACATATGTACACACATGATTTGAAATAAAAAAAGTTATCATTCATGCACTCATATAATAGGCACAAGAGTCATAAGGATGAGGGTGTTTCCCCCTAAGTAGGACATGGCATCATTTATTTTAAATCCCAGAGCAAGGTTGCAGCATGGGCAAGTATCTAAAGTTTTATGTCTGAGCTAAGTTGTAAGTCTAGCATGTTATGTTAGGTGTTGATAGATATTTTATTAATTGTTTGGAATGCCGCTTAAACATCCGGTGATGAGGACTACTCCCCATTTGGAGGGAGAATCTTTTGGTGCCCAGAGTGAGGCCATGATAGAGGGATTGCGACAGAGCAATGCGGCCCTGCCGAGGCAGATGCTGGAGATGCAGTCGTAGATTCAGTCGTTGTTATCAGTCGCGGTGAGTCAGCCGTAGAGGGCGCAAGACCCCACCGTGGATCTAGCTGTTCCCGTTCCCCCCGCTCCACTGATGCCCCTGACGGTGTTGCCACCAGAGATGACTTTCAGTTCACACTTTCAAATGTTAGGACCCCCTACGTATGATGTCAAGGCAGATTTTATGGCATTAGATGACTGGATGATTTCCATCGAGGAGATGTTCACCTACTCTGGTATCTCTGCAGACTAGAGAGTGATGGTTGCTGCTTATCAACTCAAGGACATGGCCAAGAGTTGGTGTTTGAGGGAGAAAGAAAGCTTGAAGGATGGATGCTCGTGGGAGTCCTTCAAAGAGTTGTTATTGAAGAAGTTCTTGCCGTCTGTGGAAAGAGACCGGTTGATGAATGACTTCCTTCACTTAAAGCAGAGGGAGCTTACTGTGATTGAATATGAGGTGGAGTTCAGTAAGCTGAGCCGCTTTGCTCCTGACTTGGTGTATTTAGAATCCAACAGAGTCAAACGATTTCTGGGTGGTCTTCGGAATGACATCCAGCAGCTTACCAGTGCCTACGGATCCGGGACTTATTCGGAGGTGGTGGAGGCTGCTCTGAAGGTGGAATCCATTGACAATGCCAAGGTCAAGGTCAGCAGATGAGGAAGGATAAGAGGAAGTCTGTTGAAGGTAAGGAATCATAGGAATCCGGGACTATTGGGAAGAAAAGGGGCAAGGAAGTGTGCAGTTTTTGTGGTCAGGCAGGCCACCCTTTCGAGAGATGTTACCAGAGACTGGGAACTCGGAAGGAACAGCAGGTGATCGCAATTCAGGGCGCCCCCAAAGAGAGATTTGTTTGTTCCAGTTGCAACAAGATGGGGCATGATGCAGCCAATTGCTGGAAGGACAAGACCTATTATCTATGTGGACGGAAGGGGCATGTCAAGACCCGTTGCCCGCACACTCAATCTCTGTTGCAGCCAGTGCCACTTCAGGCCTTGCCGCCACCGCATCTCTTGGACAAAGGGAAGGGAAAGTTGAATGTGGTGTCCGCGGATGAAGCTCAGACGTCGACCGAAGTTATTTCAGGTTAGATCCTAACATTATTTTGTTTTCTAGGTATTATCTTAATGTCAACGTTTTTTTCCCTTAGTCGTATATTTAATCTTATAGGAAAGTTTAAGGTAAGTAACCGCTGGGTGCGTGTCCTTTTCGATTCCGGTGCTACCCACTAATTCTTGGCTAGATCTTTTGTAGAGCATCACCGTTTGACCCTCAATCCGGTTGGCGACCCGTTCTGTGTCAAGTTCCCCTCAGGTGATTTCGCTGTGTCAGATCAGGGAATTCAGGGTTACCTAGTCCAGTTGGGAGATTTTCTTGCGGTTGCGGATCTAAAAGTTATACACATAGAGATTTTGATGTAATCCAGGGCATTGATTGGCTATCGAAGTATGATGATGTAATCCCGTGCAAGGTCAGGCATTTGGACTTCAAGATGGATGATGGTCAACGTAGGAGCGTTTATGGTTATTCGCGCCAAGATTCTCTGATCATTTCCGCGGTAAGTGCTCGAAAGCTTTTGAATTCAGGATGGTTTGCCTGTTTGGTTTCAGTGTTGGTGACCGTTGTTAGTTTGCCGCTTGTGGAGGAGATTGCGGCAGTGCGCGGGTTTCCTGACATACTTCCTGATAATCTTCCTAGTCTTCCTCCTAAGAGAGATGTTGAATTTGTCATAGATTTAGAACCGGGTACCCGTCCTATCGCTAAGGCTCTGTACCGTATGGCTCCGCGTGAGCTGGGAGAGCTGCGTACCCAGTTAGACGAGCTATTGCAGAACGGTTTCATTAGGCCAAGTTCGTCACCGTGGGGTGCTCCCGTTCTGTTTGTAAAGAAGAAAGATGGATCAATGAGGATGTGTATAGATTACAGAGAATTGAATAAAGTGACCATCAAGAACAGTTATCCCTTGCCGAGAATCGATGATTTGTTTCACCAGCTGTGTGGTAGCTCTGTATTTTCCAAGATTGACCTACGTTCGGGTTATCATCAGTTGAGGATTCGTGAGGCAGACATTCCACAAACTGCTTTTCGTTCGCGGCATGGAAATTTCGAGTTCTTGGTAATGTCTTTTGGATTGACTAATGCACCCTCCGCATTCATGGATTTGATGAACAGAGTATTCAAGGACTTCCTAGATCATTTTGTCATTGTGTTCATAGATGACATTCTAGTTTACTCCCGCAATGCTGAAGAGCATGCGCAGCACTTGCGATTGGTTTTGTCAACTTTGAGAGAGCATAAGTTGTATGCTAAGTTGAGCAAGTGCGATTTTTGGTTACCTCAAGTCTCCTTCTTGGGCCATGTGGTGAATAAAGATGGGATAAAGGTTGATCCGGAGAAGATAGCTGCAGTGATGGATTGGAGTAGGCCTACCACTCCCAAGGAAATAAGAAGTTTTCTAGGGCTGGCAGGCTACTATAAAAGGTTTGTGGAGGGATTCTCTACATTATTTGCGCCCTTGACAACGTTAACGCAGAAGTATGTAGACTTTATTTGGAGTGATAAGTGTGAAGAGGTGTTCCAGGAGCTGAAGAGGAGATTATGCACTGCACCAGTTTTGGCCCTGCCTTCTGAAGGACTGGAGTATGCCGTGTATGTGGACGCATCACATGTTGGGCTCGGATGCGTGTTGATGCAGGAGGGCAAGGTGATTGCTTATGGGTCTAGGCAGCTAAAGGTTCATGAACGGAATTACCATACGCATGAACTGGAATTTGCAGCAGTGATATATGCCCTCAAGTTGTGGAGACATCTGTTGTATGGCGCTATATGCAAGATTTATACTGATCATAAAAGTTTGAAATACATCTTCACACAGAAGGAACTGAATTTGCGCCAACTTAGATGGCTGGAGTATGTGGCAGACTATGATGTTGAGATCCACTACCACCAGGGCAAAGCTAACGTGGTAGCCGACGCCCTGAGAAGGAAGACAGCTAAAATTTTTAACCTTTTGGTGGATTCACTTGTGGAAGAGTTTCTACTGATGGGAATTTCAGTGGGAAGTGGTAGCTCGACTAGTGAATTAGAAGTGTTAGAGCCTTCATGGATTACGCTTACTAGATTGCATCAAAAGGAGGATACAGATCTGTTGCATCTTTATAGTAGAGCTGCGAAGGGTGAGTTGCCAGAGTTTTCTATTGATGATATGGGAACCCTGAGATACCGTAGAAGGATTTGCATTCCCGCTATTAAGGATATTAGGTATCAGTTGTGTAAGGAGGCACATGGTTCTAATGTGGCCTACCACCTTGGTTCGACCAAGATGTAGCAGGATCTGAAATAAATTGTTTGGTGGATGGGTATGAAGGGTGATATAGCAAGGTTTGTATCTGAATGTTTCACCTGTAAGCGAGTTAAGGCCGATCATGGAAGGCCTGGAGGCAAGTTAACACCTTTAGAGATCCCGAGTTGGAAATGGGAGAGTATCTCGATGGACTTTATTACTAGATTGTCGAGATCTCCCAGAGGGCATGACTCAGTTTGGGTGATTGTAGATAGACTGACGAAGGGTGCTCACTTCGTGCCGTTCAAGATTGACTACTCTATGAAGAAAATAGCTGAATTGTATTTGGATGAGGTCATCAGGTTGCATGGAGTACCTGTTAGTATTGTATATGATCGAGACTCTAGGTTCACGTCCCGTTTCTGGAAGAGCTTGCAGGAGGGGTTGGGTACTGACTGAGGTATTCCACCGCCTACCATCCGCAGACGAATGGACAAATGGAAAGAGTAAATTAGATTGTGGAGGATAGGATTAGATGTTACATTTTGGACCACGATGGAGCGTGGGATGAGCGTCTGAGGCTAATGGAGTTTGGCTACAATAATAGCTACCATGAGAGCTTGCAAATGGCTCCATTTGAAGCATTATATGGGAGACGTTGTAGGACTCCTTTATTTTGGGCTGAGGTTGGTGAGAGACCGTTGCTAGGTCCAGAAGCCCTTGAAGAGATGGAAATTTCAGTTAGGCTCATCCGAGAGAGGGTTCAGGTAGCCCAAGAGCGCTACGAAAAGTATGCCAATCGGCGCAGGACCGATTTGGAATTTGCCGTCGAGGATATGGTTTTCCTAAAAGTTTTCCCGATGTCTGTTGTGAAGCGATTTGGTAAAAATCATAAGTTGGACCCGAGATATGTGGACCATTCCGAATTGTTGAGCGGATTGGTGTTTCAGCTTATAGGCTGGACCTACCGACAAATTTTCCCGGAGTTCATGATGTTTTCCATGCAAGTCAGCTGCGGAAGTGCGTGTTGAGCGATAGGCAGATTCTCGATGTTGTGTCCCAGTTGGAGCCAAACCATTCTTTTGTGGAGGTGCCTTTTCGTATTTTGGAGTCTCAGGATCGAGTGATGCAGAGAAAGACAATCCCCATGGTCAAGGTTCTTTGGAGAAATCAAGACGTCGAGAGCGCGACATGGGAATTGGAGTCGGCGATGAGGAAATCTCATCCGCATCTTTTTCCTTAGTTTTGGTAAGTCTCCTTGTTTTTGCGATGTTCGATTCTATCGTTTGGATTGATTTTGGTGTTGTATTAAGTTTCGGGGCGTAACTTCCTTTTAGGGGGAGTAACTGTAACGACCCCGATTTTTTTTTGATGATTTTATTTGATTTGATATCATCATATATATGACGTCTGGGTTTTAACCTTTTTACGTCATGTTGTCGGCGCTGTACCGTAAGTGAGTTTTCGCTTCCGTTTGGTCTGATTGATCAGATTTTTTGGGATTTTCGACGAAACTGAAAGTTTTCGAGTTAACAAGTTAAGTTTTGTGGTGACTTCGCCGTTAATTTTGTAGCGTCAGTGTTCCCCTTCGGTGCAAGTTTCGTTTAATTCGGCGCGCGTTTGTGCTTTCGTTCTGAGTCTTCTCGAGTAGCTATGACTCTACTCAAATAGCTCGTTTTAGATTTTGTTCGGACGCCATTTTGAGTGTCAAAATGACATTGAATCAACATAGAGTTACCATAAAATTTGTTCGTATCGTCGAGATCTACAACTTTCATGTTGACCACTTTTCGATTTGAAGACGTTTTAAACCCATAATTTCATTTTCAGTGCACCCGCTCGTAAAAAGTACGTTTTTAGACAAAACTTTTCATAAATACCTATATATATATGTATACTTAGAATTAGAATCAGCCCCACTCTTTATTTAGGACTTCTTCTTCTTCTTCACCGAACCGAACCAGAGCTGAAGAAACGTGAGGATGGTGATGGCGGAGCGTGAGATTTCGTGAACCTTCCGGTCGCCGCCGACGGAGTTCCGCTGCTCGAAATCTTCATCCGAGCATGGATTTGAAAAGCTCTCGGCGAGATCTACATCGCCGTGGTAATTTTTTTCCATTTCTTGAGATTTCTCGTTAGGTTTTTTTGGCCCTAACTTCTATTTCGTCCACTCTTGTCCAGATTTCGGCTTCTCTCGTCTCTCTTAGTCCCGATCTGCGACGAGGTGTGATTTGGAGGCTTTCTTTGATAAAGCCAAGGGAAGTGGCTCTTTTCCTCTCCTTTTCCTTAAGTTCTTATGGTAAGACTTTCACCTTATATTAATGTTCCTGTTTCCTTTAGAGTATAAGATGTTTAAATTTTTTTTAGGACTTACGCTTAGGGAAAATTTTTTGACGCCGTTGAGCGTAGGTTGCGTTGCGCTTAGTATAGGTCGATTGTAAGTCGTGGTCTTCGATTTAGTGTTATAATACTTAGGTGTGGTGGCAATTTTGAGATGGTGATGTTGGGGGTATGAGTGTTGGTTGTGGTTAGCATACCACCCAACCGGGAGGCCCCTTCTTTCTGTGGATCATCACAGTGGGGGTATGCTTAGTTTCTCCTTTCTTGGACTGTTGGGTTCTGGTTGGAATGGTTTGGCCATATTTGTGGACCACAGTACCGACTGTGAGACAGTTGAGGATCCGGAGTTGGGCTTAGGGTGCTTGAGGTCATCGCCCTCTCCGGCCTGCAACGCAATCATACCACGTGTTGATGATCCACCCTCTTCCGAGCTGTATTGTGATCAGTGGTTTTTTTGTGGTTTATGCCACAGTTTTGCTAAATTTTGATGGTTGTGCCTAGACTTGTTCACCTTCGCACTTGGTGAATTCTTTTTAAATTTAGAGATTATTATAATGGCTAACCTTACTCTATATATTCTATTTGGCTAATTATTGTTGTTTTCTTTTGCATTCTTCCTCCTTTAGTTGGGTTTGGTACACCCTCCTTTGTTTGGCTTACTCACTTGCTTACCTATTCTTTTGCCACTTGTTTTTTTTGTTCTGCTTGTTGAGGTGTTCTTCTCTTGAATGCCTCAGGTTCATGGCTGTAGCCGGTGGTGCGGCTGAGTAGTTTTGTTGTTGGGTTTGCCAAGGGTGCCTCGAGGTTGTCAGGTAGCTTTTGTTCTTTTGTAGTATACTTCAGACTTGTCAACTTTTATTGGGTTTGTGTCAGGTGTTTGATGCCCACAGATTGTTTATTGTCGTTCTTGGATATTTGGCTAGTTGCTAGTGTCTACTTTTGTGTTAGTAGTTCTTGCTCTCTGGGAAAGATTTATGTTAGGATGCCTATAGGTATTTTCAACTATAAAACCAACTAATATTACAATATCATGCACATCATATTTTAAAACTCTAAACCACTATATTTAAATACCGTATAAACTATTTCGATATTATAAATTTAGGGTAATGCATGCCATGAGTTATTTTAGGGATGCTAGACTCATGTAGGATGTCTAACTTGTTTACTATAGTATTTTCCGCTGCGTATAATTACTTTCCTTCTGGCGGACTCGTGAGCCACTAAGCCGAGGGATACAACTAATTGTCTAACTTAAAATAAACTCCTTCAATAAAACATTTAAATCATATTTTTTGTATTGAGTCGGAGTGTTGCCTGAGCGTCTATAGTTATCCCCTGCTGACGTGGCATCATGACTCGCATTTTCCCTTACTCTGATATTTCGTCGTTGTGGTGAAAATGCGGGTTGTGACACTCGGGAAGAAAGAGAGAGAGAGAGAGAAAAAAGGTGGAATGATTTCCCAAATTTAAATCCTCTACAGATAATGCATCTTGGTTTTCCCCAGCCACACAATTTCTGCCCATCCAAGACACATCAACGGCTCGGGATACGGCTGAACAACCAAGCACCGCTCAGCTGCCGGATAACACCAACCTGACACGAATCACCGCCTAAGTGATATCCGATTTCGACATTTCGTCGAACGAAATTCATCGAACAGGATAGACTTCGTCGAACTGGGCTCAGTTTGTCGAGCTTGCCATCACAATAGGCACAGTACTTTCGTCAAGCTCTGTTCGACGTTTCGTCGAGCTCCACTCGACTCTCTTCGTCGAGCTCTACTCGACGCTCTTTGTCGAGCTCTGTTCGACATTTCGTCGAACTATGCTCGATAACTTTCGCCGAGCTCCGCTCGACTCTATTCAACCCGCAAATTTATTTTGGGGTGTTACAACTCGGTTGAGCTTTTTGGATGAGGTGGCGTTTTGTCTTCGGGCAGTCATTTACCCAATTTGTTTTGTTGGATTTGGATTTCGACTTCGCTGTTAGATTTTTGTCATCAGTATTTAGCTATAGTGTAACATTCATAAGATTCTGAGTTAAGTTGGGTTTCGGTCATGTTTGGACTATTGATTATTAAATTGTTTTATATTATTGTATTAATTATTTATGTATGTATAAGTATATAGCCGTTTATTAGGTCATGCAAATATCCCTGTTCATCTTCTTCCCGAACCTAGTGACGACTGTTTTCGCGAAACGAAAAGGAGCGGCGTTCCGCGTGTTTCGGCCGGTGTTTCCAGCGATTTGGTGGTCAGATTCCTCAATAAATTGGATATTTGGAATGCTCTCGCCAAGATCTACCCAATGGTGGTAAGATATTCCCGTTTCCCCATTTTTTATGTGTTAGGGTTTGCGATTTTGACCTTTTTTCTCCTCAAAAAGTTTTAGGAAACATTGTCAGGATCATTTGGTGGCAGATCCTTATCGCGGTGCGAGCGGGAGGCATCTTTTCCCGAGTTTTGGAGGCATGTGGATATTCCCCTTGCATGTTCATTTTTTATTGGTCTTCTTCCCTTCTTTCCACACCCTTTAGAGAGTAGGAGTTCGGTTGGTAGATCCATGAAAAGAATCCCTAGGTTAGGCAAGATTTTCGGCCTAGGCTTGGAGAATAGGATTTGGGAACAAGGAAAATTTGGCTGGTATGGATTAGAAAATTCGTCGAGAGTATCGACGATAGGATTCGTCTAATATGTTAGCTTAGCTTGGTGTGAATTCGTCGAGTACCTATAGAGTAGATTTCGGCGATTATCGCCAAATCTCCTTAAGTCATTTTCATCGGGTAATGATCCGACGACTATGGGTTTAGTAGCTTAAGTCTGATTCATAGAATATCTAGGCTAATTCATCGAGTATCGACAGTATGATGTCGAGAGGAGCCCGATTCGTTGAGTATAATCGACGAATCACCGAGTATAGTCTAGGCTTATTAGTGTCGAGTGGCCGGTAAAGCCATGGAATTTCGGCGTGCATCAGTAGAATTCGTCGAGTATCTCTAGTATTATTCGCTGATTATAGTAGAATTCACCGAGTATAGTTATACGATTCATTGAGTATCATTGTAATATGTCAGGTATACTCGACGAATTTGGCCAGGACTTAGAATATTTTGCTATTCCGTGTAGGATTCATCGTGTATGGCCCTTAAAGTGATTCTTGGGCTTGTTTAAGGTTTGTCTTTAGGTTTAGACTTAGGTTTTGGTTGGGTTGTTCGGTTTACAATGTTTCTTCGGCTAGGTAGGTTGGCAGCGGATAAAGGACCACCAACTGGATGTCGGTTTGTGGGTGATGAGTTGTAAATATTCGAATTTTAGGTACTTTATTTAGGTCGTTTTACTTTAATTCTGTTGTTTTTAGTTATTTTTCTTCAATAAAATGTTCTCTTTTCGTATATACTCCTCTAACTTAGCCTTATTTTTGTTTTCTGAAATTTTATAGAAAAAAGTCTAAAATTCAAAGTACACGCCCATATCACTTAGGTCGTGGCCATGATCGGGCCGTGTAACTTTGATTCCAGTGGAAAACTACCGCCTGCAATGGAAAAATCAAGTCACTCCCGTGTCCAGTCAAACACGCATGTGGCATGCCGTGTCGACAGTCAATGCCTCCTGCAAGTCGACACTCAACGCCCAAGACACGCTCGTGTCCCTTTCTAAATGCCCATCTCATGCCGCTCGACGTTTGATGCTCGGGGTTCGATGCATAGCCAGTCACGCCCATCTCATTCGGCGCATGCCCGTGACAGCCCCAATTTTCCAAACAAGACATCGCCAGCGAGGCATTGAAGCGATGCCTCCAGCACGCCTTTGCCAGTCACACCCTTAGTACACGTCCGTAACCTCCATGTCACACCCGTGACCGCCACGTAGAAAGCCCTAAAGTCAACCGCCAATAAATATTCGGCTTCACCTCAGCACCAGTACCGACATGCGCCCCCCCCCCCCCCCCCCCGACATGCTTTTGAATAGGGCTTGTATTCCTAATTTTTGCTTATAAATAGATCTTTGTTGTAAGGTCCAAGAGTTCAAAACTTTGATCCATTCTGTTGTTGGGCTGCTCCTAAGAGGCCTTTTTGTGTTATGTAAGGATAATTTTTCCCCTCCTCTTTGTGTTTATTTTAGCTTTTGTAATCCGACTTTTTACTTAATAAAATTTGTTAGTTTTTTCATCCTTATATTGTACTGGAATGCCTCTGAGTACCTCTTTTTCAGCAATCTTATGTATCTTCATTTTTATTTTATATATGGGTCTGTGTGTGTATGAGTTCGATTTGGGGTTTTTATGTTTAAAAATCATCAAATTGCTTAGCTTCATTTTAGATTTCTTCAAACTCACTAGTTGTTATTATAGCTTTTCTTATCGTGTCCCTTAGGTTTTTTTAGATTTAGGATTTTTATGCTTTTCATTCATTCTCATGAATTTATAAAAATGGTTTTAAAGTGGTTTTATCATTTTTTTACTTAGTTTTTTTTAGCTTGTAAAACTTTTGATTCTTTTAAAAATTCTTCCACTTTTTAAGCATTTTTACAAAGTTATAAGAATGGATTAGTTGTTATTTTAATTTTTCAAACCCGTTGATTTTTGCATGTATATGAAAACTCTTTTGCTCCAAATACTTTTTTTTTCTACTTTTTATGCATTTTCAGGAAATTCTAACGGTAAAAATGTAAGCGTTTTAATTTTACGATGACTTTGATTTTCTCCTTTTTGCTTATGTGTGTGAATGTATGAGTTAGCTTTTACTTTCTTTCCTTCAAGTAGAGTGCGTGCGTTTATGAGCTAGCTTTTACCGCTTTCATTTCCTGCCTACTCGTTTGAGTATGACTTGCAATTTACCGCTTTAATTTCCCGTCTACTTGTTTGAGTAGAACATGACATTTCTCGCCAACTCGTTTGAGTAGGACTTGCAATTTACCAGTTTAATTTCCCTCCTACTCGTTTGAATGAGACTTGTCATTTCTCGCCTACTCGTTTGAGTAGAACTTGTGATTTCCCGCCTACTCGCTTGTGTAGGACTTGTCATTTACCGCCTACTCGTTTGAGTAGGAATTGCAATTTCTCGTCTAATCATTTGATTAGGACTTGTAATTTCAATTATGTAATTTTCCCTTTTTTGTAACTTAGTTTTTTTTTTCTTTTATTTATGGCTTTGGTCGAATGCGTGCGTTCCTTTTTTTGTAAAGCTTTTCTCTTTCTAATGCTAGATTATTTTATGTCCTTTTTTGTAACCCTTCAGTGCTTAGTTTTAGAACTCACATCTCACTAGACTCATAAGCTGTCCTTATTCCGATGTGTGGCTAATCTCTCTTAGCCCTCGGTATCGAAGAGCATTGAGACATAAAAATCTTTTTAAATAATTAAAGGTCATCTTTTTCTATTTAATTAAGAACATAAGGTTTACTTCAAGTATACGACGCGTAGAAACACATATCGATATGTGGGCTCTTTTTCCGTTATCCATACGCTAGCTAGCTGAGAGATCGTGTGTATGGACTGATCACCCTTGGGTAAAGAAAGCTTCGCACTAAACCCCGAGAGAGGAGGTGCGGAATTCTTCCGAATTGGGTTCCCCCCCCCCTCAATAGCGGGGTTCTTATCGTAAAGAGAGCATTAAGAGGAATCAGTCGCCGAACGAGAGCTCGGTCGAATTTTCTTCATGTTTAGGTGAGCGATAGTCCTAGAGATAGGTGAGCTCATTCTTTTGGAATCTCCACGTACAAGTTTCCCCTTTAATTTTATTGAAACCTAGGATCCTAGTTATATAAATCTATTTTAGTCATAACGTAATTCAATATCGAGTGTTATTTCTTTATTGATCTTTTTCAATCTATTTTCACCACTTTCTTATCAACTGCTTTAATTAGTTAATCCGACAACTTAGATTTTTCGATAAGATAATTGTCCTTTCGGGAGGAGTAGAGATAATCAACCTGTCCTCGGGAAATATATGATCTCAATATTCCCTCGAATATCATGTATTACTTGCGATAGGTGCACTTACTTACCTTAGTCACGTGAAATCCGAACACATTGTGCTCATTAAATAAATCAGAGCATGGCTTCGCGAGCATCAGTGGGACATTACAATTGGTGGTTTGGTTTAGTCTCTGTTTTGTGGCCTGTTGGGTTGTGTTGGTCCAGGTGTCCACAACCGCAGTGCCTTTGTGAGATATATCAGTCTGGTAGTTCGGGTTTGGAAGTTTTGGTCACCGACTCTAGCACGGTTGTTTTTATTACCAAGTGTTAATGACTTAAATTTTCAAGCTGTTTTGTGCTTAGTTTGCTTCTTAGATCGGTCTATACTATTTTATGCTAATCCTTGTAGATTTTGTCGAAGCATGGCTTCGTTCCACACTTGGTGCGAATATTCATTTGACATCTTTATTAAAACTTTTTTACTTAACCTGTTTTATTTGACAAATCAGCTGTGGTTTTCAGTAATTCTTATAGTCGGGTTTGATAAAACCATTTCTGCCTTTGTACTTCTTCATGATTACTTCCTTTTCCACTTGTATTTTCTTGCTGAGTTGTTCTTCTTTTGAATGCCTAAGGTTCAGGGCTATAGCCTGTGGAGTGGCTGAGTTGGGTAGTAGCTTGTGGACTGCAGTGGTTGCAATAGTTTTCCTCACCATTGTGAGGCAGTTCTAGTTTCTAATTTTAGTTCAGACTTGCATACTTTTGGTGGGTTCATGTCAGGTTGTTGACGCTCACTATTACTTTGGTTTTAGATTATTGAATACTTTGCTAGTTGCTAGTTTCTCATTTTTGTGGTTGTTTTCACTAGCTCTTTGGGAAGTTTTTATGATAGATTTCAAGTTAGGTATTTTGAAGTACAAAAGTTACTACTATTGCTACATACATGCCACATTTAAAACCTAAATCACTATATTTAAATTGGCATAAAAGGTACCTTTTACTATTATTATAAATTTAGAGTCTTGCATACCATGAATTCTCCTTTGGGGATATTTATACTCATATAGGACGTCCAAGCTTGTGAATAAACTATTTTTCGCAGTGTATGATTATGTTTTTCTTGTGGACTCGATGAGCCACTGAGCCGAGGGATACAGCTAACCATTTAACTTAAACTTAATTTTCTCTAAGTAACTTATAGATCTTCTATAAAGGTGTTAAGTTGGAGTTTTGTCTGAGCGTCTGCAGTTATCCTCTGCTGACGTTGTATCATCACGTGCCTTTTCCCTTACTCTGATATATCGTTAAATGCATAGAAAATACGGGTTGTGACGGTTGGTATCAAAGGGATGAGTTGTTTGACAATTGGTCGAACAACTATCTTAGGTTTGTGTTAGTTGTCTAGTTTCATATCATACACACAATGATGTGTCATCAGTACGTCTTGGCTGAAGCATGAACACTCACTCATAAGCATAATAAGAAGTATATGGGGCATATTATGTAGTATTGGATGCATAATATGTGTTTTTATATGGATCCTTAAAGGAGGTAGCATGTGACTGTTATGTTGTATGAGATGCATAACATCATCACATGAATGCACATTAGATTTTGATTTTCGTTGCATGCAATATTATGTAGTGTGGGATGCATAATATTTAATGTGTACGCCACTCATAACATACATTAAGGCCTTTTTAGATTGCATGGAACAACATGCATAACATAACAATACATCAGCACACGTACCAAGCTAAAGATTTACAAGATGACCTATGTACACACACGATTTTGAGTCAAAAAAAGGAACAAGAATTCATGCATTCATGATTTAGCCACATGAGTCAGTGGGATGATGGTATATCATCGAAAGTTTAGGCATGACATCATAAATGAAAGTCCCAGGCATGTTAGCAGCATGAGCAAGTATCTAATCATGTATTGTCTAAACTAAGTGGTGTGATTCTAGCGGTAAGCTAGATTTTGATTAGTTGTTAAATTGTATTATTAGAATTTCGAGAAGTTCTACGATGAGTTTGACTCCCCAGTCGGAGGGATAATCATCTTGTTAACCCCTCAGTCCGCAACATCCTACAAGATGCCAAAGCCCCCCTTTCAACACGCGCGAACTCGATTTGTCAGTCCGCCCAGTCCGGCAAGGTCACCAATCGGACACCAAGGATGGTACCCCAGCAGCGGACGCAAGGACCTGTCCGCTCAGTCCGCCAGGACTTGGGATATCGGATTCTCTGCAGTGGCGGATGCAGTGTCTCGTCCGCCCTGGCCGCCCTCCACCAGCAGGCTCGAGCCCAGCAGCGGTGGAAGCTCCAGTTCGCGAGCCTAGTCCGCCCCTTCTGTGCGGACTGGCGTGTTCTTTCTTTTTGCTTCACGTCACCGCTGCCCGGTTCTCCTGTACCCCGGGCAGTCGGTTATTTTAGCCCTGCTCGTTTGGGCAGGCCCCCTATCCTATAAATAGGGTTAGGTGGTGCACCCAAGGCACGCTGACTCGGACCCAGGAGCCTACTTGGTACAGGCTGCGGACTCGAATCTTGTGCCTTGCAGACTCCCCCTAGCTCTGCTCTTGTGAACCTTTTCCTTTTACGTGTAACCAAGCCTTTCTTCAATCAAGGGAAAGCCTGTCGCAAGAGAGGCATTCAAGCTGCGACGGGCGAAGTCTGTTGTTACCGTGGCTCACGGCCCTGCTCTTCTTCCTGCCCTCATCCGCTTAGTAGGTCACTACTCGCAGTCTCCCTATTCCTCGGTGTTCGAACCGTTAGCTGGTGGTGCTCGACCCCCCTTTGTTTTCGTGCATCAACATTTAACACGCAGCCTTCAGATCCGAGTAGTGTTTTGAAATCAGCGGACGGAAATGTCAGATCGCAGAGCCCGCTCCTCAGACCGCTCCAGCTCTTTAGAGGACTCTCTTTGGGATGCAATTGAGCAAGCTCGCCTTGAGGCCGAGCAGTCCGGCCAGCAGACTGACCAGCGTCTCGACGCAATCAGCCAAGCTCTGCTCGCGCTGGCCCAGCGGCTTGCTCCTAAGGCCGCAACAGACCCAGCGGACTCGCCAGTCCGCCAGACCCCAGCTCGCCGAACCCCGCTTCGGTAGTCGCCAGCAACTCCTCGGAACCCTGCTCAGTCCGTCGCTCCTCTGCGCCCTCAGGAGGAGCAGTTTGCTTTCAGAAATTTCTTCAGAGAAGCTGCTAGGGGCACTCCTGCCCGCCAGCTTCATTTTGCTGACCGCCAGTCCGCTGAGCCTGCGGACTCCCCGGCTCCAGTCCGCCCCTTCTACCCCGCAGAGTTCGAGACCCCGTCTCCCTTTGTTGATCGAATCCGATGGGAATCGGCTCCGAGCAACTTCAGGGAGCCTCACATCCCATTCTATTCAGGAGGGACTGATCCAGTCTCTCACCTCCAAGCATTTGAGGGGGCTGTTGCTTTGAGATGCCTCTCAGATGCTATCAAGTGTAAACTGCTGGTTACCACTCCCGAAGGACAGGCGAGAGAGTGGTTCTACGAGATGACTTCGGACACAATCTCTTCTTTCGCAGAGCTTCGTAGCCAGTTGTTGCTGAGGTTTGCTACCTCGAGGAAGTGGAAGAATGGGCCAGCTGCCCTATTTGAAATCAAGCAAAGGGATAATGAATCGGTGGCGCGATTCGTTGATTGCTTTCAGAGAGAGATCCAAGGGGTAAGGAATGTGAACCCCGATTATTATAAGGTCGCCTTGATCCATGGCCTCCGGGAAGGCCCTCTGAAGTTTAAAGCAACAACCAAGGCACCTGAGACTTATCAAGAGTTGATCACCATGGTCAACCATTTCATTGAAGGAGAAAATGCCAATCCAACTTATGTCTCATCCCTGACAGCTAAGGCTGAAGGAAGGGATGCCTCCACTTCTTCCTCTCGTAGCAAGCCCCCTCGCCCAGACTTCCAGCCTCCGTCTCAAAGAGGCAGGAACTTCCGCAACAAGAAACCTTTCCAAGGCCATCAACAGTTTCATGAGCAGAGACTGCTGTTGGCCGCCACTCCCGCCGTTCCATTGCAAGCTATTCCCATCCTCCAACAAGCAGCCTTGCCTGCTCCGATCCAATCTGATGCAAGCCCTATGGAGGACATTGCAGATCTGGACCTTGACGAAGTCATCCAGATCTTGCAAAGGAGATCAGAAGAAAAGAGGCAAGAGCCTCAGAAAATGTGGAAGCCAAGGAATAATGCACAATATTGCCAGTTCCACAAAGAAAAGGGCCATTTGACCGAGGACTGAAAGGCCCTTCGCATGCTGATAGAGAAGTTGCTTGCCGAGGGCAAGATTGACTTGGCCAAGAAGGATTCTCCTTCTTCTTCAAAGCCATCCACCTCAAAGGGCAAAGAAGTAGCTGAGGCATACTAGGAATGTGTGAATGTAGAGGACGAGGGCCGTCTGGGGCTGATCAACGTCCCGATGGAGTGCTTCGATGCAGATGATTGTTAGAAAGTAGCGAAAAGGGGCAAAAAGTAGAGAACAAGCGAATAAACTTTTGAATAATTGAAATTTTATTATCCAAAAAAAAGATATCATTTACAAAGGTATGACCTCCCTTATATAGAATGGAGGGGAAGAGAAAGAGAGTGTACAAACAATGTGGGACTAAACATTTACAATACTGAGCGGCTAGAATAATGGAGACCGCATAGGCCGCGCGGTTAGATAGACAGGATAACCGCTCGGCAACTTCAGCAGGATGGAACAGGCCGCAGAGGTAGACCGATAGACCGTCTGGTCTGCAAACCGCTGGATCAGACCGCTAAGCCGCTCGGTCAACAAACCGCTGGATCAGACCGCTAAGCCGCCCGGTCTAATACTTTAACACTCCCCCTCAAGCTGGAGCATAGATAACAATCATGCCCAGCTTGTCACAGATGCGGAAGAAGGAAGTAGAAACCGGCTTGGTGAAGATATCTGCCAACTCCTTGTCAGAGGTGACAAAAGGAGTACAAATCTGTTTCTTCAAAATCTCTTCCCGAATGAAGTGACAGTCAACCTCTATATGCTTCGTTCTCTCATGGAAGACCGGATTTCTGGATATGTGTATAGCGGCTTTGTTGTCACAGAACATAGGGAGAGGACAGTCATATACCTCGCCCAGGTCAAGCATGAGAGCGCGCAACCACTTTAACTCACACGTGGTTGACGCCATACTCCGGTATTCGGCTTCGGCACTGGATCTGGAAACAACAGACTGTTTCTTGCTCTTCCAACTTACGAGATTACCTCCAACAAAGGTACAAAAACCTGACGTGGATTTACGATCGCCTTTGTCATCCGCATAACTTGAATCTGAGTAGGCCTCAACCCTCAGATGGCCATTCTTCTGAAAGAGTAACCCTCTGCCCGGTGCTGCTTTGATATACTCTAAAATCTTCAGGGCGGACTGAAGATGACACTCCCTGGGAGCTTGCATAAACTGACTGACCTTGCCTACAGCGTAGGCGATGTCGGGTCTAGTCACCGTGAGATAGATGAGTTTGCCTACCAAACGTCTGTACCGTGTGACATCAGATAGAAGAGGCGAATCATCCGTCCACGTTTTGTCTTGTCCAACAGCCATGGGAAAACGAGCTGGTTTGGCACCTGTCAAGCCTGCTTCTCGAAGAAGATCAAGGGCATACTTCCGTTGAGAGAGAACCAAGGAGTCAAGTTTCCGAGAGATTTCTATCCCCAAAAAGTATTTTGGGGAGCCCATATCCTTCGTGACCAAGTGCTGACGGAGGTGCTTCTTCGTCAAGTCCACCCCATCTCGGTCATCGCCAGTAAGGAGAATATCATCCACATATACGGCCAAAACCACAAGTCCCGAGGCCGTTTTGCGAATGAATAAGGAGTGATCGGCCGAACTCCTTTGAAAGCCGATGGTAGCCACAATACCACTGAATTTTTCGAACCATGCCCGAGGGCTCTGCTTTAGGCCATAAATGGCCTTCTTCAAATGACAGACACGTGTCTCCCCCTGAGCAACATACCCAGGAGGTTGCTCCATATAAACGTCCTCCTGAAGATCGCCATAGAGAAAGGCATTCTTCACATCAATCTGGGAAATAGCCCAAGCCCGGTTAACAGCCACAGAAAAGAGAACCCGGATGGTGCTGAGGCGAGCAACCAGAGAGAAGGTATCAAAGTAATCAACGCCATAAGTCTGAGTAAAGCCCTTGGCCACCAGCCGGGCTTTGTAGCGATCCACAGTGCCGTCGGGGCGAAACTTCACAACGAATACCAAGCGACAGCCAACCACATCAGTGCCCACGGGAGGAGGAACCAGGGTCCAGGTACCCCGTTCAATAAGAGTAGCCATCTCCTCATCCATGGCAGACTTCCAATGAGGGAGAGCGAGAGCCTCCTGGTAGGTACGGGGAGTAGAAGTAGTAGAGATAGCCAAGGCAAAACCCCTGCGAGAAGGAGAAAGCTGATCATAAGAAACAACAGCCGTGAGCGGGTGTTGAGTACACGCCCGCACCCCTTTGCGAAGGGCAATGGGAACATCCAGGTCAACGGGAGCGTCGGCGACGGGAGCGTCAGCGACCGGAGCGTCCATGGCGGAGAAGGCTGGCCCGGGACTAGAGAGAGATGGCAGCGGAGAGGAGGGTGGAGGGGTGGGTGGGGAGACGGACTGGGAAGGAGTGGGTGGAGGAGGAGACGAAGGTGGGAAAACGTGGAGAGGTGTGGAAGGAACGGAGATATCAGAAGGAAGAGAAGGAAGAGAAGAGGAAGGAGAGAAATAGGAAGCATTTTCGAAAAAAGTCACATCGGCGGAAACAAACTGCTTGCGGAGAAGGGGGTCAAAGCAGCAATAGCCTTTTTGAGTGGTAGAGTACCCCAAAAAGACACACTTGGTGGAACGGGGGGAAAGCTTGTCGCGGGTGGAGGAGGGAGCGTGAACAAAGGCCGTACAGCCAAAGACACAGAGAGGAAGAGGAAAAGGTTCCTGGTGGGGGTAGAGAAGGGAGAAGGGAGTCTGGCCGTGGAGGACCGTGGAGGGAAGGCGATTAATGAGATAGCAAGCGAGGAGCACGGCGTAGCCCCAGTAGGAGCGAGGGACGTGCATCTGCGTCATGAGAGTACGCGCAACATCAAGTAGGTGACGGTTTTTACGCTCCGCCACCCCATTCTGTTGGGAGGTGTAAACACAAGATGTTTGATGAAGGAGGCCATGTTTGTGAAAGAACGTGGAGAACTCATGATTTAGATACTCCTTTGCATTATCAGAACGTAATACTTTAATGGAAATAGCAAATTGAGTCTTAATCATAAAGTAAAAGGATTGCCAAACAGAAAATAGTTCAGAGCGATCTTTTAATAAATACACCCAGGTACATCGAGTAAAATCATCGATAAAAGTAACAAAATAGGAACTGCCCGGACCAACTGTAAGGGTAGGAGCAGGACCCCATACATCAGAATGAATAAGATCAAACATGCGAGAGGAGCCACGGCCTTGCTTCGGAGGGAAGGAGGAGCGATGATGTTTGCCAAGCTGACATGCATCACAGTTGAGCGGAGAACCGGTAGGAGGTAAGTGGGGCAGAAGCTGACGAATAAGCCGAGGAGGAGGATGTCCAAGACGAAGATGCCACTGAAGGAGATCGGTGGAGGAGGAGTAGGCAGAAAGGGCGGAAACATCGTCGAGGAAGTAGAGGCCGCCGCTCTCAGTCCCAGTAGCAATCGTCCGCTGGGTCCTCGGGTCCTGAAAAGAACAAGTAGTGGGAGTGAATAAAACGGAGCACTGAAGTTGCCGGCATAAAGTAGTAACTGATAACAAATTGCACGGGAACTTCGGGACATAGAGGGTATCCTCCAAGCAAAGCGATGGAGTGAGTTGAACCATGCCCGTCCCATGAACCGGGGACGGGGAACCATCCGCCACACGAACTGGGGGTAAGCGGTCATGGGTCTCAAGACGGGAGAAGCAATGAGGGTTGCCCGTCATATGATTGGTGGCACCGGAGTCAATCAGCTATTTACCTTGGGTAACGACATGGGCACTACCTGACGTCGTGGCCACAGAGGCAGACGGCCTAGAAGAGGCGGAGGCCGAAGGAGCATCACCGGAAGGGCGAAGATGAGGATGTTTCTGCCAGCAGCGGTCAACAGTATGGCCAGTACGACCACAGTGAGAGCAGAGGAACCGGGAGGAACTCCGGCCGCCAGAGGAGCCACGGCCACTGGGGCCCCCCCGCTGAGCTTGGTGAGCAAAGGAGTCCTGGGAAGGGGGGGAGGCCAACAGAGGCCGCTGGAGGAGCGAAGTAACGGCGGCAATGCGAGCCGCGGTGGCATCCAAAGTAGGAGATTCCGCCTCACCCAAGATCTGCTGGCGGATCATATCATAAGAGTCGGGAAGACGAAGAAGATAACAAACAACCAGGAGTTCCTGGAAGTGTTTGTGCTGGTCGGCCAAGTCCGCGGAGAAGGGGCGATTCTGGAGGATTTCAGCACCAAGAGCCTGAACCTGCTGATAGGCCGCAGACGGTGACATGGAAGGGCGGGCGAAGAGGTCCGCATAGAGAGTATAAATGCGGGACGTCTGGCCCCCCTTCGAATAGAGAGCAGCGAGGTGAAGCCAGGCGGCCTTGACCGTCTCATCATGGCGAATGACGGGAAGGCACTCATCAGAAAGGCTGTTTGCCAGCCAGGTGCGAACAAGAGCATCACTCGCATCCCAGTCATCAAACTCAGGAGAGGTGCGAGAAGGAGGGTCATTGGTGAGGTGATGACGCTTGCGTTGAGAACGAAGGAGAAAGGTGAAAGAAACGCTCCAATCGGGATAGTTGGAGCCAACAAACTTGGAAAGGGTGCCAAGGTTGCCCGAAGGAGGAGGAGGAGAAGGAGCTGCAGGAGTAGTGGTGAGACCGGAGGTAGTCATAGAACCCGGCAAGCAGAAGAAGCCGCGCGAACAGTAGCGGATAGAAAACAGAAGAAGCCGCGCGAACAGTGGCGGCTAGAAAGAGGCAAAGGCACAGCGGGGAAGAGGTCGCACGGACTGAAAAAGGCCGAGCGAACAGAAGAGAGGAGAAGAGCAGATGACCGCGACCAAGATGCGGGTAAGAAAGGTACAACCCGCACGGTCAGGCAGATCACAGCAGCTGTTAGAAGGCGGTCAAAGGCACAGCAGGGAAGAGGTTGCGCGGACTGAAAAGGCCGAGCGAACAGAAAAGAGGAGAAGAGCTGGTGACCGCGACCAAGATGCGGGTGAGTAAGGAACAATCCGCACGGTCAGGCAGATCACAGCAGCGAACCGCGAGTAGAGGGACAACACTCGCGGACAGGGACAGACCGCAACGACTAGGAAGTCGGAGCGGCAGGAAAGACCAAGGAGCGCGGCGACAAGGAAACAGGTCGCTGCGACAAAGAGCAGTAGGAGAAGAGAACCAAGAAGAAGCAAGCCGCGCGAACAGAGCAGCGGACAGAAACAAGCCGCGCGGATAGAAACAAGCCGCGCGGACAGAAGAGAAGGCAAGTCGCGAATCAAGTCGCAGAACGCGGAAAACAAGCCGCGAGCAACAGAGAGCGCACAGAATCAGGAGGAAATGACCGTGTCCTCTGATATCATGTTAGAAAGTAGCGAAAAGAGGCGAAAAGTAGAGAACAAGCGAATAAACTTTTGAATAATTGAAATTTTATTATCCAAAAAAAAGATATCATTTACAAAGGTATGACCTCCCTTATATAGAATGGAGGGGAAGAGAAAGAGAGTGTACAAACAATGTGGGACTAAACATTTACAATACTGAGCGGCTAGAATAATGGAGACCGCATAGGCCGCGCGGTTAGATAGACAGGATAACCGCTCGGCAACTTCAGCAGGATGGAACAGGCCGCAGAGGTAGACTGATAGACCGCCTGGTCTGCAAACCGCTGGATCAGACCGCTAAGCCACTCGGTCAACAAACCGCTGGATCAGACCGCTAAGCCGCCCGGTCTAATACTTCAACAATGATGAAGGGGTTCTGGGACGCCTCTTCTTTATTCATGGTGGAGTAGGGACCGAGTCTACTCGGAAGTCGTCAATTTCAAGGGTCACCCGGGCAGATGTGGCCTCTTCTTCTTCCGTTGCTCCTCCAAGTGAGGTTGTCACCTTTGGTCCAGCAGATCTCCCCCAAACAACCAATCCGTTTGATGACGCTGTAGTAATCAAGGCTGTGGTGGGGGACTTTAAAGTTGATAGAATTCTTGTTGACACAGGCAGCTCGGTCAACCTCCTGTTCAAGTCCACCTTTGAGGCCCTGAGGACTGGAAAGCCTATGCTTTCCATTGAGGGGCCACTCTATGGTTTCTCGGGAGAGAGAAAGGAAGTGGAGGGCAGCGTCATCCGGCCCGTGAAGCTTGGAGGGGCGACTAAGCAAATACAATTCATAGTTGTTGACGCACCCAGCAGCTACCATGCCATCTTCGGTAGGCCCCTATTAAACAAGTGTCAAGCGGTGGTTTCTACTTACCACCTTGCCATCAAGTTCTTTGCAGATGGAAGAATGTGCCTGGTCAGGAGTGACCCAAGAATAGCAAGGGAGTGCTACGTTCGCACTGTCAACATGGTTGAAGCCAGCCCTTCCCTTGATCCAACAGAAGCTGCAGAAGTCTCTCCCAGTTCAGAAGCTGCTGCTGGTGAAGGTGCTCACCTGGAACCTGCCCAGGTGACACAAGGAGTCCCCATTGCTGAGCGGGAGGAGAGGAAGCTCTCCATCAACTCGGAGCTACCTGAAGATCAAAAGGCTGAGTTGATTTCCTGCTTGTCGAATAATCTGGATGTCTTCGCCTGGTTAGCAGAAGACATGCCAGGAGTGGATCCTGATGTTGCATGCCACCACTTGAATGTTGATCCCGGTTGCAAGCCTATACAACAAAAGAAGAGGGACATAGCCACAAAGCTTGCTGAGCCGATAAGGGAGGAGGTCGCAAAGCTCCTCAAAGTAAATTTTATCAAAGAAATTCAATATCCTACTTGGATTTCTAATGTTGTAATGGTTAAGAAACCAGGAGGAAAATGACGAATGTGTGTAGATTTTACCAAACTTAATAAAGCATGCCCTAAAGATTGCTACCCCTTGCCTCGGATAGATTCTTTAGTTGATTCTGCGGTAGGGTACTCTTATATGAGTTTTTTAGATGTGTTTTCTGGTTATCACCAGATAAGAATGCATAAGCCTGACGTTCCTCACACGTCATTCATAACTAATGATGGTTGTTATTGCTACCTTGTGATGCCATTTGGGCTTAAGAATGTCGGTGCAACCTACCAACGGATGATTGACCGTGTATTTAACCATCAGAAGGGGAGGAACCTAGAAGTGTATGTAGACGATCTCTTGATTAAGAGTAAGTCGTTTTCGCTGCACTTGCGAGACCTAGCAGAGACGTTCGCTACTCTGCGAAGGTACAAAATGAAGCTTAACCCTTTGAAATGCACGTTTGGGGCGAGTAAGGGGAAGTTCCTTGGTCATCTCCTTACTCCGGAAGGACTTGCCCCCAACCCTGATAAAGTGAAAGCCATCCTTGATATGCCTACCCCTCGTTCGCTAAAAGAAGTTCAGTAGTTAGGGGGGAGGCTAGCAGTCCTTGCGAGATTTCTCTCTCGCGTTGGAGATAGGAGTGCTCCATTCTTCAAGACTCTCTAAGGAGCATCCAAGTTTGAGTGGACGGAAGAATGCTCCCAAGCTTTTGAGCAGCTGAAGATGCAACTGACCTTAGCACCCCTGCTTCAGAGTCCCCGGCCAGGAGAGATTCTTTACTTATACCTAGGGGTTGGCCCTGAGGCCGTAAGCTCCGTTCTTCTTCGGGAAGAGAGCAGAAAGCAATTCCCAATTTACTATGTTAGCCATATCTTGAAGAGTGCTGAGACACGGTATCCAATTTTGGAGAAGTTAGCCTTGGCGCTGGTCATGTCAACTCGCAGGCTTCGTCTGTTCTTCCAAGCACATTCAATTCAAGTCATAACCGATCAGCCTTTGAAGGGTGTGTTAGAAAAACAGAACATTCCGGCAGACTAGCTAAGTGGGCAATAGAGTTGAGTGAATTTGAAATCTCTTATGTGCCCAAGACAGCCATTAAAGCTCAGGTCCTAGCAGATTTTCTAATCGACATGCCAGAGTCCAGTCCTGATCGGGCAGAAAGGTCACCTTTGGCTTGGACCATCTATGTTGATGGTGCCTCAGGCAGAAGTTCTTCCGGAGCAGGGGTGGTTCTCATCAACCCAAACGGGGTCAAATTGGAGCATGCCATCAAATTTTACTTTCCAGTAACCAATAATCTGGCCGAGTATGAATCTTTGCTAGCAGGCTTGAGGCTCGCAAGAGAACTAGGAATCGATCATGTTCACATCAAAACCGATTCTCTGGTAATGGCGTCACAAGTCCTCGGTAACTTCGAAAAAAGAGAGCCGATCTTGAAGAAATATCTAGCTCTTGTGAAAATAGAAGTCGGCAGATTCAAGAACTTTACCATCGAGCACATCCCCAGAACAGAAAATGAGGAGGCAGATTTTCTTTCCAAGTATGGGATGCTTTCAGGAGGGACAACTTCCGAGCTCTTCCGCCCGGCAGTGGTGGAAGGAGATTTGATGCAAGTAGACCAACGTGCATCTTGGATGGACCCATTCATCCTCTATCTGTCAACGGGAGATTATCATCATACAGTCAAGGATAAGAAAAGGTTCAGAATAAAAGCAGCTCACTACTTCCTATTGGCGGGAGTCCTTTACAGAAAAACTTTCCTCTCTACTATGGCCCGATGTGTTTCAGAAGAAGAAGCTTTCACTGTTTTGCAAGAGGTTCATTCAGGAGAGTGTGGAAGCCACTCGGTAGCAAGAACTCTTGAAAAACGAATCCTGCGGCAAGGATATTTTTGGCCCACTATGAAGAGAGACTCTGAGATCTATGCCAGAAAGTGTGTTCAGTGCCAGAAGTTTGCTCCACTTCAGCACCAAGCAGCTCAGTCCCTCAGATCGATTGCAACTCCTTGGCCCTTCGTAGTTTGGGGAATGGACCTCCTCGGTCCTTTTCCCATGGCAAGCAGTCAGCGGCGTTTCATCATCGTAATGATCGACTACTTCAGTAAGTGGATCGAAGCCAAGGAATTGGCTAAGACAACTACTCAGGTCGTCAGAAACTTCATTTGGGGGTAGATTGTCTGTCGGCATGGGATTCCAATGACTATAATCACTAATAATGGGCCACAATTCAACAACTCCGAGATGATAGATTTTTGCAGGCAGATCGGAATAGAGCTGTGGTTTGCATCAGTTCATCATCACAGAAGCAATGGCCAAGTAGAAGCAGCCAAAAAGCAGATCCTCAATTTGCTCAAAAAGAAGGTGCAGAATCCCAAGGGCAGCTGGGCAGATCATCTTCCATCAGTCCTCTGGTCCCTTATGACAACACCACCATCCGCAACTGGGGAGACTCCATTCAAACTTTCTCATGGCTTAGAGGCACTTATTCTAGTTGAGTTTGAAGTCCCGCCACCCAGAGTTCTGCTTGCAAGAGAAGGCGCTGAGGACTGGCTTGAGTTGAATAGTGAAGAGATGAGGTTCAGCTTGGAACACATCGAGGCCATCAAAGATCAAGCAGCCATAAGGCAGGAGGAGGTCAAAAGAAGGATGGCCCGCTACTTTGATCAGAACGTGAGGATTAAACACTTCGAAGTGGGAGATCTCGTTATAAAGAAGATTGATGTTGCTGCAAGAGCTGGTTCAATTGGGAAGCTTAATCCAAATTGGGCCGGCCCTTTTGTTGTCAAAGAAGCGTTAAGGAGCGGCGTTTACCGCTTGCAGACATACGAAGGAGAGGATATACCACACACATGGAGCTGAGATGATCTCAAACGGTTCTATTCTTGACCCTCCTTTTTTCTACTTTGTGTATCCTCTTCAAGAGTTATTATGAATAGAAACTGCTTGCTAACGCTTCTTCAACTTTTGTCTATGTAATCATAACAGATGAAACGCTAAGAAAGATTCCAAAAACGGTTCTGCACCTGAACTCCCTTTTCTTTCTTATGTTTGCTTTGCAAATACATTTTATTAATCAAAGGATCCATACTGACACTTTTTTCTAGTGTTTTCTCTCTCCCCCAAAGACCTATAACGGTTCTCTGATACCAGGAGACATCGCCGAGTTCAGCAAGACCTCCCCTAGAGTTGTTGTCATTAGCGTAACACCACGAAGACCACGTGTTGCGAGGATATTTTGCACCGTGTAGTGGGAGCTTGCAGGCTCTAGTGCGGTTGGATTCTGGACTTCGGATCCCGGCAAGTACCTGACCCCACCTCTGCATTATGGAGGGCTGGGTGGGGGTAAAGCTCTACCATGCCACATTAGGGATATCGTTACAACTTCGATGATTGCGTGAGGGAAGTATGCCGTTCCGACTCACCTGCCCGCAGGTCATCTTAGCTTGTAACCCTCGAACACTGCATGGTACCCTCGAGCAGTGCCTGCAGGAGACCCACAACTTAGACTGTACTCCAGGCAAGAGGGCAGGGAACCGTTCCGCCAAATGAGCATCTTGCTCTTCACAGGGAATTATGTGCGGACTGGTTTTCTCTATCCGCTCAGTCCGCCTGTTTGGGTTGATTTTATAGCTTGTAGCCCGGTGAGGAAAGTATGCCTCTCCGGCTCACCTGCCCACCTGGTCGCAAGCTATAGATCATTTCTTCTATTATGAGTGGATTGGTTTTCTGTATCCGCGCAGTCCGCCAGCTTCTTTGCATTGGTCATATAGCCTGTGGCCTGGTGAGGAAAGCAATGCCATGTGCACCTGCCCACCGGGTCGCAAGCTGTAGGCCATTTCTATCTTGGGCGGACCGGCTTTATCTATCCGCGCAGTCCGCCAGTTTCCTTGGGATGATTTTATAGATTGTATTTCTATCTTTGGCGGACTGGTTTTTTGTATCCACTCAGTCCGACGGTTTCCTTGAGATCACAAGCTATAGATCATTTTTATTATGAGCGGATTGGTTTTCTGTATCCGCTCAGTCCGCCGAATGGTTTTCATATATTATAATTTAATAAAGAGAATTGCGGACTCTACTAGAACTCAATGAAGTACCACCTGACATTGTTATCAGCCGGCTATTTTCGTCATTTTTTAAGGCGGATATTGAATGGATTGATAAGTTGAATTCTCTAATCAGCAAGACTCATTATCTTAGTGTCGTGCGGACTGCAATTGAAACTCAACAGAGTCCGCCTGACAATTTCTTTTCATTCCAATGATGGACAATAATTGTGTCTAATCAATAAGATAAAAAGCTCAGATTTATCAGCGTGTCGTGCGGACTGCTAAGTGTCGATGCGGTGAGCGTGGAAAAAGAACATTGCAGGAGGCACACATGCAAAAATATCCTTTCTTTCCATTTCATCAAAAATTCTTTACATCTTTCTATATATTCGGCGGACTGCGATCTTGCGTCCGCCCCATTTACAAAAACCAAAAAAGGTAAAAGTACATTAATCAATCTGTAGTCCTTTGTTTCTTTTCTGGAGGTGCAGGGCTGTCACCAACAATGTCGACTTCTGGAGAGTAGCCCCCCGAGCGGCTTCCGCTACTATCTGATCCTGTACTTGAGGCCGACCCGCTATGGGAGCTTCCGGTAGCAGAGGAGGATGCAAAGGTGTCGGACTCGGCGGACAGTTCCTCTACTCGCTTGCTCGAGGCAGCATTGTCCGTTGTTTCCTTGGCGCTTTGCCCTTCGCCCTGCCCTCCGTCTTCTTCTTCAACTTCTTCGTCTTCTTCTTCTTCTTCCTCTACTTCCTCGCCTTCTTCCTCAATGATGTCCTTGCCTTTTTAGCCCTCTCCATCGCCGCGACCTGCGGTGCCAGCTCAGGGAAGAGCTCCAAGAAAGGGACGCCATCCACTCCCTCCTTTATGAAGCCGTCACGGACAAGTCGCTCAATGGCGACCTCGACGGTCTCCTTCACAAAAGGGAGCATGGCAGCCTGGAAGTTGTTGTTTTCTAAGTCATAGGCGACCTGCGCAAAACAAAAGCAAACGTCAGACAAATCGCAGCGGATAGCAAATTAAGGCCGCTGCGAATTCAACTAACCCTGAGCTCTTCTCTTTGCTGAGCAACTATTTTTCCCAACCGCACATTCCTTTCCTTTAGCGCTTTATTATCCTTTTGAAGTTGTTCATTCTGCCTCAACAGGTCTCTGGCCAGTGTGGCAACATAGTGGTTCATCACCACGCTGTTCGCAGCGGCCTGAGAGGCTAGTAGAGGGAGGTCGGCGGCGGGCACCTTCTTAAGGTCGCTCAAGTTGCGCTTCCCGTAGAGCGCGGAGATCGCAATATGGGCGTGGCGTATTATCCACGGACTTTTCCACGAAGGGAGCGCGGTGGATAGGCAGACGTGTTTGTTCTTGCTATGCCAGTGGACCATAGGGTTCCCCCTAAGATCCTTCTGGCTGATGCCAAAGCCGCTCATGGTGAACCTTTCAGAAGAAGAGTAATCCGTCGCGGGATCCCCTTCCTCCTTCCTCTTCCTTGCGACTGCTTCTTTCTTCTCCTTCTGTGTAGGGACAAAGCCGCTAGGCGTCTGCGGCAAGTTGGCGGGTACCGCCAAGGTCGCTGCAAAAACAAATGAGTTAAACACCAAGTTCGCGGCGGATGCAAAAGCTGAGTTCGGAAGCTACTTACTCTCTTCGGGCATGACGTCCGCTAAGCTCGCCAGTAGCGGGATGTAATGCTCGATGTCAAGCCTGGCGTTGGCCAAGAACTCGACAATGGCGGATTCCAAGTCATCCATTTGCACGCTTTTGAAGGCGGAGTCCGCGCGCACCTGCGGATAGGTGTGCGCGAACCAGAGAGCGATAGTGACAGCGAAGGTTCTAAGTTCTTGAAGCTTCGGATCGCTACCGACAGAGCTACGGTGCTCGGAAATGCAATCCGAGAAAAGATCCTGAATGCTCTCGCCGAGATCTTCACGATCGTGGTAAGTATTTTTCTTTTCGTGGAAGATTTTCATTAGGGTTTTTGTCCCTAACCTCTCTTTTGGCCTTGATCTTGTAGATTCTGCTTCCCCGCGTCATCTTTTGGCTAGATCTGTGACGTGGAGTAAATTATACCGTCCTGTCTCGGAAAACGTGCGCTGCCTGGTCACTTATCTGAAGAATTTCACTATATAAGCTACATATGTGATGGTGAATGGAGTTAATAGTCCGGTGCATTTGCTGCCTCTGGAGCGACGCGATCTAACAATCACGGTCTTTTCTCTGCAACCTCAGCAGCCCACTTTCCCTTCTCTTCCCATGTCATCTCCAAGTATTTCCCTTTGTAGAAGCGAGCGTCGTTGGCAAATCTCTTCTTCTCCCTGTCAGATCTTTCCAGCGCCCTTGAGATGCTAGCGATCTGATCCTTCAAAGCTTTCTTGCGCTCTGCCGCCTCCTTCTCGCGCTCTACTGTCCTCCTTAACTCCGCTCGGATTTCTTTAATTTCATCACGAAATTCATTCTCTAATATTGCTTCTTTCTCCGGCCCAGACTGCTCATCTTTGGCGGACTCATCAAGCAAGGCTGCATCAGCTGCAGCAACCAGCGTGGTCACAATCACGCCACTCTCGACAGAGCCCGGTGGCGACTTCCTTCCTGCAATAAAGAAAGTCATGATCATATTCAAATACAGTCCGCAGTGGACTCGAAGTATGAAGATAAATGATCACTTTTGGTAAAGGCAACGACGAGTTGCCGACTATTGAAGATAGGCTGCCTTATCCGCTACGGATCAAAGGCGTTTAACCGCTTTTTCCATTCGAGGTGGACTTTGATTCTTTTTTCAGCCATAGAGCTCGTTGAAACAACAATGTCATCGGTCTCAGAGATGATCTTGATTGGCCTTGACTTCCGCTGCGGCGACCTGTAAAGCCACTGACGCTTGAAGTATTTAGGCGCCGGTTGAAGTTTACCTGTACGCAGCAGCTCTGCAGCAGTCCGCAAATCTTCAGCCTCTTTATCCTCCGTGGCCCGCTTTGAGGCCACCTCAACCGTAGCTACAGGGGCGACGATCTGCTTCTTCTGCTCGACGATCTTCTCTTTCAGCTTTTCCTTCTCTTTTTCCTCAGCAGTGGATAAAGAGGGGAGCTCGCTGGTCTTAACCCCCAGGATTTCTACCTCAGGATGCAACACATCCAGCAAGGATTTGTTGATGAGGTCGAGTTGCTCGACGTCTATGGAATTTAGTATCTCTTTAGTTGACAAACTGACCGTGTAGAGGGAATTGTGTCCCTGGATTTGGGCCTCCGGTGTAACCAGGTCACTTTCAGGAACTTCCTTTTCGCACGGCCTGTGCTGCAAGTCCGCATCCCCAGTCCGAACGGAGATATTTTTCTTTTTCATCGCCCGCAGCTTCTTTTCGACCCGCTTGGCCACAGTGGATTTGTCTCTCTTTCTCTTCTCCCGCATGCCGCCTATCTTCGTCAAGGTTAATGATGGGCTACTCGGCATTCGGGGATGATATTTCGGTTTTGTTATTCGTACAAACCATGTCCGCCGAGTTTGCATATTTCTGAATATTTGCAGTGACTGATAGATTCAATGTCTTATCCGCACTCTTTGACGGCACTTCGGAGCGTGGATCGGTGGCATCCTTCTTCTCGCGCACGGACACATCAGCCTGGCAGACTGCTTATTCAGCAAGCTTCTTACGAGAGCTCTCTCAGGTACAGCGGACAGGCTCCCCTCTCGTCACTCACTTTATTCCTTTCTTAGTTTGCATTGGTGTTAATGGTTTTTCATTCTTTGCAGTAAGGCTAGTAAAGAATGCGCCGAGTCTCACCATGCCAGACTATAAAGTTGAGACCGCAAGTTGTAAGTACCGCCCCATGTCGTTGGAAACTTTTGACAGTTCCAGGCCATCCAGCGATATTTATAGCGCTGATAACATTAATGAGACTTGCGGACTCGGATGTTCAGCAAATATTTTCGAAGTTTTCTAAAACTTAAAAATGTGCGGGGATTATGTTAACCCCTCAGTCTGCAACGCGTACGAGATTCGTCACCTACCTCGCGGACTCAATTTAGCAGTCCACTCAGCTCGACAAAGCACATGCATAATTCTAAGCTCCCAGGCTCATCATAAGCGGACTCGGTTTGGCCGTCCGCCGAGCTCGGCAGAGCAGCAACATTCAGCAGTCCCAAGGATGATCACCTCTGCGGCGGACTCAGTACGTCGTCCACCCAGTTCGGTATACCTTTGGAGCTCTGGATTGATCCCTCTTTGGCAGACTCAGTGTCCCGTCCGCCCAGGATGCAGCCCTCCAGCAGGATCGCGTCCTGCAGCAACAGACGGAAGCCTAAACCCGCGAGCCCAGTCCGCCGCCTTTGTACGGACTGGAGTGTTCTTTTTTTTTTGCTTCTCGTCACCGCTACCCGGTTCTCCTATACCCCGGGCAGCCGGTTATTTTAGCCCTGCCCATTTGGGCAGGCCCCCTTTCCTATAAATAGGGGAAGTGGTGCACCCAAAGCACGCTGACTCGTGCTCAGGAGCCTACTTGTTAAAGGCTGCGGACTCGATTCTCAGGCTTTGCAGACTCCAGCTTGCTCAGCTCTTCCCCTTTTCCTTTAATCCACTTGTAATCAACCCTGTAACCACCCTTCTTCAATCAAAGAAAAGCCCGTCGCAAGAGAGGCATTCAGGCCGCGACGGGCGAAGTCTGTTGTTGCCGTGGCTCACGACCCTGCTGTTCTTTTTGCTCTCGTCTGCTTAGTAGATTGCTACTCGTAGTTTCTCTTTCCCCTTCTATTCCCCCGTGCTCGAACCGTTAGCTGGCGGTGCTCGACTCCCTTCTCATTTTCGTGCATCAACATAGGACTTGCAATTTACTGCTTTCATTTCCCTCTTACTCGTTTGAATAAGACTCGCAATTTACTGCTTTCATTTCCCGCCTAATCGTTTAAGTAGGATTCGCAATTTACTGCTTTCATTTCCCATCTACTTGTTTGAGTAAGACTTGCAATTTACTGCTTTCATTTCCCGCCTACTCGTTTGAGTAGCACTACCAATTTACTGCTTTCATTTCCCGTCTACTCGTTTTAGTAGGACTTCTAATTTATTGCTTTCATTTCCCGCCTACTCGTTTGAGCAGGACTTGTAATTTTACCACCTACTTGTTTGAGTAGGACTTGCAATTTCAATTATGTATTTTTTTTGAACTTAACTTTTTCCATTATTATGGCTTTGGTGGTGTGTGCATTCCCCTTTATTAGTAAGCTCTTCTCTTTCTAATGTTAGGTTATTTTATGTCCTTTTTTATAACCCTTCAGCTCTTAGTTTCGAACTCACGTCTCGCCAAACTCATAACCCTTCAGTTCTTAGCCCTCAGTATCAAAGGGCATTGAGACATAAAAATCTTTTTAAATAATTAAAGGTCCTCCTTTTCTCTTTAATTAAAGCACTTAAGGGTATACGATCCGTAGAACCACATATCAATGTGTGAGCTCTATTTCCGTTATCCATACGATAGCTAGCCGAGAGACCGTGCGTATGGACCGATAAACCTTTGGTAGAAAGAGTTTTCGCACTAATCCTCGAGATAGGAGGAGTGGAATTCTTCCGGACTGGGTCCCCCCAATAGTGGGGTTATTAGCATAGAGTGGACATTAAGAGGAATCCTTCGCCGAACGAGAGCTCGGTCGAATAGCCTTAATGTTCAGGTGAGCGATAGCCGTAGAGATAGGTGAGCTCATGCTTGTGGAACCTCCACGACCAAGTTTCCCCTTTAATTGAATTGAAACCTAGGATCTCTAGTTAACTAAAATTGTTTTAGTCTTAATCAATTCGATACCGAGCGTTATTTTTTCCATCGATTTTTCTAAGTCTATTTTCAGCCTTTTCTCATAACCTCTTTAGTTAATTAAAAATCCGACACCTTATTTCCGGTAAGATAATAGTCCCTCTGGGAGTATTAGAAATAATCAACCCGCCCCGGGAAATATACGACCTCGATATTCCCTCGAATATCCTGTATTACTCACGATAGGTGCACTTGTCTGCTCTCGTTCCCTTCGCGAAACTCAACCCCCGCATTAGTAATTTAAATAAAAGGTCGGGCGGCGCGGAGGGCCATCAAGTTTTTGGTGCCGTTGTCGGGGATTTTCGTGTTGTTATTTTGAATTCCGGAGTCTATAACTTTTACATATTTTTCTAAATTTTTTTTAAAAAAACTTAAAAACTCTACTTACCCCCCCCCCCCAAGGAAAGCTAATTATTTAGTATATATTTTAGGGCGTATGACCCGTGGACAACCCTCTGAGTCTGAAAATTTGGATTTCGATCCTGAGATCGACTGCTCCCTTGTGCGTATTCGATCTCAATGCCATAATCCTTTTTAGACCCCGAAGAATCCGTCGGAGAACCCTCTGCCGCAGTTATGTCCGACCTTATCCCAAACATGGCCGCAAAGCATATAATTTCCTACTATGCCCGACCGAATTTGGATGATACTGGGTCAAGTATTGTTTGCCCAATGGTGGCCAACAATAATTTTGAGATAAAATCTAGTATTATTAAAATGATCCAAAATGTCATGCAGTTCGATGGACTGCCGGATGAGGACCCGAACGTCCATTTATCTAGTTTTTTAGAAATCTGCGACGCTTTTAAAAATAATGGCGTTACTGATGACGTCATTCGCATGCACCTCTTCCCATTTTCCTTAAAATCCAAAGTTAAGGCGTGGTTGAATTCCCACGCACGAGGTTGTATTACCACTTGGGCCTAGCTTGCGGAATGATTCTTAACGAAGTATTTTTCGACTGCAAAAACTACAAAGTTGCGGGAGGATATTTCTTCGTTCATTAAGAACGATCCCGAGTCTCTATTTGAGACTTGGGAGAGGTTTAAAGAATTCCTCCCCAGGTGTCAACACCATGCGCTGCCAGTGTGGCTGCAGGTCCAAACCTTTTATAACGGGCTAAACTATCAGACGCGTCAAATGATTGACACGGCTGCTGGGGGTACTCTGAATAACAAGACCCCCGAGGATGCCCAAGATCTTATCGAAGAGATGGCCATTAATGCCAACCAGTGGAACATCTCGTGGGGATGACCCAAGCAGGCGGCCAGCCTCTTCGAATTGGATGTCACTGCTCACTTAGCCCTTCAAGTTGAATGACTAACGAAGCATGTGGCAGAGATGTCTGCTGTCTCCACCACTCTGCCTTGGGCAATTCCCCCTAACGTCATCGTAATCGAAGAGTTCATAAACTAAGTGGGAAATTCGGGTCAACCTTCCTTCAATTCCAACAACAACCCTTATAGTTACCACTATAATTCGGGTTGGAGGAACCACCACAACTTCTCATGGAGTAATGCAAACAATGCGCAACGCCCCGTAACTCTCTTGTGCTCGGATTTTCGCCGCCACCCCCTCTTCTAAAACCCTCTCCGATGGAGGAAAACTTTTCTAGATACATCGCGTCCAATGAGTCAAATATCTGAAACATCACCGGATCACTAAAAAACTTAGAACTACAGGTTGGACAGCTTGCGCAGATGTTGTCCGAGTGTGCGTTCGGGGCACTGTCGGGGAACACGGAGCCCAAACCTCAGGAAAATATCAATGCTATAACCCTCCATAGCGAAAAGGAGGTGGTCGATCCAAAATGGATCGATCCTCAGTTACGCATTTCTCCTCCGACCCCTCTTCCCCCTTCTTCGGTTACGTCACCTTTACCAATTTTAAACGAAAACATTATTTTAAAAATGCCCTTACCGTATCCACATAAGTTAGATAGTGAGCGTAAGGACGATCAGTATAAAAAAATTATTTTACTATTAAAACAAATTCATATTAATATTCCCATTTGCGAGGCAATCTCACAGATGCCTAAGTATGTGAAATATTTGAAAGAACTTCTTTATAATAAACAAATATTAGAAAATATTTTGCATATCTCTCTCAACACCGAGTGCTCGGCGGCTCTTACTAATAAACTGCCCCCAAAACAAAACGATCGGGGACGGTTTTTCATCCCATGCCTTTTTGACGATATATTAGTAAAATACGCTCTTGTAGATTTAGGCGCGAGCACTAATTTGATGTCTTTCTCGCTCTTTCAAAAATTAGGTTTGGGTGCTCCGAGTCTGAATAAAATGCGTATCCAACTAGCGGATCTCTTGATTAAGTTCCCCATTAGGGTAGTGGAGGACATTCTTGTCCGAGTTGATAAGTTTATCTTTCCGATAGACTTCGTCATCTTAGACATCGAGGAGTACACCGATGTACCAATTATACTCGGTCGCCCTTTTCTTGCCACCTCCCATGCATTAATTGATGTCAGTAATGGTCGTCTCCTCCTTCGGGTAGGAGATGATGAGGTTACTTTCTCTATTAATCCCTCGATGGAAAACTCATCATCGAGCGATGATTTTTGTTATAATTTAGATACCTATTTAGGAGAATATTTTTTCCCTATTTTCGAGTCGATCTTTTTAAACAACGATATTTTCGCGCTCGAATACTTCAATTGCGTAGAGGATGACTCTACAAATTTATATTTCGAACCATTTGGATAAAAGATATTAAAATTAAAACCTCGTTAGAATAACCGCCATGTCTAGAATTAAAACATCTACCCGAAACTCTCAAATACTCTTTTTTGGGAAAATATTATACCCTTCCCGTTATCATTTCTTCGCATTTAAGCGATTCAGAGACTTCCAATTTATTGGAAGTTTTGCTTAAACATCGCTACGCAATTGCATGGCAAATTTCTGACCTAAAGGAGATTGACCCCTCATTCTGCACCCATAAGATTTTCCTTAAAGATAATTGCCGCAAAACTATTCAGCCGCAACAACGTCTTAATTTAAACATGAAAAACGTCATTAAAGTCGAAATAATAAAATTATTAGATGCGGGAATTATTTATCCTATTTCGGACAGTGTATGGTTTAGTCCAGTTCATGTTGTGCTCAAAAAGGGCGGTCTTACCGTAGTATAAAATGAGCATAATGAACTCATCCCAATTCGTACTGTTACGGGTTGGCAGGTGTGCAACGATTATAGAAAACTAAATGATGCCACCTGTAAGGACCATTTCCCACTACCGTTTTAAGACCAAATTCTGGAGCGTTTATCCGGTCATCCATACTATTGTTTTCTTGATTGTTTATCAGGGTTTTTCCAAATCCCAATTTCTCCCGATTACTAAGAGAGAACAACTTTAACCTGCCCGTTTGGCACCTTCGCATACTGAAGGATGTCATTTGGCCTCTGCAATGTGTCAGCTACATTCCGAAGATGTATGCTGGCGATCTTTGGCGAGCTGGTAAGAGACGTTATGGAAGTCTTTATGGATGACTTCTCTGTTTTCGGATGCTCATTCCCGACCTGTCTTCGTAATTTAGATCGTGTCCTTCAACGATGCGAGGACACGCATCTCGTTTTAAATTGGGAAAAGTGTAACTTTATGATTCGAGAAGGTTTGGTTTTCGGCCATAAGATTTCGTCTAAGGGGATGGAGGTGGATAAGGCCAAGCTAGAAATTATTAAAAAGCTTCCCCCACCTTCAAACGTAAAAACTATTAGAAGTTTCTTAGGCCGCGCGGGCTTTTATCTGCATTTCATTCAAGACTTTTATAAAATAACAAAGCCGCTTACTCGGCTCCCGAAATAGGAATCAATTTTTGTCTTTAGTAGCGAATGCGAGTCCGCTTTTAATTTTATAAAACAAAAGCTTATAAATTCTCCAATTTTAGTGATGTCTGATTGGTCCATTCCATTCGAGATTATGTGCGACGCTAGTGATATTGTCGTAGGTGCCGTTTTTGGCCAACATATAAATAAATATTTTCATCCTATTTATTACGCTAGCAAGATACTCACTTTTGCACAAGAAATTACACGACAACGAAAAAGGAATTTTTAGCCGTCGTTTTTGCTTTTGATTAGTTTCGCTCGTATATAACGCTATCTAAAATTATCGTATTTACCGACTACTCCGCACTTAAAAAATTTATTAGCTAAAATGAATGTCAAGCCCAGCCTTCTTTGATGAGTCCTCCTCATACACGAGTTTGATTTGGAGATCCGGGATAAGAAGTGCGCGAAAAAGTTAGCCGCCGATCACCTCTCCTGTTTAGAAAATTCGGGTGCGGAAGCGCTCGACGAATCTGACATAAATGATAGATTCCCCGAGAAATGCCTCCTAACCATAAATTTAGCCACCGAACTCATACAGCTTAAGTGCCTAAGGTAGGAGAGTGCTGCTCTCTGAGGTAGGTTCCAAGTGTGGATTTGAGATAGGGCTATCCTCCAAACCTGAGTGTAGGGACTTGTGCCTGAGGTAGGTGACTGAAGAGTCACAGAGCTGCAGGTGACAAGTTTGTACTGAGATTGTAGGCCTTGAAGGAGGCTGAGCTGTAGGTACCTGAAAGGGTACTGAGTTGTAGGAATGCTGCAACACTCTGAGAGTAGTGTCGTGTGCCTGAAGCTATAGGGCTGAAAAGCCTGAGGGTAGGCCTTAGAAATAAGGCTGCGATAGGTGATCTCTGCATCACTGAGCTGTAAGAGTTCTGCAGAGCTCTGAGGTAGGAACCCTTGTGGTTCTGATTTGGATTCTACGAAAATTCTCTGTGTAACGCTGAGGGCCTGAGGTGTAAGCTCTTAGGTGCATAGAGGATAAGATGTGCCTAGTCCAACAAGTAAGTTGGATAGATGGGAGGGAAAGTGGATGTACCCAATTGGGGAACCACTATAAATCCTTTTGTTTGATGTGTGCTTATTTTTTTTGGTTATTGCAGGACTTAAGGACAAGCTCTAGTTAGTATAATTAGAAATCAACAAAAGATTCATTAAAAGTTCAAAGACCTATTCACCCCCATCTAGGTGATTAGCTAACCTTCAGTTAAGGAACTTTCATAAAGACCAGCTCTGCAAGAAGGATGTGAAGAGGGATGTTCTCCATAGGAAGCACAAGACAATCAAACTGGAGATGAAGACCAACCTGCTGAAGAAAATGGTATTCAGCAGGAAGCAGTCAGGCTACCCCCTGCAGTCAGATATCTGAGCGATCATCCTCTCGATCAGATAATAGGTGAGGCTAGCCAAGGTGTACAAAGCAGAGGCAGAAAATGAACACAGCTCTATATTCCAGCATCCTGTCACAAGAAGAGCCCAAGAAATTTGAAGAAGCAAATCAAGACCAATTCTGGATTGGTGCAATGCAAGAAGAACTGAACCAGTTCAAAAGGTACAAGGTCTGGAAGCTATTTCCCAGACCAGATGGACACAATGTCATTGGAGAAAAGTGGATTTTCAAAAATAAACTTGATGAAAATGACATTGTAATAAAGAATAAAGTTAGACTGGTGGACAAGGGTTATAGACAGGAAGAGGGGATTGATTATGACCAGACATTTGCCCCAGTTGCAAGGTTGGAAGCAATCAGACTGTTCCTTGCATTTGCAGCTTTCTAGGGATTCAAAGTATTTCAGATGGATGTCAAGTCTGACTTCCTAAATGGAGACTTCAAGGAAGAGGATTATGCAGAGAAGCCTCCAGGTTTTGTAGATTATAACTCTCCTACTATTGTATATAGACTTAGGAAAGCTCTTTATGGGATCAAGTAAGCCACAAGAGCATGGTATGAGACATTGTCTACCTTTCTCATTGTGAACAAATTCTCAAGGGGGAAGATAGACAAGACCCTATTACTACGGGATTTTAAGGGCAAGATCATCCTAATCTAGATTTATGTTGATGACATAATATTTGGCTCTACTGATGACAACCTCTACAGGAAGTTTGCTAAACTTATGCAGGGGAAGTTTGAGATGAGTAGTATGGTGAACTGAAATATTTCTTTGGACTCCAAGTAAAAAAGACCGATGATGGTTTATCCATATCCCAGTAAAAATCCACCAGGGAGATAATCAAGAAATATGGCATGGAAAATGCTTCCACTATAAGAACTCCAATGAGCTCAAGTATACCGTTAGGCAAAGATGATCTAGGGAAGCCTGTTGATCTAACTATGTATAGAGGTATAGTTGTCTCCCTTCTCTACCTCACTGCAAGTAGACGTGACATTATGTATGCAACATGTGTCCGTGCTAGGTATCAGGCCTGCCCTAAAGAATCTCACTATACTGCTGTGAAAAGAATCTTGAGATATCTTAAGGGCACCCTAGATCTTGGCCTATGGTAGCCCAGGAATGGGGAATTTGAATTAACAGTCTATTCAAATGCAGATTTTGTAGGCTGCAAGGATGACAGGAAGAGCACTTCAGGCTCCTGTCAATTTTTAAGTGGAAGGCTTGTCTCTTGGAGCAGCAAGAAACAAATGAGTGTTACAATATCAACAGCAGAGTCAGAGTATATTTCAGCTAGAAGCTGCTGCGCTCAGTTGCTGTGGATTCAGCATCAAATTTAGGACTACAATATTCAGATAAGTAGAACTCCACTCTTTTGTGATTCTACTAGTGCAGTTTCTATGGCTAGGAATACTGTCTCCCATAGCATGACTAAACATATATAAATTAGCTATCATTTTATTAGAGAACATGTGGCAAAGGAAGACATCTCCTTTGAATTTGTCTCCACAGACAAGCAAGTGGCTGATATCTTCACAAAACCACTAGATGAAGCCAATTTCAACACCTTCAAATTTGAATTAGGTATGTTGAATCTTGTGTAGCTTCAATTCTCTCTTCTACCATATGCTGCATGTTTATTTTGCAGGTAGAACATGCTCTTCCTCCAGATTATGAAGATAGTGTGCAATTGTTGAGGGGGAGCCAGCCCAACAGCTGAACTAGATTCAGTCACAGTAAGAATATCTACTCCAGTAGACAGGGGGAGAAAAACCCCTCAGTATGCTCCCTATTGCAAAAGTCAAAAAGGGGGAAGATAGAAGTCAAGGTTTGAGAAGAACAAACAAGTAGAACAACAAGGATGGCAGCATGCCAGGGGGAGTAAGTATTTTTCCTCAGGGTGGAGAAATATGGTAACATTTTCAGAATGGCGGCATGCTAGGAGGAGTAAGTAGATCTCCTCAGGCTGGAGAAATATGGTAACATTTCCACACTCTACTAATGTTTATTTTTTCTATGATGAATATGCTGTGTTGTCAATGACCGCTAGTGTTTTGACTTCTTTAAATAGGGTGAGATTGTTGGGTCTATTGATCCCAATATCCCAGATTTGTAAGAAGTCAAATGGGTCAATGAAATACATACATAATATATTTAAAGTGTGCCCTAGTTCATGCATGCAGGTAGTCCATGATTGGACAGGTGAAGAAAATGAGTTTGGTAGTAAAACTCAAATTTTGTCGAGCTCAGCTCAAAGTTTGTAGAGCTCAGCACGCTGGTCGTCGAGCTCAGCTCAACATTCCTTGGGATAAGCTCAAGAGCTCAGGTTTCAAATTTTGTCGTGCTCAGCTTGAATTTCGTCGAGATCAGTTTGCAATTCGTCGAGCTCAGCTTACAAATCATCAAACACATCTAAAGCCAGAGATATTGACTATGACAAAAAATGCTCAGACAATTAAAATAGTTAAGAAGAAGGTGTCGAGAGCGCTGGGATAGTTGAGACAAAACTAACTGAATTTCTCTAAGTCTAGAAGCGTTGAGTGAAGCATGTTCACTCAACGCTTATAATGAAGAAGGAAGCACTAAGATAGTTAAGAGGTAATCTGCTGCGACAAAAGATAGTCTCAGCTGAGAAACAAAGACTGCTGAGACAGAACCGCAGAGACAGACTTGTCTCAGCTAATAAGAAGAAAGTATTGAGACAAAGGCCTGTCATAACTATTAAGAAGAAATCGCTGAGACCGCTGAGAAAAATCCAGAGAAAATTCACAAGTCCAGAAGCGTTGAGAGCCAAAACAAAAGGCGTTGAGTGACTTAACATCACTCGACGCTTCATGGATTTATGGAATATTTTCTAAGTCCAGATGGTAATGACCATTGCCGACGTCATCAAAGTCAACTTACATGTAGCCGTTGCAGGAAAGCTGCAGTGGCGCCGAAAGCTGCTTTGTCCTTTTTGAAGAAGGTGGGGCTCACTAAACCTCGGTTGGGGCCCACATACAAGTGTGTCATTAATTCAAATAAACGTATATATAAAGGAAAATGAAAAGGGATTAGGGCAACGAACAACGAACGAAAGAAATTGAATGGAATAAAGAAAATACAAAAAGGCAGCTGTACATCTTCTTCTCCACCAAGCTTGAAAGCAAAAGTCCAGCAGGTATAGCTGTCAAGGCAAGGGAAGTTAGCTGAGCTCTTCAAGCTCAACAAGATAGTTCTTTCAAAAATAGAGAAGATGATTTTACCATTCAGCAAGCTGGTTGCTACTCAGTCCGGCAAGGTAGACTCAGAGATTTATCTCTGAGTCAGTTGTTTATTTTTCTTAAACAATTATGTATTCTTTTCTTGTAGGATTCAGTTTATCTGAATCTAAGTGTATGACACTTTGTTCCTGAGGTAGGTGCCTAATTAGTCACCGAGGTAGGTGACTAATTAGTCACTGAGGTAGGTGTCATGTTGGGGTACTGAGGTAGGATCCAAGTGTGGATCTGAGCTGTAGGGCTTAATTGCCTGAGGTAGGGGAGTGTTGCTCTCTGAGGTAGTATCCAAGTATGGATCTGAGGTAGGGCTGTCCTCCTAGCCTGAGTGTTGGGATGTTGGATCCCTAGTTTGATTTAGGCTAGGTTCACTAAGTTAGGATCTTATGACCCATCATGTATAGCCAGTGTCATAGTTGTGTACTAGAGTCTAGGCTAAGTCCTTAGTATCAATATTGAATGGACCAGCCATCATCAGACTGCCAGAGACTCAAGACTTAGAGATTTTCCAAGGACTCAGTAAATGAATTCGACGTTCGTCAAACGCAGGTCGACGATAGTCGTGCTTAGCTCGACGATCTCAGAGAAAACTCTCCGAGCTGAGCTCGACGAACTTGATTCTCAGGTCGACGATCTTTGGACTCTACCTTCAGCATTCTAAGTCCAGACATTATTCTCTAGACTCCAGTTGACAAACTTAATTCTCTGGTAGACGATTTCTGGGTTCTCTACTTTAACTTATTACTCCAAAAGCCTCTTAGTTTTCTAAGTCCAGAATCATCTTCAGTCCACAAATTCAAGATTCTTAGCTCGACGAACTTTGACCACTTTGGCTAGAGTTATCCAGCAGCAGTTAGTGGTCCTTAGCTCAACGAAACTAATTCTCAGGTCGACTATTTCTGGATACTTCACTTCAACACTTTCATTCCAGAAGCATCTGAAAATATTCTAAGTCCTGAAATAGTTTGCTGAACTTCAGTCGACGAAACCAGTTATCAGCTCGACGAACTCCATACACAGAAAAGGCACTGTTTATAGAGAATGCAGTTCTATTTTAGCTCGACGATCTTGGAACTCAGCTCGACGAATAGAAGTCATCTGGTCGACGAACACAGCGACTCAGCTCGAAGAACTGTGAACTCAGCTCGACGATTTCTGTTATTTGTTCGACGAATCCAGACTTAGTTATTTCCTTCATTCCGTCCCCTTCTTACTGCAATAATTCCTATGTAATTAATGCTCAAATATTCTCTGAATATAACCGTTAAAAGAAGCATTGATTATGGTTTTCTCAAGGATTATTGCTTGCCGTTTTTCCATGCGACAGTTGGGGAAATAAATCAATGTAGTTTATTCTCAAGGCCGTCAGAATTGATTGCAGAGGAATTCAAATTTCGAAAGAGAAATTTTGACAAGAAATATAAAAGAGATTTTCCCTCTTTTCCTGAGTTGTAGGGACAGACACACAGATAGTCAGTAACACCGTCAGTCTGAATCAAAAAAATTTCTGCTCTTTATTTCACAGATCTCTGGTACAGAGAAGAAGCTCTAGACCAAAAGAACATCTACTATCTAAAGAAGAAGAACAATCAATCAAAAATCAAGAGTCTTCATTCTTCAACTCTCCAGGACACTTCAAAGGACAACATCAATTCCATCTGTCAAGAAGTTCCTGAAGATCTTTTCTGGTCAAGGCTTAAAGATTGAAGGCCTATCACCCTGAAGCAAAGATTCAGTTTTCCCTAAACCATTCTACATCTCTGGGGGAGCTATTTGCTAACATCATATCCACTAAATCTTCTCAGTTATTTATTGAGCAAGAGAAGACACAATCATCTCTCATCCCCCCACTGTATAAAGGGTTATAACTCCCTTCAAAAGTTATTCTTGGTTGCAAGTCACCTGACCAAAAGACTTGAGGTTTGGTTTTTGAGCACCTGATCAAGAGCTCATTGGTGCCAGACACCTGATCAAAAATCTGAGCGGATTCCTACCAGGGTGGTAGAAGAGTGGATGTACCCTGGTTGCGAAACCACTATAATGTTTTGTGTTTTCTGGTTGCCCTTTCTTTTGTTCTTGCTGTGTTTATGCTAACTAGGTCTGCTGTGTGTTTGTGATTATTTATTTGTTATTTTTCAGTTTTTATTTACAACAAAAGCTGTAAAGTTTTCTAAAGAGTTTTAGGATACTCTATTCACCCCCCTCTAGAGTATTTCAGATCTAACACATCACTTTCAATTGGTATCAGAGCAGGATTCTCTTGGTTGTACAAGCTAACCCTTGAAACAAAGATCCTGAGTTAGATCTGCCTTTATATTTCTACTAGATTTATTCTCACACAGCATGGCACAGAATAAGTACTATGCAAGCACCAGACCTCCAGTTTCCAGCCTAAATAGGTTTGTCATCTGGAAGGCAAGAATTAAGTTATACATGAACTCTATTGATGAAGATATCTACAACTCCATTTGACAAGTCCCCCTCAAGCATCTACTTCTGCAACATCTTCAAGCACACCTGTAGTTCCACCACCTGAGTGGACTGAGGCCCAGAGAAATTCAAAGATTACTGATGCCAAGGCAATGAATATACTGGCACAAACAATGTCAGATGATATCTTTCAAAAAGTGGTTGAATGCAACTCATCCAAAGCCATTTGGGACTCCCTAAATCAAATGGTGGTTGGATCAGCAGATGAAAGAAAGGACAGGAGATCCAATATCATATCCCTGTATGAGAATTTCAAGAAAGAGGAAGCTGAGACAGTAGCTGATATGTACAACAGGTTAAACTCAATTATCAATGAGCTAAAAACTTTGGACAAGGACATCACCCTCACAGAGGTGAATGATAAGATCCTTATGTGCTTCCCAAGCTCATGGGATTCATGGATCTGGCACATCAAGGAGAACAGAAACCTAAATGAGATTTCCACTGAATCTCTTTTAGGAAAGCTTAAGTTCTATGAACAGCTGATCAAATCCAGGGAGGCAGCTGAGCAAAGAACACCTCCTCCAGTAAGAAAAGAACAAAGCATTGCATTCAAGGCTGCTGAGGAGACAGAGACTTCAACCACAAATAAAGAGCTGATGAGTCTTTTTGACAAAAGATTCTACAAAATGGCAAGGAAAGACTTCAGGAGAAAGTCATCAAGGTAGGATGACAAACCAAGGTATGACAAAACACCAACTAAAGAAGTGGTGTGTTTTGGTTGCAGGAAACCTGGACACTTCATATATGAGTGTCCAGAGAATCAGAAGAAGGAGAAGAGAAAAGAGAAAGATACCAGAAGACAACACAACAATAAGCCTTCCTCCAGCAAATATAAGAAGAAGGAGAAAAGCTTTGTGGCTAAATCTTGGAGTGAAAGTGAGGATGAATCATCATCTTACAGCTCCAGTGAAGATGAAGAAGAGGCAAGGGCCAAAGAGGTTTGCCTCATGGCCATTGATGCCTCCAGGAGCCATTCATAAGAAGAAGATTTAGACAATGAAGCAGTTTCAGATTTTGAAGCTGGCAAGGTATTATCTTCCTTTGATTATAGTTCTGATTCATTTAAATCTGAATTTAAAACAATGTGCATAGACTTAATTAACTCAGAAAAAGAAATTAAGACTCTTAGGGAAAAATTAGGAAACCTTGAGAATGTTAATTCAGAAAACAATAGGTTAAAAGATGAATTAACCTTAGCTAATGAACAAATTATATTGTTAAAGACTGAGCTATGTGAGGCTAAACAACTTGAGGAATCTCTCAATGGGACAAGCCTCAAGCTGAAGGACATCACAAGCAATGTAAATGCCAGATTGAATGGCAAACTAGGCTTGAGTTCTTCATCAAGTTTGCCCCCTATTCTCAAGAAGAACATTCTGACTACCCCTATTAAATTTGTTTCGGCAAAGGGGAAAGATAACAAAAATCAGAAAACCACAAGTAAAAACAAAGTTTAGCAGAATTCGTCGAACTCAGATAGATGAAATATTTCCCGTTCGTCAAACCTAACTCGACGAACGCTGAACGCAAACTTTAGCTATAATTATTCGTCTAACTGCGATCGACGAACTCTGTATGGTTCGTCGAGCAGAGGTCGACGAACGTGGGGCACAGAAAATGAACATGTTCATTCACTGGGCAGAGATCGACGATCTCATCCCAATTCGTCGAACTCTGGTCGACAAACTCACAATAATTCGTCGAACCCAGAAAGACTTAACAAAAAACTATAATTTTAGCAGCAACTCTAATAATTCTGGGAAACCATTTAATCATGTAGTTGATTGGCTAATACCACCTAGAAGATATCACCCACTAGGATATAAATCTCAACCTGAATTTTCTGTTATATCCAGTTTCTCTTACCAGCAATAAAAAGGAACGAAGGTAACCTGGGTCAAGAACAATTAATTGTTTTTCATTACAGGTGAAGAGCTGTCCAGTAAATAATCAAACATGTAACCTGGACAGTGGATGCTCCAAACATATGACTGGTAGCGAGGACATCTTACACAACTACAAGTCCAAGCTGGGACTAAAGGTTATCTTTGGTGATTCAAAGTGTGGGCAGTCTGAAGGTTTTGGAGAAGTGAAGATTATAGCAGTCACATTCAAGAAAGTAACTTATGTCAGAGGACTCAAGCATAACCTTATCTCTATAAGCCAGTTATGTGATGAAGGTTATCAGGTATACTTTAACTCATCTTCTTGCAATGCTGCTAATAAAGAAAAACAAACTGTTTTAATTGGGAATAGACAAGGTAACATATATTTAGTTGATTTTCTTTCTGCCAATTCTGATATCTCCTTAATTAATATAACTAGTAATCAGAATGATTTATAGCACAAAAGTCTAGGTCATGTAAACTTGAAAAACATTGCTAGGGTATCAAAAGACAATCTTGTGAGAGGTCTACCTTATGGTCCCAATAAGAAGGATGGCCTCTGCAGGGCTTGTCAACTAGGCAAACAAACTAAATCTTGTTTTAAATCTGTTAATAAAAGTGATTCACCTAGGATATTGTACTTGCTACACATGGATATCTTTGGATCCATTGTAGTACAAAGCCTAAGAGGGAAATCCTATACCTTAGTTATTGTAGATGACTTCTCAAGGTTCACTTGGGTGTCCTTTCTGAGATCTAAGTCAGATACCTTAAAGGTTCTTACAGATTTTCTCAGAACCATACAGATTGAGTTCTCTACTCATGTTGCATTGATCAGAAGTTATCATGGCATAGAGTTTGAGTCTCTTCTTATGCATGAGTTCTATGAGAAGGAAGGTATCAGGCATTGTTTCTCAGCTCCTAGAACTTCTCAACAAAATGGGATAGCTAAAAGGAAAAATAGGACCTAATTCAAGATACAGGTACATTACTTGCAGATGCTTACATGCCGATAACCTTTTGGGTAGAGGCTGTAAACACTGCAAATTATTTCCTGAACAGAAGCCTGATACATAAACTAACGAATAGGACTCCATATGAATTACTTAAAGGGAAGCAACCTAAAATCAACTATTTTAAAGTATTTCGATGTATATGTTATATTCACAACAACAATAAAAGATACATTAGAAAGTTTGAGACTAAGGCTGAATAGGAAATCTTTCTAGGATATTCCCAAGTAAGCAAAGCCTATAGGGTTTTTAATAAATCATCACTAAAAATTGAAGAATCTATTCTTGTTGCATTTGATGAAGCTAACATGTCTTGCAAGGAGAAAATTATTTCTACCAAAAGCATTTTGTAGCTACCTCACTTGTGTGAGAGTTTGGATGGACTAAACCTCACCCAAGAGGTTCCAACACATCCTTCTCCACAAGTCATTGAAGAAAGTGAAGATGAAGGCACTGAATGAATTAATCTTCCCCCAACAGCAAACATAATTCAACAAGAGGAATTAGTTCTTAATGTTGTTGCAGAACCAACTCGACTCACTGATCTTGTCACACTAAGGGATCACCCCAGATCTCAAGTGATTGTAGACATATTAGCAGGTGTATAGACAAGGCATCAACTCAACCAAGATTTGATGCATGCATGTTTTCTCTCTCAGGTTGAACCTCTATCCATCCATGATGTATAGCAAGATCCCCACTGGATCATTGCAATACAGGAGGAATTAAACCAATTTGAGAGATGTAGAGTTTGAGATTTGGTTCCAAGACCACAAAACTACCTAGTAATTGGAACCAAATGGGTTTACAGAAACAAGCTGGATGCCCAAGGAGTGATTGTGAGAAACAAGGCTACGCTTGTTGCTCAAGTTTATAGGCAAGAGGAAGGAATAGATTATGACCAAACAATTGCACCTGTGGCAAGGTTAGAGGCAATCAGAATATTCCTTACCTATGCAGCCTTCAAGAGATTCAAGGTCTATCAAATGGATGTGAAGAGTGCTTTTCTGAATGGAGTATTAAAAGAGGACGTTTAAGTTGAACAACCTCCAGGTTTTGTCTCTCCAACTCAATCCTCTTATGTTTTTAAATTGCATAAAGCTCTTTATGGTCTAAAGCAAGCTCTAAGAGCTTGGTATGAGACTTTAGCTAGCTTTTTGATAAAGCATAAGTTCATTAGAGGCATATTAGATAAGACACTTTTCACTAGACATCATAAGGACCAAACATTTTTAGTACAAATATATGTGGATGACATCATATTTAGGTCTACTGATTCCAAATTATGCAACAGGTTTCGTGACCTCATGCATTCCAAATTTGAAATGAGTAGTATGGGTGAGCACTCCTACTTCCTTGGTCTCCAACTGAAGCAGCTCCCTGATGGCATCTTCATCTCCCAAGCTAAATATGCAAAAGAGCTATCAAAAAGTTTGGGACGGCTGATGCCTCAGCAAAGAAAACACATATGGCTACAAATGCTGTAATAGACTCTGATCCACATGGGAAACCTGTTGACCAGAAATTATATAGGGGCATTGTTGGGTCCCTATTATATCTTATAAATAGCATACCGGATATCATGTTTGCCACATGCCTTTGTGCTAGGTTCCAAGTGAACCCTAAAGAATCTCATCTAATTTTCCTAAAAAGAATTTTGAGATATATAAAGAGTTGTCCAAGTCTAGGCCTATGGTATCCCACTGAATCAGAATTTGAGTTAACTGTATACTCAGATGCTGATTTTGCTGGATGTAGGGTGGACAGGAAAAGTACTTCAGGAACCTGCCAGCTCCTAGATATGAGATTAGTGTCCTGGTTTTATAAGAAACGGTCATCTGTGTCTACCTCAACTGCTGAGGCAGAATATATTACAGCTGGCAGTTGTTGTTCCCAGATGCTGTGGATTTAAAATCAATTACTAGACTATGGTCTCAACTTAAATAATTCAACTCTACTTTTTGATAACACAAGTGCTATTGTCATAGCACAGAATCCAGTTCATCATAGTAGGACCAAGCATATAGATATTAGGCATCATTTCATAAGAGAGTCTGTAGACAAAAACAAAATTAAACTTGTCTATATCTACACTGATTTACAAATAGCTGACATCGTCACTAAACCTCTGGATGAAAGAAACCATCTGTGCTTTATAAATCAACTTGGAATGATTAATGGAAAAAACTTAGTTTAGTTTCTGTCTGCTCTCGACGAATTTTCCAGAGTTCGTCGAACGGAGCTCGACGAACTAGGGAAAGTATGGGAGATATTCGTCGAACGGAGGTCGACGAACTCTCTGTGAGTGAAGTTGTTTTCGTCGAACGGAGATCGACGAATCCACTTCAGAAAACTTTCGTCGAACGGAGCTCGACGAAATGTCTTCCAATCTTCAGAGTGCGCTCGACGAATTGTTTAACTCTAAATTATTTCGTCGAACCTAGATCGAAGAATGTTTTAATTTTCATGGAATGGAGTTTGTCGATTCATATTCTGAAAAACCCTATATCAAGGTTTTCTTCGACCTCCGTCCCATGCTTTGTGTTCCTTTGCACTTGATCGCCTTTTTCCTCTTGCAGGTACTCTCATGGCGATTCCAATAGGAACCCTTGTTGCGATGAAGTTTGATACCGGTTTCGATGTCGACTTTGATTCATTTCAGCATTCAGACCCGATTTTTCTACACATTCTTGAACTTTTGGAAGAGCAGCATCTGAAGAATCTGATGACAACAAGGATCAAACTGTTTGGAACTAAGATTAGAGAATGGGTCTACACATCTTCCACCACAGAGGAGAATACCATGACTGGATCAATTGCGGGTAATACTGTCTCTCTCTCCCGCTGTATTAAATGAAATTTTTGGATTGCACGATGGTGAAGAAGAACTGGAAGTTGATTCTGAAGAATATGATCGGATGTTGAGTTTGATGGTTTACACTGGACATAACCCTAATAAATTATTGAAGAAACAATTATCTGCAGAATTCAAGTTTCTTGCAGACATTGTCGGGAAAGTCTTGTTATGCATGCACACTGCACACGATTATATAACCATGCATCAATTTCTGGTTATGTGTGCAGTGGTTTACAAGAAGCAAATGGACTGAGCTCAGATCATATTTGATCTAATAAAGAAAAAGAATAACAAAAATGAAGTTTGTTTTGGAAGTATCCTGGGGATCTTTTTGAAGGAAAAAGCTGCTGAATCAATGGTCTCCCCGACCATATTCATCTATGCCAGCAAAAGGCTAACTTGTGCCTTGTTTGGCAGGTGGGAGAGGACCATAACAAAGCCTTTCAAGGCATCATCCTCTACCACCAAAGCTTCTGAGAGCACAAGGGATGTTACAGCCACTCCCTACCCTGCTAAAGAGGTCATTCCACCCTCACCATCTCTTCCAGCACTCCAAACCCAAATACCACACACCATAGTCCTCCCATATCAACCTCAGACTCAACAACAACACCAACAACAATCACAACCACAACCACAACCATCTGTTCATGTTCTTACTCCGGCTACATCTCCTGCCACCGCTCCACCAACAGATCTCACAGACATCCCTTCTTCCCCTATTCAGGAATATCATCAACCCTCCCTTTCTCCAACACCACCATCATCTCCTCTTCCACCGTACTTATCCTCCATACCATCCTTCAATCTACTGTCATCTCCTCCCAATACTCCTCCTCCTCCAATTGAATCCATCCAGGATGTCCAAATGCAAGATGCTCCTCCTCCATCCTCACCAACATCTACCATCCCCCAAATGTTTTCACCCGACCACCATCTGAAACACCAACTACAACTCCACCACTGGATCCCTCCACCATCTCATCTGTCACTGCCCTCATCACACCCCTCCTCAAAACAATAATAGCAGAGGTCATTACACATATTGCTACTTCCATATCTACCCTATTTGCCAGATATCTGCCATCATTGCTGCCCCATCTTTAGTAAGGGGCCTGGCTCCAATTTACACTGAAACCAGGCAGGAGGAGATGCTTGATGAAGAGGCTGTAGTAGAACCAGCAGCAGACACAGCAGTAGTAGTAGCAGTAGTTACAGCAGAAGTACCGGCAGATGCAGAGGCAGCAATAGCAGAAGATACAGATTTTATTGATTTCATTCATTTTATTGAGACTGACATGGATTTAGATGAGTCAGTTACTGAAGAGATTCTTACTGCTGGTGATTTTATTTTAAATCCCACAGTAGATTTAGCACATTTGTTGAAAATTTTTGCTACTGCATTTTTGAGCTTCCTTCCAGCAGATTATACTAAGCCATCTTTGGCTATTGTCCCCTATTCTTCTCCAATAAGTCCTACAGTTGCCAAGCAACTCAAAGACAGTTTTGCTGCTTCAGAGCCTGCAGTCATGCCATCCTCTCCAGAAGCTATTTCTGCTCCAAGCTTTGTGATGGATGATTCTCCAATGCCAGATTTTGATGCTTTGATCTTGACTGATATTGAAGAAGTGAATAATGCAGTTACTGAAAGCACTGTCACAGACAGCTCTCCAACTCCAGAACCAATTGAAGTTTCTCCTCCAGCTCCATCTCAGATAGAGAAACCTATTATTTATGCTGAGACCCTGAAAGCTTTAAATGATCTATATGATAATCCTCGGAGATCTAAACATGATGATGATGATGAGGATGAGGATTCAGATGAGGATCCAAAGAAGAAGAAAGTATCAAAGAAAAGGAAAGCTCCTCCTCCTCCTGCTCCTAAACCAAATCTAGCCAATGACACTCCTTACTATATCCTTTAGAAGATAACTCCATATAAAGGGATGTCAGCTTGGATGTGGTTATCCAAGAATGAATAGAAAGAGGGGAAGAGAAGCAGAAGATATTCCCCTCCACCAACTCATAGATATAGAAAGGACCCTCCTCCACCTCCTCCTCCAGTTGCTGGTGCTTCAGGCACAACTTCTCAGAGGACTACACAATTTCAAACTTATCAAAGACATCAGGGTAGGTCCTCATCCTCAGAAAATAGCTAGCAAAGATAGTATCCTTCTAGCAAGCAGCACCAATCTCAACAACATCAACAACAAAAATAGCAAAAACTTCCGGAACATTGATGCGTAAAAATCGTCTCACGGACTACAATATGAATAGGAAAGTGTACCTATCGTTTTATAGTATAGTGATAAAAATATATCAAGGTCGTATAAAAACTCGGGGCAGGCAAGTACTATTACTCACAACGATTCTATTATCCTACCGAACGATTGATGGGTTTGAAAAATAAAATGAACTAAGCTTAATTAAAAGAGAAATAAAATATTGCGAAAGAGTGCTCGATCGACGATTCACTTTGAAATAAAATAACGAAATAAATTAGTTTATCATTTGCAATACTATTAAGACCGTGACTGACCCGATATTATGAAGTAATCTCGCTAGAGCATTAAATCCCCTAACTTATAGACGTTTTGACCGAAATCTCTTTACAAGTCAAAATGGCCTTAAGTCGCATTACCAAAGTGACTAGCACTATTAGATTTGACTCCAATCCGGAGGATTTACGTCATCCTATCTCTAGGATTGCGTACAACTCCTTCCTTCTTTGAGTGATCTGTCAAATCAATGAGTCTCTCGACTTCTATGAAATGAGATCAATTGCCTACTACCGTATACCGGAATATGGAGTCGACACGATAAAAATCGAAGAAGGATCAAAAATAGGAAAAATACAAATGCAAACATAAAATTAAAGAAGCGTTATTTTATCACAAAGCTCATCACGATCGGGCGCAAAATATAATTAGTTAAGCATAATAGAGGAAGAAAACAAAATATAAGAAAGAGAAGTCATTTGCATTGCTTAAGAAAAACAAATACACAAAAATTAAAATAGGACAATGCTATTCTACTACAAAATGGAAATTACAACAAAAACTACAACAAGGAAAAAAATTCTCATGAACTAGCTAACATAGACTACTTTGAACTAAAACTACTTGCAGAACTTTCTCTACCAAAACTACTTCTTTTTAAATCAAGAGGCAAGGGATTCCTTTTATAGGAGAGGGAGAAGGTTCTAGAAAATGGTGGAAATAAAGGGGGAGAAGGATGTGGCCGGCCATGCACTTGGGGATGTTCATGCATGGCATTAAATGAAGGAGAGAGAGGAAGGTGGATTCAACGCATAGCATTTAAAAGAAATGAAATAAAATAAAGAGAGTAAACAAGAGGGGATGGATGATAATAAAGAGTGGATAAAAAGGAGAGAGAGGAAACATGGGGTGGCAAGTGGTCGGCCATGCATGAGAAAGTGGATACATGCATGTAATAAATGAGAGGGAGAGAGAGAGAGAGGACATGCATGAATGTGACCGGCCAATGCAAATGAGTGGGCTGCTTGGTGTGGAGTTTGATGTAGTCTCGGGTAGGGTGATTTGGAGAGATGTTGGGTTGCACCATGGAGGGGGGCTGGGCTGCATCAATGTTGAAGTGGGCTGCATTCATGTACATGGGCTGCTCCATGTTGCATGTAGTTGGGCCATGAACCTACAAATAAAACAAAATAACACAACACATTAGTTATAATTTTTTTATGAAAAAACATAGATAGCTTTTAAACATAAAATTAAGCACAACATATCATAATAAAACATTAGTTATTAAAATTAAAACTAAACATAACAAGACATAAAATACATAAAACATATAAATAAAACTTAGGAATTAAAATATCATAACTAAAAGACATTAATCATAAAATAAAACAAAACAAGAATAAGAATACATAAAAATATAAATATACTTAAGAAATTTGAATACTAAACTACCCCAAGAAATGATTGCTAAAACAATCATCAAATTCCACCATGCTAGAGTATTTGCTTGCCCTCAAGCAAATAGAATTTAAACTAGGGAAGTGGAAATAAAAGTAAACAAAGAAATTTAAATTTCACAATTAAGAAAACCAAAACATGAAAAATTAAACTATCCTAATTTCTATGGTAACAACTAGTGGGGTGAGAAGTGCACAATAGAAAACTTGAAGATAGAAACCTAAAAATTTCATTAGAACATAAAGAAGAGTTACACATTTCTAAATCCCTAAAACAAGGCATCCAAAATTAATGAAAATAAGAAAAGCAAAAGTAGAAGTTCTGAATAAACAGTGCATTGACGAACTACTAGGTTGCTAGAATAACGATTAACCCTAAATCACCTCAAGATAACCTCCAAAGAAATCCATCAATGATGGTGGCCATAGGCTTCTCCGTTCACACTCTCTCCACTATGCGAATTTGCGGCCTGAAGATCAATAGGACTTTAAATAGGCCTTAAGACTTGGCTTAGGTAAATGATTAGGAGTTGAAAATCAAAGATAAACATGATGGATAAATCACACTAAACCAAGGGTGAGCTCAAAATAAACATAAACATGATAAAAAATGAGAAATGACAAGTACGTCATTTCTCCAATTCAAACTAACACAAGACCATATAATTTTTTTCTTTTCATAAATTGGCCACAAATAAACTTCATTTTTTTTCTTTTTGATTGATTTCACATTTTTTGATAATAATAATTTTTTTCTTCTTTAACAATTTTTAAGGAAAGCTCCAAATATAAGCTTTAAAAACTCCTTTCATTTCAAAGATATAACCCTTTACAAAAAATGATATTTAAGCTCAAGATTAGTGTGAAAATAGGAAAGGCATTTGGCTTTGGTGAATAATGAAAGGTGGAGCTTAAACAAAGGAAAAAGGAAAAAGGCCCAAAATTGTTTTAGCAACGGTGAAATTTTTGGGTGTGAAAAAAGGTTCAAACGGGTCAAAGGGTGGCATAAATCATTTCTAAAGTACGTAAAAACGACGCAAATGTTTCGAGAGTAGCTAGAGACAGTTCTAGACAACAAAAAAGTATTACCCCACAAATGAAGAAGATATAATGTTACCTAACAACCATTCGTACGCAACTAACCGTATAAAAAGAAAACTACAAAATGCTAACTTACAATGTAAAAAGGAACAGATGCATATATTTAAGAACAAGAAACTAGTAAATCTAGGCTCTGTTAAAATGATAAATTTAGAAAACCAATTCAAGGAAATCTACATAGAACTACAAAACCGTACGGGCCTACATCACTAGAAGAAACATAAAAATAAGGATAGAAAATAATTTTTGATTTTGATTTCCAAATAGATTTAAGCAAAATTTTGAATTTTGATTTTATAATTTTTGTTTTTTTTATTTTTTTTTTTGTATTTCTAGTTTTTTTGGGTTTTTGATAAAAACTCCTAAAAAGCATAAAATAACTATACTAAATTTTTTGGAAATTTTTTTGATTTTAAGAAAGCAAAAGATTTTTTGGATTTTTTTTGTGAAAGAAAAAGGAAGAATAAATTTAACTAAACTCTCCCCCATGCTTAAACTTTTCATTGCCCTCAATGAAAAATAAAAACAAGAAAGAAAAAGGAAGAAGAAAAAAAAAGAAGGGAGATGCAATAAAGTAATACTAAAAAAGAAAATGACTTCCCCGATTTCGTAAGGCCGAATGAAGATGTCGCTCCCCATTCTTTCTCGTGAGGCCGCATCGTTTCCCCATGCTTGAGCTGGACACCGGCTCAGGCCTAAGGAAGAGATGAAAGGATGGAGCCAAACGAACCGCCGATGGCATTATTCCTGCAAAACAAAAGAAGCAAACAAAAAGCAAAAGAAAGAAACAAAAGTGATAAGCAAGGGGTGCCTCCCAAGAGCACTCTTTGTTTAACGTCGTCTGAGCCCGACGTTATTGGTTAGCTAAATGAAAAATAAAAACTAAAGTGAAGAGGTAACTCCCTAAGTATGCGCTTAGGAGAGTACATCAAAAAAGAGAGAAATTGAAGAATCGCACCGACATGGGGTGGAATCTTCAATGGAATGACGCCCAAAAATGAACGGACGGAGTGATAGAAGAACTCCGACGTATTAAAATAGGAAATAAGGGGTCGTCAAAAGAAGAAGTAGAAAAAGAAATTTCATCAATGGAAATTTCACAAGGAGAAGGAGAGACTTGTGAAATTTCGGGAGAAGAATGCGTAGAGAGGACTAAAGAAGAATTATCTAAAATAAAAGAAGAAGAAGAAAAAGACTCGCTAAAACTAGAAAAAGTTGGAACAGTTAAAGTTTGAAGCGAAATAGAATCACAAACGTCTTCAGAAAAAGAGAGAGAATGATGAGACGTCTTGTCATCGTCAAAAGGTAACAAGCAGACTAGAGTATCCATTGGGGTGTCTTCCAAAGGAGGAAGAAAACAATCTGGGATATCCGAATAGTTATCCTCCTCGAGAGGAAAAAGAGAAGCTGGGATATCCGGTGACTCATTACATGAAGAAATTGGAGGAGACGAAGACGGAGAAGAAGACAAAGAAAACGATGCGGTCTCACGAGAAAAATAATCGATAATGGTTTTGAAATGCGAATTAATATTATCAAGAAAAGTTTGCAATTCAAAATACACATTATCGATTGAATTAAAATTTAGAGGCGCGGCGCTTTGCGGGGCAAAATCATAAGAAAAATAAGACTGGTTCCCCATCTCCCAAGTAGGATAAAAATTGGAGTAAGGATCAAATTGGTCACTTTGACCTGCTCCGGAAAAATTGAAATCAAAATAGGGAGGGGTTCCCGAAAGACATTCAGAATAAAAGTGGTCCGGCGACCCGCAAAAATTACAAAACGCTCCAAAATAAGACGATTCCATAAAAAAAACTGTTACCAAAAAGAAAAAGAAAACTTAAATTTTTTGATATTTTTTTGTTAAAAAAAATGTTTTTGTTTTTAGAATTTTAGTAGGAGTATTAAACTCGATGCTTTCGTAATATTGCCAAAAATAGTCCCCGGCAACGGCAACAGCGGGTGACCCGGGTTCGTTCCCCCTGCAACGACGCCAAAAACTTGATGCGTAAAAAAGGTCTCACGGACTACAATCCGAATAGGCAAGTGTACCTATCATTTATAGTATAGTTATAAAAATATATCAAGGTCGCATAAAAAGTCGGGGCAGACAAGTACTATTACCCACAACGATTCTATTATCCTATGGAACGATTGATGAGTTTGAAAATTAAAATGAACTAAGCTTAATTAAAAGAGAAATAAATATTGTGAAAGAGTGGTCGATCGACGATTCACTTTGAAATAAAATAACGAAATAAATTAGTTTAGCATTTGCAATACTATTAAGACCATGACGAACCCGATATTAGGAAGTAATCTCGCTAGAGCATTAAATCCCCTAACTTATAGTCATTTTGACCGAAATCTCTTTACAAGTCAAAATGGCCTAAAGTCGCATTACCGAAGTGACCCGCACTATTGGATTTGACTCCAATCCGGAGGATTTACGTCGTCCTATCTCTAGGATTGCGTGCAACTCCTTCCTTCTTTGAGTGATCTTTCAAATCAATGAGTCTCTCGACTTCTATGAAATGAGATCAATTGCCTACTACCGTATAACGGAATACGGAGTCGACACGATAAAAATCAAAGAAGGATCAAAAAGAGGAAAAATACAAATGCAAACATAAAATTAAAGAAGCGTTATTTTATCGCAAAGCTCATCGTGATCGGGCGCAAAATATAGTTAGTTAAGCATAATAGAGGAAGAAAACAAAATAGAAGAAAGAGAAGTCATTTGTATTGATTAAGAAAAGGAAATACAAAAAAATTAAAATAGGACAATGTTATTCTACTACAAAAAGGAAATTACAATAAAAACTACAACAAGGAAAGAAATTCTCATGAACTAGCTAACAGAGACTACTTTGAACTAAAACTACTTGCAGAACTTTCTCTACCAAAACTACTTCTTTTTAAATCAAGAGGCAAGGGATTCCTTTTAAAGGAGAGGGAGAAGGTTTTAGAAAATGGTGGAAATAAAGGGGGAGAAGGATGTGGCCGGCCATGCACTTGGGGATGTTCATGCATGACATTAAATGAAGGAGAGAGAGGAAGCTGGATTCATTGCATAGCATTTAAAAGAAATGAAATAAAATAAAGAGAGTAAACAAGAGGGGATGGATGATAATAAAGAGTGGATAAAAAGGAGAGAGAGGAAACATGGGGTGGCAAGTGGTCGGCCATGCATGAGAAAATGGATACATGCATGCAATAAATGAGAGGGAGAGAGAGAGAGAGAGAGAGAGGACATGCATGACTATGGTCGGCCAATGCTAATGAGTGGGCTGCTTGGTGTGGAGTTTGATGTAGGCTCGGGTAGGGTGATTTGTAGAGATGTTGGGCTGCACCATGGAGGGGGGCCAGGCTGCATCAATGTTGAAGTGGGTTGCATTCATGTACAAGGGCTGCTCCATGTTGCATGTAGTTGGGCCATGAACCTACAAATCAAACAAAATAACACAACACATTAGTTATAATTTTTTTATGGAAAAACATAGATAGCTTTTAAACATAACATCAAGCACAACATATCATAATAAAACATTAGTTATTAAACTTAAAACTAAACATAACAAGACATAAAATACATAAAACAGATAAATAAAACATAGGAATTAAAATATCATAACTAAAAGACATTAATCATAAAATAAAACAAAACAAGCATAAGAATACATAAAAATATAAATATACTAAAGAAATTTGAGTACTAAACTACCCCAAAAAATGATGACTAAAACAAGTCATCAAACATCAACAAGCTTAAAGCTCTAACAGACCTCCTTTTCCTCCTGTACCCTTTGAAGATCTAGAAACAGCAACAACTGCTACGCTGGCCAGGTTCCAAGAACTCGTTGGCATTTCTATGATCAGCAAAGCCAGAGCCGAAGCAAAGGATCCGTCAGAATATACAACAATGTCAAAGTACAGTAAAGAAGAGCTTAAGAGGTTTGAGAAAGCTAATAAGTTTTTCAATGTTGATGATTATATCAAATTGCATCCAGAAGCAGTAGTCCCCAGAGCCACATCTTTGAAGATTATAGGGGCTGCTGATATGACCATGACCAAAGTGCAAGCATCAGATCCAAATAGATAAATTGTTTTTACAAAGCCAAGAGACGAGCAAAGAAGAAAAGCCAAAAGAGAAGAAGCAAAAGCAATAAGTTCTGAACTGTTTAATTTCTGTTATGTTTCTAACTGCTTTCTTATTTCTAAACAAAGCTTATTTGTATATATATATCTGCTGCATATGTTCATTTTTCTCTGCCAGATATATGTTTTTCCTGCTTTGTTTATTTCAATTTACTCTGAGTTTGTAATTAGTGCCTAACCCAAATAGGGGGAGATTGTTGGATCCCTATTTTGATTTGGGCTAGATTCACTAAGTTAGGATCTTGTGACCCATTATATATAGCTAGGGTCATTGTTGTGTCCTAGAGTCTAGGCCAAGTCCTTAGTATCAACACTGAATGGACCAACCATCATCAGATTGCCAGAGACTCAAGACTTAGAGATTTTTCAAAAACTTAGTAAAATGAGTTCGATGTTCGTCGAACTCAGGTCGACGATAGTCGTGCTCAGCTCGACGATCTCAGAGAAAATTCTCTGAGCTGAGCTCGACGAACTTGATTCTCAGGTCGATGATCTTTGGACTCTACCTTCAGCATTCTAAGTCCAGACTTTATTCTCTAGACTCTAGTCGACGAACTTAGTTCTCTGGTCGATGATTTCTGGGTTCTCTACTTCAACTTATTAAACCAGAAGCCTCTCAATTTTCTAAGTCCACAATCATCTTCAGTCGACGAATTTAAGATTCTCAGCTCGACAAACTTTGACCACTTTGGCTAGAGTTATCCAGCAGCAGTTAGTGGTCCTCAGCTCGACAATACCAATTCTCAAGTCGATGATTTCTAGATACTTCACTTCAACACTTTCATTCCAAAAGCATTTGAAAATATTCTAAGTCCATAAATACTTGGCTGAACTTCAGTCGACGAAACCAGTTATCAGCTCGATGAACTCCATACACCGAAAAGGTAAAGTTTCTAGAGAATGCAGTTCTGTTTTAACTCGACGATCTTGGAACTCAGCTCGATGAACAGAAGTCATCTGGTCAACGAACACAGTAACTCAGCTCGACGAACTATGAAATCAGCTCGACGATTTCTGTTATCTATTTGACGAATCCAGACTTAGTTATTTCCTTCATTCTGTCCCCTTCTTACTGCAATAATTCCTTTGTAATTAATGATCAAATATTCTCTGAATATAACCGTTAAAAGGAGTATTGATTATGGTCTTCTCCGGGATTTTTGCTTGCTGTTTTTCCATGGGACAGTTGGGGAAATAAATCAATGCAGTTTATTCTCAAGGCCGTTAGTATTGATTGCAGAGGAATTCAAATTTCGAAAAAGAATTTTTGACAGGACATATAAAAAAGATTTTCCCTCTTTTCCTGATTAGTAGAGACAGACACACAGATAGTCAGTAACACAGTTAGTCTGAATCAAAAAATTCTCTGCTCTTTCTTTCTCAGATCTCTGGTACAGAGAAGAAGCCCTAGACCAGAAGAACATCTGCTATCTGAAGAAGAAGAACAATCAATCAAAAAACAAGAGTCTTTATTCTTCAACTCTCCAGGACACTTCAAAGGACAACATCAATTCCATCTGTCAAGAAGTTCCGGAAGATCTTTTCTGGTCAAGGCTTAAAGATTGAAGGCCTATCACCCTGAAGCAAATCTACAGTTTTTCCTGAACCATTCTACATCTCAGGGGGAGCTATTTGCTAACATCATATCCACTAAGTCTTCTCAGTTGTTTATTGAGAACGAGAAGACACAATCATCTCTCATCCCCCCACTGTATAAATGGTTATAACTCCCTTCAAAAGTTATTCTTGTTTGCAAGTCACCTGACCAAAAACTTGAGGTTTAGTTTTTGAGCACCTGATCAAAAGCTCATTGGTGTCAGGCACCTGATCAAAACTCTGAGTGGATTCCTACCAGGGTGGTAGAAGAGTGGATGTACCCAGGTTGGGGAACCACTATAATTTCTTGTGTTATTTGGTTGCCCTTTCTTTTGTTCTTGCTGTGTTTGTGCTAACTAGGTCTGCTGTGTGGTTGTGATTATTTATTTGTTATTCTGCAGTTTTTATTTACAACAAAAGCTATAAAGTTTTCTAAAGGGTTTTAGGATACTCTATTAACCCCCCCCCCCCCCCTCTAGATTATGCATATCTAACACATCACTTTCATGGGACTTGTGCATGAGGTAGGTGACTGCAGATTCACTGAGCTGTAGGTGACAAGTGTGTCACTGAGTTGTAGGCCTTAGAGGAGGCTGAGCTGTAGGTACCTGAAAGGGTGTTGAGTTGTAGGAGTGCTGCAACACTCTGAGAGTAGGGTTGTGTGCTTGAAGTTGTAGGGCTGAAAAGCCTGAGTTGTAGGTCTTAGAAATAAGGCTGAGGTAGGTGATCAGTGGATCACTAAGCTGTAGGAACTCTACAGAGCTCTGAGGTAGGAACCCTTGTGGTTCTGAGTTTAGATTCATTGAAGAATCTGTGTTATAGGTTGAGGGCCTGAGGTGTAAGATCTGAGGAGCATATTGGTGGAGTTTGTGCCTAGTACAACAAATCAGCTGGATAGGTGGGAGGGAAAGTGGATGTACCCAATTGGGGAACCACTATAAATCTTTGTATTTGTTGTGTGCTTGTTTTCTGACTTATTGCAGGTGCTAAGGACAAGCTCTAAATAGTATAAGTTAAAAATCAACAAAAGAATTGATAAAAATTCAAAAACCTATTCACCTCCCCTCTTGGTGATTAGCTAACTTTGAGTTAAATAACTATAATTATCTGGTGCCTAAATATTTCAAAACACTTCTATTTTTTCTGTAGGATCCTTAGGGATCTGAGCTGTATTTTTGATCTATAAAGGCTGAGTGTGTAGGATTCTTGTGAGAATCTGAGTGGTAGGCCTGATTTATAAAGGCTGAGGTAGAATCCAGTTGGGATCTGAGTAGTAGGGCATATTTCCTGAGTGGTAACTCTTGGAGAAGACTGAGTGGTCATGCAGGATCGAGTTGTAAGCTCATTTGAGCCGAGTTTTGGGGGAAGAGCCTTATATAACACACTATTAGATGGGCGCAGAGGGACAATGGACGTACTCAAGATCAGGTAACTACTATAAAATATTTGTGTCATCTGGTTGAACTTCTTGAATGCTAAAATTAACAACTCACCAAGCACATCTATTAGGGTATAGGTCTAGATAGCCAAAAGGAGACCAAAAAACCTATTTCCTCCCTCTAGGTGTTTAGCTCCTTGAAAACAAAATCTTTCAAGAATGTAACACAACTACAATTTCTGGAGAATGAGTTGGCAAGAGCCACTCAGGAAGATCTTCCCATCTCTACATTTTTCCTGAGGATGGAATATATATGTAATGAAATTTCAGCATTGGACCATGATGAGCCGATTTCAGAGGCGAAGCTTAAGAGGCATAAAATCTGTGGATTGTAGAGGGAATATGTTGCCTTCATTACTTATGTTCAATGTTGGGCCACTCAGCCGTCATTGTTTGAGCTGGAGAACCTATTGGCTTCGCAGGAAAGCCTAGCAAGGAAGATGGCTAAAGTTACTATCTCTAGAGGAGATTGTGAGGCTCTCTTCTCAGAGAAGAAGAAGAGGTGGGAGAAGAAGAAGACGTCTACTAGCGATGGTTCGTATACTTCATATTAGCAAGAGAGAAGTGTTTCTCCTAACCGCGATTGGAAGAAGAAGGAAGGGCTAAGGTGCTACAGATGCAACCAGCCTGGTCACTTCAAGAAGGACTGTAAAGACAAACTTCATGCAGGGCACGTTATAGGAAAAGAAGAAGCTGGTTCCAGTGCTGAGGAAGGAGGATGGGGAAATGCTTTTATGACGGGAAAATGTGTCAGTGTATTGTCCACCATCAACTACCAAGATGATTGGATCGTGGACTTTGGGTGTGGTCATCACCTCACCGATGATGAGTCGATGTTCTCTTCTTTGCAGGCGTACTCAGGTAATGAAGCTATTATTATAGCTGACGATGCTGTTCATGCAGTTGAGAAGGAGGGCGTCATTTTTTGGGTAGTGATAATGGTCCAGTCAACTTAAGGAGTGTCTAGCACGCGTCGGGCATGAAGAAGAACATCTTCTCTGTGACCAAAGCAGTGGATGTGGGTTATCAGATTCTATTCGGCTCGACAGAAGTGAAGTTTCTATGCAATGTGTCAGTGGTGAAGGCTAACGTTGCTCATATAGGGAGGAGGGTAAAGGACTTGTTTGTGTTATCAACAACTTCCTATGTAGATCAGATGAGGGCCAACAATAGCGCTGCTATTTGGCATGAATGACTGGGACATGTAGGGATAGACAAGTTGAAATCTATGACGGTAAGGACACTTGTGAAGGGCTTTCCTATGTTTTCATTCATCAACAACGATCATGCTTGTGTGGGATGCCAATATAGAAAGGCTCACCGCCTTCCGTTTGACAAGTCATACACTAGGTGTAAAGCACCATTGGAGTGCAGCCAGGGTGATCTGATGGGACCGACCGTCAGCACCAGTCTTGGAGGCAGTACATGCTGGTGTTGATTTATGACTATACGATGTACACATGGGTGTACTTTATGAAGGAGAAGTCAGACGTGTTCTAATTATTTGTGGAGTTCAAGGAGCTAGTGGTGGGCCGGCTTGGACTGTGGATTAAGAAGTTGAGAACGGACAACAAAGATGAGTTTGTTTCAAATATGATTCCTAACTTCTACAGGAAGAACGGAATCCGGAGAGAGCTCACTTTTGCACATACTCCACAACAAAATAGAGTAACAGAGCGGAAGATCTGTCATCTGATGGAGACTTGTAAGTGTTGGTTTTATGCCAAAGGCATTCTTAGGTCCTTCTGGGTGGAATGGATGGCCTGCACAGCATATGTCATCAATTAGATGCCTCCTAGTCCGATAAATATGAAGTCACCCCATGAGCTGATGTTTAAGGAGAAACCAAGTGTTGTATACCTACGGGTGTTTGGGTCGACCTGCTATATACATGTTCCATATGCACTCAGGACTAAGCCGGATGCGAAGTCGAAGAAGCTTGTCTTCATGGACTATGAAGAGATAATGAAGGGATGGAAGTGTATGGACCCTGACACAAAGAAATTTGTCGTTTCCAAAGACGTTGTCTTCGAAGAATTGATGTCATATGGAGGTGGATCATCTATGGAGCTATAAGAAAGTAGGTCAGAAGACGGGCAAGAGGAAGCTGCTAAGGATCTTCTAGTGGAGCTTCCTATGTCATTATGAGCACCATGCCTTTTTAGCTCTGGTGTGGAGGCTTTTGGTTCAAGAAGCAGGGGGAGCAATGTTCCTAGAACGCCCTGGATCAGAGCGGATTCAGAAGAAGTAGTGGAGGTGGTTAGCCATAGTCAGGTCCTTTGGAGGTTGAAAAGGACCATCAAACCGCCGACTCAGTTTAGCAAAGGGAACATGGTGAGGTTCATTTCTTAATTCTTCACAGGCCCTCTGGATGAGCGAGAGCCTGCAATCTGTGAAGACGCCATTAGAGTCAGGGAGTTGGATAATACCATGGATGAGGAGATGGATGCCCTTAGAAAGAATGAGACTTTGGATTTTGTGCCAAAGGTCAATGATGTTAGTCCTGTGATGTGCAAGTGGGTTTACAAGCTAAAGAAGAAGGCAAATGAAAGCATCACTTCATTTGAGAGGTGATGGAGGGGTCCCTAATGGCTAGCATGTGCGAAGAAAGGACAATATTGCTAATATTTTCAGAAAGCCACCGTCGAAGGGGACACATGAATAGTTATGAGAGCTGCTTGGGCTAGTTTCCACTTCTCACTTCAAAGGAGAGTGTTAAATTTTTGGAGTGAAAGTTGTGGTCTGACTGGACAGACAGCACAGTTAGATGGCGGCGGTCTGACTGGGCAGACCACGCGGTTAGATGATGGTGGTTTGGTCGGACTGTTCACATGGACTATTGTACCTGATTACGCAAACAGGTGGGGCAACTAGCTAGGTCGGTTGGTGGAAAGCAGATGGATGGTTATTCGCGGAAGTTTCAGACTCATATAGAGTTCACCGAGTCCGGCTTGTTGCGGACACTTCTGGAGCTCGTGAGATTGGCATGGTTTGTTCCTTTGATCTTGTTTTGGTGAAGTGGTTTGGTGGTGACTGCAGAGATTGTAGGTTAGTGCGGACTGGTGCTTAAGTATATCGAACTATGTAGACTAGTTCTTGAGTCAGCCGGATTATGCGGACCGGTTCTTGAGTTTGCCGGTTTGGAGTTTGCTTTGTGAAATTTTGGTGGTGTGGACTTTGTCTAGACTTGCACCAAGTCTGGTTGTTCTCAGTCCGCAGAGTTCACCGGTTAGTGCGGACTGTTTTTCTATCCACCGAGTTTGGCATCTTTGCTGAGCCTAGTTTGTGCTCTAGCTACGGGCTCGGAGTGTGTAGGTTGCCTGTCTCTCCGGTAGTTCGACTAAGAAGGATTATGCCTTAGTCTCGGGCTGTGCTGTACGGACTGGAGTAGTGTCTGTAGGATGTTGCAGATTGGTGGAGGTATCCATAGTGTCCGCGGGTATGGCAGACTGATCTAAGTTCTGGACTTAGGCGGTGTTCAAGGCGGATAAGCTTTCTGTCCGGCCTTGTTGGTGCGACCTCGGCTGACTGGCTTATTTGGCCTTGTCGGGGCGACAAGGCGGACATGCTTTATGTCCGCGCTGTGCGAATACGTTGTGTGCTGCTGCGAGATGGGTATAGTTCCTATCAATTTGGGAGGTGACCACACTCCTCTCCGCGCCTATAAATTGGACCGCCCATCACATTATAACAACAACCAAATGAACAGTAAGTGATCTCAGGTAGTTGCTGCTGATAGGTTTTTATATCCTCGCGATTTGAGGAGTTAACCGGTTTATACCGTTACAGATTATGCGGCTAGCACCAAGAAGCCATAGACTTAGTTTGGACTTGCGTCAGGTATCAATACGGATAGTTGCAGATACAATCGGCGGTTAGCAGCAGGTCGCGGCTTGCTACCAGGAGGTCTTCTATTTTGGTAATCTTTCCCAGTTCAATAAGGCTATCCGCTTCTGGCAGTCTGTCTATTTAGTTCGACAGCAACTGTTCAAGGTAATTCGATGGCTAGGCAACCTTGTGGTTACGCGGCTTGCAGATTGGGAATAGAGTTCTTCAACTTGGAATAATGGGTTGTCTGCGCGGTTAGGTTACGGTCTGGCGACTTGAGGGCTTTAGCGGACTCCTTAGTTTAGTTCAGCAGAGTTGGCAGTTACCTAGTTCTATCCACCCGAATAGATTTTGCCTTGTATGTTTTTGCTTCCATCGAGTACATTGGAAATCATGTCTCATCATGTATGCCTCGTAGTATAAAAAATTTTGATTGTACAAGATTTACTTGTTCTTCTATTTGCATCTGGTTTATTTGGCTTGGTTAGGTTGAGTGTACATGTGACCTGGTTTCCGGGATTCCGCATTTCACAAAATTTTACATGTTGTCCAGGTTGTCAAGGTAGTTTGGAAAGGTGCGGAGTTATTCTTCACACTAGTAGAGGCTTCAAAGCCCAAACCCTATTTGATTAGCATTCTTGTAGTATTAGAGTTTGTTGACGTATTCCCTGAAATCTCCCCGGAGCTCTACTTCAGCGAGAGATTGATTTCACTATTGAGCTAGTGCCAAGTGCGAAGCTTGTGTCACGCTCTCCGTACTGTTTAGCACGAAAGGAGATTGCGGAACTGAAAGTACATCTTCAAGAAATAATAAATCAAGGTTATTTGCATCCAAGTTCTTCATCTTGGAGTGCACCGGTCCTTTTCGTGAAAAAAAGATGGAAGCTTGCAGTTTTGTATAGATTACCGAGAGTTGAACAAGCTAATGGAGAAGAATAAGTATCAAATTCTGAGAATTGATGATCTGTTTGATCAGCTGGTAGGTTTTACCGTATCCTCAAAGCTAGATTTGAAGTCTGGCTATCATCAATTGAAAATTAGAGAAAATGACATTCCCAAAACGGCATTCAGCACGCGTTACAGGCATTATGAGTTCACGGTTATGCCATTTGGCCTAACAAACGCGCCTTCAGTATTTATGGATTTGATGAACAAAAAATTTCGGGAGTATTTGGATCAGTTCATGATAGTTTTCATGGTCAATATCCTGGCGTAGCTCAGTCGGAGGAAGATCATGTGGATCACTTACGCACTGTTTTGGAGACCCTAAGGAGGAGTCAATTATATGTCAAGTTCTTGAAGTGTGAGTTTTGGCTATCATCAGTAGCGTTCCTCGGTCATGTGGTTATTAGAGAGGGAATTGCGGTAGATCCAGTGAAGATAGTTGCAATACAGGAGTAACATGTGTTGTCTTCGGTGGCGGTAGTCCGAAGTTTCCTATGGCTTGCCGGATATTATAGGTGCTTTGTAGAGAACTTCTCACGGATAGCATTACCCCACACTAACTTGACGAGGAAGGTTCAGAATTTTGTTTGGTCACCAACGCGCGCACACGCTTTTGAGGAATTGAAAAGTCATTTGACCACGACGCCCATTTTGTGCTTGCCATGTGGTACAGAAGGCTACCAAATCTACAGTGACACATTAGGGACCAGCTTATGCTGCATTCAACTTCAACATGGGAAGGTGATAGCTTATGGCTATCGCCACCTGAAAGTTCATGAGAGGAATTATCTGATCCACGACTTGGTGCTAGCGGCCGTGATATTCTCTCTTAAGCTTTGGCGACACTATTTATATGGTGTGAAGATCAATATCTTCACGGACCATAAGAGCCTAAAGTGTCTAATCGATTAGAAGGACTTGAATATGCGACAACAGAGGTGGATAGAGTTCAAGGAGACTACACCGTCAAGATACATTACATTCTCGGTAAGGGAAACATCGTTGCGGATGCGTTGAGTCGGCTGGCTTCTGCGCGGGATAACTGGATTTTGATGCACGATGAGCATCTAATCAATTATTTGGAAGACTTGGGAATGTCTTGCGTCGAGAGAAGCACAATAGAAAATGTATGCTTTAATTGGATGAAAGTGCAATGTCACCATATAGACAGAATTCGACAGGCGTTAGAGCTTGATGAAAGCATGAAGTGCTATATGGCAGAGACTGTGGGAGGGTCTAATGCAGAATTCTTGTATGAAGACAGTATTTTATGAAATGTAAATTGTTTGTCCATCCCAAAGGATGACACTGTATGGGAGGAGTTGATGTATGAGGCTCACAATACAAAATACTCAATCCACCTGGGGAGCACAAAGATGTACAAGGACATGAAGACACTATTCTAGCGGCTAAGTATGAAGAAAGACATAGCTCATTGGGTGGCAAAGTGTCAAACTTGTTGTAATATCCCTCAAACAACTAGACCCCTAAGAGTGGTTCTATCATGACTAGGTCATGACAAAACCCTAGGAAGCTCAAGAGACCAAGTGAACTTAGGCATGAAGGTGAAAACCACCTTGGTCTATAAATAGTAATTTCCAATTACCCACCCTACGGTTTGACTTTAGGGCATCAACTTGACTCCATGACCCCACCATAACATCTCTAACCCTTTAAGAGGTCCATTGGGTCACTAACCACCTATTGGGGTTAACCAAAGAGGTCAAGTTGACCAAGGGCTAACCCAAACCCTAATTAGGTCAAATTACCCAAAGTTGACCTAATTGGGCTACACCAAGCCACAAGTGGACTAGGGTGATGTCAATGGGATCATATACACCCCATTGGGTCAATCATATCACCCAAAATGACCTATGGCTTGGCTTAAATGGCTAGGGTTAGCTAAGCCCAAAAAGTGTGGAAGAGGCTAGCTCAAGCCCAATCCGCTTGGGCTAAGCCCAATTTGAGTGGCCCACTGTCTTTAGTAGGCTGATAATTACATAATTAGCCATCCAATTTCTGAAGGAGGTCACTAGGAGAGAGAAATGGGAGTTTCCTCAAATTGGAGGAGAGAGAGAGAAGAGAGAGAAAATGGTCATTCATGGTGTTTGAATGCCCTTGACCCCTCATCTCTCTCCCAATTGATGGAGATTCATCTCCCCTCATCAGTTAGAGGATATTAAACGTTTTTCCTGGCCACATCAGTAGCTGAATGCAAAGAATTCAGTTGGCCGAAAACTCCACTCATGGCCATTAATGGCATTGAAGCCATGACCCTCTCTCTCCCTCATTTGATTATTTTAAAAGCTCCACCAAGCTGTGAGGAGTCGTTTCCACTCTTTCCCTGAAGAAATCAAAGGCTCTGGTTGTGTTGATGCAGAGCACCCAAAAGCTTCAAATCTGGCCATGGCGACTAGGAGATCGGCAAGGAAATAACTCCCCACACATGTCCTATCATCTTCTCCTTTCTCAGTGGATAGGTCCACTTCTGATGGCTACAAGGTTTGGGGCCAATTGGCCTTAGATCGAGGTGGCCAAAAACTCCATTTTTTGGATCTTTTCATCCATGCCTAAAACCCGATTCCGGCCACCTCGGGCCGACCTACCACCGCCCATCGTCGGCCACCACCTCAAAAAGGTGGTGGTGGCATTGGCTGACCGTGGAGACGCTCAGGTGTTCGGGAAATCACCACCCAATATCTCCCAAGACGGGCTGCTGTGAGCCATTGGCTCAAGGAGGAAGACGACCAGATTCCGTCGATCTGGTGTGTCAAGATTCATGCGCCAGCTTTTAATACTGTAGTAAATGATATTATTATTTCATTTTCTATCACATATTTGGTAGTGTTTTGATTTAATTATTAAAAATACTTAGAGGCTTTTTCTGGAAAAATGACAAACATTAAAGTTGTAGCATTTTGAGTCTAGTTTATTTTAAAATTAGTTTCAGCCAGGTGAATAGTCTGACCACAACACACCAAATGGTGCCAGTTATACCTAGGGTTAACCAGACATAAATTTGTGTGCCCCCACTAAACTACTCGTGCAAATACTTTGAAATTTGGATCATAGGTTAGTCTCATTTATATCTTATACATATCCAAAAAATGAGAATTTGTGGAATCTATTTTTCTATAGTTTTAGAAAACATTTAATAAATCATTTATGATTTAATTAAGGGGTCTAATGACCTCAAAACCACCAATATTTTGTTGTGTGACCCTTAGAATCATTTCATGACTTTGGTAAAAATCTCATCCCATTTGGGGTTGATTTGACTAGGTATTGGTGTGACCAAAGTTTGGCTCTAAGGGGATAAATTAGGGCAACTGTGTATATGATGGGTTGTGTGGCCAATCCTCATCCAAAAGGGATGAAACTTTGGCCACTGCCTCAAAGTCATCTAAAACACCCCGTCAAGTGAAGTTGAGTGATTTGGGGTGGAGATGCCCTAAGAACCTAGTGTACGCCTAGGGTTGATGTTTGGGGCCTATTGAAGGACATGTGACTATATGTCCTTGGATGGTCTTGGAACTTGGTTGGTGAGTTCCTATGGTAAAAATAAGCTCTAGAAGAGTGGTTTTAGGATTTTTAGGAACATATACCCTCTTTAAAATAAATAAGGATAGTTTAGAGCACTTTGGTCGAATATTTAATTACATGCTCAAATTAATTTGGATACTCATGAAACTTAGGCAGTAAACTTATTTAGACGATGTGATTCCCTAGAATTTTTATTGTGAATTTTGGATTGATTATTTTGTACTTCATTCACAAAACCCTTAGTTTGATTCAATCACAAGATAATTATTTTAAGGTTATTTGCTTACTAGAAAATTGTAAAACATGTTCAGGGAACATTTGATGACATAATCATGCTCTGTTAAATTCTATAAAAACATTGGAATATTTTCATTTAGGATCCTTCACAAGTGCCCATTTTTTAAAAAAATTTAATATAATTCATTTATGTGATCAATTGGAGTTGAAAAATCACAATTCATGGTCAGTAGCCTTTTCTAGTCAATTTATCATCTAGTACTTTTCTCATAATTATTGGATGGTTGGTTCTAATTTTTCCATATTCATCATAATAATGTGCTTGTGTGTTCCATAAATTGTTGAAGGTCAAATACACCTTGGAAAATTGGGATTTTTGGTATTTACTATTATTTTGATGTTATAGTTTATCATAATTTTTTTAAGGCCATACCTAGTCAGAAAAATACGCTTGGTGTTCAAAGGCTCATGAGGTCTGATTTTGAAGACATTAAAACAAGTACCAAATGAAGTAGGAAAATTATAATCTTCTGTATTTGTTCCTAAAATATCATGATAGACCCCCATTAATAATCTTAGGTCATTTGGTTAAATATTTGAAGGAGTCACCATTCATACACACCCCGTAAGTTAGTTGGTTTGCAGATAATAGAAATTGTAAAAGTACGAAAATATTTGGAACTGTATGGGAAAGGGTAGTTGGTGTACCTGGTCTGGTTGGAATATATAGTGTCATCAAAAGAAGGTAGGTTGTGTGAACCCGGTTGTACAAGGGCAAAGCTGTGCTCGGGATTGACAGTGGACCATCCTCGTTGGGTTTTTTTTACCACAATAACCTTGATTTGAAGAAGTACCCCTAAAACTAAGGTGAATTGTAGTTGTATTTGATGGTGTTTGTTTAGATGTGCTTGGAGGTTATAATTGTCAAGTGTAGACCAATGTCAGTCTACAATGAGTCTCCAAACACAGAACCATACAATGTAATCTCTCATTGTGTGATTCATGGTGTTGACTCATGTATAACCTATCTATTGGGACACACTTCTTTTTCAAGTGCTAAAGATATGGAAGAAACTATGGTTTACTGATCTATAAGAAGAAGAATTGAAAAGTCATTAAGAATTTTGCTAAGTAAAATTCCCGAGAAGACAAGTCAGTACTCGAGTAGTTTAAGTCCAGTACTCGAGTAAGTTTAGCCTATTACTCGAGTAAGCAGAAATGATAAGTACAGTACTCGAGTAGGCCAAGCCAGTACTCGAGCAGGGTGAGTTTAATACTCGAGTAAGCAGAAAATTTCATTCCCAAGAAGTTCTAAGGCCAATACTCGAGTATGTCAAGCTAGTTCTCGAGAAGTAGAATTCATCACTCGAGAAGGCCAAGTCTAGTTCTCGAGTAACGTCCTCTGGTTCTCAAGTAACATAAGCTAGTAATCGAGTAAAGTCCTTTGGTTCTTGAGAAGGCCAAGTCTAGTTCTCGAGTAAAGTCCTCTGGTTCTTGAGTAACATAATCTAGTACTCGAGTAAAGTCCTTTGGTTCTCAAGACACCTAAATTAATTTTCCTTAAGTACTTGTTCTCGAGAACTTCATACTTTTGTCTCGAGAATCAGTAGCTGCTCTCAAGTAATCACTCCTTCACTCGAGAACTGAAGATCAAAATTGCTGAAATTTTCGCCAAGTCCCGACCGAAGTGATTTCAAACTAACCTCGATTCTTACTGGTCCACGTGTGCCGTCATTTTTGATTATGACCGTTAGGCTTGTACTATAAAAGGTCTTATTAATTTTGACTAACCCTAACACACGAATATAAGTTTCTGAATCGTCCTTTCATTCTAAAACAGGAAAGCTGCTGCTCCTCATCGTCATTCTCGTCGCTGCTCTACACTGATTCAAGAAGTAAAGAACAAGAATCGATCAACAGATCAAGGGGTTCAAATTTTATAGATCTCTTTCTTGATCGTGTTGATCTTAAGAGTTTCAGATCCAGAGATTTCGACATAGTCTTCCTCGATCTATTTCTGACCGAGTTTCAACTTTCAAGAAGGAAGAAATCTGAAGTTCTCAGATCTGAAGTGAAGTTTATTTTACTGTTATTGTAAATCTATTACAATTCTTGCAGATGATTTTGTCTTCGAGTTCTGCAGGAAGTTTTCTTCCGAGGGTAGATCCCGTTTCAGGATCGAGTTGTAGGAGATTCTTCTCCGAGTTGTAGGAGTTCTTACTCCGAGTTGTAGGGGCGTTGCTCCGAGTTGTAGGATTGTTTTCAATCCGAGAATAGTTGAGTAGTAGAGTCTAGTGCATTGCTAGATCGGTGAGGTGGAAAGTTACCTAAGGTTGGGGAACCACTATAACTATTGGTGTCATCTGTGAATGCTTGCTCATTTTTTTGTGCATCGCTCGTTTAATTTTTATTCTGCAAAAAGACGCAGAACTCACCTATTCACCCCCTCTAGGTGATTTAGGTAGACAACTTAAACATTTTTCAATTGGTATCAGAGGGAGGTTGTTCATCAAAAGTTTAACACCTTGAACAGATCTGCCCCAAGTTGTCTTGTCAGTGAGTCAAACATGGACAAAACCAAGGATTTTGCTAAGCTTCTAGTGTGCAATAAGGCAAACTTTCCCATATGGAAAGAAAGAGTAAAGTTCTTCATGGAAGCTGTTGACTCCCGCTTCTTCATGATAGTGGAAGAAGGCCCTCACGTGCCTTTGATCGCTTCCACAATTGATCCTACTAAGAAGGTGCCAAAGGAATTGATGGACCTCAACAAAGACGAGATTGCACTTGTCTCTCTTGACAAGAAAGCCAAAAACATCATTGCAAGCGCAGTCGATGACTCTATGTTGCAAGACCTAATTCATTGCAATTCTGCCAAGGACATGTGGTAGTCTCTAATCACCTTGATGGAAGGCACAAAAGAAGTATGGGATGACAGAAGATCCCTTCTGAATCAGAAGTATGAGGCCTTCAAGCAAGGCCCCAAGGAAGCAATTGCCGACACATATGAAAACTTTTTCAAAATTGTCAATGGCCTAAGGAACTACGGCGGGTGTTCATAGATGGTGAACTAAACGATAAGTTTCTGAGATCCTTGACAAAGTACTGAGACAACAAAATATGTTCCATCAGGGAGATCGGGAAATTAGTAGAAACTGACCCTCAGAATCTCTTCAGGAAGCTTATGTTATATGAGCTTCAAATCAATACAAGAAAAGCTGAAGAAGAGGACAACAGATCTTCGTCAAAAGATAAGTCTGTTGCACTGAAGGCAGACAGCTCAAGAAGGGCCAAAGCTGCATCTTCTGCTTCCACTCAAGAAGACTATGAAGAAGAAGACTCAGAGTCAAGCACCTCGGGCTCAGAGCTATCTGATGGAGAGTTCTTCCTACTCTCCTGACAATTCAAGAAGTTTCTCAGCAAGAAGAAACAAATGAGAGGAAATGATTCCTCATTCAGAAGATCACGTCAAAATGTTTTAAGTTGTCTTACCTAAATTACCTAGAGGCGGTGAATAGGTGAGTTTTACGTCTTTTGTGGAATAAAAAATTTAACGATCTATGCACAGAGAATCAAACCAAGGAATCACAGGCGACAACAAGAATTATAGTGGTTCCCCAACCTTGGGTACATCCACTTTCCACTCACTGATCTAGCAAAGCACTAAACTCGGCTACTCCACTAATCTCGGGTTGAAAACAATCCTACACCTCGGAACAACGTTCCTACAACTAGATCCCAAATCTGGATCTACACTTGGAAGATAGAACTTCCTACAATAACTTAGAGAAAACAACTCCTACAACTCAGATAAAGATCTACAAGAATAAAATGAAATAGCAAATACAAACAGTGATTGTTCTCAGATCTGAAATGATTTTGCATGTTCTTCTTCCTTTTGAACTTTGCGGCTTTATCAGAATTTGTTGAAGAAGAATCAGCACTCTCTAGATCTCAAAATCTCTGGACTCACACGATCAAGTAGAAGATCTGTCGTTGAAAATAATCTCGATCTGTGAATCAATCTTCTTTGAATTAATCTTAATCGAAAGTACTTAGGCGATGAGGAACAAGATCCGCGGCTCTCGATTTGGAAAGAAAAGTAAGATTCAGGAAACTTAGAATTTCTTCTTGCGGCGGCTGAAATTCTGCTTAAAATCTTCTTAAAACTTCCTAGGGTTAGTCGAAAATGACAAGACCTTATATAAGATTACCCTAACAGTCATAATCATCATTAATGACATCCACGTGGACCAATCACGCGTTAATGTTGTTTGAAATAACCTTCTCTCCGGACTTAGCAAATTTTAGAAAAATCAAAACGGGTGTTCTCGAGAAGAAGGCTTTTACTCGAGAACAAATGAATTCTGTTACTCGAGAACAATACAGAAGTTCTCGAGAAGAAGACTTAGAGAAAATTGATGGGAGAAAGAAAATAGTGTTCTCAAGAAAGCAGTAAATTACTCGTCAAAAATAGTTTATAGTTCTCGAGAAGAATTATTTTGGTACTCGAGAACAAAAGGCTGTCCTGAGAAAAACACTTAGAAAAATATGTGGAGGTGGAAATCTGCAGTGTCGAGAATGAAAAAAAGTACCCGAGAAAGATGATGTTTTGTTCTTGAGAAGAAACATCCTGGTACTCGAGAACAAATAGTCATCCCGAGAACAAAACTTTGGCTCTCGAGAAAATACACTAGGTCTCAACAAATACCTTCTGCATCCCGAGAAAAGAAGATAGTCTTCTCGAGAATAATATTGGTCTTCTCGAGAAAAAGACTTAGAAAAATATTTGTCTGGAAAATAAACATCCCGAGAAGAAATGTCATATATTACTCGAGAATAAAAGCCTTTCTCGAGAACAGCAAGAAGCTTTCTCGAGAGCAACTTTTGTTACTCGAAATGAAGACAAGTCTTACTCGAGAATAATCATAAGTACTTCTCGAGTACAAATATAGTACTCGAGAAAAAGACTTAGACTTTTTCTGAAAAACTTAAAATCTTCATTCTTCATAAAAATCAGCATCCATCTTTTCTCTTGCCCTTGGTGTTTGAAAAAGAAAGTGTGTCCCAATAGAGAGGCTACACATGAGTCAATACCATGGATCACACAGTGAGGGATTACATTGTATGGTCCTGTGTTTGGAGACTCATTGTAGACTGATATTGGTCTACACTTAGCAATTAAGTCTTGTAAACACTTAACAAAAAGGGCATTAAATACAAACTTAATTCATCTTAGTGTATGGATGACTTTATACAAATCTGGGCTATTGTTGATGCAATACCCAACATCACGTCACGACGATGACTATCAAAAGAAAAGTCACATATCTGACAGGTATAAATCTAAACCTAACAAACATGTTTCATCTAACGTTGTTTGCTATTGTTGTACTAAGTTAGGGCATATAAGTACTAATTGCCCTCACAAGGAGAAGAAGGGTGGAAGAAGAGAGGAGAAGAAAACTCCTTATAATAAGAAGGGAATTGAAAGAAGCCTAGTAGCTAAGAAGTGCAAGACTCTCAGCGACTCTGATTCATCTGAGTCAAGTGAAGAAGAGGAAGCCTACTTTGGGTTAATGGTACAAACAGATGAGGAAGAAAAACCCCAGTACACTGGGAAGGTAAACTCTCAAACTCCTCTCTCTGAATCAGATGCTTCTAACCATGATCATGAGGATCTCTCTTCTAACGATGAGGCTGAACTCATGGATCAATATAAAGAGTTAATCAAGACTTACGACAAATGTCGAAAAGTTGTGAAAACTCAGGCCAAGGAGATTAAATCTCTCAAGGCTGAAGAGGGCACTCTGAGAGAGGAAGTCGCCAAGACGGACTCACTCAGAGAGAATTTCAAAGCTGCAATTAAAGAGTATAATAAAACTCTCGAGCACCTAGATCTGAAGGAGAAAATCATCAAAGAATTGGAAGAATAACTTGTAGCAGAAAAGAAACTTGTTGAAAGTTTCTCCAAGCTCAAGACTGTCCTTCCGTTCGTTGCTGAATTTTCATCTCAGGCCAAAGGTGCTGGCTTAGGACATATGGAAGCTCCTAGTAAATCTTCTATGAGAAATAAGGCTCAACAGAAGAATAAGGCTGCAAAGAAAGCTTTGACCAAGAAGAAGGGGAAAGCTCCTCAAGATCAGACTTCATTCAAAAAAGTTATCTTTCCAACCAATGAGTTTGATCTTGATTCCTCCTACGGACACTTTGTTAGGCCTACTTATGTAGAGCCAAAGTCTCGGTACCAAGGATGCACCCATCCCCGAAACTTTGGTGAAAGTGTCTTCAAGGCACCTTACGAGGAGATCACTCTTCAGAGCTGTGTCCCTAACAATGTTAACACACGTAGGGGGAGTATGCTAACCAGAGACCTACGACAAAAACTTGTTTGGGTTCCTAAGGGAATCTAAACTTGTGGAAGTAGGTATGTCCATAGGCCAACAAAAACTCCTACCTGGCAGATGGACAAGAAGAAGTTCTTGGAAATCTCTTGGAATTAGAAGATTTAATCTGTGCAGTTGAAAGTTTGACAACAAAGTAACTAAAGAAGAGTTTCTCCTGAATTGGTTGAGCAGGAGCTTCTAGCTGAAAACTCTCTCCAAAAGGATCTTAGAGGTGGTTGAGCTCTCAGTAAAGAGGAGGCTATGATTGAGACCTCTGCCCTGTCACCTATTAAAGATGTCAGAAAGGGGGGAGAAAGAGAGATGAAAAGAAAAGGGAGGAGAAAAATGCAAGGCTGGATGAAGCTGTCAGAAAGGGAGAGAAATGCATCGGTATCCCCTTAAGAAAAGTAAGGCAATACAATTTTTTTTCACTTCACATTTTTTTCCTATGCAATTCAACTTAGTATATGGGGTTCTGACTTCTCCAAATAGGGGGAGATTGTTGGGTTTTTTGTTACCACAATAACCTTAATTTGAAGAAGTCCCCCTAAAACTAAGGTGAATTGTAGTTGTATTTGAAGGTGTTTGTTTAGATGTGCTTGCAGGTTATAATTGCCAAGTGTAGACCAATGTCAGTCTACAGTGAGTTGCCAAACACAACACCATACAATGTAATCGCTCATTGTGTGATCTATGGTGTTGACTCATGCATAGCCTCTCTATTGAGACACACTTCTTTTTCAAGTGCTAAAGATATGGAAGAAACTATGGGTTGCTGATCTCCAAGACGAAGAATTGAAAACTCATTAAGAATTTTGCTAAGTAAAATTCCCGAGAAGACAAGTCAGTACTCGAGTAATTTAAGTCCAGTACTCGAGTATGTTTAGCCTATTACTCGAGTAAGCAGAAATGCTAAGTCCAGTACTCGAGTAGGCCAAGCCAGTACTCGAGTAGGGTAAGTTTAATACTCGAGTAAGCAGAAAATTTCATTCTCAATAAGTTCTAAGGCCAGTACTCGAGTATGTCAAGCTAGTTCTCTAGAAGCAGAATTCATCACTCGAGAAGGCCAAGTCTAGTTCTCGAGTAAAGTCCTCTGGTTCTCGAGTAACATAAACTAGTACTCGAGTAAAGTCCTTTGGATTTAGAGAAGGCCAAGTCTAGTTCTCAAGTAAAGTCCTCTTGTTCTCGAGTAACATAAGCTAGTACTCGAGTAAAGTCCTTTGGTTCTCGAGACAGCTGAATTAATTTTCCTTAAGTACTTGTTCTCGAGAACTTCATACTTTTGTATCGAGAATCAGAAGCTGCTCTCGAGTAGTCACTCCTTCACTCGAGAACTAAAGATCAAAATTGCTGAAATTTTTGCCAAGTCCCAACCAAAGTGATTTCAAACTAACCTCGATTCTTATTGGTCCATGTGTGCAGTCGTTTTTTATTATGACCGTTAGGCTTGTCCTATAAAAGGTCTTATCAATTTCGACTAACCCTAACACAAAAAAATAAGTTTTCTGAATCGTCCTTTCATTCTAAATCGGGAAAGCCGCCGCTCCTCATCGTCGTTCTCGCCGCTACTCTTCTCTGATTCAAGAAGTTCAGAACAAGAATCCTCAAGAAGGCCAAGCTAGTACTCGAGTAAAGTACTTTGGTTCTCGAGAAGGCCATGTATAGTTCTCGAGTAAAGTCCTTTATTTCTCGGGTAACATAAGCTAGTACTCGAGTAAAATCCTTTGGTTCTTGAGACACCTGAATTAATTTTCCTTAAGTACTTGTTCTCGAAAACTTCATACTTTTATCTCGAGAATCAGAAGCTGCTCTCAAGTAGTCACTCCTTCACTCGAGAACTGAAGATCAAAATTGCTGAAATTTTCGCCAAGTCCCGACCGAAGTGATTTCAAACTAACCTCGATTCTTATTGGTCCACATATGCAGTCATTTTTGATTATGACCGTTAGGCTTGTCCTATAAAACGTCTTATCAATTTCGACTAACCCTAACACGCGAAAATAAGTTTTCTGAATCGTCCTTTCATTCTAAACACGGGAAAGCCGCCGCTCCTCATCGTCATTCTCGTTGCTGCTCTTCTTCGATTCAAGAAGTTCAGAACAAGAATCGATCAATAGATCAAGGGGTTCAACTTCTACAGATCTCTTTCTTGATTGTGTTGATCTTAAGTGTTTCAGATCCAGAGATTTCGGCATAGTCTTCCTCAATCTATTTCTGACAAAGTTTCAACTTTCAAGAAGGAAAAAATATGAAGTTCTCAGATCTGATGTGAAGTTTATTTTACTGTTATTGTAAATCTATTTCAATTCTTGTAGGATATTTTTTCTTCGAGTTTTATAGGAAATTGTTCTTCCAAGTGTAGATCCCGTTTCAAGATCGAGTTGTAGGAGATTCTTCTCCGAGTTGTAGGAGATTTTACTCCGAGTTGTAGGGTCGTTGCTACGAGTTGTAGGATTGTTTTCAATCCGAGAATAGTGGAGTAGCCGAGTCTAGTGTGTTGCTAGATCGGTGAGGTGGAAAGTGGATGTACCCAAAGTTAGGGAACCACAATAACTCTTGGTGTCACCTGTGAATGCTTGCTCATTATTTTGTGCATCGCTCGTTCAATTTTTACTCCGCAAAAACACGCAGAACTCACTTATTCACCCCCCTTTAGGTGATTTAGGTAGACAACTTAAACATTTTTCAGTCCTTCCTTGGAGAGGGAATGTCTAAATAAGATTAGAGCTAGTTCCAGAGTAATGAAAATAAATTGGGATATGGGTAGATACCAATAATAATTAATACCTTGTGAAAGGGAGCTTAGGGATTCAGCCCATCGTAGTTCCTAGTGCCCTCGAGAGCCCTTCACAGGGAATGCCCTAGGCAGTCCAAGGTTAACCTTAAATAAAAAGACTAAAATGTTAAAGAGAAATTAGTAAAACTAGGGCTTCACCTTCACCCACCCTGATGACTCGGGAGGTTGGCTTGGTTGGGTTATCCGAGCGGTAGGCTCGGTGGTTGTGAAAATGGGCAAGCTAGCACGACGAGTCGAAGGCTCAGAAGGTAGTTGTAATGGACAGGTTAGTCTTGGGTGTTGTTGGCTCGGGAATTTATGGCTACATGTGCATTGGGTGGTGGGTCTTCGGTATTTGATGGTCGTTCACACCGACGTTGATACGATGACTCGGCGGGTGTGGTTTACACTTGGTCAAGGAAAAGACTAGCAGGTTTGTCAGCATTAGTACGTGGTGACTCTGGTGTGTCCTTCAGAGGCATACATAAGGGCTAGGCCTGGTGGTGTGGATACTGGCCGAGGTGTGGGTGGCCCAACCCTCTGTCTCCGTTGGCTACTACGGAGGCTCCTGGGAGTGAAGCTAGCTTCCAAAACCGGGAAACTAAAGGTCTGTGCGTATAGAGTCGTGTGTGTGTGTTGCACTTGTATGAACAGATCATTAAACCCACATAATATAACATATCATATCATCATCATACTTCAACCCTTACCCCTAATGTATAAATTGGTATGAGACTTTTCATACGTTATGTCTAGCAATATGACTCCATGGTTTATAAGCTTGTGTGGGCATGCTTATAAGCTATGGTTACTTTCCTTGTGGCTATCATTTACCTTTCTTTATGATACACTTTACTTTCTACTTTTTATTGCTCTGTTACTATACTCATCATATCACGACATCACTTTATGCACTAGATGTGTTGATGCACGAAAACACAGGGGGGTTGAGCACCACCAGCTAACGGTTCGAACACCGGGGAATCGGGAGACTGCGAGTAGTGACCTACTAAGCGGATGAGGGCAGGAAGAAGAGCAGGGTCGTGAGCCATGGCAACAAAAGACTTCGCCCGTCGCGGCCTGAATGCCTCTCTTGCGACGGGCTTTCCCTTGATTGAAGAAAGGCTTGGTTACAACTAAAAGGAAAAGGTTCACAAGAGTAGAGCGAGGGGGAGTCCGCAAGGCACAAGATTCGAGTCCGCAGCCTGTACCAAGTAGGCTCCTGGGTCCGAGTCAGCGTGCCTTGGGTGCACCACCTCCCCCCTATTTATAGGATAGGGGGCCTGCCCAAACAGGCAGGGCTAAAATAACCGACTGCCCGGGGTACAGGAGAACCGGGCAGCGGTGATGAGAAGCAAAAAGAAAGAACACGCCAGTCCGCGCAGAAGGGGCGGACTGGGCTCGCGGACTGGAGCTTCCACCGCTGCTGGGCGCGAGCCTGCTGGTGGAATACGGACTGGGCGGACGAGACACTACGTCCGCCGCTGCAGAGAATCCGATATCCCAAGTCCTGGCGGACTGAGCGGATAGGTCCTTGTGTCCGCTGCTGGGGTACCATCCTTGGTGTCTAATTGGTGACCTTGCCGGACTAGGCGGACTGGCAAATCGAGTCCGCGCGTGTTGAAAGGGGGGCTTTGGCATATTGTAGGATGTTGCGGACTGAGGGGTTAACATAATCCCCGCACATTTTTAAGTTTCCAGAAAACTTCGAAAATGTTTTCTTAACCGCCGAGTCCGCAAACCTCGAAAATGCCGCCAGCGCTATAAATATCGCTGGAGGGCCTGGAACTGTTGAGAATTCCGATCGACACGGGGCGCTACTCACCACTTGCGGTCTCCACTTTCCAGTCCGACATGGCAAGGCTTGGAGCTTTCTTCTCTAGTCTCACTGCAAAAGGCGACCCGACACTGACAACGCCTATGAAGACCAAGAAGATAGTAAAGAGGTCGACAAGAAAGGATCTTGTCCGCCCTACAGGAGAGAGTTCCTAGAGCCAAAAGCCTGCAGAGAGAGCAGTCCGCCGTGCCGATATATCTGCTCGCGAGGATGCTGCAGTCGACGCTGAACCATTGAGGAGTGAAAAGATGGTGACCCTATCGGACTCTGCCCCTTCCCAGAAGACGGCAACCTCGGCGGATACCGTTGGTGAATACATTGAGGATGACATATCTTCTCCCAATGCCCAGGTGCCCATTGTTAACTTGGATGAAGAAGATCGGCGGACTGAGTAAGAGGACGATGCGCCCTCAAAGGCATTGACTGCTGCGAACCCTGTGGCTATCCGCGAAAGCCAGCCCGACTTAGGTGGGTCCGCTGCGGATTCTGCTGAGAAGATAGCTAAAAGAAAGAAGAGGAAGAGGGACGGGGCAACCGTTGCCGAGCGGGTTGAGAAGAAACTGCGCGCAATGAAGGAGAAGAATGTCTCCAAGCGGACTGGGGATGCAGACTTACAACACAGACCGCGCGACAAAGAAGTTACTGACAGCGATCTGGTTACACCGGAGGCCCAAATCCAGGGAGATAATTCCCACTCCACGGTCAGTCTAACCACTGATGAGATATTAGATTCGATAGACGTCAACGAAGTAGATCTAATCAACGAATCCCTGCTGATTGTACTGTAGCAATCTGAGGCGGAAGACACTGGGAAAAAAGACAGCGAACTCCCTTATTTGTCTGCTGCGGAGGAAGAGGAGAGAGAGAGGCTGAAGGAGAAGATAGAGGAGCAGAAGAAACAAATTGTTGCTCATGTTGCTGCGGTGGGGGCGGCCTCGAAGCAGGTCGCGGCGGATAAAACCGCTGAGGATCTACGTATTGCTGCGGAGCTACTGCGGTCAGGTAAACTTCAACCGGCGCCTAAATACTTAAAGCGTCAGTGGCTTTACAGGTCGCCGCCGCGGACATCAAGACCAATCAAAATCATCACCGAGAGGGACGATATTGTGGTTTCAACAAGTTTGGCTGCTGAGAAAAGATCAAAGGTGCATCGCGAATGGAAGAAGCGGTTAAGCGCCTTTTACCCGGAGCGGGCAAGGCGGCCAATCATCTTCGATAGTCTGCAACTCGCTGCTGCTATGTCTAAAAGTGATCTTTCATCCTTTCTTTGCATCCGCCGCGAACTGCCTTTAAATGTGAAGTTGACTTTGTTTGTTGCAGGTAGAAAGTCGCCGTCGGGCTCCATCGAGAGTGGCGAGATCGTGGTTACACCGAATATTGGTGTTGATGCGGTCTCGCATGTGGAATCCGCGGGGGATGAGCCGCCCGGCCTGAATATTATTAAAGAGTTAGAGAAGAAATTCCAAGCTGAAATGCAATGTGTTAAAGCAGAGTTAGAGAAGTTAGAGGAGCGCGAGAGGGCGTCTGCGGCGCGTGAGAAAGCGTCCGCAGAGCGCGAGAAAGCCCTAAAAGACCAGATCGCCAGCATCTCGAGGGCGCTGGAGAGGTCTGAAAAGGAGAAGAAGAGCCTTATGGATGATGTCCGATTCTATAAAGGCAAGCACTTGGCGTCAGTGTGCGAAGAAAAGGGGAAGCGGGCTGCTGAGGTCGCTGAGCAGAGGCCGCGAGTGTCAGATCGCGCTGCTCTAGAGATCGCCGCACCGGCAGGCGGTGTCAAGCAGTCTGCGGATGAGGAGCCGAGGCCGGCGGCGGAGCCAATGGTGCCCCTCAGTCGGGTAGATCGGGAAGCTGCTCATATGCACCGGACCATAAATGTTATTCATCATCACCTCTGCCGCGTGTACAACAAGATTCTTCAGATAAGCGACCAAGCAGCTCACTTATGCAGAGATAGGGCGGAAAGGCCGGCATGGACCGATAATAGGGACCGCTGAGTCCGCGATGCCACGAGCTTTTATTTGTTTAATTGTATAATTGTTTGTATAATTGTGTTTCAAACAACACTGTTGTAATTGAACTCTGTTGCGATCTGTGCGGACTCAGATTATATATCCGCAAATTATGTAGCTTAATCTTTGGCGTGATCTGTGGCGAATTGTGCGGACTAATGTTGTGTCCGCTTCTCGTTATTAAACCTGCAGGTGGGAAATGCTGCGAACTAAGCGGATTGAAATTGTATCCGCTCCTTGTGACCGGCCGGGAGGAAAAAGCGCGATCTGGGCAGACAGAAAATTGTGTCGGCCACAACTTTTTTTCTTTGAATTTTCCTTGGCATGTGAATCTGTGTTTGTATCCGCGTTATTGTTTGGCTGTGCTTTAATTTTTTGCGGACTATGCGGATTGGAATTGCGAGCTCTGCGACCTGGTCAAAAAGCTGTCAGACCCTTTAGCTATAAATAGGGCCTTTCGCTTTCTCTTATGCAGGAAACAGCTGAAGTAAAAGGAACCCTGCGGCCTGCAAAATGGTGTCCGCGCGTACTGATGCTGCTGTCGCCTTCCACTCCGCGGACCACCGAAAATGCACATTGACAGAGGCCGACCTGGACGCCTTTGTCGAGAAGAAGATGGCGAACTCGCATATCCTTGTCCGCCTTCCCGCCCATCAAGAAAGGTTAAACTTCTCAACCGCAACCCAAATCGCCATCCCAATGGACCACTTTGATAGCGGATTCAAGTTTCCGCTTCTATGAGAACTCGCTGCCATCTTTGAGCACTATGGAATGGTGCCTGGCAAGCTTGCGCCGAATACACTCGCTGCGATCTGCAACTTTGTCTCTTATTTGCGATCTGAAAAGATCGCTTTTTCAATGAATGTCTTCCGCGAGATATTCTCTGTCCGCTCCAGAACCGCTTCCGGAGGCCGCCCCTACAAGGGGGAGATATATTTCTACTGCAGGGGGATGAAGGTTGTGGTCCTTCCCAACAAAATCCACAACTGGACCTCTAGGGCGGACTGCGGGCAATTTAAGAGTGGGTGAGCGGAAAATGAAAATAGAGGCTTAAGATTGCTCCGGATCGAAAAGGAATCAACACAGAAGTTATAGATCTCGTCGAGACGAATAAAATCCATGGAAACTAATTTTTATATGACGTCGTTTTGACCCTCAAAACGGCGCCCGAAAGCAGGCTAAAACGGATTTCTCGTGATGAACTTTGGATTTCTCGAGAGCATCATAGGATTTCTCGAGACGAGGCAGGGATTTCTTGAGAACAAACATAGAATTTTCGAGAACTAACTTCAGGATTTCCCGGGAGGGTTTTGAGTTCAGGAGAACAAGTGTCAGGGCTTATCGGGAAGGGCTGCAGACTACTCGAGAGGAACCTACAACTATGCGAGAACTAAATTGAATGAACAGTTGTTTTTTGTTCTCGTGAATAGTTGATTTTGCAAATATACCCTTGGTCAAACTGTAGGGATGAATAGTTTTTCATTTTGAATAGTGCTTTAATATTATAATACGAGTTCAAAATGGAGGTCCAAACGCGCGCCGAATTAAACAAAATTTGCACCGTAGGCGAACACTAATGCTGCGAACCCAACGGCGAAGACGAAATCAAAATCCGATATACAAATCTCGAGTTATAAATTCCTAAAGTTTACGACAAACATAAATAATACAAACGCGCATCAAGACTCTAAAAATACTCGGATCACGACGAAACTTGAAGATCACGTCAGAAATAATTCATTTTAACTTCGTAACGCAGAATTATCCAAATTCGATGAAATTTCCATGATTTGGTTGGTTCGACCCAATAAACGCAAATACGCACTAATGACAATGTTTCGACATCTCAAGCTAACGTAACGCCCTGACGTCATAATGATGTGACTACGAGGATTAAAATTTACAAAAAATCTAGGGCGTTACAGTCACCCCTCAAAAAAGAAAGTTTCGTCCCGAAACTTGTAACACGAAATAAAACAACAGGACAGAGGGAGAGACATGATAGAAGGAGTCATTAAATAATAATACTAACCAGGAAAGCCTAGGAGAACAGCTGAGCATGAGATTCTCTCATTGCGGATTCTAATTCCCAAGTTGCACCTCTAGCGTCCTAATTGCGCCAGAGAACCTTGACCATTGGAATTGTCTTATTTCTTAGCACACGATCTTGTGCCTCCAGAATACAGACATGCTCTTCGACATAGTGAGATTAGGCTGCAACTGGGGCACTGAGTCAAGGACATGTCGACTACTACGAATACACTTCCGTAACTAACTTATGTGAAATATATCATGAACACCAGGGAAAGATTCAGGCAAACCTAATCTGTAAGCAAACACCTGATGCGCTCCACAACTTGAAAAGGTCCCACATACATGGGATCCAACTTGTGGTTCCTTCCAAATCTCTTAACACATGGAATCGGAGAGACCTTCAGAAAAACCAAGTCCCCAACTGCAAATTCCAGATCAACTCTGCGCTGATTTGCATACTTCTCGAGCTAACCTCAGCTTTTCACGAATATGAGTCACTGAAATGCTCATATCCTCTAATGCTTCCGGACCGATCAAAGTCTTCTCACCACCTTCTGCGCAAAAATGGGGAGTTCGACAATGCCTCCCATATAAAGCTTCAAACGGCTCCATCTGTAAACTCTCCTGATAGCTGTTATTGTACGTGAACTCCATCAGTCTGAGGCATTTATCCCAAGCCCCACCATGGTCCATAATATAATATCTAATCATATCCTCCAAGATCTGATTCACTCTCTCTGTCTGACCATTTGTCTGAGGAAGATTGGCAGTAGAATACCTAAGGTCAATACCTAGAGCTCCTTGAAAGCTTTGCCAGAAACGAGACATGAACCTGGAATCTCTATCTAACACGATACTCGTAGGCACACCATGCAACCTGATGGCTTCATCCAAATAAAGCTTAGCTATCTCTTCCACAAAATAATCAATTTTGAAAGGCACAAAGTGGTCACACTTGGTTAGTCTGTCCACGATAACCTACACTGCATCAGGCCCTCGAGGAGTTCTCGGCAAACCGGTTATGAAATCCATAGATAAACTCTCCCATTTTCAACTCGTTATGTCTAATGGCGTTAACTTACCACCCGGCCTTCTATGATCAGCTTTGACATGCTGGCAGGTATAACATTCATATACAAATCTTGTGATGTCATTCTTCATACCTGGCCACCAAACAATCTCCTTCAAATCTCTGTACATTTTCATGGAACCAGGATGATAAGAAACACTTGAACCATGCGCTTCACTGCAAATTCTTGCTTGGATGCCCCCAACAACGGGAATACAATATCTGTCGCGGTACTTTAGGGTACCAACATCATCAATTGAAGAGTCAGGTAATTCCCCATTTCTCAGTTCTACCACGGAGGTGCTGCAAATCATGATCGTCTTTCCGATATAGCCTAGTGAGGGTAATCCACGAAGGCTCTTCCACCTCTAAGCTACTCTATGAAGTGCTATTCCCTATGATTATGTATATTAACAAGAACTCTTTTACTAAGGATTACACGGTGAGGTTAAAGATATGCACGGGCTTTCAGCTCAAAGCATCCGCCACAACGATAGCCTTGCCGCGATGATAAAGGATATCGACTTCATAGTCCAGAACATATTCTAACCATTTATGTTGGCGTAAGTTCAACTCCTTCTGAGTGAAGACATATTTCAAACTTTTGTGGTCTGTGTAGATTTTGCATGACACTCCATACAGAAGATGTCTCCAAAACTTAAAGGCATAAATGACGGCAGTAAATTCCAAGTCATGCGTAGGATAATTCCTTTCATGGAACTTCAGTTTCCTTGATCCATACGCAATCACTTTGCTGTCCGGCATCAAAACACAACCGAGTCCAACTCGCGAGGCATCCATATAAACAACATACTCTACTCCTTCCATCGGCAATGCCAAAACTGGAGCAGAATACAGTCTTCTCTTGAGCTCTTGAAAAGCTTCCTCACAGGCATCACTCCAAACAAATGCTGCTCTCTTTTGCGTAAGCCTGGTCAACGACGCAAAAATACGGAGAATCCTTTCACAAGTCTTCTGTAGTAACCTGCCAACCCTAAGAAGCTCATTATCTCGTTAGGTGATGTAGGTCTCTTCCAATCGAAGACTGCGGTTATCTTCGTGGGATCCATTGAGACACCATCCTTGCTTACAATATGTCCTAGGAATGACACCTGAGACAACCAGAACTCGCACTTGCTAAGCTTCGCATATAACTTGTGCTCCCTCTGAGTAGCCAAGACCAAGCGCAAGTACAAGGCGTGGTCTTCTGCATTTCTGGAATATACCAGGACATCGTTAATGAATGCAACCACAAACTTATCCAGAAAGTCCTTGAACATCATGTTCATCATGCCCATAAAAGCTGACGGTGCTGCGTTCATTAAACCAAACGACATTACCAGAAATTCAAAATGTCCGTATCGGGAAGAAAAGCAGTCCGCGGAACATTGGACTCATGAATTCTTAACTGATGGTAGCTTGAATGAAGGTCAATCTTCAAGAACACGGAACTACCTCGCAGCTGGTCAAACAAGTCATCGATCCTAGGCAACGAATATATGTTCTTGATGATCATCTTGTTTAGCTCTCTATAATCTATTCACAGCCTCATCATTTCATCCTTATTATTCACGAAGAGGACTGCTGCACCCCAGGGTGAAGAACTGGGTCTAATAATCCGCAGTGCAATAACTCATCCAGTTGAGTACGTAGCTCCTCTAACTCACGGGATTCCATGCGGTATGGTTCTTTTACAATGGGGCGAGTGCCTGGCTCAAGGTCTATAACGAACACCACCTCTCTCGCAGGAGGAAGTACAGCAAGACTAACATGAAAGACATCCAGACACTCACACACTACAAAAATGTTCTCAACCCGAGGCACAATAGGTGCAGCTTCCAAAATAGAAAAAAAAACAAGGAAAGAATCACAGCCAGACTCTAGAAATTTACGAGCACGTAGTGCAAAAATGAGTGAAGATTCTTGACGCCACAAACAATACACACTCATGGGCTGGCCTTTGTCACCCTTGAAATCCATGCGCTTGTGCTTGTACTGAATGATGACATCATAGATGGATAGCCAGTCTATGTCCAAGATCATGTCGAAGTCTTGAAAGTCTAACACCTTCAGATCCGTAAAGGCTAGAAAACCACCTAGGAAGATAGGGCATTTTGGATACGCTGACTTGACATCACCATCTCTCCTGAAGGGAATTTGACATTCATGGATGTGTCTAACTGACCGAGAACCCATCGATGTCGGTCTACAAAACTCCTTGCCACAAAGGAGTGAGTAGTACTTGAATCGAACAGAACGCGTACCCACTTATTCTTCATCTTAAATTCACCTAAACACATTGCCCGCGCAACTAAAATGCAGAAACTATAAATCTACCACAAGAGATTACTAGATAAGTCGAAGACTAACCTGAGATCACTTGAGCAGACGATTGGGCTTCTTCCTTGGTCAGCACATTCTACTTTCCTTTTCCCTTGTCCAAGTGAGGCGGGGATGGCGGTAGATTCTGTAATAGAACTGCATGCAGCGCAGGCTGGCTCTGTGAGTAATTAGCCCACATTTGTCCTTTCTGGCCGCAGTGAAAACAAGCTCCAACATTCCTGCAACAACTGCCACATCGTGCCCACCCTTATGGCAATAAGTACAGACAGGGCCTCCCTTTGGTGCCTCATGGATCGCGTGTACCTGAGACCGCTTCAGCGCATCCAGTCTCTTAAAGCACTTTTCAAAAGGGTGGCCTGGCCTGCAACAGAAGCTACATTCTTCCTTTCGATCCTTCTTCACTACAGGGCCAGATGCCCTTGTATTTCCACCATTATCAGATTTCCTCTTGTACTTCTTTGCATGCAATCCCCGATTCTTAACATTATCTATCTCCTCAACCTTCAAGGCTGTTTCTACTACTTCTACAAAGGTCTCAGATTTATAAGCGCTAGCCAACTGATGGATGTCATACCTCAGACCGCCTAGGAAGAGTTTTACTCTGACTTCTTCGGATGCTAACAGATCTGGGGAGAAACGACTGAGCTTGCTAAACTCAATCTCGTACTCACTAACAGTGAGTTGTCTCTGCTCCAGGTGTAAAAAGTTGTTCATCTTACAGTCTTGCTCGACCGATGGCAAAAATGTCTTCTGTAACATACTCTTGAACGCATCCCAAGAGCACCCATTAGTAAGACTCTCCTTTTCTATAATCCACAAAGTCTTCGGAAGTCCTTTGAACTGGTACGCCTCAATCATTACCTTCTGATCGGAGGAAATGCCAAAATAAGAAAACATTTCTTCAATGGGGATGATCCAGTCATCCAACGCCATGAAGTCTACCCTACCATCATACGTAGGAGGTCCTAGTCATTAGAAGTGAGAAATGAAATTGATCTCTAGTGGCAGTGGAACTGGGGGTACTAGAGTAGCGGAGTAGTAACAGTTTGACCCATAGCAGGGTCCTGTGCTCTAGTCTGCTGCCCGACGATGACAACCAACAATGACTGTATTTACGATTGCATGTCCACCATCTGCCTTATCAGGGCCTCATTTATAACACCTCCGCTATAATGACCGTATAATATGGGTCCGGCCGGGGCCCCACAACATACAGACGCCACAACATTAGCGTTAAAAGATGATATTAACTACCAAACTCAAAACTCTGAATAATACAATAGCAGAAACCGAAAACAAGACCAGAAGTTATCCACATACATAAGCATATCAAAACGGCCTTAAGGCCTTACAACGATAGAGAGTCCAAAACTCAAATGATAACATCAAACACCAACATGCATAAGCACTCCTAGACTACCTCGGCATGCAAGCCGGAAACCTAGAGCATCAAACATACAATGCCACAAAATAGAGCTAGTACAAAACATGGAACACTTCATGAGGCTAGGGACTTTTTGGCCGGCGAGCTAGCTTCTGCTTGCGATCCTTGCCTTGTAAAAATTTGGTGGTAACGTGGGTCAGCAAAGGATGACCTCAACTGTGTAACCAAAATATCTCCTCACGGCCGCCCCTAACGGACCCTGGGGTACCCCTCCAACCTGCAAGTCAGCACTTCGTATGTCATATACGTAAACATGAAAAGCTCTACAAATAGGTTTGGATGTCTCAAACAACAAACACGTTTTCTATGTTGAGCATATAATAAAAAAGGGCCTACTATGCAGCATGTATGCAAACTCGGGCTTCACCCAAGACACCCTATCGGGTATGTAACTAGCACATCATCATAACATCTGGGTACTCCCAATTTAGCGATTCACATTAAGCCGCAAACAAAATGGTACTGCAATTCCCCTAACGACATAAAAGCCGCCACACGGAAATCTTGCAAAGGCCCCACCCGCTCGTGGGGCTTAGACCCGGGATTGCCTGCAAACACTGACTTCTCACGTCAGGATTCTGTGTCACAAACAAACTGACTCTAAGAAACCTTGCTGGACCACACCCGCTTGTGGCTTCATTGCCCGGGCTTTTCCTATGCTTGGCATTCTCGTCAGTCTCACAGAAGGGGACTAGTCTCCCCAGGACACTCTCCCCACATGACTTGCACGTCATAGGATAGCCAGCCGACCACGGAGACAAAGTCGTGCCTTAGCACATCATAATCCATAATATTTCCCACCCTAATCCATCATTTGTACTACAACGTTCCCGCGCACCAAGAAAACCATCTATCGCCAATGCGAAGCTAACCTTGTCCTGTTCCGGCTACACATACTCACTCGAGAAATGGGGAAAACCACATACATCACAAACGACATCTTGCCGCAACGGATTTCTACAAAATCCTTATGGATCGATATGCAACATCACTGAGTCGGACTAACTGTCGTGACTACGGCTTCACCCACAATGCCTAATCCACTAACGGAGCGAATCTCTAATGCAAAATCTTGTCGGGGACGGACTCAATTGAACTAGAGGTTCCTCTTGAACCATAGTGACCCAAATCCATGTCATTTGAGAGATTTGGTGCCCAAAAGCTTGAAAGAAAAAGATAATATGCACGCATCCTAGAAACCGAGAGGAGAAGTGTCGTTACCTTACGGACATGCCTCCGCGGATCTGGACTCGGCTCGCAATTTGGTGCTCCGAAGCTCCTCCAGCAGCTAGATCTTTCCTTCTCCTTCCTACTTGCTCTCCCCTCTCTTTAAAGCTTTAGAAAGAGAAAGCTTGATGAGGAATGCGGGTTTCAAACCCTATTCTCGGACTTATCTTAGCAAGGACTGCTCTGGACCATTAGATCCCATTAGAAGGAAACAAACGGCCACGATTCGCACTTAAAAACAAATTCCTGGGCCAAACAAGGCTTGTGACATGCCCGTATCCAAGGTCGTTTTCCTAAATCGACGTCGAAACCGTCGCATCCCAAACAGGACATAGCCACTGGACATGCCCATGTCAAATGCCGTGTGCCAGATAGGGCCATACATACGGCCGTGTTTCAGGCCGTGCTGAACATAGCCAACTAAAAAAAGAGAAGGACACAGGTTCTTGACACGCTCGTGTCAAACTTGACACACCCGTGTCAACCAGAACATGCCTTGACCCAGACCGTGTTCCTCACCCGACGCAGCCCTAGTAGGACACAGCCCTGAATACGCCCGTGTCTCAGGCCCTGTTCACTGTCTCGACACTTCGTCGAGTGCATTTCGTCGACCACTCGGTAAGTTCGTCGAACTCGAGCATGATACGACCATGGACACGCCCGTGTCCCAGGTCGTGTGACCCTTACCAAGCCCCAAACTTGGCTCTAAACGCGGTCCGTCCCTCTTTTGAGTTTTGGGGCGTTACAACCCTCTCCCTCTAAAAAGAATTTCGTCCCGAAATTACAGAAAGGAAACGATACACAAAACTTAAACGATACCTGAGTGGAATAACTCTGGGTACTCCTCCAGCATTGTCTGCTCTCGCTCCCACGAGAGCTCCTCACCACCGCAGTTGTTCCATCAGACTTTTATGAGTTTGACCACTTTGTTCCGCAACTACCGAATTTCGGAATCCTCTATCCATCAGTCTTGCATGTCTATCAGCACTGATGCCGATTCGATCACCACACTATCCTCTACTAAGGCTTTCACAAGACTGATACATGCAGGACATCGTGTAATCCACTTAGCTTTGTGGACAACGCCAACCGGTACGTTGCTTGATGAGTTGTAAATATACGCATATTTTAGTACTTTATTTATATCGTTTTAGTTCTTATTCATAATTTTTAGTTATTTTTATTCATAAATATATTTATTTTTGTAAATATTTACCTAACATAACCATAGTTTTGATTTCTGAAATTTTCAGGAAAAAGTCAAAAATCGACCTAACACGCCCATGTCCCAAACTCAACACGCCCGTGTCACGCCCTCGACAATCAGCTATCGTCGACCCAGCTCGAAGTTCGTCGACCCGAGCGGTACACGCCCGTGTCCCATGGCCTGACACGCCCGTGTCATTCCCGTTCGACAATCAACACGCCTAGCTCGACGAAAATGCGCTCGAAGTTCGTCGACCCAACCCATCACGCCTGTGTCAAGCCCTGACATGCCCGTGACTCCTCGACCTGGCCCGACAAGACGCTGTCGGCGCCTTTTTACGCCACCCGAGCCCAGATCAACCTCCCCGACACGCTCACTGTCACACCCGTAACCAAGGGCGTGACATCCTCGTGTTCAGCCGCAAGTCAATGCTACCGTCAAATCGCAAGATATCATCGCAAATAGTACTGACACGCCCCCCCCGACACGCCCGTGTCGGAGGGCGTGTACTTGGAATTTTTTCGCTATAAATAGCCCATTTCTGTAAGGTCCAAGGGTTCACATTTTTGAGCCACTTTAGTGTGTTTTGTGGGCTGCCCTTGTGGATTCACTTTCTATGTAAGGAGATTTCTCCCCCCTCCCTTTCATGTTTGTTTTTTGCTTTAGCTTTAGCTTTGTAATAGTTTGATTATGATAATAAAAATGTTAGATTTTCTCTCTCTACATGACATGAAAAATTCATTTGGATGGCTTATCTCTTTCTCATTTTATCCCTTTGTATTTATTTGTTCTTCTCTTTATGAAAAGTGTGTGTGTGTGTGTGTGTGTGTTTGTGTGTGTGTGTGTGTGTGTGTGTGTGTGTGTGTGTGTGTGTAAGTTGTTTAGTTCTTATGTTTTTTTGGTTTGTCTCCATGTTAGGTTTTGGTATAGATTTTATTTCAAAATGAAATGTTTTGTTAACGTTTTCTCTTTTTTCTCCATGTCTTTTTTAAAGTTTTATGTTTTCATTCTTATGAATTTATAAAAGAGGTTTTAAAAGTGATTTTGATTTTTTTTTACTTAGCTTTTCTTTTAGGATTGTAACCTTTTGTTCATTTAAAATTTTATTTCAACCTTTTTTATCACTTTTATGAACTCTTAAGAATGAAAAAGTTATAGTTTTAATTTTTGAGCACCGTTGATTTTAGCTTTATTTTGAAAACTTTTTGCTCATTCTCTTTTTATTTGTTCTTTTTATGTTTTTTTGGTAAGCTTTAGGAGTAGGAATCTTATAATTTTAATTTTTAAAGCAACTTTGTTTTTCTATTTATTTGTGTGTGTGGGTGTATGAGTTAAGTTTTCATTTTGTTCTTTTAAAATTTCATGATGTGCGAGTGAGTGTATGAGAATAATTTTTAATGCTTTATTTCAATTATGTAGAGTGTGTGAGTTTATGAGATAATTTTTCATGCTTTCTTCAATTATGTAGAGTGCGTGTGTGTAGGGGATAATCTTATTGCTTTCTTTCAATTTATGTAGAGTGTGTGCATGTGTTTTACTTTTTTATAGTATGTGTGCGTTTTTCATTTACGCAAGTGTGTGCGTTTTCATTTTCAGTAGAGTGAGTGTGTGTGTTTATTTCATGTCGAGTGTGTGCGTGTGCACATTTATTTCCGCCTAGTCGTTAAGAGTTAAATGACATGCCTTTATTTTCAGTCCTACTCATTTGAGTAGGACTTGTAATTTTCTTTTTTTTTTGTAACTTAGTTTTTGTCTCATTTATAATTTGAAGTGTGCGTGAGTTCTCGTTTTAGCTAACTTTTCAAGTTTTTTAAATGTTTGTTATTTTTATGTCTTTTTCTTATAACCATTTAGCGCTTAGTTATGAACTCGCGACTCATCAAATTATAAAGTCATCTTCATACCGATGAGTGGCTAATCGTCATTATCCTCGGCATCGAAAAGCATTGGGACATATAAAATGATTTAGCTTTGTAATAGTTTGATTGTGATAATAAAAATGTTAGATTTTCTCTCTTTGCATGGCATGAAAAATTCATTTGGATGGCTTATCTCTTTCTCATTTTATCCCTTTGTATTTCTTTGTTTTTCTCTTTATGAAAAGTGTGTGTGTGTGTGTGTGTGTGTATGAGTGTAAGTTGTTTAGTTCTTATGTTTTTTTGGTTTGTCTCCATGTTAGATTTTGGTATAGATTTTATTTCAAAATGAAATGTTTTGTTAACTTTTTCTCTTTTTTCTCCATGTCTTTTTTACAGTTTTATGTTTTCATTCTAATGAATTTATAAAAGAGGTTTTAAAAGTGATTTTGATTATTTTTACTTAGCTTTTCTTTTAGGATTGTAAACCTTTTGTTCTTTTAAAATTATATTTCAACCTTTTTTATCACTTTTATGAACTCCTAAGAATGAAAAAGTTATAGTTTTAATTTTTGAGCACGTTTAATTTTAGCTTTATTTTGAAAAACTTTTTGCTCATTCTCTTTTTTTGTCATTTTTATGTGTTTTTGGTAAGCTTTAGGAGTAGGAATCTTGTAATTTTAATTTTTAGAGCAACTTTGTTTTTCTCTTTATTTGTGTGTGTGAGTGTTTGAGTTAGGTTTTCATTTTGTTCTTTTAAAATTTTATGATGTGTGTGTGAGTGTATGAGAATAATTTTTAATGCTTTATTTCAATTATGTAGAGTGTGTGAGTTTATGAGATAATTTTTCATGCTTTCTTTAATGCTTTCTTCAATTATGTAGAGTGTGTGTGTGTCAGGGATAATCTTATTGTTTTCTTTCAATTTATGTAGAGTGCATGCGTGTGTTTTACTTTTTTGCAGTGTGTGTGCGTTTTTCAATTACCCAAGTATGTGCGTTTTCATTTTCAGGAGAGTGAGTGTGTGTGTGTTTATTTCATGTCGAGTGTGTACGTGTGCGCATTTATTTTCGCCTACTCGTTAAGAGTTAAATGGCGTGCCTTTATTTTCAGTCCTACTCGTTTGAGTAGAACTTGTAATTTTCTTTCTTTTTTTGTAACTTAGTTTCAGTTTTATTTATAATTTGAAGTGTGCATGAGTTCTCGTTTTAGCTAACTTTTCAAGTTTTTTAAATGTTTATTATTTTTATGTCTTCTTCTTATAACCCTTTAGCGCTTAGTTACGAACTCACGCCTCATCAAATTATAAAGTCGTCCCCATACCGATGAGTGGCTAATCGTCATTAGCCTCGGAATCGAAGAGCATTGGGACATATAAAATGATTTGAAATAATAAAAGTTCTTTATGTTCACTTTAATTTTAGGACTTAAGGTTTACCCCGGGTTAACGACGCGTAGGACCACATATCAATGTGTGGCCCTTATTTCTGTTATCCATTCTCTAGCTAGCTGAGAGGCCGTGCGTATGGACAGATCACCCCTGGGTAAAGATAGTTGCGTGCATACCCTCGGGAGAGGACAAGTGTAATTCTTCCGAATTGGGTCCCCCACCCAATAGCGGGGTTCTTAGCGAAAAGCGGGTGTTAAGTGGAATCCTTCGTCGGACCCAAGAGAGTTGCATTTTATTCATTTGAAAACTAAGTTCAATAATTATTAAAAGTTATTTTAGTCTTAATCTGATTCGGTGCCGAGCGTTAACCCTTCATCGAATTTTCTAAATTGTTTTCGCTCTTCTTTTATTTTTATCCGCATTAGTTAATTAAATTCCCCCAACGAATTTTCAGTAAAATAATAGTCCTCCTGAAGGAGTAGGAATAATCAACCCAACCCCGAGAATAATACGACCTCGGTATCCTCCCGAATATCGAGTACTACATCTGATAGGTGGACTTACCTCCTTTCATTAAAAACTCGCTTTTTAGCTCGCCCGCGACGGTCGACTCATCAAACCAACCACTTAAATAAGAGTCTGCACGCGGTCCATCACTGCTTCTCCCACCTGTTCTATAACCTCGAAAGGTCCCAAAAACCTCAGACTAAACTTCTTGAGTCGGCGAATCTACGAAATGCCTCTGAACGACTTGATCTTTAGATAGACCCAGTCGTCTACCACAAACTCCAGCTTCCTGTGGCGAGCATTAAAATATTTTGCTTGCCGATCTTGAGCTACCTTCATGCGCTCTTCAATGGTTCGCACCAACTCGCATGTATCAGCTACCACTTCTTTTCCCAAAAGTTTGGTGTCTTCTGCCTCTGTCCAAGACATCGGTGTTCGACACCGCCTCCCATACAAAGCTTCGTATGCCGCAATCTTTATGCTTGCTTGGTAACTGTTGTTATAAGCGAACTCTACTATGAAGAGGTGATATTCCCACTTCTTGTCGAAGTCAAGAGTACACATCCTCAGCATATCCTCCATAAGACGGTTCGTTCTTTCGGTTTGCCCGTCAGTTTGAGGATGGAAAGCCGTACTGAACTTGAGCTTTGTGCCCAGACTCTTCTGAACCAACCTTCAGTCCTTGGATGTGAAACGTCCATCGCGATCACTAACTATACTCTTAGGAATCTCATGTAGTCGCACAATGTTGCGAACATATAACTCTACCAGCTTCTCCACGTTGTCCTCCTTCTGATTTGGGATGAAGTGATCCACTTTGGTTAGCAATCCACAATCACCCAAATCGAGTCGTTACCATATCGCGATCTCGGTAAACCACGCACAAAGTCCATGGAGATGTCATCAAATTTCCACTCGAGAATATGAAGAGGCTTCAGGAACCCGCCCGTCTTCTGACACTCAGCCTTCACCAAGGTACAAGTTTGGCACCGACTCGCGTACAAAGCTACGCCCGGCTTTAGTCCAGGCCACCAAAAGGATTTCTTAATATCCAAGTACATCTTTGTACTTCCCGGGTGAATGGATTACTTTGTGAAGTGAGCCTCAAACATCAACTCCTCACGAAGCTTGCCGAACTGCGGTACACAAATCCTTCCATCCTTCCTCAGAATCCCGTCAATTAACTCCCTGGCGCTACTCTCGCCCTTTTGAGCTTCCACTATGTATGGCTGGAACTCCACATCCAAACGTGTCGCTTCCCGAATATGATCGGACAAATTGTTCTGCATTTCAATACAGTTTAACCGAGCCATGCTAGACTCACCTCTTGCTATGCACTCCATGCCGAGGGACCCCAGTCCAGCACCAACCGCTCCTCATTAGCTTCGATTAAATTCCCTTGCCCAGAGTATTTTCTACTCAAGGCATCTTCCACCACATTGGCTTTGCCTTGCGTATACAGAATCGCCACCTCATAGTCTCCAAGGAACTCGACCCATCTACGTTGTCACATATTCAAGTCCTTCTGATCTAGGAGATACTTCAGGCTTTTGTGATCTGTGAAGATCTCCACCTTCGCACCATAAACATAGTGCCGCCATAATTTCAACGTAAAAATTACTGCAGTCAATTCAGAGTCATGGATGGTGTAATTCCTCTCGTGAGGCTTTAGCTGCCTAGACCCAAAGGAACTAGAAATTTGAAATCCTTCAGTCCCTTTCGGTAGACTTAGGATTGGAGCTGTCATCAGCCTTTCCTTCAGGTTATCAAATGCCTGATTGCACTCCTAAGTCCACACAAACTTCTGGTCCTTACGAGTTAGTGAAGTGAGGGGTACAGCTATCCGCGAAAAGTTTTCTATGAACCTTCTATAGTACCCGGCTAGTCCAAAAAAAACTTCGGACTTCCGCCACAGTCTTCAAAATCGGACAATCTCTGATGGCTTCCACTTTTGTTGGATCTGCCGCCACCCCATCCTCACTAATCATATGACACAAAAATACCACCTTCTCTAGCCAGAAGTCGCACTTCGAGAACTTTGCATAAAGCTGGTTCTCTCTCAACACTTACAAGACTACTCTCAAGTGAGTCTCATGCTCCACCTCCAATTTGGAGTAAACTAGAATGTCGTCAATAAAGAAAACTACAAAAGATTCCAAGTATTCCCTAAATACTCAATTCATCAAATCAATGAATACGGATGGTGTGTTCGTCAGCCCAAACGACATCACCAAGAACTCATGGTGACCATACCTCGTACCAAACGCTGTCTTGGGTATGTTCTCGTCTCGAATTCGTAACTGATAGTATCCTGACTTCAAGTCCAACATTGAATACACAACCGACCGCACCAACTGATCGAACAGGTCGTCTATCCGAGTAATCAGATACTTATTCTTGACAGTCAATTTATTCAACTCTCGATAGTCTATGCACAACCGCATACTACCGTCTTTCTTCTTTACGAACAACACAGGCACCCTCCACGGTGAAGAACTGGGTCTGATATACCCCTGCTCCAATAGTTCCTGCAACTGTATCTTGAGTTCTATAAACGCTTTTGGTGCCATCCTAAACAGAGGATGTGACACCGGCCTAGCCTCTGACACCAACTCAATCAAGAAATCAATCTCCCATTGAGGAGGTGCTCCAGGAAATTGATCAGGAAACACATCCTCGAACTATGCCACTACGGACACTTCCCCAAATGATAACTTGGAAAGGCGAAACTCCAATAATTCTACAAGAGCAACTCCCACTGGTTAAATGCTCGCACCAACTGCATGGCCGAAATCAGGGAACATGCCACTCCATTAAGGACCTCAAACTTAACTTCTGCCTACCCTTCACTTCTCAGGTTCACCACCTTGGATAGTCAGTCAATACTGGCATGATGCTCTGCTAGCAAGTCCATTCCCAATATCACATCAAACTCAACCAACGGTAGGACCGCTGCTATCAACATAAATTCAAATCTATCTAGCTTCCAACAAATGTGCCCTTTTGCCCCGATGGTCATGGATGACCCATTGGGCATTCGCACCTTCAGCTCTACATCCGTTGAGAATGACTCAACTCCAAGTCTCTGGTAAAGCTTTCCGCAAGAAAAGAGTGTGACGCTCCCGTATCAAATAATACCCTAGCGGGGTATCCGAAAACTAACACAAAGCCTAAAATATAGGCATCAAACATAAACGGTCTGAAAGTATGAAGTATAAGGTTAAATTTAAACTTTCTCATACCTGTCACCACATCGGGTTGTCAGATTGCTTCTTGCTACCCAAGGTTGTAAGCCCTTGGTTGCACCAGTTGGAACCGAGAAGCGCTAGACTCCGCCATCTTCCCTTTCTCTGCGGCACTGGGGATGGAGCACACAGTCTACTCCTGCCTTGGCTCCTACTCAGCACCTCCTTGAGTACAAAAATGAGCTATGTGCCCCACCTTACCACAATTAAAGCACGTCGGTGGTCCCTTAGAGCGAGACACTCCGGACGTCCAGCTACTTTTCTCCCCGGACTTGTAAGGGTGAGGCTTTTTCTTCCATCTGTTCCCTTCAGACTTCCCTTGGGATTGAGAAGGCTTCCCTTCCCCTTACTTGGGTGCAAAACCCTTAAGACGTTGAGTTCGCTCCAGATCACTCACCAACGTTCTGGAAGCCTCAACCAACTCATTGAAATCAGCTCTCTTCATGGCGATGAGGGGTTGTCTTAGATTCTCCCTCAGTCCATGGTAGAAGAGGTTATCCCTCTCCTCATTGTTTGCCATTGTCATTCCCGCATAACGACCCAACCGAGTGAACTCCTATACATAATCATCCATCATCTTATCCCGTTGCACCAAGTGCAGAAACAGCCTTTGGATGGCCAACCTCGTCGAAGCAGGAATGTACTTCTTTAGGAAAGCATTCCTAAACTCTTCCATGGACGGGGTGCGTTTAGGAAACTAGCGGCAGCTATGGCTCACCCACCACAACTTCGCGTCTCGTTCCAACATGAAGGCCGCAAACTCAAATTTCTTCTCCTCTGGCGTCTCTGCCACCCTCAGAAGTTCTTGCATATGTGCCCAGCAATTCTCTGCATTAGTCGGCGTACCGACTCCCTTAAACGTTGGAGGATGGATGCCCAGAAAATATTTCATCGGCCGGTCCCCATGCCCGACAACCACCCTTTTGGCTAACGGCTCTGCTCTCCTGGCTTCTCCACCCGGCATGACCATTACCGTATCTGGGGTAGCAAGAGTGGTTACCTGAGCAACATGGGTTGCTACTTGTACTGCCACTGCAGCTTGGGCTGCCACCATTACTTCTGCAAGCATGAGACAAAAAACGGGCGGGTTTACACCCAGCCCAAAGGACCCTGAGCTGATGCCACAAGAAGAAGCAGAGGAAAGACTCCTTCTCCAACAAGGAGGGCTGCTGAGTCTAACTCAGAAAGTTTAGAGACATGTACATCAGAATGCCACATGTCTGCTGAGAAGTTTGTTGCCTTCTTTAGGCAGTTTATGAAGCTGATGAAGAGGAACCAGTGGAGGAGTAGGCCCTCCTCCTCCTCTTATTACAAGGAGGACTACTACAGGTGAAATAAGAAATCCCCCAACGAGGTCAAGTATGGTTCTAAACTCAATAAACGAATTTATACTAAAGTGGTTTGCTATTGCTGAAACAAACCTAGGCATGTAATTGCTGACTGTCCAGTCAAAAGAAAGGAGTATGGTGAGAAGAAAAATAACCATCCAAAGAGCAAGAAGGAGAAGTCCTTCATGGAAAATAAGGAGAAGTCCTTCATGATAAAGAAGGAGAAGAGCTGAACTGACTCTTCTTCATCAGAATCTGAAGAATAAGAAGCCTATATTGGGCTGATGACAATGTCTAAGGAAGAATCCTGCCAGGATCAGCCTGGTCCAAAAAAGGTACAATCTTTATATAGTTCTTCTTCTGAGTCAGATTATGAGACAAGTCCCAATTCTAGTGCTACTGCATCATGTGATGAAGATGGCTCAAAATTTTTGGAAGATATCAATCAATTGATCGATAAGTATGGTGAACTTCTGCTTGCATTAAAAAGAAGTAAGCTGCTGGCTAGAAAGCAGGCTTAGGAGATTGCATCTATATAGTTTTGTTGCTTCCCAGCATTCTGAGTCAGCAACCTTGCTGGAATAGAAAATCAGGGAAGTTAGCCAGCTGAAAAATATTACTATCAGGCGGATAGGCACCATAAAATACAAGAATGCCCTTATTAATGATCTAGAAGAAAAACTCCAAAGGGAGAAGTGAATTTTGGCTACTAATTCTAAGCGAAAGTCTATGTTGCTCATTATTGAATCCTCTTATAGAAACAAGAAAGGATTTGGATTCAAGGGAAACACAAGAGCTTCAGCTTTCAAAGGAAAGGGAAAAAATTCAGCTCAACCACCCATTGCCTTTGAAAGGGTAATACTCCCCTCTAACAGGAAGGCTAGGACTCCCTGTATGGTCACTGGAAGAATGAGAATTCTTCCTGTAAGGATACAAGTGCACCTTCCAATGGAAGGAGAAGAGGAATGAGGATGAGTGCCTTCAAGGAAGCACATGAAGAAATTCAAATGCCCAATCATGGACCATTTATCTTTGGTGCTCCAGCCCCCACTATAAATAAGGTGGTTGCAGCCAAAGTTCAGGACAATCTAGCTATTAACCCATCAATCCGCAACACCTGCAAGATGCAAAGACCTCCTCTTCACTAACCACGGAGTGAGTTAGGCAGTCCGCCTAGTCCAGCAAAGCAGCAGTAATCGGCCACCAAGGATGATCCCCTAGCGGCGGACTCAACACTCTGTTCGCCGGTCCACCATGCCTTCGGACCTCTGGATTCTCTACGTCGGCGAACGCAATATCCCGTCCACCTAGGCCGCCATCCTCCAGCAGGATTGCGCCTAGTAGCAGTTGATGGAAGCTCCAGCCCGCGAGCCCAGTCCGCCCCTTCTGTGCGGACTGGCGTGTTCTTTCTTTTTGCTTCCCGTCACCACTGCCCGGTTCTCCTGTACCCCGGGCAGTCAGTTATTTTAGCCCTGGCCGTTTGGGCAGGCCACCGTCCTATAAATTGGGGGGAGGTGGTGCACCCAAGGTACGCTGACTCGTGCCCAGGAGCCTATTTGTTAAAGGCCGCGGACTCGAATCTAGTGCCTTGCGGACTCTAACTTGCTCAGCTCTTGTCCTCCTTTTTCCTTCACTTGTAACCAAACCTTTCTTCAATCAAGGAAAAGCCCATCGTAAGAGAGGCATTTAGGCCGCGACGGGCGAAGTCTGTTGTTGTCGTGGCTCACGGCTCTACTGTTCTTCTAGCTCTCGTCTGCTTAGTAGATTGCTACTCGCAGTCTCTCCTCTCCCTTCTTTTCCCTTGTGCTCGAACCGTTAGATGGTGGTGCTCGACCCCCTTTGTGTTTTCGTGCATCAACAGTTAACACGCGGCCTTCAGATTCGAGTGTCATTTCGAATTCAGTGGACAGAAATGTCAGACCGCAGAGCCCGCTCTTTAGACCGCTCCAGTTCTTCAGAGGACTCTCTCTGGGATGTGATTGAGCAAGCTCGCTTTGAGGCCGAGCAATCCCGCAAGCAGACTGACCAGCGTCTCGATACGATCAGCCAAGCCCTACTTGCATTAACCCAGCGGCTTGCTCCTCAGGCCGCTGCAGAACCAGCGGACTCGCCAGTCTACCAGACTCCAGCTCGCCGAACTCCGCTTCGGCAGTCGCCAGCCACTCCTCGGAATCCTGTCCAGTCCACCGCCCCTCTGCACCCTCAGTAGGAGCAGTTTGCCCTCAGGAATTTCTTCAGAGAAGCTGCCAGGGGCACTCCTGCCCGCCAGCTTCATTTTGCTGACCGCTAGTCCGTCGAGCCCGCGGACTCCCCAACTTCAGTCCGCCCCTTCTACCCTGCTAAGTTAGAGACTCCGTCTCCCTTCGTTGATCAAATCCGAAGGGAGTCGGCTCCGAACAACTTCAGGGAGCCTCGCCTTCCCTTCTATTCAGGGGAGACTGATCCAGTCTCCCACCTCCAAGCGTTTGAAGTGGCAGTTGCTTTGAGATGCCCCTCTGATGCCATCAAGTGTAAACTCTTGGTAACCACTCTCGAAGGACAGGCGAGAGAGTGGTTCTATGAGCTGCCTCCAGGCACAATCTCTTCTTTCGCTGAGCTTCGCAGCGAGTTGTTGCTGAGGTTTGCTACCTCAAGAAAGAGGAAGGATGGGCCAGCCTCCCTCTTTGAAATCAAACAAAGGGACAGCGAATCAGTGGCGCGATTCGTTGATCGCCTTCAAAAAGAGATCCAAGGGGTAAGGAATGTGAACCCAGATTACTACAAGGTTGCCTTGATCCATGGCCTCCGGGAAGGCCCCCTGAAGTTTAAAGCAACAACCAAGGCACCTGAGACATACCAAGAGCTGATCGCCATGGAGAACCACTTCATAGAAGGCGAGAACGCCACTCCTACTTATGTTTCATCCCTGACAGCTAAGGCTGAAGGAAGGGATGCTTCTGGTTCCTCTTCCCACAGCAAGCCCCCTCGCCCAGACTTCCAGCCTCCTTCTCAAAGAGGCCGGAATTTCCGCCATAAGAAACCTTTCCTTGGCCATCAACAGTTTCAGGAGAAGAGACTGCCGTTGGCCACCACTCCCGCCATTCCATTGCAAGCATTTCCTATCCTCCAGCAAGCAGCCTTGCCTGCTCCAAGCTGATGTGATACAAACCCCATGGAGGAAATTGCAGATCTGGACCTTGACGAAGTCATCCAGATCTTGCAAAAGAGATCGGAAGAAAAGAAGCAAGAGCCTCAGAGAGTGTGGAGGCCAAGGAACAATGCGCACTATTGCCAGTTCCACAAAGAGAAGGGCCACTTGACCGAGGATTGCAAGGCCCTTCGTATGCTGATAGAGAAGCTGCTTGCCGAGGGCAAGATTGACTTGACCAAGAAGGATTCTTCTTCAAAGCCATCCACCTCCAAAAGCAAAGAGGTAGCTGAAGCTTATCAGAAATGTGTGGAAGTTGAGGACGAAGGCCGTCTGGGGCCGATCAACGTCCCGGTTGAGTGCTTTGACGCAGATTATGAAGGGGTTCTGGGACGCCTCTTCTTTATCCATGGTGGAGCAGGGACCGAGTCTACTCGGAAATCTTCAATCTCTAGGGTCACCCGAGCAGAGGTGGCCTCTTCCACTTCCGTTGCTCCTCCAAGTGAGATCGTAACCTTTGGCCCAGCTGATCTGCCCCAAACAGCAAATCCGTTTGATGATGCAGTGGTGATCAAGGCTGTTGTTGGGGATTTCACAGTGGATAGAATTCTAGTTGACACCGGAAGCTCAGTCAACTTGCTGTTCAAGTCTACTTTTGAGGCCCTGAAGACTTGAAAGCCCCTGCTTTCCACCGAAGGGCCACTCTATGGCTTCTCAGGGGAGAGAAAGGAAGTTGAAGGTAGCGTCATCCTGCCCGTGAAGCTTGGAGTGGCAACAAAGCAAGTGCAATTCATAGTGGTTGACGCTCCCAGTAGCTATCATGCCATCTTCGACAGGCCTCTATTGAACAAGTATCAAGCGGTGGTTTCAACTTACCACCTTGCAATCAAGTTCTTCGCAGATGGACGGATGTGTCGGGTCAGGAGTGACCCAAGGAGAGCAAGGGAGTGCTACATTCGCACTGTCAACATGGTTGATGCCAGCCCTCCCTTGCTCCAACAGCAGCTACAGAAGCCTCTCCAAAGTCAGAAGCTGCTGCTGATAGTGGAGCTCACCTGGAACCTGCCCAGGTGACGCAAGGAGTCCCCATTGCTAAGGGGGAGGAGAAAAAGCTCTCCATCAACTCGGAGTTGCTTGAAGATCAAAAGGCCGAGCTGATCTCCTGCTTGTTGAGGAACTTGTATGTCTTTTCCTGGTCAGCAGAAGACATGCCAGGAGTGGATCCAGATGTTGCATGCCACCACCTGAATGTTGATCCCAGCTGCAAGCCTGTGCAACAAAAGAAGAGGGATATAGCAAGAAAGCTTGCTGAGCCAATAAGAGAGGAGGTTGCGAAGCTCCTCAAGGCTAATTTCATCAGAGAAATTCAATACCCAACCTGGATATCTAACGTTGTAATGGTTAAAAAGCAAGGAGGAAAATGGCGCATGTATATAGATTTTTCCAAACTTAATAAAGCATGCTCCAAAGATTGTTACCCCTTGCGTCGGATAGATTCTTTAGTTGATTTCGTGGTAGGGTACTCTTGCATGAGTTTTTTAGATGCGTTTTCTGGTTATCACCAGATAAGAATGCATAAACCTGACGTTCCTCATACGTCGTTCATTACCAATGATGGTTTCTACTGCTATCTTGTGATGGCCTTTGGGCTTAAAAATGCTGGCGCAACTTATCAACGCATGATGGATCATGTGTTTAAACATCAGAAGGGGAGAAACTTAGAAGTGTATGTAGACGACCTCTTGATCAAAAGTAAGTCGTTTTTGCTGCACTTGTAAGATCTAGCAGAGACATTCGCTACTCTGCGTAGATATAAAATGAACCTCAACCCGTTGAAGTGCACTTTTGGGGCGAGTAAGGGGAAGTTCCTTGGTCATCTCCTTACTCCAGAAGGACTTGCCCCCAATCCAGATAAAGTGAAAGCCATTCTTGATATGCCTACCCCTCGTTCACCTAAGGAAGTTCAGCAGTTATGGGGGGAGGCTAGCAGGCCTTGCGAGGTTCCTCTCTCGGGTTGGAGATATAAGTGCTCCATTCTTTAAAACTCTTTGAGGAGCTTCTAAGTTTGAGTGGACAGAAGAATGTTCCCAGGCATTTGAGCAGCTGAAGAAGCAGTTGACCTCAACGCCTTTGCTTTAGAGTCCCGGCCAGTAGAGTTACATTTCTTATACTTAGGAGTTGGCCCTGAGGCTGTCAACTCCGTTCTTCTTCGGGAAGAAAGCAGGAAACAGTTCCCAATCTACTATGTCAGCCATATTCTGAAGAGTGTCGAGACACGGTACCCGATTTTGGAGAAGTTAGCCTTGGCACTAGTCATGTTAGCTCGCAGACTCCGTCTGTATTTCCAATTGCACTCGATTCAAGTTGTCACCGATCAACCTTTGAAAGGAGTGTTGGAAAAACCGGAGCATTCTGGCAGATTAGCCAAATGGGCAATAAAGTTTAGTGATTTTGAAATCTCTTATGTGCCCAAGACAGCCATCAAAGCTCAAGTTCTAGCAGACTTCCTCATTGACATGCCAGAGTCCAGTTCTAATCGAGCAGAAAGGTCACCTTTGGCTTGGACCATCTATGTTGATGGTGCCTCAGGCAGAAGTTCTTCTGGAGCAGGAGTGGTTCTCATTAATCCAAACGACGTCAAACTGGAGAAGGCCATCTAGTTCTACTTTCCAGTAACCAATAACCAGGACGAGTATGAAGCTTTTCTAGCAGGCTTGAGACTTGCAAGAGAACTCGGAATCGATCATGTTCATATCAAAACCGATTCTCTTGTACTGGCGTCACAAGTCCTTGGCAACATTGAAACAAGAGAGGCGATCTTGAAGAAGTATTTGGCTCTTATGAAGATAGAGATCGGCAAGTTCAAGAGCTTTATCATTGAGCACATCTCTAGAACCGAAAATGAGGAGGCAGATGTTCTTGCTAAGTATGGATTGCCATCAGGAGGAACAACTTCCGAGCTCTTCCGCCCGGCAGTGGAGGAAGGAGAATTGATGCAAGTGGATCAATGTCCCTCCTGGATGGACCCATTCATTCTCTATGTGTCAACAGGAGATTTTCACCATTCAATCAAAGATAAGAAGAACTTCAGAATAAAAGCAGCTCACTACTACTTAGTGGCAGGAATCATTTACAGAAGAACATTCCTCTCTACCATGGCCCGGTATGTTTCAGAAGAGGAATCTCCCCTTGTTTTGCAAGAGGTTCATTCAGGAGAGTGTGGAAGTCACTCAGGAGCAAGAATCTTGGAAAGACGGATCCTGTGGCAGGGATATTTCTGTCCCACTATGAAGAGAGCCTCTGAGGCTTACGCTAGAAAGTGTGTTCAATGCCAGAAGTTTGCTCCATTTCAACTCCAGGCAGCTCAGTCACTCAGATCGATTGCAACTCCTTGGCCCTTCGCAGTTTGGGGAATGGATCTCATTGGTCATTTTCCCATGGCAAGCAGACAATGGCGTTTCATCATCGTAATGACCGTTTACTTCAGCAAGTGGGTTGAAGCCAAGGCATTGGCAAAGACAACAACTCAAGTAATCAAAAACTTCATTTGGGGGGAGATTGTCTGCCGACATGGAATACCTATGGCTATAATCACTGACAATGGGCCACAATTCAACAACTCAGAGATGATAGATTTTTGCAAGAAAATCAGAACAGAGCTGTGGTTTGCATCAGTTCATCATCCCAAGAGCAATGGCCAAGTTGAAGCAGCCAACAAGCAGATCCTTAATTTGCTCAAGAAGAAAGTGTAGAATCTCAAGGGCAGCTGGGCTGATCAGCTTCCATCAGTCCTATGGTCCCTTAGGACAACACCTTCATACGCAACTGGCGAGACTTCGTTCAAACTTTCTCATGGCTCAGAGGCACTCATTCCAGTTGAGTTTGAAGTCCCGTCAACTAGTGTTTTGCTTGTAAGACAAGGCATTGAGGACTGGCTTGAGTTGAATAATGAAGAGATGAGATTCAGCCTGGAACACATCGAGGGAATCAGAGACCAAGCAGCCATAAGGCAGGAGGAGGTCAAAAGAAGGATGGCCAGTTACTTTGATCAGAACGTAAGGATCAAACACTTTTAAGTGGGAGATCTAGTTCTAAAGAAAGTTGACGCTGCTGCAAGAGCTGGTTCAGTTGGAAAGCATAATCCAAATTGGGCTGGCCCCTTCATTATCAAAGAAGCGTTAAAGAGCGGCGCTTACCAATTGCAGACATACAAAGGAGAGGATATGCTACATACATGGAGCGGGGATGATCTCAAACGGTGCTATTCCTGAACCTCCTCTTTTCTGTTTTGTGTATCCACTTCAAGAATCATTATGAATAAAAACTGCTTGCTAACGCTTCTTCAAGTGTTTTGTTTATTTAAGCATAACAGATGGCATGCTAAGAAAGATTTCAAAAATGGTTCCCCCTTGAACTCACTTTTCTTTCTTATGCTTGCTTTGCAAATGCTTTTTATTAATCAAAGAATTCATATTGACACTTTTTCCTAGTGTTCTCTTTCTTTCTCTCCCAAAGATCAATAAAGGTTCCCTGATACCGGGAGACATAGCCGAGTTCAGCAAAACCTCCCCTAGAGCTGTTGTCATTAGCGTAACACCACGAAGACCACATGTTGCGAGGAGATTTCGCACTGTGTAGTGGGAGCTTGCAGGCTCTAGTGCGGTAGGATTCTGAACTTCAGATCCCGGCTAGTACCTGACCCCACCTCTGCATTATGGAGGGACAGGGTGGGAGTAAAGCTCTACCATGCCACATTTGGGATATTGTTACAACTTTGATGATCGTGTGTGGAAAGCAATGCCCACAGCACCTGCCCACCGATCATCTTAGCTTGTAACCCTCGAACACTCCACGGTACCCTCAAGCAGTGCTTGTAGGAGACCCACAGCTTAGACTGTACTCCAGGCAAGAGGGCAGGGGACCGTTCTGTCAAGTCTGCATCTTGCTCTTCGTAGGGAATCTTCCTAGTGCGGACTGGTTTTCTTTATCCGTGCAGTCCGCCAGTTTTCTTTGGGTTGATCGTATAGCTTGTGGCCCAGTGAGGAAAGCAATGTCACGCGCACCTGCCCACCTGGTCGCAAGCTATATATCATTTCTTCTGTTTGTGCGGACTGAGTTTTTATATCTGTGCAGTCCGCCAGATTTTCCTTGGATTGATTTTATGGCTTGTAGACTGGTGAGGAAAGCAATGCCACGCGCACCTGCCCGCTTGGTCACAAGCTGTAGATCATTTCTTGTTTCAGTGCGGACTGATTTTCTTTATCCGCGCAGTCCGCCAGTTTTCTTTGGGTTGATCGTATAGCTTGTGGCCCGGTGAGGAAAGCAATGCCAGACGCACCTACCCACCTGGTCGCAAGCTATAGGTCATTTCTCCTGTTTCGTGCGGACTGGTTTTCTTTATCCGCTCAGTCCGCCGGTTTCCTTGGGTTGATTTTATAGCTTGTGACCTGGTGAGGAAAGCAATGTCTACCGCGCCTGCCCACCTGGTCGCAATTTATAGATCATTTCTATTAGCATATGAGCGAACTGTGAAATTATATCAACCCAGTCCGCCGAATGGCTTCCCATATATTATCATTAATTTTGAAAGACTACTATTGGAACTCGACAGAGTCCGCCTTATATTTTCGTCAAGTGTTCATTCTTACGGCGTGTAACGCCCCGAAACTCAAAGGAGCAAAGGGGAATATTTTGGGCCAATTTGAGTTCTGGCTGCAGGCACACGGCCTGGGACACGGGCGTGTCCCAGGGCGTGTCAAGCCTGTGTCGACACTAAGGCGTGAAGTCGACACTTTGGTCTCGACATTGTGTCGAGACTGGGCACACGGCCTGTGACACGGGCGTGTCGCAGGGCGTGTCGACCCATGTCGACACTTAGCCGTGAAGTCGACACAGTGCTTCGACGTTGTGTCGAGACACGGCACACGGCCTGCGACACGGGCGTGTCGCAGGGCGTGTCAACCCGTGTCGACACTCGTCCCGCGAAGTCGACACTTTGGTGTCGACAATGTGTCGAGACATGGCACACGGCCTGCGACACGGGCGTGTCGCAGGGCGTGTCGACCCGTGTCGACACTTAGCCGCGAAGTGTCGATACCGTGTACACGGCCTGGAGCCCAGGCGTGTCAAGGTGACACGGGCATGGACACGGGCGTGTCCTAGAACCCGTGCAGTGCTCGGGTTGAAAACGGGGAAAAAATCATGGGGTACACGGCCAGCTACACGGCCGTGTCAGGTGGAACACGGGCGTGTCAGCTCGAACACGGGCGTGTTCGAGACCCGTGTGAGGTTCCAGGTGATTCGATTTTGACGGCGAATGAGGCACACGGCCCTGGACACGGGCGTGTGCCAGGCCGTGTTCGGCCCAGATTGGGCATTTCAGTCCCGAATCGAAGCCGTTCATTTCTTTGACTGAAGATCCAACGGCTGGGGGTTGTTCCTGAAGGGATATACCCGGGTTTTGACTTAGAAAACCCTCACTTTTTCCACTTGTTCTCTCTCCAAACCCTTGGAGAAAGAAGAGCTAAGGCAAGAAGAAGAGGAGCTAGATCCGCCATTGGAGGAGCTTCGGAGCTCCGAATCGCAAGCCAACTCCGGATCCGCGGAGGCAACGCTAGTGCGGTCATTTCCATCCGATTACTTTCCGATGGCGCCAAAGAGGAACACAAGGGTAACGATCCTCATCTTGAGCATGAATCGCTCCTTTTCTTAGCATAGGAAGCCCGCTCTCGCGAGTTTGCGGAGAGTTGGAGGCGTTCCTTCGGGTAGATATGTAAAGTCCCCGTTGTTTAGAGTCCGTATGCGAGAACGGACATAGGCATTTTGGTTGAAGCCTACCCGGACATGTTAGTCCGGATCGGTGATGTTGCATTGCATAAGGCCGGAGAAGACTCCGTGCTATTGGGTGTTTTCGGGTTTTCTACGCGGTAGATTGCAGCAGGGAGCCTTGGGGACTAACCCAAAGGTGCACCCGGAAAACTAGGCGGATACGAGATCTTGCCAACTCGGTGGCCTGAGAGCCAACTTGAACATAACGGGGTTATGTGATTTGCGGTAGAATGGGACTCTGCGAAAGTTTGACCCGCGCAAATGGCTTAAATTATCGTTGCGATGTGAGCACGGGTTAGATGGAGCCGTACCCGCTCTATGTCGTTCGGGTTAGAGAGACCTAAAGTTACATGGCACTCGCCGTTGGCATAGATGTGAGTCTTCGGCGGTCAATGGCTTAAATTGACGTGACCAATGCCAGGAAGACGAATTGCTCACAGGAATGGCCGTCTAAGTGGCGGTGGTGAGTCCGGAATGTTAATGGCTTTAATTGACGTAACATCGACCGGTTCACCGAGAATGTGCCCTGAGTGCACGGGACGTGTGGCCGTACGAGCCAACGTCTGTGTTGTAATGGCTATGGTTATATGCATTGCTCGCTTGTGCTAATGAAATGCAGGGAAGGAGCATCGCCGCCCCGAGTTGGGGGCGGGATCGTTATAATTTGGTCAGCATTGCTGACCGTTGCCTTGTTTGCCGCCGTGCGGTGGTGTGTTGCTTGCAGGTGCAGCTGGACCAAGCGGTCAGTAGCGGGCTAAAGCCCTTTTTGCGAAGCTGGCCCTCGAAGGCTCAAGTGGAAATGTTTTTCTGTTTTATTCATGTATGGCCGGCCTGCGTGCCGAGGTTGGTAAATCATGTAACAGACAAGTGAAACATTTTGTAATGCCTTAAGGCCGATTCTGGGTATTTTGTATACATTCCTACATGTTGTATTAGTGGACATTCATGCTTGTTGCTGGGTTCTTGTTTACAACTTATATAAACTGCTTCCGCTAGAATGCTCTGTATAGGACGTTGAGATTGGTTGGATGGTTTCCATAAGTAACCACCCGGTCTGTCTTTGGTATATGGCGTCGGGCCCCGGCCGGACCTACTGCTATATGCTATGCGACGGATAGGGGGTGTTACAATTTGGTATCAGACTCCTGGTTTTGGTCGGGCTTGAACTGAATTCGTGGGCGAATTCTTTTTAAGGGGTGGTGAGCACATTGTGTGCGTCATCGTTATAACAGTAAAAGAACCCATGAATGTCCACTTAGGAATGAAAATACTCGTGTTTGAGGAACCTGCGTGTTCCTATAATTGCTGTTTGCAATTTATTTGGTCGCTTAACGGTGTTTTGTACCACTATAGGTGACCCGAAGTGGTGTTGGGCCGTCAAAACGCCGAGTTTCTGAGGCTAGCAGTGCACCGGATGTTGCTCCCGCAACACCTCTGTCGGCTGAAAATATAAGATTGGTGGCTGAAGCGGTGTTGGCCGTGATCAATGCGCAGCCAGGAAGGCAAGCGCAGCAGCCCGCTCCTGTGATGGAGCAAGTACCTCTGCAAGAGGCTGAGCCGAGGAGGGTGGAGCAAGTGATTGTGGAACCAATAGTGCCAAGGAGGGCAACTGAGAGGCAGTTGAAGCATGTAATGAGCTTTAACCCTCCGTTATTCTCGGGGTTGGGAACCCCATCTCAGGCTGAAGACTGGCTCTCTAGGGTGAAGAGAGTCATGACAGCGACGGAGACGGAGGAGTGGCAGATGACCACCATTGCTACGTTCCTGCTGGATGGTGAAGCGAGGATGTGGTGGGAAGGTTTGGAGCTGCATCATCTGCGAGGTAGACAACTGATAGACGTTCTGATGGAAGAGTTCTCGGGATTGTTCTTGGCAAGATACCTCCCATCTACTCAGAGGATTTCAATGGAGAATGAATTCCTGAAGTTGGTGCAGGGTGAGAGGAGCGTGGATGAATATCTCCACGAGTTTACGCGGTTGAGTCGTTATGCTAGCTCCACCATCATGGACGAGGAGCGCAAGACTAATCGTTTTTATGAAGGCTTGAGGGATGAGCTGAGATTGTTACTGTCGGGGCCAATGACGCAGGGTTTCTTAACCTTGGTCAATATTGCCCGGTCCTTGGAGAAGGACATGAAGAGCGTGCAGGCGAAGAAAGGCTTGGTTGATAGAAAATCTGAGTTTAAAGTGCCGACTACCTCAAAGTCCGGCTATCGGAGGGCTTTCAAGAAACATAGGACTTCGGGTCCAGCTCCTTCTGGTGCTTCTGGGGCGACTACGAGTCGGACCCCGGGCGCGTGCTTTACTTGTGGCAAGACGGGGCATTTCGCCCGTGATTGTTGGAGCGGACGTCCTAAGTCCGAGAGGAGGCCGGGAGGCACTTATGAAGAGAAGGGAAAGGCGGTGGAGTCGATCGCATCCCACTATGCTCCGGCCCAACCAAGGGTCTACAATCTTGGCCAACAGGAGGCCATTAAACAAGCTGACGTGGTGACAGGTACGGTTTAATTTATAGCAAGTCAATTCCTTTATATGCTTGTTATGCACATGTTACCTTACCACTACTTGTTTAGGATTTGTGTTGATTTGTGAAAATCCGGCACGAGCACTCTTTGATACGGGAGCTTCACACTCCTTCTTGTCCGAAGGATTTATATTACGCATCAGAGTCCCTTCTTCGATGGCGAAGGATAAGTTGGATGTGTTGTTTCCAAATGGGTGTTCGATGCGAGCGGATAGGATCTGCGATGTTAAGATTCGTATTGGAGAGCAGGAGTTTGACCTGCGGGCGTCTTTACTTCCGTTGGTGGAGTTTGACGTCATATTTGGCATGGACTGGCTCTCGGAGCAGCAGGCCCATATAGATTGCGGTAGCAAGGAAGTCAAGCTGGGAGCAAGTCGTAAGACGACTTTTACGGGCTTAAAGGGGTCGAGCAAGACGTTGATGTCTGCTCTTCAGGTGGTGAAGGCGGTTCGTGCCGGAGCAGAACTGTTCTTTACACTAGTGGAGGTTGCAAAGCCGAAGCCCGCGATGGATTGTATTTCAGTGGTATCGGAATACCCTGATGTGTTCCCCGCAGATCTTCCTGGAGCCCCGCCTCAACGGGAGATAGATTTTACTATCGAGCTAGTGCCAGGTGCAAAGCCTGTGTCACGATCTCCGTATCGGCTAGCGCCTAAGGAAATGGCGGAGCTGAAAGTTCAACTGCAAGAGTTGTTGGAGCAAGGGTATGTGCGCCCGAGTTCTTCGCCTTGGAGCGCACCGGTCCTCTTTGTTAAGAAGAAGGACGGAAGCTTGAGGTTATGTATTGATTATCGAGAGCTAAACAAGCTGACTGAGAATAACAAGTACCCGATCCCCCGGATTGATGATCTCTTCGATCAGTTAGTCGGGTCGACGGTGTACTCGAAGTTAGATCTCAAGGCTGGGTACTATCAGCTGCGTATAAGGGAGAGTGATATCCCGAAGACAGCGTTTAGTACGAGATACGGGCATTATGAGTTTACGGTCATGCCGTTTGGGCTGACTAATGCGCCGTCAGTGTTCATGGATTTGATGAACAGGACGTTCAGGGAGTACTTGGACCATTTCGTGATCGTCTTCATCGACGATATTTTGGTGTACTCGCAAAGTGAGGAGAATCACTTCAAGCATCTCCATTTGGTGTTGGAGACACTCAGGAGAAATCAGTTGTATGCCAAGTTCTCGAAGTGCGAGTTTTGGCTATCCTCAGTGGCGTTCCTCGACCATATAGTGAGTGGAGAGGGTATTGCTGTGGATCCGGCGAAGATTGTTGCGATACGGGAGTGGCCTGAGCTTGCTACGGTAGCAGAAGTCCGGAGCTTTTTGGGGCTTGCCGGCTATTATAGGCGCTTCATAGAGAACTTCTCGCGGTTAGCATTACCTCTCATTACTTTGACGAGGAAGGATCATAAGTTCGTTTGGACGCCGGAGTGCGCGCGAGCTTTTGAGGAATTGAAGTGTCGGTTGACCACGGCGCCTGTGCTGAGTTTGCCAGTGGGGACCGAAGGCTATGAGATATATAGCGATGCTTCAGGCAGCGGTTTGGGTTGCGTGCTTCTGCAGCACGGCAGCGTGATAGCTTATGGCTCGAGACAGCTAAAAGTCCACGAGAGGAATTATCCGGTCCACGACTTGGAGTTGGCGGCCGTGATTTTTGCCTTGAAGCTGTGGAGACACTATTTGTACGGTGTGAAGATTGACATCTACACCGATCACAAGAGCCTAAAGTATTTGATTGATCAGAAAGATCTGAATATGCGGCAGCGTAGGTGGATGGAGTTCCTGGGGGACTATACATTCAAGATCCACTACGTGCCTGGCAAAGGGAATGCGGTTGCGGACGCGTTGAGTCGCCGAGCCCCAGCTCAAGCGAATTGGCTATCAGTGCATGATGAGCGGTTGGTGCAGGAGCTGGAGGCGTTGGAGATTGTTTGTGTGGATAGACAATCTAGTGCTGAAGCAGTGTTGAATTGGACTGAAGTCCAATATGACCTGGCTGATCGGATTCGGCAGACTTTGGATATGGATGCTCATATGAAGCAGTTCATGATAGAGGCTCTGGATGGGTCAAATTCCCAATTCGTTGTGGAGGACGGATTGCTTTGGAAAGACGGTCGTTTGTGCGTCCCAAGTGTGGGCAATTTACGGGTGGAGTTGTTGTATGAGGCGCACCATACCAAGTACTCGATTCACCCGGGGAGCACGAAGATGTACCGTGATGTAAAGAAACTGTTTTGGTGGCCGGGCTTAAAGAAGGATGTGGCGCTATACGTAGCGAAGTGCCAAACTTGCGCCTTAGTGAAGGCGGAGTGCCAAAAGCCGGGAGGATTTCTTAAGTCCTTGCCTATTCCGGAGTGGAAATTCGACGACATCTCTATGGACTTTGTGCATGGTTTGCCAAGGTCGCAGAAGGGGAACGACGCCATTTGGGTGGTGGTCGATCGATTAACAAAGGTGTCGCATTTTATTCCGCATAGGAAGGACGATCCGGTGGAGAAGCTGGCGAAGCTTTATGTGGATAATATAGTACGACTTCATGGTGTGCCCCGCAGCATCATGAGTGACCGAGATGGGCGGTTCACGTCCAATGATTGTAGGCTGGTGCAGCAAATGTTGGGAACAAAGCTGAAGTTTAGCACGGCCTTCCATCCGCAAACGGATGGGCAGACCGAGAGGGTCAATAGAACCATGAAAGACATGCTTCGCATGTGTGTCTTGGACTTTGGAAAGCAATGGGAGGACCACCTTTATTTGGTGGAGTTCGCATACAACAACAGCTACCAAGCAAGTATTCAGATGGCGCCTTTCGAGGCCCTATACGGTAGAAGATGTCGCACGCCGTTGTCTTGGTTAGAAACGGGCGAGTCAAAGTTGTATAAGCGATCGGAAGTGGAGGATGCTACTTCTTTGGTAAGGACAATTCGGGAGAGGTTGCTTATCACTCAGGACCGACAAGCAAAGTACTATAATGCCAAGCACAGGAACGTGGAGTTCGCTGTGGGCGATTATGTATACTTGAAGATCAAGCCGTTCAAGGGTGTCTCGCGGGTGCGGCGATTGAAAAAGCTAAGCCCGAGGTACCTTGGACCGTTCGAGGTTCTGGAGCGAGTAGGAGAAGCGGCCTATCGGCTGAAGCTTTCAGTGGAGCTAAGTGGTTTACATGATGTATTCCATATTTCGGTGCTTCGGAAGGCGGTGCAAGAGCCTACGCAAGTGATCGCGGTCGATCAAGTGCCGGTGGATAGTGGGCTAACGACAAAGGTCAAGCCCGTGCGAATTGAGGACTCGGAGGTCAAGCGACTACGCAATAAAGAGATCAGGATGGTCAAAGTCCGGTGGGACAATTGCGGTCGTGAGGAGCTCTCTTGGGAGCGAGAGCAAACGATGCTTGACGAATATCTGGAGTTGTTCCGCTCAGGTACAAATTTTGTTTTGTACATGTTTTTCCCTTTATGTAATTTCGTGGGCGAAATTCTTTTAAGAGGGGTAGAGTTGTAACGCCCCGAAACTCAAAGGAGCAAAGGGGAATATTTTGGGACAATTTGAGTTCTGGCTGCAGGCACACGGCCTGGGACACGGGCGTGTCCCAGGGCGTGTCAAGCCTGTGTCGACACTAAGGCGTGAAGTCGACACTTTGGTCTCGACATTGTGTCGAGACTGGGCACACGGCCTGCGACACGGGCGTGTCGCAGGGCGTGTCGACCCATGTCGACACTTAGCCGTGAAGTCGACACAGTGCTTCGACGTTGTGTCGAGACACGGCACATGGCCTGCGACACAGGCGTGTCGCAGGGCGTGTCAACCCGTGTCGACACTCGTCCCGCGAAGTCGACACTTTGGTGTCGACAATGTGTCGAGACATGGCACACGGCCTGCGACACGGGCGTGTCGCAGGGCGTGTCGACCCGTGTCGACACTTAGCCGCGAAGTGTCGAGACCATGTACACGGCCTGGAGCCCAGGCGTGTCAAGGTGACACGGGCATGGACATGGGTGTGTCCTAGAACCCGTGCAGTGCTCGGGTTGAAAATGGGGAAAAAATCATGGGGTACACGGCCAGCTACACGGCCGTGTCAGGTGGAACACGGGCGTGTCAGCTCGAACACGGGCGTGTTCGAGACCCGTGTGAGGTTCCAGGTGATTCGATTTTGACGGCGAATGAGGCACACGGCCCTGGACACGGGCGTGTGCCAGGCCGTGTTCGGCCCAGATTGGGCATTTCAGTCCCGAATCGAAGCCGTTCATTTCTTTGACTGAAGATCCAACGGCTGGGGGTTGTTCCTGAAGGGATATACCCGGGTTTTGACTTAGAAAACCCTCACTTTTTCCACTTGTTCTCTCTCCAAACCCTTGGAGAAAGAAGAGCTAAGGCAAGAAGAAGAGGAGCTAGATCCGCCATTGGAGGAGCTTCGGAGCTCCGAATTGCAAGCCGACTCCGGATCCGCGGAGGCAACGCTAGTGCGATCATTTCCATCCGATTACTTTCCGATGGCGCCAAAGAGGAACGCAAGGGTAACGATCCTCATCTTGATCATGAATCGCTCCTTTTCTTAGCATAGTAAGCCCGCTCTCGCGAGTTTGCGGAGAGTTGGAGGCGTTCCTTCGGGTAGATATGTAAAGTCCCCGTGTTTAGAGTCCGTATGCGAGAACGAACATAGGCATTTTGGTTGAAGCCTACCCGGACATGTTAGTCCGGATCGGTGATGTTGCATTGCATAAGGCCGGAGAAGACTCCGTGCTATTGGGTGTTTTCGGGTTTTCTACGCGGTAGATTGCAGCAGGGAGCCTTGGGGACTAACCCAAAGGTGCACCCGGAAAACTGGGCGGATACGAGATCTTGCCAACTCGGTGGCCTGAGAGCCAACTTGAACATAACGGGGTTATGTGATTTGCGGTAGAATGGGACTCGGCGAAAGTTTGACCCGCGCAAATGGCTTAAATTGTCGTTGCGATGTGAGCACGGGTTAGATTGAGCCGTACCCGCTCTATGTCGTTCGGGTTAGAGAGACCTAAAGTTACATGGCACTCGCCGTTGGCATAGATGTGAGTCTTCGGCGGTCAATGGCTTAAATTGACGTGACCAATGCCAGGAAGACGAATTGCTCAAAGGAATGGCCGTCTAAGTGGCGGTGGTGAGTCCGGAATGTTAATGGCTTTAATTGACGTAACATCGACCGGTTCACCGAGAATGTGCCCTGAGTGCACGGGACGTGTGGCCGTACGAGCCAACGTCTGTGTTATAATGGCTATGGTTATATGCATTGCTCGCTTGTGCTAATGAAATGCAGGGAAGGAGCATCGCCGCCCCGAGTTGGGGGCGGGATCGTTATAATTTGGTCAGCATTGCTGACCGTTGCCTTGTTTGCCGTCGTGCGGTGGTGTGTTGCTTGCAGGTGCAGCTGGACCAAGCGGTCAGTAGCGGGCTAAAGCCCTTTTTGGGAAGCTGGCCCTCGAAGGCTCAAGTGGAAATGTTTTTCTGTTTTATTCATGTATGGCCGTCCTGCGTGCCGAGGTTGGTAAATCATGTAACAGACAAATGAAACATTTTGTAAGGCCTTAAGGCCGATTCTGGGTATTTTGTATACATTCCTACATGTTGTATTAGTGGACATTCATGCTTGTTGCTGGGTTCTTGTTTACAACTTATATAAACTGCTTCCGCTAGAATGCTCTGTATAGGACGTTGAGATTGGTTGGATGGTTTCCATAAGTAACCACCCGGTCTGTCTGTGGTATATGGCGTCGGGCCCCGGCCGGACCTACTACTATATGCTATGCGACGGATAGGGGGTGTTACACGGCGGACAGTGGCTGGATTGATAAATGAAATTTCCTAATCGGCAAGTCAAAAAACTCTATGGATGGTGTATCACGCGGACCGCTAAATCAGATCAAACTTAATTGCATTAAACGCAGAAAATAAAGAACATCGCAGGAAGCACACAGATACCAGAATATCCTTTCTATTTGATCAAAAAATTTTACATCTTTTTATCTATTTGGCGGACTGCAATCTTGAGTCTGCTACATTTACAAAAAAAAGCAAAAATACATTAATCTTCAACAGTCCTCTGTTTCTTTTCGGCAGGAGGTGGTGGACTTAGGCCTTCGACATCGACTTCCGGAGAATAGCCCTCCGAGCCGCTTCCACTTCTGCTATCTGATCCAGTGCTTGAGGCGGACTCGCTATGCGAGCTACTGTCAGCAGAGGAGGATGCAGAGGTGCTGGACTCGGCGGACTGTTCTCCGCCTCGCTGGCTTGAGCCAGTGTCGTCCGATGTTACCATGACGCCTTATTCTTCGCCTTGCTCTCCGCCTTCTTCTACTTCTTCTTCTCCTTCTTCTTTGCCTTCCTCTTCCTCGATGATAACATTTTTACCCTTCTCAGCCCGCTCCATTGCTGCGACCTGCGGTGCCAATTCCGGGAAGAGCTCCAAGAAGGGAACGCCGTCCTCTCCTTCCTTTGCAAAGCCGCCGCGGACAAATCGCTCGATGGCGACCTCGACGGTTTCCTTCACAAAGGGGAGCATGGCGGCCTGGAAATTGTTATTCTCCAAGTCGTAAGCGACCTGCAAAAAACAAAAGCAAACATCAGACAGATCGCGGTGGACTGCAAACAGAGACCGCTGTAAATGCAACTCACCCCAAGCTCCTCCTTTTGCTGAGCGACTTTCTTTCCTAACTGCGCATTTCTCTCCTTGAGCACTTTATTATTTTCCTAAAGATGCTCATTCTTCTTGAGTGGGTCTCTAGCCAAGGAGGATACAAAGTGGGTTGTAACCACACTATTCGCACTAGCCTGGGAGGCTAGCAAAGGGAGATCGGCAGCGGCCACCTTCTTCAGATAGCTCAAGTTGCGTTTTCCGTAGAGTGCGGAAATCGCAACATGGGCATGGTGAGTTATTTTAGGACTCTTCCACGAGGGGAGCGCGGTAGACAAGCGAACATGTTTATTCTTGCTATGCTAGTGGATCATAGGGTTCCCCCTAAGATCCTTCTGGCTGTTTCTAAAGCCGCTCATTGTGAAACTCTCAGAGGAAGAGTAATCCGCCGCGGGATCCCCCTCCTCTTTTCGCTTCCTTGCAACTTCTTATTTCTTCTCTCTTTGTGTAGGAATAAACCTGCTTGGAGTCCGATGCAGATTGACGGGTACCGCCAAGGTCGCTGCAAAAGCAGAAGAATTAAACACCAAGGTCGCTGCGGATACAAAACTAGAGTTCGCAAAAAAACTTACTTTCTTCGGGCAAAACGTCCGCCAAGCTCGCCAGTAGCGGAATGTAATGCTCAATGTCGAGCCTGGCATCAGCAAGGAATTCGACGATGGCAGACTCCATGGTGTCAAGCGGGACGCTCTTGAAGGCGGAGTCCACGCGCACTTGCGGATAGGTGTGCGCGAACCCTAGGTCTCCTTCAAAGATTAAGAACCTAGAGGTCCAGTTGTGGATCTTGTTGGGAAGGCCCACAACCTTCATCCCCCTGTAGTAAAAATATATCACCCCCGTGTAGGGGCGTCCTCCAGATGCAGTTATCGAGCGGACTGAGAACATCTTGCGGAAGATGTTCATAGAGAAAGCGATCTTCTCAGACCGCAAGTAGGAGATGAAGATGCAAATAGCAGCAAGAGTGTTGGGCGCGAGCTGGCCCGGCACCATTCCATAATGCTCGAAGATTTCGGCGAGCTCCCATAATAGCGAAAACTTGAATCTGCTGTCAAAATGATCAATTGGAATAGCGATCTGAGTCGCGGTTGAAAAATTCAGTCTTTCTTCATGTGCTGGAAGGCGGACAAGCAAGTTTGAATTCTCCATCTTTTTCTCAACAAAGGCCTCAAGATCGGCCTCAGTTAAAGTACACTTTCGGTGGACGACGACGTGGAATGCGACTGCAGCATCAGTCCTGGCGGATACCATTTTGGCAGGCAGGGTCCTTTAGCTCCAACAGTTTTCCTGCATAAAAGAAGCGGCAGGGCCATATTTATAGTTATAGTGTCTGACAGCTTTTTTGCCAGACCGCACAGCTCGCATTTTCAATCTGCATAGTCCGCAAAAATTCAATTTTTCACAGCAAAAGTTAAAGACAACGCTGATGCAAACAGAAGTTCACAAGAAAAGCAAAGTTCAAAGCACAAATTAAGGCGGACACAGTTTCAGTCCGCCCAGTTCGCAATTCTTCCCTCCTGCAGACAAGTTAAAATATAAGAGGCGGACACAGTTTCAGTCCGCTTAGTTCACAACATTTCCCACCTGCAGAAGTTAAATTAGGTGAAGAGGACACAACATTAGTCCGCACAGTTCGCCGTAGATCACAGCAAAAAAAGTAACATAATTTGCGGATATATTATTCAGTCCGCATGAAGCGCAGCATAATTCATTGCAACACAGCATATTGTTTAAAAAACGCACATAATTATACAATCAATCAAATTAAAATAAGTTCGTGATCGTGCGGAATTAGCGGTCTTTAGCTTCAGACCGCGTTGGCCTTTCCATCCGATCTCTGCACAAGTGCGCTGCTTGGTCGCTAATTTGAAGAATCTCGCTATACAGGCGGCAGATGTGATGATGAATGACGTTAATAGTCCGGTGCATGTGGGCAGCCTCCCGGTCTACCAGGCTAAGGGGCACCATTGGCTCCACTGCTGGCCTCGGCTCCTCGTCCGCGGCCTGTTGACCGTCCGCCGGTACTGCGACCTCCGGAGCAGCGCGATCTGGCAATCGCGACCTCTACTCAGCGACCTCAGCAGCCCGCTTCCCCTTTTCTTCCCGCGCCGACGCCAAGTGCTTGCCCTTATAGAAGCGGACATCATCCGCCAGCCTCTTCTTCTCCTTATCCGACCTCTCCAGCGCCCTTGAAATGCTGGCGATCTGGTCCTTCAAACCTTTCTCGCGTTCCGCGGATGCTCTTTCGCGCTCCTCCGCCTTCTTTAACTCTGCTTTAATATTCTGAATTTTAGCTTGAAATTTCTTTTCTAACTCCGTGATATCGCTCAGGAGGGGCTGCTCATCTCTTGCGGATTCCTCATGAGAGACTGCGTCAACACCAGTACTCGGCGTGACCACAATCTCTCCACTCTCGACAGAGCCTGGTGGAGATATTCTACCTGCAACAAAGAAAGTCAACTTCACATTCAAAAATAGTCCGCGGTGGACTCAAATAAAGGATAAAAGATCACATTTTTACATAACAGCAGCGAGTTGCCGACTATCGAAGATGATAGGCCGCCTTACCCGCTCTGAGTCGAAGGCGCTTAAACGCTTCTTCCATTCACGGTGAACTTTAGCTCTTTTCTCAGCAGCAGAACATTTTGAAACAACGATGTCGTCAGTTTCGGTGATGATCTTGATTGGTCTCGACTTCCGCGACGGCGACCTGTAAAGCCACTGACGCTTAAAATACTTAGGCGCAGGTTGAAGATTACCTGTTTGCAATAGCTCTGCAGCAGTCCGCAGATCCTCAGCGTTCTTGTCCGCCGCGGCCTACTTCGAGGCCGCCTCCACCACAGCTACATGAGCAGTGATTTTTTTTCTTCTGCTCCTCTATCTTTTACTTCAGTCTTTCCCTCTCTTCTTCCTCAGCAGCGGACAAAGAAGGGAGTTTGCTACCCTTATCCCCAGTGACTTCCACCTCAGACTGCTGCAGCACAACCAGCAAGGATTCGTTGATTAGATCAAGTTGATCGACATCAATAGAGTCTAGTATCTCATCCGTGGACAAACTAACCGTGGAGAGGGAATTGTCCACCTGGATTTGGGCCTCCGGTGTAATCAAGTCACTGTCGGGAACTTCTTACTCGTACGGTCTGTGTTGCAAGTCCGCATCTCTAGTCCGCTTGGAGATGTTCTTCTCTTTCATCGTGCGTAATTTCTTCTCGACCCGCTCGGCCACGGTCTACCCGTCCCTCTTCCTCTTCTTTCTAGAAGCTCTTTTCTCGGCAGAGTCCGCGGCAGCCATTCCTAAATCGGGCTGGCTCTCGCGGACAGTCTCAGGGTTCACAGCAACCAATGCCTTTGAAGGCGCGTCCTTGCCAACCTCTTCTCCCGAAGTCCGCCTATCTTCTTCATCAAGGTGGACGATGGGAACCTGGGCGTTGGGGGAAGATATTTTGGCCTCATTGTGTTTGCCAACAGTGTCCGCCGAATCCGCGGTTTTCTGGGAAGGGGCAGTGTCCGATAGAGTCAATAACTTTTCACTTCTCAGTGGTTCAGCGTCAAGAACTGCAGCATCCTCGCGCATATATATATCAGCGCGGCGGACTGCCTTCTCAGCAGGCATCTGGCCATGGGAGCTCTCTCCAGTGAAGCAGACAGGCTCCTCTCTCGTCGTTCTCTTTATTATTTTCTTAGTTTTCATGGGTGTTATTGGCTTCTCACTTTTTGCAGTTAGGCTAGTGAAGAAAGCGCCGAGCCTTGCCATGCCGGACTGCAAAGTGGAGACCGCAAGTGGTGAGTAGCGCCCCATGTCGATCGGGATTTTAAAACAGTTCCAGGCCCTCCAGCGATATTTATAGCGCTGGCGGCATTAATGAGACTTGCGGACTCGGCGGTTAAGAAAACATTTTCGAAGTTTTCCGGAAACTTAAAAATGTGCGGGGATTATGTTAACCACTCAGTCCGCAACACCTGCAAGACGCCAAGACCTCCTCTTCACTAACCGCGGACTCAGTTAGGCAGTCCGCCCAGTCCAGCAAAGCAGCAGCAATCGACCACCAAGGATGATCCCCCAGCGGCAGACTTAACACTCTGTTCGCCGGTCCGCCATGCCTTCGGACCTCTGGATTCTCTACGTTGGCGGACGCAGTATCCAGTCCGCCCAGGCCGCCGTCCTCCAGCAGGATTGCGCCTAGTAGCAGTTGATGGAATCTCCAGCCCGTGAGCCCAGTCCGCCCCTTCTGTGCGTACTGGCGTGTTCTTTGTTTTTGCTTCCCGTCACCGCTGCCCAATTCTCCTGTACCCCGGGCAGTCAGTTATTTTAGCCCTGCCCGTTTGGGCAGGCCCCTCATCCTATAAATAGGGGGAGGTGGTGCACCCAAGGCTCGCTGACTCGTGCCCAGGAGCCTATTTGTTAAAGGCCACGGACTCGAATCTAGTGCCTTGCGGACTCCAACTTGCTCAGCTCTTTACTTCCTTTTTCCTTCACTTGTAACCAAACCTTTCTTCAATTAAGAAAAAGCCCGTCGCAAGAGAGGCATTCAGGCCGCGACGGCGAAGTCTGTTGTTGTCGTGGCTCAGGGCTCTGCTATTCTTTTGGCTCTCGTCTGCTTAGTAGATTGCTACTCGCAGCCACTCCTCTCCCTTCTTTTCCCTTGTGCTCGAACCGTTAGCTGGTGGTGCTCGACCCCCTTTGCGTTTTCGTGCATCAACACTAGCAAAGACTCTGACCAAGGATCAGTCTATCAGCAAGCCTGATTTGGCTATTTCTGATGCTATCAAGAGCATGTCTTCTGGAAAGAAGACTGCTACTGTTGGCATTCAAAGCAGGCCAAATAAGTCTACTTGAAGACTTAGCTTTAACCAGATCTTAGCTGAAAGGAACCTGAGAAAGGCTACTGCTGTTCCTTCTGGACAGAGAGCTACTGTCAGCACAACTAGCAGACTAGCTCAGAAAAGAAGGTACAACCATCATGAGTACTGGTGTTGTGGTAAGGTAGGCCATTATGCCATTGATTGCTGACACAATCCAAGTGTGGCCAGAACTAAATTCATTCTACTAGTCAGAAAAACTACTGGTGGACATCTTCATTTTCAGACTGACATACACCAAGGACCCTATAAATATCAGGGTACTAAGGTAAAGTAAATATGCTTTGCAGGTTAGTCCAAGTGCCCATACCCCGATTTAGTACTTAAATAGTGGTTGTTCTAAGCACATGATTGGAACAAGGAGTAATCTGAAGGAGTTCACTCCATTGAAGGATGGACCCAAAGTGATCTATTGTTGTTCAAACAGAGGAGTCACCAGAGGATATGGTAAGATCACTAATGGCATAATCACTATCACCAAAGTGGTTTATGTGGAATGTTTATAACATAACCTAATAGGCATAAGCTAGTTATGTGATCTAGGCTATGTCACCTTATTCCACAAGGATGAGTGCTAGATTAAGAGGTCAAGTGAACAAGAGGTCATCTTGATTGGCACTAGGAGTGGGAACATCTATTTTTTAAATTTTTTATGTTTAGATATAGACACTCCTGTATGCCTAGTTGCAGATGAGAAAACCTCATACTATGTCCAGTGATACAAGAGGCTAGCTCATCTGAATTATAAAACCATAGGCAAGCACTTTAGTGAAGAGCTAGTTAGGAATGGTCCTAAGATGAAGATCACTAAGGAGGGTATCTGCTCTGCATGCCAAAAGGGCAAACAGACCAAGACCTCCTTCAAGGGCATTGGGACCAAAGACTCTGTGAGGTGCCAATACCTCCTGCATATAGACTTGTTTGTTCCTATGCCGGTTCATAGTCTAGGTAGGAAAATCTACACCCTTGTGGTTGTTGATGACTTTTCCAGATTTGCTTGAGTTTTCTTTCTTAGGTATAAGTCCAAAACCCCTGATGTCTTCAAGACATTTGTCAAGAAAATCTAGAATGAATTTGACAGTACTGTGGTCAAAATCAGAAGTGACCATGTGACTGAATTTCAGTCTGAATGCATGATAATGTTCTGTGAAGAGTAAGGGATTCATCAAGAATTCTCCTCCCCTAATACACCCCAACAAAATGGGATTGCTGTGAGAAAGAATAGGACTCTCATAGAGGTTGGAAGGACCTTTTTGAGTGACACATCTCTCCCCGAATACTTCTGAGCTGAGGTAGTTAATACTGGATGTCATGTACTTAACAGAGTTTCTATCAGCAAGAGCCACAAGAAGACTCCCTATGAGAACTTGAAGGGCAAAAAACCAAACCTGAGCTATTTCAGGATCTTTGGTAGTAAGTGCTATGTGCTAAACAATGGAAAGTCCAATGTGACTAAGTTTGCTGCTAAGTCCTATGAAGGGATTTTTGTTGGGTACAACAATCATATCAAGGCCTATAAGATCTACAACATGAAAAATCAAGTTATAGAAGAGTCTATTCATGTAGTTTTTGATGCGTCCACAATGATTAATAATGAGCTACCAAGCTCCTCTTCTAGTCTTGTATGTACTGAGCTGATGATGGACAAGCTAACTATCAAGGAGGCTGTCCCATTAGTTCAAGATGAATCTGACCGAGTGTGCATTCCAGAGGAAGCACAAGGCACACAGGTTGTGGGTGATGATTAACAAAGTTAATACAATGAAGATCAGGAAGTTGAAGCAAGATTTCTTCCATCAGTCAAATATCTAAGGGATCATCCAAGATACCAGATCATTGGTGATGCCAACCAAGGAGTAGTGACAAGGAGTAATAGTTTGAATAAAGCTTTGTATTCTAATTTCTTGTCACAGGTTGAGCCCAAGAGATTTGAAGAGGCCAACACAGATCAGTTATAGATTGTAGCTATGCAAGAGGAACTGAACCATTTTAAGAGGTGTATGGTCTGGAAGCTAGTTCCCAGACCACATGGACATAATGTGATCGTAGTCAAGTGGATCTACATCAACAAACTTGATGAAAATGATATTATAGTTAAGAACAAGGCTAGACTGGTGGCTAAAGGATACATGCAAGAAGAAGGTATTGCTTTTGATCAAACCTTTGCCCTAGTATCCAGATTGGAAGTCATCAGACTTTTACTTACATATATTGCATACCAAGGATTCAAGTCTGCCAGATGGATGTGAAGTCAGCCTTTTTCAATGGTGACTTAAAGAAAGAGGTTTATGTTAAACAACCTCTAGGTTTTATTGTTCCTAACTCACCTGATTCTGTTTATAGACTTAGTAAAACTCTATATGGGCTGAAACAAGCTCCTAGAGCTTAGTATGAGACATTATCTAGCTTCCTCATAGAGAATAAATTCTCAAGGGGGGAGATAGACTAGACCCTATTCCTAAGGGAATCTAAGGGCAAGATCATCCTAGTCCATATTTATGTTGATGACATAATCTTTGGATCTACTGATAACAACTTTTGGATAAAGTTTACTAAACTTATGCAAGGGAAGTTTGAGATGAGCAGTATGAGTGAGCTCAAGTTCTTCTTGGGCCTCCAAGTAAGACAGAATGATGATAGCTTGTCCATATCCCAGTCTAAGTTCATCAGGGAGTTGATCAAAAGGTTTGGTATGAAGAATGCCTCCACCATGAGAACTCTCATGGGGTCAAGTATGCCTATAAAAAAAATGAGGAAGGGAAACCTATTGATGAAACATTGTATAGAGGGATAATTGGCACCCTTATATACCTTAATGCAAGTCAGCCAGGCATCATGTATGCTACATGTGTTTGTGCTAGGTATTAGACCCGCCCTAAAGAATCTCACTACTCTACAGCTAAGAGAATTTTGAGGTATCTTAAGGGCACACCTGATCTTGGCCTATGGTACGCTGGAAATTGGGATTTTGAACTGACAGGCTATTCAGATGCAGATTTTGCAAGCTGCAAAGAGGACAGGAAAAATACTTCAGGCACATGTCAGCTCTTGGGAGGAAGACTAGTGTTATGGAGCAGTAAGAAGCAAACAAGTGTTGCAATTTAAAATTCAGAGTCATAATATATAGCTGTTGGGAGCTATTGTGCACAGTTGATGTGGATTCAGCATCAGGTCCAGGACTATAACCTCCATATAAGTAGAAGTCCTTTATTTTGTGATTCTACCAGTGCAATCTCTATAGCTAGGAATCCTATCTTAAACAATAGGACTAAGCATATAGAGATTAAGTATCACTTTACTAGAGAGCATATGTAATGTGAAGATATCAGTCTTGGGTTTGTCCCTACAGACAAGTAGGTGGCTGACATCTTCAGTATGCCACTAGATGAAGTAAAGTTCAACACCTTTAAGTTTGAGTTGGGTATGTTGAAATTGGTATAGCATCAGATGCTCCTCATATTGTTTTGGTTGCTGGTTGTACAACCTCTTGCAGGTTGAAAATACATTCAGTAGTATCAAGATCTCCAAGTGGTTCAAGAGTCTATCAGAAAGGATGATAAAAGATGCGCCAATTGAGGGGGAGCAAGTTCAGCTTCCTGTAGAGAAGTTGCAAGCAACTGATCATCTGTAATCAGATAGGAGGAGAAGATGTTCAGAGGAAGATAAGGCCAACACCTCCCAGACTATTCTACAGAAGTCAAAAAGGGGGAGATGGATGTGATCAAGGAAATGATCAAGTCTATGCAGCAAAATAAGGGGATCAGGGAGTAGTAATTATCACCTTACAGGTAAAGTAAATGGGGAGATTGTTGGAAAGAAGACAATGATCAAGCATCAGGCAGCAAAATGGGGGGAGCTGCAAGTGATCATCATCACCTTGCAGGCAAAGGAAGTGTGGTAATCTATAACCTGACAATCTTGTTATATGTTGTTAAGTTTGCCAATTTACTGTTTTATCTGTTGCATACGTTAGGGTATATCATTGACTAAGAATTCTATTTGAGCGTTTTGACTTCTTCAAATAGGGGAAGACTGTTAGGTCTATTGCTCACAATGTCCCAGATTTGTAGAAGTCAAACAAGTCAATGGTATACACATAGTTATATTTGATGTATGTTTAAGTTCATGCATGTAGGTTGGATAAGTATTCCAAGTGGTTGAGATAGGTGGTCACAAGGTAGAGGAGTGGAGAGACAGAAATCTATCTAAGTCCATAAGAGTTGAGTGAAGCAAGTTCACTCAACGCCAGATGTCAAAGAAGATGCTGGAAAAGCTGAAAATCGCCTAAGTCCATTGGTGTTGAGTGAACCTAGTTCACTCAATACTAGATACCAAAAATCGCTGAGTAATGTGTGGACAGTCAAAGCCCAACAATGTACAAAGTAATTCTGCTTCTAACTCCACAGGCGTTGAGTGAAGCCAGTTAACTCAACGCCAGATAACAAAAGCGCTAAATAAAGACAGGACAGTCAAAGCCTAGCAGGTTACAAAGACAATATTATGGCTAAGTCCACAGACGTTGAGTGAAGCCAGTTCACTCAACGCCAGTTGAGCAAAAGCATTGAGTCATGTTAATTCTATCTAAGCCAAAGAAGGAGACAATAAACTAACTAAGTCCAGAAGCGTTGAGTGAGGTCAGCTGACTCAACGTACAAAGAGGAAAGCGTCGACATAGCTATGGTCAGTCAAAGCTTAATGAAGATAGACAGAAAAATCTGTCTAAGTCCAGAGGCATTGAGTGAAGCCAGTTCTCTCAAAGAATTCAGTGCCTCAGTAAGCTGATAGATTTCAGAATTGCGGCTAAGTACAGACGCGTTGAGTGAAGCCAGTTCACTCAACGCCTCATGATGAAGACAAGTAATCAGTGGAGCGGCTAAGTCCAATGACGTTGAGTGATGAAGGCTCACTCAACGCACTCAACGCCTGGAAGCGCAAAAAGTTTGGCCAAGTCAAAATACATTGAGCGAAGGCCATTCACTCAGCTCTCTCAATACATAAGCAAGGCAGGGGAATTGTCTAAGTCCAAGGTCATTGAGTGAAGTTAGTTCACTCAACGCACTCAACGTCTGATGGTGCAGAGAATTTAGCTAAGTCCAGAGGCGCTGAGTGAAGCTAGTTCACTCAACGCACTCAACTCCATAGATGGAACTGAGAATTTGGATAAGTCCACAGATGCTGACATCAGCAAAAGTCAACAAAAGTCAATGGAATTCAAGCTCGTTACGGGAAAGCTGGAATCCACCATTGATGGCACCGATAGCCAGCTGTATGATATATTATGTAAAAGGAAGGTGGTAAATCAGCAATTAAAGCTGGGCCCGTGGGTCAAGAAAACTGTTGCATAGCAGAAGATAAAAGGAATGAGATCGGCGAAATCGAATGAAATTTTAGGGCTTTGTCTTTTCGAAAAGCGAGAGAACTTCGTTGTCTTCCACGCCATTGTTGCTTAGACAAGAAGAAGAAATTCAAATCAATCGACCTGAAAGTTTTTCCTGTTAGCTGTTGTCGTCTTTATAATCAACAACAAGATAGAAGGAGCAGCAAGGGCTAACCCTAGGTGCGGCCACTTCACAGCCTAAGCTGAGCAAATCCTGAAGATTATTTTATGGAGCAGTGAAGAAGAAATCTGGACTGATCTTTCTTAGGATAGACGGAGAAAGACACGGAGATAATTTCTCTGGTGTCAAATCAACATCAAACCATATTCTCTCTGTAAGATCCTTTTGGATCTGAGCTATAAGTCTGTGTTATAAAGGCTGAGATTGTAGGATCTATTATAGATCTGAGGTAGTACTCAAGAGTGAATCTGAGTGGTAGGATTCTGTTAAGAATCTGAGTGTAGGGCTTTGTCCTGAGTTGTTCGATCCTTTGGATTTGAGGTAGGGTTGTCCTCCTAGCATGAGTGGTAGGGCCTTTGGCCTGAGGTAGCTGATCTTCTGATCACTGAGTTATAAGGCTTTATGCCTGAGTTGTAAGTCTTGGAGGAGACTGAGTGGTCCCGCGGGATAGTGTTGTAAGCTCTTAGGAGATAAGTGTTAGAACCAGCTTTCTAATCCAGCCTAGAGTTCGGACCTGAGGTTGCAACCCACACCTAGTCTTCTTGAACCACCCACCCGACAAGAGTCGCAGGCCTAGAAATAGACCGTGGGGTCTCAGCTCGGAGGTCCCACCTCTTACCCGGAAGAAACTGAAGTCCTTCCCCTCCCTAGCCAATCGCTGAGCTAGGTGCCTGTGAGGAAGATATATAGAAGGGTTCAACAACCTCTCCAGGCACCTTGTCGGTCTATTTATAGGCCTCTGAGTCTGATCTACTAATATCCATACTGACCCGACCTGAAATTACCAAAATATCCTGGGTTGGGTCTGCCAACAGCCAAACTCCGCTGTCCTGAAGAGCTATATACAGACCACCAGGGGGAGAAGAGTTAAATTACCTGGGGCAGAAGAGTAAAATCCCCCTTGTTGGTAAAGAGGTAAAAAAAACTTTTCTCCCAGGCGGTGAGTGGGGGAAGTGGCTGGCGGGCGAGACAATCCCACCTGCTCGTCTAGCCGGCCTCTCGCCCCACTAGCCATCTCACCTTCTAAGGCCAGCTCGTGGCCCCAACGGGAGTCTCGCCTACTACAGAGGACCCCTGTATCGCCCTCTGTGAGTGGACATAAAGTCCCACTCACTCCTTCACATCATCTCGCCAGTTTTCCCGGGTCACTTCTGCTAACAAGGCCTCCCGCGAGACCAAGGTTATACACAATCCCCGCTCTTTTCGAGGTTGGCCCAAGATCGGAAAGAAAGTACAACCGGGGCTCGCGGTTGTCGGTATTCATTTTCAAGAAAATTTGGTAGGGCCCACCCCCTGGAGTCTATAAATATGAGTCCCCACCTCCACATGGAATGCCTCCCTTCCTCATTTCCGGTTCTCTCCCACCCTCAACATATCTCACAGCCACAGCTTTCGCGAACGTCTCGCGATGGTGCGCAAACAAAACAAAGCTAACATGGCTGCCCTGATGCTGCTTGTGGGGCGCACCCCGGCCTCAGTTCCTTCATCCTCTCGCCCGAAGAAGCCGAAAGCCGCCGGCTCTGCCTTCTCAGCCGACGCGACCTCCTCGGCACCCTCGATAGCTGATACACTTCCTTCCGTGCCTTCTAGGGAGAGACAGGTGATTCTGGGTTCCTCCTCTCGCCTCTCTTTTCTCTTATTGTCTCGCTTATTGACCATACTCTCTCAGGGAAATCTCGCCAACTCCCCTATGCCCACGAATCCTCCTGATGTCACCAACCAAACTCATCAACGCCCCGACTCGCCTTAGGAATCTTCCCCCCAAACTATGAGGAGAGAATAACTCTCGCGAATTATGGGAAATCCTCGTATCCCGAGTAAGAAAACTCATCCCACCTTTTTTGTTTCACACAAATTTCGGTTCCTTCATTATGATCTTTAACCTTTCCTTTTTCTGTACAGGTATCCAATTTGAATCGAGTACCGAGGGGTCTCCCGTGCCACCTCCCTTCTCACCTCTTCCTCGCCCTGATGAGATCGAAGATTATCTGGGTGATCCCATGGACACCCTGGAGTTGAAGCACCGGACAGCCGGGATGTTTTGAAAGTACACACAGATCATCCGCGAGATGGAGCTGGAGAAGCAGGCTTCTGATCGGCGCATTGACTGGCTGGAAACTGAGTGCAATCGCCTTTCTGCCGAGATCGAGGCCGATAGTGTGATGGATGGGACCGACCCCAGGCCATCATAAATGAGACAGACGAACACCTTCGTCACGCGCGTCATGGTCTAGTCGCCGCCTGTGCCTTCCATCTACCCAGTCGCCCTCCATGTGTGGGAGGTCGGGGTGGCTGCTGGAAGTGGCACAAAAATTGAGGGGTCTTGGAGTCGTCTCGCCTACATAAGACTTTCTTGTAACTTTGTCATGTATCAATCGGCCACCCTCCTTTTTAACCATTAATTTGTTATTAAATCCTCTTGGACAAGATGTCTGCCTCGTGCGGGATGAAATAATTAATTATGACAATTTATTATTATGACATTCTTGTCAACCCGTCGCGTCATGCAGGGTCTTTCATCATTACTGTGTTTAATCAATCTATTCTCTAATTAATCATTAATCATGATATTTTGGGCTCCTCGGAAGAATCGCCGCGACGCTTCCCGTCCCCGAGTTTTGGAGAGAGAGAGAGATAGAGAGAGAGGGAAGATGAATCGTTAGGTCGCCCCTTCGGCTTCCGCCTTTTCATTTTCCCGCTCAATCTCCTCTCTCCTCTCTATCTGCTATAAATACCCCTCTCCAGGATCCAGTTACTTTCACGCTGGTATTATTGTTCTTCGCTATTTTCGTGGTCCAGAGCTCTCGTCTACTCCTCCCTGCTTAGTACTTCTCGCATATCGCTCTCCCTTCACTCTTTTCTCCTCTTCCATTTCTGCCATCTCGCTGACTATGGGGAAGAAGAAGGTGAAGGTCGTAGCCGCTGCGGGAGGCGCTTTGCAGACCACGATTTCCCCCTCAGCAGGCTATCAGAGGAAGAGTACCATCGCTTCGCCAATGAGTTCCTTGCTGATGAATATCTGTCTCGCCCGCCCAAGTTCGGCGAGTGTATTAACACCTTCTACCCCGACGAACTAGCTTTCCCCATCTCGCACTTCGAGGCAGGGCTAAGACTCCCCCTCTAGCCAGAGGTTAAACAGGTCTTCAAATACTTTGGCGTTGTTCCTGCGCAGTTCAACCCAAACACGATTTTGATGCTGGTCGCTTTCGCCAATTACCTACGGCGAGAGCACATTGAATTCAGCTTGACCGCATTCCGCAAGCTGTTCATCTATCACACCAAAGATGACGACGTTTCTTATTTCACAGGCCCAGGCCTAAAGGTTTGCACGACGCCAAACAAGAATCACCATTGGCTTACTCGCTTTGTTTTCATCCGTGGGAACCTGGGAGGCATCCCTCTCGCCCCGGTGTCGCCGGCCGAGGTGTACTATGAAACCCCCAAAGTTGGGGGTGCCGATAAGGCTGTCTGCGACTTCTTTGCAGGGAAAAATTTCGAGGTCAACTTCCTTCGGCGAGACCTCGACTCGCTTCTTCCCGTCCTTCCTGGTGAAGGTATATTCTTGCCCCCTTGTCATTATGCATACCTTCTTGCTTTATTCTAACCACTGTCTTGCTCAGAAGAGAGGACTATTCCTATCCACCCCCCTTATCAAAGCAACCGGGGTCTCGCTCTTGCGAGTATGGCGGTGGAGGCAGCAAAGGAAACGCTGACCCCCACCCCCAAGAAGAGGCCTGCAGATGATGCCGCTACCTCTCGGCAGAGCCCGAAGAAGAAGATGAAGAAGACGGTGTCCTTCCCGATGGAGAAGAAAATAACTGCTCTTAAGGAAAGGAAGGAAATGTCGGGTTCCCTGACCCCCATTTCTGTGGAAAAGTCTCCCTCACCTCACCATCAAGCCGTCTCGCCTGCCCGGGAGACGGCCCTACCTGATCAAACCACCACCACCACTGTTCAGCCCACCGATCTTCCCCCTCGAGAGGAGGGCTCTTCCAGCCGCCCAGCCTCCTCCTCGCATCCAAATTACGACATGGGTCCCGCGACGGACGATGCCGCCGACGAGCCAGTACTCTTATGGGAGAAGGATGCCAACCGTGTGTCTGTGTCTACCCTCCTTCCCTCCCGGAAGGAGAAAGCCCGCCCACCAGTCATGTGTTATCCCTCGGGTACGGGATATACGGCGGCCTTGGAACGGAGCCCGCGGAAAATGAAGTGTCGCGAGACCTCATCCTAAAGTCCGCCCATGCCCAGTTTGGCTCCATGGAGCTTTCGTACCAGATCTCATGCTGCCTGGTCTACAACAACAAGAAGTGGACGGAGGCCGAGGACAGCATTGCAAAGGAGCGCGAGAAGTCCAACGACCTCGAGAAGCGGCTGGCTGTCGCCGACAACCTCCTCGCGCGAAGCCAGGGCGGTGTGGTGAGATTTTTAATTGTCACTCGCCGGTCTCGCTTGCTGGCTATTCATAAACTTATATTGACTGACAACCTTCTCGCACGATGCCGAGACTGTTGATCGCATGTGCTCGCGCATTGTGTCTTTGGAGGGAGAGATCAAGAAGTTGAAAGCTGAAAATGCCCGTCTTCGAGGCAGCACCGCGCTCCCTCCAAATCCGTCCCAAGCTCCCCTACCATCTCGCTATTCCGTGGACGAGGTCGACGCTCTCTACCGAGACTCAAACATCAAGGAGGTGGAGCTCGTTCTCCAGATGATGAAGGAGCTGGGGGTGGTCCGGGACGATGTCGAGACGGTTACCGTTCAGGACTTGGTCCCCCAGTTGTATGGCGAGACGGATGACAACTCCATCTCCGATGGCGAGGAGTGAAAAGATGTCGAAGTCTGGGACCTTCCCGCCTCTTTTTTATCTTCTCTTGTACTTATAAATATTTCAATTTCTTGTAATAGTGAAGTGTTTCCTGCGAGTGTTTCTTTTCTGTGATGAACAAAGGGAATTCTATTACAACCTCTTGCACTTCTTACTTCATCGTGCTTTATCCTGCTATTTCGCTTGATTAGTTACTTAAAAAACGCTAGTCACTGGGCTTCCCCTTGCCCTTGCCGCGCGCGAAGCCTCCTATGCCTTTGCTCACCTCTCGCCGCGAGATCGGCCCAGCACCGTAAAAACCTTGGAGATCAATCGCTCCTCATGACAGGTCCCTCATTTTTATACTAGTCATGTACCTTTTATAGTGAACACCCACTCGCTGCGAGTGAGACCACCCATGTCGAGTACCCTCCAGAGGTGTTCCTCCCCCTCGGCATTGCCTCCAATTCTTCCTTTTCCAAGGAATTATCTATCAATATTCTGACAAATATGGATATCTCTCTGTGAGCTCTTACCACTTGCCCTGCCAGCTAGATGAGGGCCTGGTCAACGGATCTATTCGTGGTCTTCTCTCCCAAACATCTCCAACCACCGAGTGAGCCTACAACCCTGCCAGCTAGATGGGAGCCCGGTCAGCGGGTCTACTCGGGGTCTCCTCTCCAAAACACCTCCAAACACCGAGTGAGACTATAGCCCTGCCAGCTAGATGGGAGCCTGGTTATCGGGTCTGCTCGGGGTTTCCTCTCCAAAACACCTCCAACCACCGAGTGAGCCTACAGCCCTGCCAGCTAGATGGGAGCCTGGTCAGCGGGTCTGCTCAGGGTCTCCTCTCCAAATCACCTCCAACCACTGAGTGAGCCTACTGTCCTGCCAGCTAGATGAGAGCCTGGTCAGATGGTCTGCTCGGGGTCTCCTCTCCAAATCACCTCCAACCACCGAGTGAGCCTACAGCCCTGCCAGCTAGAGGAGAGCCAGGTCAACGGGTCTGCTCGAGGTCTCCTCTCCAAATCACCTCCAACCACCGAGTGAGCCTACAACCCTGCTAGCTTGATGATAGCATGGTCAGCGGGTCTGCTCGGGGTCTCCTCTCTAAATCACCTCCAACCCCCCGAGTGAGCCTACAACCCTGCTAGCTAGATGAGAGCCTGGTCAGCAGGTTTGCTCGGGGTCTCCTCTCCAAATCACCTCCAACCACCGAGTGAGCCTACAGACCTACCAGCTAGATGAGAGCCTGGTCAGCGTGTCTGCTCCGGGTCTCCTCTCCAAATCACCTCCAACCACCGAGTGAGCCGACAGCCCTGCTAGCTAGATGAGAGCCTGGTCAGCGGGTCTGCTCGGGGTCTCCTATCCAAATCACCTACAACCACCGAGTGAGCTTACAGACCTGTTAGCTAGATGTGAGCCTGGTCAGCGGGTCTGCTCGGGGTCTCCTCTCCAAATCACCTCCAACCACCGAGTGAGCCTACAGCCCTGCCAGCTAGATGAGAGCCTGGTCAATGGGTCTGCTCGGGGTCTACTCTCCAAATCACCTCCAACCACCAAGTGAGCCTACAACCCTGCCAGCTAGATAAGAGCCTGGTCATCGGGTATGCTCGGGGTTTCCTCTCCAAATCACCTCCAACCACCGAGTGAGCCTACAGCCCTACTAGCTAGATGAGAGCCTGGTCAGCGGGTCTGCTCGGGGTCTCCTCTCCAAATCACCTCCAACCACCGAGTGAGCCTACAATCCTGCCAGCTAGATGAGAGCGTGGTCAGCAGGTCTTCTCAGGGTCTCCTCTCCAAATCACCTCCAACCAACGAGTGAGCCTACAGCCCTGCCATCTAGATGGGAGCCTGGTCAGCGGGTCTGCTCGGGGTCTCCTCTCCAAATCACCTCCAACCACCGAGTGAGTTTATAACCATGCGAGCTAGATGAGAGCCTGGTCAGCGGGTCTGCTCGGGGTCTCCTCTCCAAATCAGCTCCAACCACCAAGTGAGCCTACAGCCCTGCCAGCTAGATGAGAGCCTAGTCAGCGGGTCTGATCGGGGTCTCCTCTCCAAATCACCTCCAACCACAGAGTGAGCCTACAACCCTGCCAGCTAGATGAGAGCATGGTCAGCGGGTCTTCTCGGGGTCTCCTCTCCAATTCACCTCCAACCACCGAGTGAGCCTACAGCTCTGCCAGCTAGATGGGAGCCTGATCAGCAAGTCTACTCGGGGTCTCCTCTGCAAATCACCCCCAACTACCGAGTGAGCCTACAACCTTGCCAGCTATATGGGAGCTTGTTCAACGGGTTTGCTCGGGGTCTCCTCTCCAAATCACCTCCAACCACCGAGTGAGCCTATAGCCCTGCCAGCTAGATGGGAGCCTGGTCAGCGGGTCTTCTTGCGGTCTCCCTACAGCTATCTCCACACTTCACCTTTAATGTCATGAAAAGGGACACCCGCAATTTCATCAAAAGGTCACATCCAAATTGCAAGCATTGAATAATAAAAACGCAATGAACAAAATGTGTTACGGATAAAATCTCTTCAAGTCATCACCACTTCGGGCGTGATCAAGGGGTACCTGTTCACATCCTGGAGGTGGTACCCTCTCGACTTCAAGACCTCCCTTACTACAAAAGGACCGTCCCAATTTGTATTGAGCTTTCCTACGGAGGCCCCTCTACCTGCTGCATCCACCTTCTTGAGAACCAGATCACCCTTTTGGAACTGTTTAATCCTTATATGCTTGTCAAAGTATCTCACCATCCGGTGCTTGACCTCCTCCTATCAGATCACGACCATATCCCTGAGTTCCTCCACAAGATAAATGGAAAGTTTTTGTTCCTCCATGTTCTCTTTCATCCATCCTTCGGCTCCCTCTCTTGCAACAGCTACTCTCGGTGATGTGACCTCGAACTCTACTGGTAGGACAGCCTCCGAGTAGTGAGAGAGCTTAAAGGGGGTCTGTCTAGTGGCGGTGTTTGGTGTGGTTCTCAAGGCCCATAAGACTAAAGGAAGCTGTTCCACCCAGCTCCCCCTCAGGTTCTCCACTTTCTTCTTCAAAAGGTTAACAATGATCTTATTTGCTGCTTCCACTTGTCCATTGCTCTGCGGGTGATGAACCAAGGCAAAGCGGAGATCTATACCCAGACGAATGCAGAAGTCCACGAATTCTCTGCTAGCAAATTGCGGCCCATTACCAGTCACAATGGCCATCGGTAGCCCATGCCGGCAGATGATCTCTCCCCATACAAACTTTTTGACCACCTGTGAAGTCACCTTGGCCAACGTCTTTACCTCCAGCCATTTTGAAAAATAGTCTACCATGACTAGCAGAAACGTCCTTTGGCCACTTGCCTGGGGAAAAGGACCCACCAGGTCTAGCCCCCATATTACGAAGGGCCAGGGAGCCGTGATGGTTCGTAGCCTCTGGACTGGAAGGAATTGGAGGGGGGCGAACTCCTGACACATTTGACATCTTTTTGCAAACTCCTCTGCATCCTTCTTGAGGGTGGGCTAGAAGTACCCCTGCCTCAGCACTCTCCCCACCAGAGTTCAGCTTCCTGAATGACTGCTACATTCTCCCGAGTGAATTTCCTCCAGGACCCTTGGAACCTCCTCCTCTAACACACATCGAGCCAGCAGACCAAACCGTGTCTTAAGGTACAACGCTCCATCTTTTAATAGGTAGTGCGCCGATTTGTACCTAGCATGATTCTTATTGAGATTGTTCGCGGGTAGTTGCCCCGAGGTCAAAAAGGTAATGAAGGGGTCCATCCAAGACCCCTGCTGGTTTATCTCCATGAGCTCTCCCTCTTCTATGTATGGCCTGAAAAGTTCTGTTATCGTTTCTCCAGCTCGAGGGCCATACTTGGCGAGCTGGTCCGCCAGAGCGCTCTCCTCCCTCAGGACGTGCCGAATTGAAAAGCTTCGGAACTGCCCGATGATGTCTTTGACCTTCCCTAGGTACAGCTGGAGGGTGCGCTACCTTGATTTTAACTCCCCTTTGATCTGGCCCTCCACCACCATGGAGTCCGTCGTGACCTCAATATCTTGTATGCCCAACTCCAGAGCTAACATGAGCCTTTCTATGATCGCCTCATATTCCGCTTGGTTGTTGGTGATCGGGAAGTGGATCTTCAAGGTCTACTCATTCCTGGTCCCCTCCGGATTTACCAAGATCATTCCCCCTCCAAATGAATTTCTTCCTGACGCCCCATCTACCATCATCTTCCAAGCCGCTCAAGGGGACGCTTCAGTCTCTTGGACCTCAACTATGTAGTCCACCAGGAAGTCAGCAACCCCTTGTGCCTTGATGGCAAGCCGAGGAATAAAAGCGAGTTTGAATTAACTGAGCTCTATTGACCACTTGGCCAGCCTCCCAGAGTGCTCCACCCCCTCCAAGATACGACGGAGGGGGTGATCTGTTACCACCTGAATAGAGTGAGCCTGAAAATATGGCCTGAGCTTCCTAGCTGAGACGATGAGGGCAAATGCTAATTTTTCAAGAATGGGGTACCCGATCTCTGCCTTATTTAGGACCCTGCTCACGTAATAGATCGAAAACTGCTTCCTCCCCTCCTCTCGCACCAGAACCGAGCTCACGGTCCCCATCCCTACTCCCAAGTATAAGAACAAGACCTCTCCTTCCCTCGGCCCCTGGAGTAAAGGCGTCTGGGTGAGCTGTTGTTTTAGAGCCTAAAAATCCTTCTCACATTTGGGGGTACACTCGAATTTCTTGCCCCCTCTTAATGTCCGGAAGAAAGGCGAGCATTTCTCCCAGGCTCGAGAGAGAAACCTGCTTTGCCCGGCCAGCCTGCCGGTAAGACGTTGGACTTCCTTAGCATTTTTGGGAGACTCCAGTTCTAGAACTGCCTTCACTTTATCAGGATTGGGCTCCACTCTGGATGGGGTGAGGAGGTGTCCTAGGAACTTCCCCCTATTTGCTCCAAAACACATTTGAGGGGGTTGAGCCTCATTTTATATTTTCTTAAAGTTCCAAAGGTTTCCTTAAGATCCGAGTCATAAGATCTGAGGCCCCAACTTTTGATCATCAAGTCATCCACATAAACCTCGAGGATCCTTCCTTTCTGTTCTCGAAAGATCCGATCCATCATTCTTTGGTAGGTTACCCCCACATTTTTCAACCCGAAGGGCATCATATTAAAACAAAAGCACCCATCCTCTGTGACGAAGGTGACGTCCTTAACGTTCAGAGGATGCATGCGTATTTGGTGATATCCTGAAAATGCATCTAAAAACTCACAAGAGAGAAACCGGCGGCTGAGTCAACCAGCGCGTCGATTCGAGGCAGCGGGTAACAATCCTTAGGGCACGCTTTATTTAAAAGAGAGAAGTCTACACACATTCTCCACTTTCCCTCCCCATTTTTAACCATTACAACATTACTCACCCATCCTGGATACTTACAGGGGGACTCAAACCCCGCCTTAAGTAGCTTTTCTACTTCCTCTCTAATGGGTCCGGCCATCCTGGAGGCGATGGCCCTTTTCTTCTGCTGCACTGGCCGGGTGTCGGGGTCGAGGTTGAGACAGTGGCAGGCCACGTCCGCATCGACCCCTGGCATGTCGGCCGCACTCCAAGTGAAGACCTAAATGTTCCTTTGCACGCATGCCCTGATCGTCTCCCGGTCTTCCGGGCTAAGCTCGCCACTAACCTTGATCTTCTCCTTCCTTCCTTCTTTAGTGAAGATCTCCACCTCTAGCACTTCCACAGCCGCCTTTAGCCTTGACGGTTCCTCTCTCCCTCCTGCTCTCCCAGTGCATCATGCTCTCCAGTCCCGACCTCCGTGATAACCACCACCATTTCCTCCTCAAGCACCTTCATCTCCCGCCTGCTAGAGTCCTCTCCCTCTAGTAGCGAGATTCTTTTTTTTTCCAGCCGGGTTCCCCTCCCGGGTACAACGCTCCATCTTTTAATAGGTAGTAAGCTAATTTGTACCTGGCATGCTTCTTATCAAGATCGTCCGTGGCTAGTTGCCCCGAGGTTAAAAAGGTAAAGAAGGGGTCCATCCAAGACCCCTGCTGGTTTATCTCCATGAGCTCACCCTCTTCTATGGATGGGCTGAAAAGTTATGTTATCGTTTCTCCAGCTCGAAGGCCATACTTGGTGAGCTGGTCTGCCTAAGCGCTCTCCTCCCTCGGGATGTGTCGAATTGAAAAGCTTCGGAACTGCCTGATTATGTCTTTGACCTTCCTTAGGTACAGATGGAGGTTGGGCTCCCTTGATTCGAACTCCCCTTTGTTCTGGCCCGCGACCACCATGGAGTCCATCGTGACCTCAATATCTTGTATTCCTAGCTCCCGAACTAACCTGAGCCCTGCTATGATTGCCTAATATTCCGCTTGGTTGTTGCTAATCGGGAAGTGGATCTTCAAGGCCTGCTCAATCCTTGTCCCCACCGAATTTACCAAGATCATTACCCCACCAAAGGAATTTCTTCCTGACGCCCCATCTAACATCATCTTCCAAGCCGCTCTAGGGGACGCTTCAGTCTCTTGGACCTCAACTATGTAGTCCACCAGAAAGTCAGCCACCGCTTGTGCCTTGATGGCAAGCCGAGGAATAAAAGCGAGGTCGAATTAACTGAGCTCTATTGACCACTTGGCCAGCCTCCCAGAGTGTTCCACCCCCTCCAAGATGCAATGGAGGGGGTAATCCGTTATCACCTGAATAAAGTGAGCCTGAAAATATGGCCTGAGCTTCCTGGCCGAGACGATGAGGGCAAATGCTAATTTTTCAAGAATGGGGTACCCGAGCTCCGCCTTCTTTAGGACCCTGCTCACATAATACATCAGAAACTATTTCCTCCCCTCCTCTCGCACCAGAACCGAGCTCACGGCCCCCGTCCGTACTCCCAAGTATAAGAACAAGACCTCTCCTTCCCTCGGCCCCTAGAGTAAAGGCGTCTGGGTGAGCTGTTGCTTTAGAGCCTGAAAAGCCTTCTCACATTCGGGGGTCCACTCGAATTTCTTGCCCCCTCTTAACGTCCGGAAGAAAGGCGAGCATTTCTCCCCGGCTCGAGAGAGAAACCTGCTTAGCCCGGCCAGCCTGTCAATAAGACGTTGGACTTCCTTAGAGTTTTTGGGAAACTCCAGTTCTAGAACTGCCTTCACTTTATCAGGATTGGGCTCCACTCTGGATGGGCTGAGGAGGTGTCCTAAGAACTTCCCCCTATTGGCTCCAAAAACACATTTGAGGGGGTTGAGCCTCATTTTATATTTTCTTAAAGTTCCAAAGGTTTCATTAAGGTACGAGACATGAGATCTGAGGTCCCAACTTTTGATCATCAAGTCATCCACATAAACCTCGAGGTTCCTTCCTTTCTGTTCTCGGAAGATCTGATCCATCATTCTTTAGTAGGTTACCAGCGCATTTTTCAACCCGAAGGGCATCATATTAAACCAGAAGCACCCATCCTCCGTGAAGAAGGTGACATCTTTAACGCTTGGAGGATGCATGCGTATTTGATGATATCCTGAAAATGCATCTAAAAAACTCATAAGAGAGAATCTGAGGCTGAGTAAACCAGCGCGTCGATTCGAGGCAGTGGGTAACAATAATTAGGGCACACTTTATTTAAAAGATAGAAGTCTACACACATTCTCCACTTTCCCTCCCCCTTTTAACCATTGCAACATTACTCACCCATCCCGGATACTTACAGGAGGACACAAACCCCGCCTTAAGTAGCTTTTCTACTTCCTCTCTAATGGGTCCAACCATCCTGGAGGCGATGGACCTTTTCTTCTACTGCACTGGGCGGGTGTCGTAGTCGAGGTTGAGATGGTGGCAGGCCACGTCCGCATCGACCCCTGGCATGTCGGCCGCACTCTAAGCGAAGACGTCAATGTTCCTTTGCACGCATGCCCTGATCGTCTCCCGGTCTTCCGGGCTGAGCTCGCCACTAACCTTAATCTTCTCCTTCCTTCCTTATTTGATGAAGATATCCACCTCTAACACTTCCACAGCCTCCCTTAGCCTTGACGGTTCCTCCTCTCCCTCCTGCTCTCTAGTGCATCATGCTCTCCAGTCATGTCCTCCGTGATAGCCACCACCATTTCCTCCTCAAGCTCCCCCATCTCCCGCCTGCTAGAGTCCTCTCCCTCCAATAGCGAGATTCTTCATTTTTCCAACCGGGCTCCCCTCCCGGGTGACCCACCTGCATCCCCCATTTTCCTCTTTTCTTTTCTCCTTCCTTCTCCTTCCTTAGACCACCTCTCCTCTTCTACCTCCATCTCACCTTCCTTTCCGCCTGTCATTTCCATCTCCCCCGCAATGCCTCCTACCACTTCTACTTCCTCCTCTCCCTTGACTTCTTCTTCTTCCTCTTCCATCCTCGTCTCTCGGTCCTTCTCTCCCGCCGTTTCCGGCTCCCCCGCAATGCCTCCTACCCTCACCACTTCTCCCTCTCCTCCAGTCTCCCTTTCAAACTCCTGTTGCCATTGTTCCATACTATTCTCCATCTCTTCAGCCTCTTCCTGCCACGAGATAGTGTTCATCGCCGTCACGTAGCATTCCCTGGCTGCCTTCGGGTCTCCTCGCACTCTGATTTGGGTACCTCCAGAGTTGAGCTTCAAGCACTGGTGAAAAGATGACGGCACACATCTGAAAGCGCTGATCAAGGGGCACCCAAAAATGGCATTGTAACTGCTGGGGGCATATACTATGATGAAGCGGCAGTTCCTAGATAGTCACGCCAGGGTTACCCGGAGCCCTACTCCCCCCTCGACCTCCTTCGTCTCTCCTGAGAATCCAAATAATGGTTCGTCACCTGCCAGCACCCTCCGGTCCTCCACCCTCATCTCGTTGAATGCCTTCTTGAAAATAACATTCACTGAGCTCCTGTTGTCCACCAGGATTTGTGATACCGTGAAATTTTCATTGGCGGTCCTAATCACTAGTGCGTTGTAGAAAGGGTCTTCATGGTCCGGCATGTCCTTCCTCGAAAAGGTGATTTTCTAATTCGGGGGAGGGGATTGCAATGTCGAGGCTACGCTTCGACGATACATAGTGTGAAGGCTCACTTTTCGAGTAGCCTCGATCCCCCCCCATGGATTACTCCAATTCCTCCCCGGTCTCCAACGTCCGCTCGATCCACACATCAATCTTCCTCTCTGGTTCTTGTAACCTCTTCTATCCGTACCGACCTCTGCTGCTCTCCTACTCCTCTAGCTCTTTTCATTTCCAGAAACTCTGGGCAGGTAGCCGTTGCGTGGTCTTCCTCCTCATGGAAGTCACAGTATGGAAAGGCTACCTCCCCCCCTTGCCTCCCTTCTTATGGGTTCCTCCTCCTTCCTGCTCCTGCTCCTCTTCCTCTTTCTCGGCCTCTGCCCCTCACTCGACTGATTGTCATAGCTTGCTGGGGCGGAGGTACGGGCGGTCTATGACCGTACCCACAACCCTTGCTGGTGAAATCTTCCAGGTCCTCCCATTTGTTTCCTTCCTCCCTGGGGAAACCCTCTCTCGTGCCCTAAGGCTGGACCCTCCTGCTGCCTCCATCCCCACTCCTGGCATGTCGGGGCCATCGGCTCTTCCCTTCTCCTCACTTCCTGCTGTCTCCCTCCTGATTCTCTCGACTCCACCTCCGTCAGCCTCGCTAGATTTTTGGCAAAGGTTGGATTCGCCGCCTCCATTACTATTTCCTTTGTAGCCTTCTCCATTAGTCCTTCGAACGACAGCGACGCCTTCCAAGTGAGGCTCATCTTGAAGAAGCCTTCCCGTAGCCCCATGGTAAAGGCCATCTGGAGGGAGAATCCAGGCACCTCCTGGATGTTCAGGATCTCCTCCTAGAACTTGTCCACATACTGATCTAAAGACTCATCCGTCCTCTACTTAATTAAGAAGATAGACTCTGGGTACTTCTTCCTCTTCTTCGAAGTTGAGAAACGTAACTAGAAACTCCTGCTCAGGTCCTCGAAGCAGTATATCGATCCTGTCGGGAGCTGGTGAAATCAGTTCCTAGCCTTGTCCTTTAGAGTGATGGCAAAAAGACGGCATTTAAACGCGTCCGTCATGGGCCTGATCGAAACCGTATCCTCGAACCACTGCAAGTGATGAAGGGGGTCATCTTTCCCCATGTAGTAGTTCATCTTGGGTTCCCGGAACCCCTCCGGGATGGGACCCGACAAGATCAACTCACAAAAAGGCGACAATCTCGCCACCGGTCTCGCCGCCCCTACTAGCGCGACTACCTCCCCTGGCGAGATGGCGCTCGCTGGGCTGGGAACAGCTCCCTTTCAGCCATGTCTCGCCCGCCTCCTTCCACCATCACTTCCTTCCCCGGTCGCCTTCCTGGTGCATCTTCTCCCACTCGCGCCGAGACGAGCTCTTCTTGTGGCGCGAGAAAGGGCACCTGAGGTAGCGGGGTTGAACAGTCCCCTTGTTGCGAGATCCCTTGCAGCAGGTCCATGATACCTTTAATTGATGTCATGAACTCTTCTCTTCCCACAAATCCTCCCGGGTTATCGTACCCCTCTTCATCTCATTCCACGTGGCCTCCCGCCATGTGGTTGCTCAAGCTTCTCCTCTGAGGGCTGCGGTCAACGCTCACCGCACCAAAAATGTTAGAACCAGCTTTCTGATCCCTCCTAGAGTTCGGACCTGAGGTTGCAGCTCACACCTACTCTTCTTGAACCACCCACCTAACGAGAGTCACTGGCCTAGAAACAGACCGTGGGGTCTCAGGTCGGAGGTCCCACCTCTTACCCGGAAGAAACTTAAGTCCTTCCCCTCCCTAGCCAAACGATGAGCTAGGTGCCTGTGAAGAAGAATACGGAAGGGTTCAACAACCTCTCCAGGCACCATGTCGGTCTATTTATAAGCCTCTGAGTCTAATCTGCTAATATCCATACTAAATCGACCTGAAATTACCAAAATACCCTGGGTTAGGTATGTAACGGTCCAGGCCCATCCCATGGGAACCCGCTGGACCGCCGACCTACCAGAGTCCAGACCCGGGCCCACTCATGGTAGTCAGCCTATCACATTCAAGCCTGCAGGCCATGCACCCCAACCCCTCTCCGGCCCGTTTATCAGCACGGTAGGTTGTTGCCACTAGGTCTCGAACCCAGGACCTTGATAAGAGAGCTTTCCACCACTCCCTCATCACCAACTGAGCTGCAGCTCAGTTGGTGATGAGGGAGTGGTGGAAAGCTCTCTTATCAAGGTCCTGGGTTCGAGACCTAGTGGCAACAACCTACCGTACTGATAAACATGCCGGAGAGGGGTTGGGGTACATGGCCTGCAGACTTGAATGTGAAAGGCTGACTATCATGAGTGGGCCCGGGTCCGGACTCTGGTAGGCTGGCGGTCCAGCGGGTTCCCATGGGATGAGCCTGAACCGTTACAAAAAGTGCACTTTTTTGTAAAGTGCTTGGGCTGCAGCCCGGTAGCGTCGCCTAGAGCCGAGCCGTGACGTTGTCACGTTGGATCGGCTAGGGTCGTTACAATGTATGCCAACAGCCAAACTCTGTTGTCCTGAAGAGCTATATGCAGACCACTAGGGCTAGAAGCGTAAAATTACATGGGGCAAAAGTGTAAAATCCCCCTTGGGGGTAAAGAGGTAAAAACAGATTTTCTCCCAGGCGGCGAGTGGGGGAAGTGGCTGGCGGGCGAGACGATCCCACCTGCTCGTCTCGCCGGCCTCCCGCACCACAGGCCATCTCGCCTTCTACGGCCAGCTCGCGGCCCAACGGGAGTCTCGACTACTGCACCCCCGTCTCGCCCTCTGCGAGTGGACGAAAGGTCCCACTCGCTCCTTCACCTCATCTCGCCAGTTTTCTCGGGTCACTGCTAACAAGGCCTCCCGTGAGCCCAAGGTTGTACACCGAGAGATTAGAGAAGTGCCTTGTCTAACACACTGTTAGAAAGTCGAGAGGTATAGTGGACGTACTTATAATCTAGGGAACCACTATAAATTCCTATATCGTCTGGGTGAATGTCTTGAAAGCAATAGGAAGTAAATTACCACTCACATCCTAAACTTATAAAAGTTAAAAGATATACTAAAGACCTAAAAACTTATTCACCCTCCCTCTAGGTGGTTAACTACCCTTGTAATCAAAGACTTTCAGACATCCAGGTTCAGATCTGGCCAATACTTTCACATGTACTTTCATTTACATTGTATTGATCTATATTCTCCCCATTTCTTCACTATAAATTTTTTGTCACCCAATATCCTTGCAATGTTATTGTTTACCGCAATTAATTGAAATCTTGCAATGTATTGCAGTGAAATTTTGTGTGAAAAACTTCAATAAAAAATGTGTCTATATAACAAAAAGTTGTGAAACTTTTTTCAATTTCTTATGATGCAGCTCGATCTTCTTTACCTCCTCCAAAGATATCTTTGTAATCGAATATACAAAAAACAAAAATATGATGTTAAAAAGAGCTCAATCAAATGGACGTTATGAAGTACACCATGCATTGAAATATAAAAATTCTGAATCATATACATTTTCGAGGGCTAGAAATCATTTGAAATTAAATGTACCTTGATGGGGATCCATCAGATCATGTACCAGGAGGGGTTCGCCGCAAGGCGGGTCCCACGTTCATGTGTTCGTGCAGGAGAGCTTGATCAGATCACTGATTCGACTCCGCAGATACGTCTAGATCTGTGTTGCGAGTCCAATCCATATATTACATTATTATTTTTGATTTATTTTCATTATATTTGAATAAACTCACCTCTGACCAATCATAGTCGTCGAAGTTGGGATGCCCTAGCTTTTGTTTTAATACAAATAAACAAGTAGTGGTTGGTTTTGAGGCATTACAAATTTTGGAGAACTCATTCCCGGAATCCCGCGATCATCCCACGGTGCTGACACTATAGTGTAACGCCCTAAATTTAGTCGAAATGATTTTGGGATGCGGATAGAGTGTTTGGGCTAGGGTTTAATATAAAACTTAAAACTAAGCCCTCCACTCTCATTCCCTTTCTCTCAGCCGCCCCTTCCTGATTCCTCTCCCTCTCCCAATCTCTCTCTCGCAATCTCTTTCTCACTCGGGTGCAATCAAAAGGAGGAGAAGAAATCCTCTCCCAATCTCTCTACCTTGTCGCAGCTGTCGAAGCCCCATCCAGATCTCCCTCTCTCTTTCTCATGTACTGCATGGGAGGAAGAATCAGGGCCTTGTCCCGATCTCTCTCCCTCAATCCCATCGCTGCTAAAATGGTCGAGCCCGACCTCTCTCTGATTTCTGGGAGCATAGGAGCAGCCCAACCTCTTTCCCTCTTCGTCTCTTTGTCTCGACCGTCGTCAGCTAGGGTTGAGGATGTAAGCGCAGCCACAAAATGACCCTTTTACAGACCTTCTCCGCTTGGCCGACCTAGAGGGGCTGGGTTTGTGCTTGTACTTGCTGGAGGAGGTCGACCAGAGGTGTTGGTGGAGAGAAACTAGGGTTTACGCCGTTGTCGTTTGTGACCGAGCCATGCCTTTGAAGCGCACGTCAAGGGTAAGGACGTTTCTTCTTGGACAAGTGAAGTCCCCTTTATTTTAGCAAGTTTGAATGGAAGCACTCCCCCCCCCCCCACCGACGGGTGGAGAAAGGGTGCTCTCCGATGGGTTGATGTGTACATCCCAGCTATTATTTGCATTTAGTATCCAGAAGAGCGAGTACGGATTAAACAAGTTTTGTGAAGCCCATTTAGACATGTTGGTCTGGATTAGTGATGTTCTGTGGGTTCTCAGAGAAGACTCCATGGAAGTTGTATGATTTAGAATTTCGGGGTGTGCACGGAGTGGCAGTTAGTACTGGAGGTGTTGTAACTCATCTCCTATGATGACTATATAAAATGGGTCCGGCCGGGGCCCCACAACATATAGATGCCACAACTTTAGCACAATAAAGTGATATAAAATAGAAGCACATCTCAAAACTCAGAACAACAACAGTGGAAATCCACAAACACCAAAAGTTATCCACTATTATAGGAGTATCAAAACAATCTTAAGGCCTTACAACAATCATGGTTCCAAAAATTGAAACATCAACAAACAGAGTAACGTGCTTTAGCACAGCTAGGCTACCTCAACATGCAAGCCAGATTACAGTTTATGGAGCAAAGCATTCAACAAAACATAAGTATAAAAAGAGAATCCACTTCATGAGGTTTAGGCCTTTTTGGCCGGCGAGCTTGCTCCCGCTTGCGATCCTTGCCTTGTAAAAATTTGTTGTAACGTCGGTCATCAAAAGCAGACCTCAACTATATAACCAACACATCTCCTCCCGACTGTCCCTAGCGGACTCTGGGGCACTCGATCACCCTACAAGTCAGCACTTCATATGCAAATGTATATAAACATATAGAGTAAAGAAACAAGTTAGGATGTCCCACACATCAAACAAGTTTCTAGGTTGAGCAGTTAATAAAAAGGGGTCTACAATGGAACATGTATGCAAACCTGGGTTTCACCCAAGGTGCCCTATAGCGCATGAATCTAACATATCTACATGCATCATCACATCACATCACATAGGTACTTCCATTTTCCCCTAACAACATTCAAGATGCCACACAGAACTCTTGCCTAGGCCCCACCCACTCATGGGTCTCAAAACCTTGGCTTGCCTGCAAGCTCTGACTTCTCACGTCAGGACTCCACCACACAAAAAACTGATGCTAAGAACCCTTTCTTGACTCCACCCGCTAATGGGCTTCATCGCCCGGGCTTGTCAAAAAGCTTGGCGTTCTCGTCAGTTTCTCATAAGGCGACTTGTCTCGCCGGGACACTCTCCACACATGAATTGCACGTCACGGGCTAGACAACCGACCACAGAGAAAAAACAATGCCTTCGCACATCAATCAACGAACATAGCCTTTCCCATCATAATCCACCATTCGTTCTCGCACGAAATAAAGGGGGCAAACATCACAAATGGATTCTTGTCGCAAACGGATTTGTAGCAAAATCCTTAAGGCTTGTTATGCAATATCACCGAGTTGGACTAATGATCGCGACTACGGTTCCACCCATAATGCCTAATCCACTAGAGGAGCAGATTTCTAAAGCAACATCATGTCTGGGACGGACACAATCGACCCGATGGCTCCTCTTGAACCATGGCAACCCGAACCCCTCTCATTTGAGAGATCCGTTGCATAAATGCTTGAGAGAAAAATAAGATAAAACAGATGCTATGCACACATCCTAAATACCGAGAGGAGAAATATCGTTACCTTACGAGTCCTTTTCCTGGTCATGGCGATCTTGTTTTGCACGGATGAAAATGTGTGCCTTCAAGTCCTCTCCACGGATCTTTCCTCAATCGACAAACAGAGGCCAGAGCTTCGATAATGGCAGAGAAAGTATTTCTTCTTCCTCCTCCAAATCCTCTCTCCCAAACCCTAACTCACACTCAAAATGAGAATAATGAGGGAAAACAACCTTTCAACCCTACTTAAGTCTCTTGGATAGAGTGTCCTAGGCCATAAGATTACATCCCAAGAAGGATCAGATGACCTAAACTCAGCCGTTACGAAACTGCTTCCGCATACTATTGTCGGGCGGTAGCTACCAATCGTGCCGCGTTGACTTCCCAAGATGTCGAGCAAAAATAATGCAGCGCTACCGCCGACATTAGCAATACTGCTGCACGGTAGCTCACTCAACGCTTACCACTCAATGCTTGAAGGCTACCGCCGAGTGGTAATTAGCTAATGTCGTGCACTACCACTCGACGCACTCGACACCTACCACTCAATGCACTTAACGGCTACCACTCAGTACCTCTACTCAACCCAAGAATGCTACCGCCGGGTGATGGCGACCTACAACCGCGCGGTAACGTCTAGAGCCTCAAGTACAAAAAATTAGGGTGTTAAAACTCCTCCCCCCTTAAAGAGAATTTCATCCTCAAAATTTAGCATGTAAATAAAAAACAAAGCATACCTAATGTAAAGATATTTAGAAAGTCTTCCCGCATCGCCTGCTCACGCTCCTAAGAGAATTCGTCTTACCCGCAGTTATCCCAGCACACTTTTACGAGTTTTACATCTTTATTCTACAACTATCGAACTTCTGAATCCTCTATGCCGATTGGACGGACTTTCTTCCTCAAGTCCTCTTCTACCGACACTGCCCCCTGCTCGACCACAACACTTGTCTCCATTAAAGCTTTCCTTAAAACTGAAATATGGAAGACATTATGTAATCCACTAAATTCTGCGGTCAATGCTAACTGATAGGCTGCTTCTCCAATGCGTTCCACAACTTCAAATGGCCCCAAAAACCTCTGATTCAAACTCTTGATTCGGCGAATCCGCGAAACACCTTTGAACATCTTAATCTTTAGATACACCCAGTCGCCTACCACGAACTGCACGTTCCTATGGAGCACATTGAAATACTTCGCTTGCCAATCCTGAGCAACCTTCATGCACTCCTGAATTGTTCGCACCACCTCGCAAGCATCCACCATCACCTCTTTTCCAAAAAGTTTGGTGTCTCCCTCCTCTATCCATGACATTGGTATACGACACTGCCTTCCATACAAAGCCTCGTGTGGCACCATCTTGATAATTGCATGGAAACTATTATTGTAGGCGAACTCCACTACGAAAAGGTGATCTTCCCTCCTTTTGCCAAAATCAAGTGTACACATTCTCAGCATATCCTCCAATGTACGTTTCGTCCTTTCCATTTGACCATTGGTTTGAGGATGGAATGTCGTACTAAACTTGAGCATTATGCATAAACTCTTCTATAACGATCTCCAGTCTTTGTACGTGAACTGTCCATCACAATCACTAACAATACTCTTTGGAATTCCATGCAACCGCAAAATATTGCGAACGTACAGTTCTACCAGCTTTTCCACGTTGTCCTCCTTCCGATTTGGGATGAAGTAAGCCACTTCGGTCAAGTGATCTACGATCGCCCAAATTGCATCATTACCCTACTGTGACCGAGGTAAGCCATGCACAAAATCCATGGAGATGTCATCAAATTTCCACTCAGGGAGAGGAAGAGGCTTCAAGAATGTTGGAACACCCTATTACTAATTTGGGTCAGGATCACTATGTCTCTAGGAATAATTGCTTGACCTCCTGTATAGCTTAATAGGTCAATTAGAATTGAGTCTAAGGGTTAGAAGACTAGGTTTGGAAGCTGCCCTGAAGACCAAGATTTTGTATTTGGAGACCAAGTCATATCGTCGAGCTCAGCACGACGATTCGTCGAACTCCGGTCGACGATCGTCTAGCTCAACTTCGACAAGATCGTCGAACTCCATTCGACGATCGCTGAGCTCAACATCATTATATCGTCGAACTCCATTCGACGATCGGTGAGCTCAGGTCGACGATTTTGACTCTGCTTTGGATCTTTACCTCTGAGCTCAGTTCGCCGATCTTTGAGCTCAGATCGACGATATTTTGCTGCTGTATATTTCCAGATCGCTGAGCTCAGCTCGACGATAGAAGAGCTCAGTTCGACGATTTGAGATAACTTCCAGGATATTTCTTAATTCAAATTCAAATCAGTTAGGAGTTATTCTGCAATTAATTCAGAGATTTGCTAGCCGTTTTCATTCAATTCTGAACCAAGTTTCAAGGGATTTTTCAAGGAATATATCTGTGGACTTTCCTCCAGAAGAGATTATGTAATTAAGGATGCAATCAATGCAGGCCAACGGCTATACTTGACAGAGAATGATATTCTATTCTGTACCAGAGAATAATAGACAGAATTTTTGAATCTCTCATAGTGCACACACAATACAGAGAGAGAATACAGATTACAGAGACACACTCAAAAATCTTCTGTCACAAAGAATTCTCAAGAACACTCATCCAAGGAGATCAAGCTTTCTAAAATCCTCAGATCTCTGTAGTTTTCAAAGTGTTCAAGGCCAACATATTTCCAGACTCCAGACATTCAACATTTCAGCTATTGCTGAAATCATCTATTGCTGGAGTTCAATCTTTGAAGGCCTATCACCCTCAGCAAAGCTTATCTTCCTGAAGATCTCAAGGATTCAGGGGGAGCTTTGACATCAATAATCCACATAGTCTTCTCAGTTATTTGAGAAAGATAAGACTTCCATCACTCTCTCACCCCCACTCTGTAAAGGGTTTCTCAAACTCCCTTCAAAAGTTTGAGCTTGGTTTTTGAGCACCTTGTCAAAAGCTCATTGGTGGCAAGACACCTGATCAAAAAATCTGCTTTGGTTTAGGGGAACCACTATATTTCCTTGTGTCTTCTGGTTTTGCTTGCTTTCATTTTTGTTTCTGGCCTTGATTTTTCTGTGCTTAGTTTTTGTTTAACTTAGTGTTGTGATTAAATTTATTATTGCTTCCCTGCTCACACATATTACAACAATTGTTGTAAAAAGTTTCAAAGCACCATATACTCTATTCACCCCCCTCTAGAGTATATCAGATCTAGCTGCTCTTTCAAAGAACCTTCCCGACTTTTGACAATCAGCCTCCACTAAGGTATAAGTTAGGCACTAACTCACATACAAAGCTACATCCCACTTCAAACCAAACCACGAAAAGGATTTCTTCATATCCAAGTACATATTTGTACTTCCCGGGTGAATAGAGTACTTCGTGAAATGGGAATCAAACATTAACTCCTCACGGAGCTTGCCGGATTGCAGTAGACACACCCTTCCATCCTTCTTTAAGATCCCACCAACCATCTCCCAGGTATTTCCCTTGCATTTTTGAGCTTCCACCACAAATGGCCGGAACTCTATATCTGTAACACTTTCATCCATCACATGACATATAATAGAGGGTTCGGTCGGGTCCCCACACAAAATCCCACAAACAGTCGGCAGAGTTATGTATTAATATCAAAACTACACGAATCATAACTCAGAGCATTCTAACGGAAGCTTTAAGGGTTAATATTTTGAACTCAAGTATCACAGGAATGTCTACATAAAAAAACTCAGGAATGTTGCAACATAATACACAAAAGTCACTATCGCTGATGATAGTCACTATTACCCGACGACAGTTTAAAACTATTCTGGCCTTAAGGACTTACATTTATTCTATATAGATATGGATTACAGTCATCGACATGCAAGCCGACCACACATGAAAGCAATAAAACTTTGCTTGGCCTTCAAGGGCCGACATAGCAACAAGGTCAGCAACCTGCTATTTCCCGCTCGGCTCTCCAGCACCTGCATAGGGACAATCCACCACAAGGGTGGCAAATAAGGCAACAGTCAACTTTCAGCCGACCAATTTATAACAACCCTACCCTATACCCGAGGCAGCGGTATTCCTTCCCTGCAGGCATTACATTAATACAACAAATATATCAGAAGAAGGCACACTTAAGCACCACTCAATATATCACAAACGAGTGCCTCAAATACAGAATGTTTCGTGCACTCAGGACACATTCTCGGTTTATTGAATTTCTCCGGGTCCCACCACCATCCACAGTCCCAGACATGATGGTATACTTGAGCATTATAGTCTTTCCGGCAAGGGGCCTAAGACTCTCATTATGCCAATAATGAAAGCCAATTACTTTAGGCAATCCAACCCGAATGACATAACGCGTGTAAAGTTCAGCTCTTTCCCGTTACTTAAATTGTCAGGTCAATGCCAACGGTGCCATCCATCACGACGAACAAAAAGATGAGGTTCAACCTATCCATTCCCGTTCGACACTCAGGCCTTTCCTCGACTGCCGTCCACCAGGTCCCCAGGAGCAGAGCCTGCAATCGACACATAATGGCACTCACGGCCATAGCTGGTCACCCAGGCTCACAACTTACCTGCTAGCCTTTCAGTCTCTGCGAGACAGGTCCTACAAGTCCAAAGCTATCTGGAAGCTATCGCTTACGATAGACACTATCATCTGGTGTTAGAGACAGAACTCTCATCTGTCTCCAGACTCAGATACAAACGGAACATCTGTCCAGCCAACACCCCGCAGTATCCTGCAGTGCTAAAAAACTGGTCTTTCACAGCAATCACAGCTCACCAAGAGCTATCACTAGCGATACTCACTGTCACCTGGCGATATCCAATAGTTATGCAAACTGTGATATTTTCTAGGTATTTTCCTAGAGCTCACGCCCAGTATTTCCTGCTACACTCATTTCATAGGTATAACCCACAGTCCCCATAAACTACTGTTGGGTACATTGGAAAATATGTACCTGATTTGAAGAAGCCTCACACTACTCAATGATATACATCAAAATGTATTTGATGTGTTTTGAGTTTAGTTGTGCAGGTTAAGTATTTGCAGGGAAAGCTGAAAAGTTTCTTAGTCCATGCGTCGACACCCAAAAAAAAATGTGTCGACACTTAAGAAGGCTTGTGTTGACACCCAGAGAAGCAGTGTCGACACTTGGAGTGATTGTGTCGACACCAGGGATGCAGAGTCGACACCAGAAGGAAAGTGTCGACACATACAGGTTGTGTCAACACTCAATGAAGAAATGTCCAAAGAAGTTGTGTTAACACTTAGAAGCAGTGTCGACACCCAGAGAAATTTTGTCGAAATCAAAATTGTCGATACTTGGAGGCTGTGTCGACACTCAGCAAAACTTCAACAAAGTTCAAGTACAAGTGTCGACACAAAGGAGATTTGTCGACACTCAGCAAAAGTCTCAACACAAGAAGAATGTGTCGACACAAGGAGAAGTGTCGACACACAGCAAAAGTTTCAACACATGAAGAAAGTGTCGACACTAGGAGCCTGTGTCGACACTCAGCAAATTTCAATGAAGTCTAAGTACAAGTGTCGACACAAAGGAGATGTGTCGACACTCAGCAAAAGAATCAACACAGAAGGCATGTGTCGACACCAAGAAGATGTGTCGATACTTAGCAAGTATCAACACAGGAATATGTGTCGACACAAAGGAGTTGTGTCGACACTTACAAGAATTCAACTAAGTACTAAAGAACAAGGAGTTGTGTCGACACACAATATCAGTGTCGACACATGTTGAAGAAGCAGTGTCGAGAAGCAGATTCTACAACACAAGGAGTTGTGACGACACCATGAAGGCTAGTATCGACACTTAGTCAACTTGTGTCGACACTTAGTGTATAAGTGTCGACACTTAAAGACTGACTGTCTCGACACTTTCAGACAGTTACAGAAAATTCAAGAAGTGACTAGATGACTTGACAACTGCCATTCCAGCCGGTCTACTGGAACTATCAGAGCTGTCAGAAAGCTGTTAGGAACCGGATCAGCCGGTCACCATGAAGAAAGTCTATATAAAGGCTTATACTTCAACAGAAGATGATGATAGACAAGAGTTGGAAATCAACAAAGTGAAGTTCAACACAACTAGAAGAAGACCTTCAAGTGACGATCTAAGAAGTTGGAGAGAGAGAGCTCCTTCCAAGAAGACAGCTGTTGAACCAGGCTCTGAAGAAAAGTTTCAGACTGAATTCTGATTCGTAAGTGAGAGTGATTGAAGATCAGCTGCATAGAGACTCAACCCTATTGTGTTCTAAATTCAAGAAGCTTTGAAGGAAGCCAAGGAAGGTTGATCTCAGCAAAGTTCTTCCAAGAACTCATCAAGAAACCGGTCAACTCTTCTCTCTTATTCTGAGTTGTAGGTATATACATTGTAATTTCAATTTCTTGTAGGATCCTAAGGGATCTGAGTTGTAAGCCTGAAATTATAAAGGTTGAGTGGTAGGGCCTGTGTGCCTGAGTGTAGGAGATCCATTTCTCTGAGTGTAGGTCTTTGTGAAGACTGAGTGGTAGGGCCTTGAGCCTGAGTTGTAGGAACCTGGTTGGGGTTTTGAGTGTAAGATCTGAGGATCTGAGGAATAGTGGAGGAGTTTGGCCGAATCTAGTACACTACTAGATAGGCGAAGGGGGAAAGTGGATGTACTCAGACCTTGGGGAACCCCTATAAAACTGTGTGTACTCTGTGTGTGTATGATTCTGTGGTTGCTGTTTTATGTTCTGTGAAATCTGTGATTATATCTGCCTAAAAGTTTAAAAAGATTAAGGTCACCTATTCACCCCCACCCCACCCCCACCCCTCTAGGTGATTAGGTACAATTTCTTTCAAGTGGTATCAGAGGGAGGTTGCTCAAAAAGGACATAACTGTCTGAGTAAAAGATCCTGTTGGCAGACTCAGCATAATCAAGAAAATCAAGAAAATGGGTTCAACAGAGAATCACAAAGAACTTGGATCCATGAAGTTGCCAATCTGTAGAAAGGAGATTTTTGGCATCTGGAAAGAAAGGGTTAGACTATTTATGGAAGCCTCTGACCCTAGAATCTATATCACAGTCAAAGAAGGGTCATATGTGCCTATGAAAGTATCAGTCCTAGATGCAAATCAGAGAACCCCTAAGGACTTTTCAGAGATGACTAAAGATGAGATTATTCTGGCCACCATGGACAAGTGGGCCCAGAATATTATTGTGAGTGCAATAGATGATGCCACATTCCAGAACTTGATTCACTGTAAAACATCAAAGGAAATGTGGGACACACTGATAGTGTACATGGAGGGCTCTGAAGAAGTTAGACAGGACAGAAAGTCTTTACTAAATCAGGAGTATGAATGTTTCAGACAAGGCAGGTCTGATAGTATAACAGAATGCTATAAGAAATTCTATTGGATTGTCAATGAGTTGATGTCTTATGGAAGAGAATTCAGCAACTATGAGCTGAATGATAAGTTCTTGAGATCCCTAACTAAAGACTGGGATACTAAGATTTGTTCCATAAGGGAAATGACCAAGTTAGCAGATATTCCTCCTCCAATATTATTTGGAAAGCTGTTATCCTATAAAATGCAGCTAATGGTCAGGAAGGAGGAAGAGAAGACTACAAGAATTGAGCATAAAAAAAGAGCTATGGCATTCAAGACAGAAGTCACCATGAAATATAAAAGTAAGTCTCCATCTCCACCCCCAAAAGCTGCTGAGACTGAGACAGATGAGTCAGAAAGTAAGAATTCTGAAAGCAGTGAGAGTGATGAGGACTTTGTAGCTTTCATAAGACATTTTCAGAAGTTCCTAAAGAAGAAACAGTGGAGGTCTAAGCCATCCACTTCACAGAAGTCATCAAAGAATGACAGGAGAAAGCCCAAGTCAAGTAGAACTACATCTTCAAAGATAGTTTGTTATTATTGTAACAGACAGGGACATGTTGCTGACTGTCCAGAGAAAAGAAAAGAGTCAACTGATAAGAAGAAGACTTAGATCAAGGGCAAAAAGGAAAGGTCCTTTATTGCTAAGAAGGACAAAAGTCTGTCTGATATGTCATCTTCAGAAACTGATTCAGAAGCTGAAGCTTACATTGGACTGTTTGCTGAAGAAGAGCAAGATGAGTTCATATAGTTAATGAACTCTATATATGAGCATGAGGACAATCAGTACCAGGGACTGATGGCCTTGTCAGAAGGAGACAAAATCCAGGAGTAGCCTGGACCAAGTCAGGTACAAAATTGTTCTTCAAGTTCAATTTCTAGTGCTGGATCAGAATCAGATTCATCAACATCAAGTGATGAGAGTGGATCTGAATCTGAAGGAGACATTCATCAATTAATTGATGAATATAGAGTAGTGTTGCAAGCTTTGAAGAAAAGCAAATCTTTGGCCAAGAGTCAGGCTAAGGAGATTGTCAGTCTTAAAGTTGCTGCAACAGATTTTGATAAGTTGATTGATCAGAAATTAAATGAAATAGTCAGACTGAAGCACATAACTGTTATTCAGATGAGGACTATAACATTTAAAAATGATTAAATCAGAAATCTGGAGATTAGTCTTCAGAAAGAGAGAGATATAGTAGCAAGGTTTTCTAAACCAAAGTCTGTTCTACCTTTGATAGATGAGTTCATTTCTCAGAAAGGTAAAACTGGATTGGGGTTTACTAAACCTGCCAGGACTGTTCAGTCCAAGTCTAAGGGCAAAGCCCCAGTACTCAACAATCCTGTTGTTGATAAAATAGCTAGGATTGTACCTAAGCAAAGGTACAACAGATTTGAGCGCTGGTGTTATGGCAAGGTAGGCCACTTTGCCATAGACTGTTGGCACAATTCAAGTGCCAAAGTGAGTAGCAATCTGCCTGCTAGAAAAGCTACAGATAGTTTTATTAAGAGGAAAACTAACCAGCACCAAGGACCCAAGAATTCTTTGGGTTCTAAGGTTAACTAATCTGTTTTGCAGGTGAGTCCAAGTGACCATGCCCCAATATGATACTTGGACAGTGGATGTTCCAGGCACATGACTGGAACTAGGGGATTGCTAAAGGACTACACACCAATCAAGGATGGTCCTAAAGTCACCTTTGGTGGTTGTGAAAAAGGAATCATCAAAGGTTTTGATAACATTTCTAGCAACCTTATTACTATTACTCAAGTGTCTTATGTTAAAGGTTTGAAACACAACCTCATTAGTATAAGTCAGTTGAGTGATTTAGGATATGACATCTCATTTGTCAAAGATGGTTGTCATATCAGGAGGTCAAATGATCAAAAGATCATTTTGACAGGTTATAAGAAGAGAAATGTCTATTGTCTAGACATTATGTGTGAGAATAATGTTTCTCCTATGTGTCTTGTAGCTGATGAGAAAGTCTCTCATTGTGTCAAATGGCACAAGAGGCTAGCCCATATTAAATACAAGACAATTGGCCAACTCTATAGCAAAGAGTTAGTGAGGAATGGTCCTCAGGTTAAGTGTATTAAAGATGGGATATGCTCAGCTTGTCAAAAGGGCAAGCAGACTAGATCCACCTTTAATAGCATTGAAAACAAAGATGTTGTGAGGTGCTTATACCTCTTGCATATGGATCTTTTTGGTCCTATGCCAGTTCACAGCCTAGGTAGGAAGGTCTACACATTTGTAGTTGTAGATGACTATTCAAGGTTTTCCTGGGTGTTTTTCCTTAGACAAAAATCTGAAACACCTAGTATCTTTTATAGTTTTGTCAAACAAATTCAGAATGAGTTAGACAGTGCAGTGGTCAAAATAAGAAGTGACCATGGTACTGAATTCCAGTCTGATAGTATGACAAAGCTATGTGAAGAGTTTGGGATATTTCAGGAATTTTCTTCACCAAGAATACCTCAGCAAAATGGCATTGCTGAAAGGAAAAATAGAACCTTGATTGAGGCTGGTAGAACCCTATAAAGTGACACATCTCTCCCAGAATATTTCTGGGCTGAGGCAATAAACACTGCTTGCCATGTAATTAATAGGGCTACTATCACCAAAAGTCACAATAAGACCCCCTATGAGATTGTGAAAGGCAGAAAACCAAATCTATCCTATTTCAGGATCTTTGGTTGTAAATGTTATATACTTAACAATGGAAAGTCTTACTTAACCAAGTTTGCTGCCAAATCCCAAGAGGGGATCTTTGTTGGGTACAACAACAACAGTAAGGCTTATAGGGTCTACAACTTGACTACTCAAGTTGTAGAAGAGTCAGTACATGTAGTGTTTCATGAAGCTAGACTCATTAACAATGAATTGTCTAGAAGTATTTGCAGCTCTACAGGTGTGACTGAGAAGATGGACAAGCTCACTATTGAAGAAGGTCCTTCTACAAGTCAGCAAGTAGAAGATAGTGGCCGTTATCCAAGGGGAGTGCAAGATACTCCAGTTGCTGAAGAAGACCAAGAGGAGCTGCTGAATGAAGAAGTTGAAGGTGTACAACCAGAAAACAGGATGTCTCCAGCAAATAGACATTTGAAAGATCATCCAGCCAATCAAATCATTGGAGATCTCAGACAAGGGGTACAAACAAGGAGCAGAAATCTAAGTTCAGTACTCTACTCCAGTTTTCTATCCCAAGTAGAGCCAAAGAAATTTGAAGAAGCCATCCTAGACCCTCATTGGATTGAGGCAATGCAAGAGGAGCTGAACCAGTTTAAAAGATACAATGTCTGGGAGCTTGTTCCTAAACCAAAAGACCACAACATAATTGGAACTAAGTGGATCTTTAGGAACAAGATGGATGAACATGGAGTGATTATCAAGAACAAAACAAGACTGGTTGCAAAAGGTCATAGACAGGAAGAAGGTATTGACTTTGATCAAACCTTTGCTCCAGTAGCCAGACTAGAATCTATAAGGATGTTCCTGGCCTATGCAACCTATCAAGGGTTTAAAGTATATCAAATGGATGTTAAGTCAGCCTTTCTGAATGGTAATCTGAAGGAAGAAGTCTATGTGGAACAGCCATTTGGTTTTGTTGATTCAACTAAACCTAATTATGTTTATAGACTTAGGAAGGCATTGTATGGATTAAAACAAGCCCCTAGGGCTTGGTATGAAACCCTGTCTATTTTCCTCATTGAGAATAAATTCACAAGGGGGAAAATAGACAAGACTCTATTCCTTAGGGAATCCAGAGGTAAGATCATTCTAGTCCAAATATATATAGATGACATCATATTTGGGTCTACAGAAAATAGTCTTTGCAAAACGTTTGCAAAACTTATGCAAGGACAATTTGAAATGAGCAGTATGGGGGAACTTAAGTTCTTCTTGGGTCTCCAAGTTAGACAGACTGAGGATGGTTTATCCATATGCCAGTCTAAGTTCACCCTAGAATTCATAAGGAAGTATGGTATGGAATAATCCAGTACCATGAAAACTCCTATGGGGTCAAGTATGTTTCTTAGCAAAGATGATGCAAGGAAACCTGTAGATGAGACTTTGTATAGAGGGATAGTTGGCTCCCTATTGTATTTGACTGCAAGTAGACCAGATATCATGTATGCTACATGTGTCTGTGCTACGTACCAAGCTTGCCCTAAAGAATCTCATTTGACAGCAGTCAAAAGAATTCTGAGATATCTTAAGAGCACACCTTATCTAGGCCTTTGGTACCCTAGTAATGGAGACTTTGAACTGACAGGTTATTCAGATGCAAATTTTGCAGGCTGCAAGGAAGATAGGAAAAGTACAACTAGAACCTGTCAATTCCTAGGTGGAAGACAGATTTCATGGAGTAGCAAGAAACAAACAAGTGTGGCTATCTCCATAGCAGAATCTGAGTATGTGGCTGTAGGAAGTTGTTGTGCTCAACTTCTATGGATTCAACATCAGCTAGAAGACTATGATATACAAGTAAGTAGAACACCTTTATTTTGTGATTCTACTAGTGTTATTTCTATTGCAAACAATCTTGTCTCCCATAGTAGGACTAAGCACATAGAAATAAAATATCATTTTTTAAGAGAACATGTGGAAAAAGGAGATATTTCACTAGAGTATATTAATACAGATAATCAGCTAGCTGACATGTATACTAAGCCCTTAGATGAAACCAAATTCAATAGGTTCAAAATTGAATTAGGTATGATAAACTTAGAATAAGTTTTCAAAAATGGCTAAGTAAAATGGTGTCGACACACAGAGTTATTTGTGTCGACACAGAAAAGTGGTGTCGACATTTCAGAGAAATGGTGTCGACACATCTAGACAGTATGTGTCGACACTTAAGAGAATTAGTGTCGACACATAAATAGTAGGTGTCGACACATCCAAGGTGGTGTCGACACTTAGGATTTACTCAACATTAGTCTGGTAAAGTCTCGACTAAGTGTCGAGCTAAGTGGTGTCGACACGTACACAAGTGTCGACACATATATTGTGTCGACTATACTTATGTCGACACATAGTTGTCGAGACATTATTAGTCTGTGTCGACACTTATCAACAGTATCGACACAATTTGAGTATTTTGACGTGCCCTTTCATCTTCAATTCTAGAAAGGTATAAATAGGTTTTTGCCATTATCTGTCGACACGCTCACCAAAGTTTCGGGACCAAACTTGTGTGTCGACACCTCTCTTCTCTCAATTCAAACTTCTTCAAACCCTAATGGCGCCCAAGCTAGAAGAGAATGTGAATGAAGGATATGAACTTGTGCGACACGCATTTGATGACGCGGAACCCGAGATCAAAGGCGTGATAACCCTAATCGCAGAGACTGGATTAGAATTTCTTGTTTCAGAACCCGTCAAGATCTCGAAGAAGGAGGTCCTGAAATTTCTGAATGGAGCAACAATATATGAATCAGGACTAAAGATTAAGTCAAGAGTTCATGGGGCAAAGGTGAAGGTCTCTCCTAAGAGTCTGAGAAAGGTACTTCAACTACCAAGGACTAAGGAAGAAGAAGATGTTTCTGCTTCTAAGACTAGGGAAGCATTAACATGGTGTGGACTGGACTCCAAAATGAAAATAGGATCTGTGTTCAATAGAAATGGAATGAACATGCAAGGCAAATTCTTATCTGAAATTGTTGGCAAGGTTATCTTGAGCAAGCCTGGAGGGCATGACAGAATATCAGCTCATATGTTTAGTCTAATGACAAGAATTATCTTCAAACTAGAAACTGATTGGTCTATAGTAGTGTTTGAGAAGATAAAAGAGAGTATGAAGAAGACCAATTTGGGTAGAATACTAAGTCTATACCTAGCTGGTAGTATACCATAGGTGATGGGTCAAACAGCTGGATCTAAGATCAACCACATGAGAAAGATGGATATGAGAATCTTCTCTAGGTGGGAAAGAGTACTGACCAAGGAACTACCAACTCCTGAGAAGGAAACACCCCTGAAGAAGAAGAAAAAGACAGCCCCTGTGGCTCAAGAATTCTCAAGCAGCTCTGAAGAGCATGTAGTGTTCACTCCAGATGAGGAAGAAACTAGAAATGCTGGCCAGTCACCTGCTAGACAAGAAGATGCACCAAGGCAGGGGGAGATACCACCAGCAAACCCAATTCACCATGACTCAATCCAGGGGGAGCCTCTACTGGTGGATCAGCCAACTCCTCTAGAGAGTGAACAAGTTACCCACACAATACTTGAGGTAATCACTGAAATTAATGAATTAGATTTCCCTATTGAGGATGATGTTTTGTCTGATTCATTACCTAATGATTATCAGCAACCTCAGATTCATAGCCAACCCCCAGATGTTGTCATGGAGGACACATCTGTTGTAGATAAAGTAGTTGATGAGATTAGAGATTCTCCATCCCATCCTCAACAGGAATTTACCTTAGAGGAACTATTCCCAGATCTTCTACAAACAGATTTTGAGAAAGAGAACACTGATGCTGAGGGGGAGAAAGCCATGTTGAGGGGGTGCCTGTGGAGATTGAAGAAGAAACTGCAGGCACAGAAACTGAGAAGCCAAAGGATGCTGAGCAACCACCAAGGATTGAGAAGGATTCACATACTAGCCCAAAGGAAATAGTTGAAATAGCCAGCACATCTGAAGATGAAGAGGCTGTGAGAGCCAAGAAGATGAAATTTCAAGTATTCAAGAGGAGGAGCTAGACATACAAAAAGGCACTACAAATAATTGCTCCACAACCTATCTACTGACTACAGTTCACTGATGGTGGCATTGCAGATAAAGCTGGATGAGCACAGACAAGCTATAGCAAAGTACATAGATGAGGGGCATAAGTCAATGCAATTTGATCTGGCCCAAGACATCAAGTCAATCAGATTTGAAATGAATCTGAACAAGAAAGAGATGACTGACTGCTTTCATAAGGGAGGAAATGCAGTAGTCTATCTAGCCACTCATCAGGAAAAGATCAAAACTCAAGTAGATGATATTGCAGTGAAGCAAGGCTATATCCTGGAGAACCAGCTGAGAATGAATGATAATCTCGCTGCTTCACACAATGCAATAGTAACAGAAATGAAGAATATAGCTACTGGTCAGACTACAGCTAATACTACAGCTAAGGCAGAATTTGATAAAGCATTACAAGAAGGTATCACTGCTGTTACTTCTGCAATTCAAGATTCCCAAAAGCTCATAACTCAAAAGCTCCAAAGGTTGAAACCTTTCTACAAGGATGGAGTAAACTATCTGAATGCCCAGATCAGATTCCAGAAAGATGATCTAAGAGATCACATTGAAAGAGAAGTCATAAAGGGGGAGAGGGTGTTAGTCAAAGCCAGCTCTGATCATGCAAAGTGGATTTCAAATTCCATCAGAGCCACCCTTGGATATCCTCCATTATGTGATGATGACAATGTTGCAGAGTCTGGAATTAATCCTGCATATCTTGGAGGGGAGCAAGCTGAAGTGGCTCAAGTAATATATCCTCCACCAGACTTTGATATGATACATCAAGACATACAATCAATGTATAGCCCTCCTGAGGGAAATCAGAAGGTCATCATAAAGAAAGTAGTTCAGCCAGTGCCAGAGGCTATACTGAAAGAACAAGAGGCTTTGCAGAAAAAACAAGAAGCCCAATTGTCTAAGAAGAGATTCAGGGAGCAAGCTGAATTGACGCCGGATTTTGAACAGTGGAGCCCCACCTCCAGGAATATTATTTTGACTGCTTGGAAAGCTGCCAAGGACAATATCCAGGATAGAAACAAGTGGTATTCTGAACTGGAGTGGAGGAAGAATGAGACCAGGCAAGAGGCAATTGTGCAATATAGAAGAAAGGCTAAGATGGGAAAGCTACCTCCTACTGCCCAGGAGCCCAGCAAGTACTTTCCAAAGCCTTATCATTACTTTGAAAGGCAGAAGATCAAAGCTGAAGATTTGAAAAAGAAGGACCTTAAAGGAAAGAAGTCTGCTGCTGCTGAAGACACTGAAGCCCCAGTCCAAGCAAAGATACAATCAGGGAAGGGCATTGTGAACAAGGAGCCTGAGCAGCAATATGATAGAATTTTTCTTTAGTTTACAGTTGTAATCATTTGATTTTAAACTCTCTGTAAACTTTTGAATAATGAATATGTTGAAGTTGTTAGAACAATGTGATAAGTGTTAAATCTATTACATTACTGTTCTAAGATATTTGTGTATACATGTTTTTGCTTATACATGTTTATGTATTTACCCTGTTATATAATCTTGTTTTACATCATACTGTGAATTTGTTATGTATGGTATATATCATTGACTAAGGGTTATGACTTCTCCAAATAGGGGGAGACTGTTGGGTACATTGGAAAATATGTACCTGGTTTGAAGAAGCCTCACCCTACTCAATGATATACATCAAAATGTATTTGATGTGTTTTGAGTTTAGTTGTGCAGGTTAAGTATTTGCAGGGAAAGCTGAAAAGTTTCTAAGTCCATGTGTCGACACCCAGAAGAAATGTGTCGACACTTAAGAAGGCTTGTGTCGACACCCAGAGAAGCAGTGTCGACACTTGGAGTGATTGTGTCGACACTAGGGATGCAGAGTCGACACCAGAAGGAAAGTGTCGACACATACAGATTGTGCCGACACTCAATGAAGAAATGTCCAGAGAAGCTGTGTTGACACTTAGAAGCAGTGTCGACACCCAGAGAAATTTTGTCGACATCAAAAGTGTCGACACTTTGAGGCTGTGTCGACTCTCAGCAAAACTTCAACAAAGTTCAAGTGCAAGTGTCGACACAAAGGAGATGTTTCGACACTCAGCAAAAGTCTCAACTCAAGAAGAATGTGTCGACACAAGGAGAAGTGTCGACACACAGCAAAAGTTTCAACACATGAAGAAAGTGTCGACACTAGGAGCCTGTGTCGACACTCAGCAAATTTCAATGAAGTCTAAGTACAAGTGTCGACACAAAGGAGATGTGTCGACACTCAGCAAAAGAATCAACACAGAAGCATGTGTCGACACCAAGAAGATGTGTCGACACTTAGCAAGTATCAACGCAAGAAGATGTGTCGACACAAAGGAGTTGTGTCGACACTTACAAGAATTCAACTAAGTACTAAAGAACAAGGAGTTGTGTCGACACACAATATCAGTGTCGACACATGTTGAAGAAGCAGTGTCGAGAAGCAGATTCTACAACACAAGGAGTTGTGACGACACCATGAAGGCTAGTGTCGACACTTAGTCAACTTGTATCGACACTTAGTCTATAAGTGTTGACACTTAAAGACTGACTGTCTCGACACTTTCGGATAGTTACAAAAAATTCAAGAAGTGACTGGATGACTTGACAGCTGCAATTCCAGCCGTTCTACTGCAACTGTCAGAGCTGTCAGAAAGCTGTTAGGAACCGGATCAGCCGGTCACCATGAAGAAAGTCTATATAAAGGCTTATACTTCAACAGAAGATGATGATAGACAAGAGTTGGAAATCAACAAAGTGAAGTACAACACAACTAGAAGAAGACCTTCAAGTAAAGATCTAAGAAGTTGGAGAGAGAGAGATCCTTCCAAGAAGACAGCTGTTGAACCAGGCTGTGAAGAAAGGTTTCAGACTGAATTCTGATTCTTAAGTGAGCAGTGATTGAAGATCAGCTGCATAAAGACTCAACCCTATTGTGTTCTAAATTCAAGATGCTTTGAAGGAAGCCAAGGAAGGTTGATCTCAGCAAAGTTCTTCCAAGAACTCATCAAGAAACCTGTCACCTCTTCTCTCTTATTCTGAGTTGTAGGTATATACATTGTAATTTCAATTTCTTGTAGGATCCTAAGGGATCTGAGTTGTAAGCCTGAAATTATAAAGGCTGAGTGGTAGGGCCTGTGTGCCTGAGTGTAGGAGATCCATTTCTCTGAGTGTAGGTCTTTGTGAAGACTGTGTGGTAGGGCCTTGAGCCTGAGTTGTAGGAACCTGGTTGTGGTTCTGAGTGTAAGATCTGAGGATCTGAGGAATAGTGGAGGAGTTTGGCTGAATCTAGTACACTACTAGATAGGCGAAGGGGGAAAGTGGATGTACCCAGACCTTGGGGAACCACTATAGAACTGTGTGTACTCTGTGTGTGTATGATTCTGTGGTTGCTGTTTTATGTTCTGTGAAATCTGTGATTATATCTGCCTAAAAGTTTAAAAAGATTAAGGTCACCTATTCACCCCCCTCTAAGTGACTAGGTATAATTTATTTCAACTACTCGTTTATACTTGGAGTCTTCTCCGGAATGCAGAATAAAACATCACCAATCTAAACCAACCTTTCCAGATGTGATTTGTAACGGCCTCCCCACCCCACTGCTCAAAAGTACGGCCGCCGCCACCCCAGCACCACGCTCGAAAGGATTCAGTCTAACCAGGTCTGCAGACCATGCACCCCAACCCCTCTCCATCCACAGGCGGGTTGTTGAGGCCGGGGATCGAACCCAAGACCTCCTTGATAAGGAGTTTTCAAACCACTCCTCATCACCAACTGAGCTGCAGCTCAGTTGGTGATGAGGAGTGGTTTGAAAACTCATTATCAGCTCAGTTGGTGATGAGGAGTGGTTTGAAAACTCCTTATCAAGGAGGTCTAGCTCAGTTGGTGATGAGGAGTGGTTTGAAAACTCCTTAACAAGGAGGTCTCGGGTTCGATCCCTAGACTCAACTGAAAGATATGGTACCTAAACACCTAGAGGGGGGGGGGGGTGAATAGGTGACCTAAACCTTTTTAACTTTTGTTTGGCAGCACAACAGTTTTTCACAGATTATTACAGTTAACAGCAATTATAGAAATCACACAGTAAATCCACAACACAGCACAGCACAGCAGACACACTAATTTTATAGTGGTTCCCCAATCTTTGGGTACATCCACTTTCCCCCTTCGCCTATCTAGCAGTGTACTAGATTCGGCCAAACTTCTCCACTAGCTCAGAACCCAACAAGGTTCCTACCTCAGGCCCAAAGCCTTACACTCAGCCAAAAGGCTTACACTCAGCCACCCAGGCCTACACTCAGCCAATCAAAGGCCTACACTCAGAGTTCTTCAACTCCTACACTCAGGCACCAAGCCCTACCCTCAGCCTTTATAAAATAGGCTTACAATCACTCAGATCCAATGGATCTTACAAGTTATAATAGAAATTATAAATGCTAACTCTACAACCCAGAAAAGATGAGAGGAGTTGAGAGTTTCTTGAAGAGTTCTTGGAAGAACTCAGCTTGATCCAAACTGACTTAGCTTTCTTCAAAGCTTCTTGAGTAGAACTGAATTAGTCTGAATCTTCTGCAGTTGATCCTTGATCTCTGCTTCTTGAAATCCAGATGACTCTGAATTCTTCTTTTCAGCCTTAGTTCCAAAGACTGAATCCTTGGTTGGAGCTCTCTCTCTCCAACTACTTAGATCTGCAGTTGGACTGCCTGATCTTCTTGTGTTGATCTTCTGTGTATCACTTCTTGATTAAGTCTGATCAACTACTTCAATTATTATCACACCATGTAATGATTGTGAACTTCTTAACAACTACTGCTATTTTACTTTAAACTGTGGGTGCCTATTTATAGGCTTCCTTTATGGTAACCGGCTGATCCGGTTTATAACAGACTTTTGACTTCTCTGACAGTTGCTGTAGACCGGCTGGATTGGCAGCTGTCATGTCAACCAGTCACTTCTTGAAATTCTGCTAACTGTCAGTTAGTGTCGAGACTTTCTGTTCTTAAGTGTCGACACTTATAGACCAAGTGTCGACACATGTTGTGTAAGTGTCGACACAAGTCTACAAGGTGTCGACACAATTCCTTATATGTCTCGACACAGTTTCTTCTGCATGTGTCGACACTAAAATTGAGTGTCGACACAAGTACTTGTACTTCATTCTTTATCTGTTATTCTTCTAAGTGTCGACACATCTCCTTTGTGTCGACACATGTTCATGTGTAGAAACTGTCAAGTGTCGACACTGCTTCTTGGTGTCGACACAAGTCTTCATTCTTGATTCTTCAGCTGAGTGTCGACACATTCCCTTAGTGTCGACACTTATACTTAGAATATTTTTTACAATTTCCTGTTCTTTGCTAAGTGTCGACACAGCTCCTTGTGTCGACACTTTGTCCAAGTGTAGAGTCTTCAACTAAGTGTCGACACATTGTGCTGAGTGTCGACACTTTCTTCAAGTGTTGACTCTTCTGATTTTGTGTCGACACATTGTGCTGAGTGTCGACACATTCTTCAAATACTGAGTCTTTAGCTAAGTGTCGACACATTGCGTTGAGTGTCGACACTTTCTTCCAGTGCTGAGTCTTCTGCATAGTGTCGACACACTGTGTTGAGTGTCGACACTTGTACTTAGAATCTGTAGACTTTTGCTGAGTGTCGACACTCACTTCAAGTGTCGACACTTTCTGGTGTAGACACAGCTCTTCTGGGTGTCGACACTTCTGCTAAGTGTCGACACAGCTTTTCTGCATTCTTCTACACTGAGTGTCGACACAGCTCCAAGTGTCGACACTTTCTGACTGGTGTCGACTCTTCTTCCCAGGTGTCGACACAATGACTCCAAGTGTCGACACTGCATGTCTGGGTGTCGACACAAGCTTTCTCAAGTGTCGACACTTTGCCTCTGGGTGTCGACACATGGACTTAGAAATTTTCAGCTCCAGTCCAGTGTATATCTAACCTGCACAAGTAACTCAAACAAACATCAAATACATTCTGATGTATATCATTGAGTTAGGTGAGGCTTCTTCAAATCAGGTACATTTGACCAATGTACCCAACAATCTCCCCCTATTTGGAGAAGTCATAACCCTTAGTCAATGATATACACCACTCATAATTTAAAAATTACAAAATGATGTAAAACATATAAATGACAACAGGGTAAACTTGAACATGTAGTAAAGCACACATGTATACTTATTAAACATTGCAGAACAATTAAGAAACACATATTTCAGAACATTCATACTATATTTATCATATACTGTTCCAATAATGTTCCTTATACATTGTCAAAGAAGTATTACAATGTTATTCACTTAACAGATTACAACAAGCATCAAGTTAATTCCTAATCTAGTGCTGATCAGGTTCTTTGATGACAATCCCTTTTCCAGCTTTAACTTGAGCTTTCACAGCAGCAGCAGCAGCAGGCTCAGCTTCAGCAGTCTTCTTCCCTTTTAGATCTTTCTTCTTCTGTTCTTCAGCCTTGATCTTTTGCCTTTCAAAATAATGATAAGGCTTAGGAAAGTACTTGCTAGGCTCCACAGCTGTGGGAGGTAGCTTTCCTAACTTGGCCTTCCTTCTATGTTGGACAATGGCTTCTTGCCTACTTTCATGCTTTCTCCATTCAGCCTCTGAGAACCACTTGTTCCTCTCATGGGCATTGTCCTTGGCTGCTTTCCAGGCTGTAAGAATTATGTTCCTAGAAGTAGGGCTCCATTGTTCAAAATCTGGCTTTTGCTCAGCAATTTCCCTAAACTTCTTCTTTGACAGCCTAGTTTCTTCTTCCTTGTCCAAAGCCTCTTGCATTGCAGCTGTGATAGGTTGAACAACCTTTTCCAAAATAATAGTTGGCTTGCCAGCAAGTGGACTATACATAGTGCTTATATCTGCATGAATCATTTCAAAGTCTGGAGGTGGATAGATTACATCAGCCACTGCTTGTTGCTCACCTCCAAGATATGTTCCTTGAATACCAGATTCAGCCACTTCATTGTCATCACACAGGGGAGGATATCCAAGTGTAGCCCTGATTGAATTTGAAATCCATTTTGCATGCTCAGAACTGGCCTTGACTAACACTCTCTCCCCCTTTATGACTTCTTGAGCCATATGATCCCTTACATCATCTTTCTGAAATCTGATTTGGCTATCCAAATATCTTATGCCCTCTTTAAAGAAAGGTCTAAGCTTTGTAAGTTGTTCTGATATGACCTTCTGGGAATCTTGTATGGCATTCTTTACAGCAGCAATCTCTGCTTGAAATAACTTATCAAAATCAGCTTTGGCAGCAGCAGAGGAAGTTGAAGGTTCATCTGACTTATTCTTGATTTCAGTGACTATTGCATTGTGAGATGCAGTCAAGTTATCATTCATCCTCAACTGATTCTCTAGCACATAGCCTTGTTTGACTGCTATATCATCCACTTTCTCTTTAATAGTTTCTTGATGTTTAGCCAGATATACCACAGCATGAGCCCCCTTTGTAAAACAATCAGTCATCTCCTTTTTATTAAGGTTCATTTCAAACCTTATGGACTTGATTTCCTGGCCCAGATCAGATTGTAGAGCTTTGTGTCCTTCATCCACATATGTTTCCAAAGCCTTTCTTTGTTCATCCATCTTGATTTGCAAGGCAAGCAATAGAGAACTATAATCAGTGGATGGAGCTTGTTGAACTAATGAATGTTGAGCAACAGTTTGAAGAGCCTTCTTATAGCTCTGGCTCCTTCTCTTGAATACAAAGAACTTCTTTTTCTGAGCTTGCTCAGCTTCATCATCTTCAGATTCAGATGTACTTGCTATATCCACCCTATCCTTAGGGCTGGATGGTTTTTCAGTATGCACATCTTGTGCCTTCTCAGAATCTAGCCTTATAGGCTCTTCCTCAATTTCCATGTTCTCCCCCTCAGCAGCAGCATCCTTTCCTGTATCAGCAGTATTCTTTTCCATATCAAAATCTTCTTGATCTAAGTTCAAAAACAGATCTTCCATGGTATACTCTGCTGGAGTCTGTGCAGGAGATGTACTTGGTTCTTCAACCACTTGATCAGGTACCACAACAGATGTGTCTGGAAGAACAACATCTGGTTCTTGGTGTGCTGGCTGATATTGCTGATGGTCATCAGACAAATCAGAATTTATTATAGAAAAATTGAAAGTTTTAAGGTCAACAAGTACCTCTTGAATGAGGAGGGTGGCTTGTTCACTCTCCAGTGTAGATGGTACTGCTACACCTGGAAGCTCCCCCTGAATGTCAGCTGCCTCCTGAGGAGCAGGTGTCTTCTCTGCAGTCACATCAACTGGACTTTCAGGAGTGAAGACCACATGTTCTTCACTGCCTGAGCTGCTGGAGGTCTCTTGAGGCACAGCAGCTGTCTTCCTCTTCTTCCTGGGAGGAGAGTCTCTCTTAGAAGCTTGTTTCTCAGGGGTGGCCAAGTCCTTTGACACCAGCACCCTTTCCCATCTTGAGAATATCCTGGAGTCCATTCTCCTCATATGATTGATCTTTGTTCCTGCTGCAGAGCTCATTACCTCTGGAATTGATCCAGCCAGGTAGAGCCTTATTATCCTGCCCAGATTGGGCTTCTTCAGGCTTTCTTTAACTTTTTCAAAGACAATCATAGACCAGTCTGTCTTAAGGTTGAAGATGATTCTGATCATGACTTCAAACATGGAGGCAGACACCCTGTCATGCCCTCCTGGTTTGCTTAGTATTACCTTGCCCACTACTTCAGACAAGAACTTGCCTTTCATATTCATACCTTTCCTGTTAAAGACTGATCCCACCTTCATCTTTGGATCCAGTCCACACCAAGTAAGAGCTTCCTTGGTCTTAGAAGCAGTTACTTCCTCTTCAACTTGAACTTTAGGTAGCTGAAGTACCTTTCTCAGTGACTTAGGTGAAATCTTGACCTTGGTGCCATGCACCCTTGACTTAATCCTGAAACCTGAGTCATCTATAGACGCGCCAGAAAGGAATTCAATGACTTCCTTCTTCCAGATTTTCGTTGGTTCTGAAACCAAGAACTCCAATCCAGAATTGACAATTAGGGTTAGCATTGATTTGATTTCTTGGTCGCTGTCGTCAAATGCGCCTCGCACAAGCTCATAGCCTTCGTTTACGTTCTCTTCCAGCTTGGGAGCCATTAGGGTTTTGAGAATTAGTCTTGAGATGAGAGAAATGTCGACACAAGAGTTTAGGTCTCGAAACTTTGAAAGCGTGTCGACAATCAAAGACAGAACCCTATTTATACCTTTCTTGTTTGAAGACGAACAGGCGGGATGAATTTCTAATGATGTGTCGACACTGTCAATAAGTGTCGACACTGACTTATAATGTCTCGACACTCATGTGTCGACACAAATTTAGTCAACAGATTTTATGTGTCGACACTTGGTTAAGTGTCGACACCACTATACTCGACATGTGTCGAGACTTTACTTAGAAACATTCTGAGTAAGACTTAAGTGTCGACACTTTATAGGATGTGTCGACACCTACTCGACATGTGTCGACACTAACATTCTGAAGTGTCGACACTAACTTCCTAGATGTGTCGACACCATTTTCCTGAAGTGTCGACACTTACTATTCTGTGTCGACATAGACTTGTCTATGTGTCGACACCTTTTTACTTAGCCAATTTCTGTTCTGTATACTTAGTCTAAGTTTATCATACCTAGTTCAATTTTGAACCTATTAAACTTAGCTTCTTCTAAGGGCTTAGTAAACATATCAGCTATCTGATTATCTGTTTTAACATATTCAAGTGCAATATCATTTCTTTCTACATGCTCCCTAAGAAAGTGATATTTTATCTCAATATGTTTAGTTCTACTATGTGATACAGGGTTATTAGCTATGGAAATAGCACTAGTAGAATCACAATAAAGTGGAGTTCTACTTACCTGACATCCATAGTCTTCTAGCTGATGTTGAATCCACAGAAGTTGAGCACAGCAACTTCCTGCAGCTATATACTCTGACTCAGCTGTGGAGATGGCCACACTGGTTTGCTTCTTACTACTCCATGAGATAAGTCTTCCACCTAGGAATTGACAGGATCCAGTTGTGCTTTTTCTATCTTCTTTGCATCCTGCAAAGTCTGCATCTGAATAGCCTGTTAGATCAAAATCTCTATTCCTAGGGTACCAGAGGCCTAGATAAGATGTGCCCTTTAGATATCTTAAGATTCTCTTGACTGCAGTCAAGTGAGACTCTTTGGGGCAGGCTTGATACCTGGCACAAACACATGTAGCATACATAATGTCAGGCCTACTTGCAGTCAAGTATAGTAAGGAGCCAACTATCCCTCTATACAAGGTTTCATCTACAGGTTTCCCTGCATCATCCTTGCTTAGAGACATACTTGACCCCATAGGAGTCTTCATGGTACTGGAGGAATCCATACCATATTTCCTTATGAGTTCTAGGGTGAACTTAGACTGACATATGGATAGACCACTTTCAGTCTGTTTAACTTGGAGACCCAAGAAAAACTTCAGTTCTCCCATACTACTCATTTCAAATTGACTCTGCATAAGCTTTGCAAACTTTTTGCAAAGGCTACTTTCTGTAGACCCAAATATAATGTCATCTACATATATTTGGACAAGTATTACTTTGCCTCTAGATTCCCTAAGGAATAGAGTCTTATCTATTTTCCCCCTTGTGAACTTGTTCTCAATGAGGAAACTAGATAGGGTTTCATACCAAGCTCTAGGAGCTTGCTTTAACCCATACAATGCTTTCCTAAGTCTATAGACATAATGTGGAAAAGTAGGATCAACAAAACCTGAAGGCTGCTCCACATATACTTCTTCTTTTAAATTACCATTAAGGAATGCTGACTTCACATCCATTTGGTATACTTTGAATCCTTGGTAGGTTGCATAGGCCAAGAACATCCTTATGGCTTCCAGTCTGGCTACTGGAGCAAAGGTTTGATCAAAATCAATACCTTCTTCTTGCCTATATCCTTTTGCAACCAATCTTGCCTTATTTTTAATGATGACTCCTTGTTCATCTAACTTGTTTCTGTAGATCCATTTTGTTCCTATTACATTGTGATCTTTAGGCTTAGGAACTAAGTCCCAAACCTTGCACCTCTTGAACTGGTTTAGCTCTTCTTGCATAGCTTCAGTCCACTGTGGATCTTGTATTGCTTCTTCAAATTTCTTTGGTTCTATTTGAGACAGAAAACTTGAATATACTGCTGCATTCTGATTTATGCTCCTTGTCTGAACACCTTGTCTTGAATCTCCAATGATCAGCTCCACTGGATGATCTCTTAGATGCCTGTTGGCTGAAGGCATCCTTACTTCTGGTTGTACTTCTTCAGCATCTTCATTATGCTGAGTTCCTTGTACTTCTTCAGCTTCTGGTACATGTAGTTCTCCCCCTGGACATGAGCCATCTTCATCTTCTTGCTGTCTTGCAGCAGGTACATCTTCCATGGTTAGCTTGTCCATCTTCTTAGAAAGACCTGAGGGGCTGCACACACTACTAGACAACTCATTGTTAATTAGTTGTGACTCATCAAAAACTACATGCACAGACTCCTCTACAACTTGTGTAGTCAAGTTGTAGACTCTATAAGACTTACTATTACTGCTGTACCCAACAAACACTCCCTCTTGGGATTTGGCAGCAAACTTAGTTAAGTAAGTCTTCCCATTGTTAAGTATGAAGCATTTACAACCAAAAATCCTGAAATAGGATAGATTTGGTTTCCTGCCTTTCACTACTTCATAAGGGGTCTTGTTTAACCTTTTAGTGATGGTAGCCCTATTTATCACATGGCATGCAGTGTTTACTGCTTCAGCCCAGAAATATTCTGGCAGTGATGAATCACTTAATAGAGTTCTACCAGCCTCAATCAAGGTTCTATTTTTCCTTTCAGCAATGCCATTTTGCTGAGGTGTTCTAGGTGAAGAGAATTCTTGAAATATCCCATAGTCTTCACATAATTTTGTCATGCTTTCAGATTGAAACTCTGTACCATGGTCACTTCTAATTTTGACCACTGTACAGTTTAATTCATTCTGAATTTGCTTAACAAAACTGTGGAAGACACTAGGTGTTTCAGATTTCTGCTTTAAGAAGAACACCCAGGAAAACCTTGAGTAGTCATCAACAACTACAAAGGTGTAGACCTTCCTACCTAAGCTGTGAACTGGCATTGGACCAAATAGATCCATATGCAAGAGGTATAAACACCTCACAGCATCCTTGTTGTCAATGCTTCTAAAGGTGGATTTAGTCTGCTTGCCCTTTTGACAAGCTGAGCAAATGCCATCTTTGACACACTTTACTTGAGGACCATTCCTCACTAACTCTTTACTAAAGAGTTTGCCAATAGTCTTGTAATTAAGATGAGCAAGCCTCTTGTGCCACTTGACACATTGAGAGACTGTCTCATCAGCTACAAGACAAACTGGAGAACTATTGTTCTCAACCATAATGTCTAAACAATAGACATTTCTCTTCCTATAACCTGTCAAAATGATCTTTTGATCACTTGACCTCTTGATATGACAACCATTTTTAACAAATGAGATGTCATACCCTACATCACTTAATTGACTTATACTAATGAGGTTATGTTTCAAACCTTTAACATAAGCCACTTGAGTAATGGTAACAAGGTTAGAAGAAATGTTACCAAACCCTTTGATGATTCCTTTTTCAGAACCACCAAAGGTCACCTTTGGACCATTTTTGATAGGGATGTAGTCCTTCAGTAGTCCCCTAGTTCCAGTCATGTGTCTGGAACATCCACTATCCAAGTACCATGTAGGGGTATGGCCACTTGGATTCTCCTGCAAAACAAATTAATGAACCTTAGAACCCAAAGTAAACTTGGGTCCTTGGTGATTGTTAGTTTGCAAATTGACATAGCTACCTGCTGTCTTTCCAACAGGTAACTTGCTACTCAACTTGGCACTGGCATTGTGCCAACAATCCAAAGCAAAGTGGCCAACCTTGCCACAGCACCAACATTCAAATTTGTTGTACCTTTGCTTAGGTTCTGACTTAGCTGTCTTAACTACAGCAGTCTTGTTGAATGTTGGGGCTTTGCCCTTGGACTTGGACTGATCCTGAACAGTCCTAGCTGGAATAACAAAACCCAGTCCAGTCTTTCCTTTATGATGAACAAAATCATCAATCAAGGGTAGCACTGATTTAGGTTTTGAATACCTAGCTGCTAGCTCTTTCTCCTTCTGAAGATTAATCTCCAGTTTCTTAATTTGATCATTCTTAAATGCAATAGTACCCATCTGAATCACAGTAATGTGTTTCAGTCTGGCCACTTCATTCAGTTTTTGATCATAATTCTTCTCATAATCTATTGCAACTGCCTTGAGATCAGCAATTTCCTTGGCCAAATTTTTGGCTAGGGTCTTGCTTTTCTTATAGGCTTGCAATAGTACTTGATATTCATCTAGGAGTTGATGAATATCTCCCTCAGACTCAGATATATTCTCATCACTTGATGAAGAATAATCTGACTCTGAACTAGAACTGGAACCAGAACTTTGAGTTAGACCTTGTACCTGACTGGGTCCTGGCTGCTCCAGGTTTTTGGTACTTTCAGTCAAAGCCATCAGTCCTTGGCTTTGACAGTCTTCTTGCTCATAGATAGATTCCATGATCTGCATAAACTCTTCTTCTTCCTCAGCAAATAGCCCAATATAGGCTTCAGCATCTGTCTCAGTGTCTGAAGAAGACATATCTGAAAGAGTCTTCTCATTCTTTGCAACAAAGGACTTTTCCTTCTTTCCTTTGAAGTGAGTTTTCTTTTTGTCACTGGATTCCTTCCTTCTTTCAGGGCAGTCTGCAATAACATGGCCCTGTCTATTGCAGCAGTAACAAATTATCTTGGATCCAGTTGCCTTACTAGTCTTGGTCCTTTTCTTGTCCTTCTTTGAAGGCTTCTTTTCCTGATACTGAACCTCTTTCCCTTTGGAAGATGAAGGTCTAGACCTCCACTGTTTCTTCTTAAGGAACTTCTGAAAATGTCTGGTGAATGCAGCAAAGTCTTCATCACTTTCACTGCTTGTAGATTTTGTACTTTCTGACTCTTCAGATTCTGATTCAACTACCTCAGGAGGAGGAGTTGATGACTTGGTCCTGCTCTTTCTGGGTACATCTGACTTAAAGGCAACAGTCTTTTCTCTGTATTCAGTCCTTGTTGACTTTTCTTCTTCTTTTCTCACTGACAATTGCATCTCATAAGATAACAACTTGCCAAAAAGTGTGGGAGGAGGAATTTCTCCCAACTTTGCCATTTCTCTGATGGCACAGATCTTGGTGTCCCAGTCTTTGGTGAGGGACCTTAAGAATTTATCATTCAACTCATAGTTTGTGAACTCTCTTCCATATGACATGAGTTCATTTACAATTCTATAAAATTTCTTGTAGCATTCAGTGATGCTATCCCCTCTTCCTTGCCTAAAACTCTCATATTCTTGATTAAGCAAGGACTTCCTATCTTGCCTTACTTCTTCAGAACCTTCCATGTAGACAATGAGGGTATCCCACATTTCTTTTGCAGTTTTACAGTGAATAAGGTTCTGGAAGGTGGCATCATCAATTGCACTAACTATGATGTTCTGTGCCCTTTTGTCCATAGTTGCTAGGACAATCTCATCCTTGGTCATTTCAGAGAAATCCTTTGGAGTCCTCTGATTTGCATCCAATACTGAAATCTTCATGGGCACATATGGCCCTTCTTTGACTGTGATGTATATTCTAGGGTCAGAGGCCTCCATAAAAAGCCTAACCCTCTCTTTCCAGATCCCAAAGATCTCTTTTCTGCATATAGGTAGTTTCATTGAACCCAACTCCTTATGATTCTCTGAAGAACCCATGTTCTTGATTTTCTTGAAACTGTTTCCTGTTTTCTGACTTATACTGAATTTGCCAAACTGGATCTCCTCAGACAGTTAGTCCTGATTTTGAGTAACCTCGCTTTGATACCACTTGAAAGATATGGTACCTAAACACCTAGAGGGGGGGGGGGTGAATAGGTGACCTAAACCTTTTTAACTTTTGTTTGGCAGCACAACAGTTTTTCACAGATTATTACAGTTAACAGCAATTATAGAAATCACACAGTAAATCCACAACACAGCACAGCACAGCAGACACACTAATTTTATAGTGGTTCCCCAATCTTTGGGTACATCCACTTTCCCCCTTCGCCTATCTAGCAGTGTACTAGATTCGGCCAAACTTCTCCACTAGCTCAGAACCCAACAAGGTTCCTACCTCAGGCCCAAAGCCTTACACTCAGCCAAAAGGCTTACACTCAGCCACCCAGGCCTACACTCAGCCAATCAAAGGCCTACACTCAGAGTTCTTCAACTCCTACACTCAGGCACCAAGCCCTACCCTCAGCCTTTATAAAATAGGCTTACAATCACTCAGATCCAATGGATCTTACAAGTTATAATAGAAATTATAAATGCTAACTCTACAACCCAGAAAAGATGAGAGGAGTTGAGAGTTTCTTGAAGAGTTCTTGGAAGAACTCAGCTTGATCCAAACTGACTTAGCTTTCTTCAAAGCTTCTTGAGTAGAACTGAATTAGTCTGAATCTTCTGCAGTTGATCCTTGATCTCTGCTTCTTGAAATCCAGATGACTCTGAATTCTTCTTTTCAGCCTTAGTTCCAAAGACTGAATCCTTGGTTGGAGCTCTCTCTCTCCAACTACTTAGATCTGCAGTTGGACTGCATGATCTTCTTGTGTTGATCTTCTGTGTATCACTTCTTGATTAAGTCTGATCAACTACTTCAATTATTATCACACCATGTAATGATTGTGAACTTCTTAACAACTACTGCTATTTTACTTTAAACTGTGGGTGCCTATTTATAGGCTTCCTTTATGGTAACCGGCTGATCCGGTTTATAACAGACTTTTGACTTCTCTGACAGTTGCTGTAGACCGGCTGGATTGGCAGCTGTCATGTCAACCAGTCACTTCTTGAAATTCTGCTAACTGTCAGTTAGTGTCGAGACTTTCTGTTCTTAAGTGTCGACACTTATAGACCAAGTGTCGACACATGTTGTGTAAGTGTCGACACAAGTCTACAAGGTGTCGACACAATTCCTTGTATGTCTCGACACAGTTTCTTCTGCATGTGTCGACACTAAAATTGAGTGTCGACACAAGTACTTGTACTTCATTCTTTATCTGTTATTCTTCTAAGTGTCGACACATCTCCTTTGTGTCGACACATGTTCATGTGTAGAAACTGTCAAGTGTCGACACTGCTTCTTGGTGTCGACACAAGTCTTCATTCTTGATTCTTCAGCTGAGTGTCGACACATTCCCTTAGTGTCGACACTTATACTTAGAATATTTTTTACAATTTCCTGTTCTTTGCTAAGTGTCGACACAGCTCCTTGTGTCGACACTTTGTCCAAGTGTAGAGTCTTCAACTAAGTGTCGACACATTGTGCTGAGTGTCGACACTTTCTTCAAGTGTTGACTCTTCTGATTTTGTGTCAACACATTGTGCTGAGTGTCGACACATTCTTCAAATACTGAGTCTTTAGCTAAGTGTCGACACATTGCGTTGAGTGTCGACACTTTCTTCCAGTGCTGAGTCTTCTGCATAGTGTCGACACACTGTGTTGAGTGTCGACACTTGTACTTAGAATCTGTAGACTTTTGCTGAGTGTCGACACTCACTTCAAGTGTCGACACTTTCTGGTGTAGACACAGCTCTTCTGGGTGTCGACACTTCTGCTAAGTGTCGACACAGCTTTTCTGCATTCTTCTACACTGAGTGTCGACACAGCTCCAAGTGTCGACACTTTCTGACTGGTGTCGACTCTTCTTCCCAGGTGTCGACACAATGACTCCAAGTGTCGACACTGCATGTCTGGGTGTCGACACAAGCTTTCTCAAGTGTCGACACTTTGCCTCTGGGTGTCGACACATGGACTTAGAAATTTTCAGCTCCAGTCCAGTGTATATCTAACCTGCACAAGTAACTCAAACAAACATCAAATACATTCTGATGTATATCATTGAGTTAGGTGAGGCTTCTTCAAATCAGGTACATTTGACCAATGTACCCAACATCAACAACTTGTTTGTGAATGGAGAGGGGTTGGGGTGCATGGTAGCTCAGTTGGTGATGAGGAGTGGTTTGAAAACTCCTTATCAAGGAGGTCTCGGGTTCGATCCCCGGCCTCAACAACCCATCTGTGGATAGTGACGGGTTGGGGTGCATGGTCTGCAGACCTGATTATGCTGAACCCTTTCGAGCGTGGTGCTCGGGGTGCCGGAGGCCGTACTTTCGAGCAGTCGGCTGGGGAGGACGTTACAAAAAGTGCACTTTTATTGTAACACCACTAGCTGATCCAATATGACGATGCTACGGCTCCGCTCTAGGAGATGCTACTGGGCTGCAGCCCAAGCACCCCATCCCTCTCCCTCCACAGGCGGGTTGTTGGTGGCCACAGCCTCCCTTTGATGAGCGAACTCGACAGTTAAGTTCGGTCGTACGGGGACTTCCCAGGATATCACCCATCCCAGTATTACTCTCGCCCAAGCATGCTTAACTATGGAGTTCCTTCACTTCTCATCACCAATTGAGCTGCAGCAGGACTGCCTCAGGACTAGTGCCCGCACCAAAATAGGTTTTGGTGCAACCTATACATAGGTGTGACTAGAAAGTAGAATTAGTGCCCACACCAAACCACTCACCCAAATTCTTTGGCATTTGGAATATAGTCTTCTCATAACCTTCCCCTTAGACTGCTAAAAAATCAAAATTTTTGGAAAACATTTTACTATAGTTTTTGGAAAAATTTAATAAACTATATATAATTTAATTAGGTGCCTTAAAGACCTTAAAAATCCCCAAAAATTTGTTAGGTGATCTTGGGGGATATTATAAGACTCCGGTAAAAATTTCACCCAATTTGGGGTTGATTTGATAGGGTACTTATTTAGGCAAATATTGACCCTTTTAGGTCAAATTAGGGCAAAAGTGCTCTTAGTATTCTTGAGTGAGCCAACCTCACCCAAAGATGATGAAACTTGGCACTCTGCCTTCCTAGCACATAAAGCACCCCAACCACTAATTTTAGGTGGAAGTTTAAGGGTGGAGCCCTAGAACTTTAGGGTAGGTTCTATGTGTGCTAACCTAGGGTTTGAAGGTCATAGGGTCATATAACCTTGAAATGACTTGAAATTTGGGGGAGAGGCTCTAGTGTAGTTAAGGTCCTCTGGTAAAAACCTTATTGGATTTAGAGGTCGTTAAACCCCTCAAAACCCTAACCCTAGTTTAGGGCACTAATCTTATAATTGTATGTTAGGCTATTAAAACTCTGTGAAAAGTTATAAAACTTGGGGAGTGTAGTCATAGGGTTAGTATGAGTCTCTGGTAATTTTATTGGAAATTTTGGAACAATAATTTTAGTACCTCCTTTGCAATACATGTGTTAGCCCTCGATAATCATTTGTTTATTATGATCTCACTGTTCATTGGGAAGTTATGTAATTTGGGCAGAGGAAGTTTTAGATTATTATGCTCATACCAAAATTTTGTTATAGTTTCTAGATGCATATTTCCAGCACTTACTTCACAAGCTTATAAGTATGGAAACATGTTCAATAATAGATTCAGAGCTCAATACTTGTCAGTTTGTAAGATCCGATTTTTTTTCTTTTAAACCACTAGGGTCTTATGCCCAGAACTGTCGCTTTGCGGTGACCCCAACACACCCAGGAAGGTCGTCAATACAAAACGCCGATCCTGCCGGCCATACCGATCACAAAAAAGTAGAATAAGTATAAAGAATACAATCAAACTAGTACACCAGAATCACATATATAATATAAATCTCCATGAAGGGAGAGTCCACAAAAAAGAATAAACAAGGTACTAAAAAGGGCTCCTGCCCGATACATCATATCCTCACTACAAGTCACTCAACGCGGAAGTAAATCTATTATAACTACTAAGGATCGGGACTCACAGTCCCTGCTGGCTGGACTCTAGTGCTAGACTGCCCCGTCTCCATGCTCACCGACCTCTGGGGCTGCGTCTCCTGGTATGGCTCCACGATCCCCTAAAATGATTTGTTCAACGACCGTTATTCTAAAAAGACTAAGTCTTATCATCCCCTACCCCTCCCCCAATGGCTCCTAGGCCGAGTGGGGAGGAGGAAAGTGAAGGTAATGAAGGTGGTGAGTAACAAAGTAGCAGGTGACGGCGGAACTAGTATAACAGTTCTATATAAACAGGTAGAGTAAAGCTATAAGTATAAGAAAGGTAAACAAGAAACATATAACCTTAACTAATATAAATGTCCACACAAAATTATAAGTTAAGGGGTCTTCTGCAAGGCTCCCATCATATAAAGATCACATACCAATTTATACGATGGGGTGTCGGTTATAATCAAGTGGTAAATATCCAAAGGAAAATAACCATAACTTATAAGCATTCTACACAAACTTATAAGCTAAGGTGTCGTTTTGCAAGTCCTATTGTATAAAGCATCCCATATCACTTTATACAATAGATGTCAGGGGTTATGTGTAATGATGATGCTAAATTATGCAAGTATGCCATGATGTGTACATGCAAGTGCAACACACCCACTCGACTCTTGCACACAGACCTTTAATTCCCCCTTTCTGGAGCCTAACCTCCCAGGATACCTCCGTAGTGTCAAACAGAAGCGGTGGATTGGGCCTCACCCACCTCTAAACTGGTATCACGCTACCAGTCAGACCTCTCGTACGCCTCACCGCTGGTGCACGAAGCGGAGCTCCTGCATACTCTTGCCTACTAGACCGTCAGACTTTATTTGGCCAAGTGCAAAGCCAAACCTACCGAGCCAACGTATTGGTGTCAGTGTGATGACTCTCCAAACCGATGACCCACCACCTTATATCTTATGCACATGTAACATTAATGAATTTTCCACCGAGTCGAAGCTCCCTGAGCTAACCTGACCACCATAAAAACAATCGAGCCATCAGCTCGCCGGGCTAACCTGCCCATCACCAAAACCACCGAGCCAACCGCTCGTGAGACCTAAACTAACTCCCACAATACCGGGGAGTGTGAGTGTAAGTGTAATCCTAGTTATACTAGTTACTCTTAAACATTGATTTTTCTTACGGTTTAGGTTAGCCCAGGACTTCCCCCATCATACCCGGTGAAGTGTTCTCAAAGGGCACTAGGAACTATGATGGTAGCTGAAGCCCATCATTCCCTTTCGCAAGACACTTACTATTATTGGATAATACCAAATTCCCGATCCCTTTTAATATTTCTCTGGATCTAACCCTAATGTGTTTTGACTCTCTCACTCTCTCTCTCTCTCTTCACAGGAAAGACGATCTTTTGTCGATCCCGAGCACCGCTTACACTAGTCAGCTCATCACTTCTCCCCATGATGACTCCTAACAATGAACTCATTTTCACTTCCCACAACTGGTAAGCTAATAACCCCAACCCCATGTGTTCATTTCACATTCTATCACGATTTCTGCAGTTTTACTATATGCGGATCAATCTAAGCTATATGATGTATACGATAGGAGGTACTCCAAATTTCTATCCAAAAGCCCTAAAATATTTAATGTAGTCCTATCATGATATATTTAGCCAAAGTCCAGAAACTTGAAATTTTCCTAAATAAATTGGCACTTAATTAATTTTCCCAAAAATTGGTCCATGGATGATTTGAATATGAAGTGCTAGATTTACTTATGATATATCCATACAAATATTGTGAACACTATATGATAGTAAGATATCAGTGAATACCAAATTTCATAAGTTTTTATAAAGGAATTATCCTTCAAATAGATAATCCAAGGTAATTCAAATAAATAGGGGTAATGAAGGGAGTACCATAAATAGTTGTCCAAAAATTATACAAAAATTAACAGAGCTTTATTATAATATAAAATCTTACTGACTAAATTTCATGCAATTCCAGGGTCAGTAAACTATATATAAAAATATCTCAACCAAATCTATCATGGGGCACTTTGTGAAGGAACATCATTGTAACCTCAACTAAAGAACATGTAAATATTTTTCCAAGCTTCTTTATGCCCGAAAAAGTACTCTGCCTAAGTAACACAATTTTCCAGCAAACTATAGTATTTATTTTCTATTTATCAAAGTAAGGTGCACTATTTTACTTTACACATGATGTACTCAAAGAAATGTTCATCTATACCAAATAATTCACTAGTGCATCTACATGCAAGTTGATCAGCTTTTCCAGAGTTTGAAATCATTCTATGACATAAAAACCATAATTACATCAATATCATCAAAATGGCAAGATGATGTTTATAACTACAAGGGTGAGTTACTGTTATCTAGACACCCTATAATAAATTCCAGAGGTATATATCACTATGACAATACTCCTACCACAATACCACCAAAATCCAAGGTCATATGACCCATTGAATATACCCTAAGGTGTGAAGACCTAGATATCTATTGCGTGCTCTAAGTGGGGTGCATGTGTCCAAAGTCCACCAAATCCCTTCCTAGGGCATTTCACCTCCCTAGGAACACATGGACTAATCAACAAGTACATCCAAGGTAATAGCACCTTATGACCTTCACAAATACCCAAAGTTCAACCTTAGGGTTTGAACTTGGTTCCTAAAGCAAATCTACCTTAATTTATCCAACCCTCTATGTGAGGGAGTTAAATATCATAACAAATCAGTGGCCCAATTTTCAACCTCTGTTGAGGTGATTTGGTCCCCTGAAACCCATAAGGGACACTTTGACCTAATTACTCCTTATTGGTCTAACTTAGGTTTTGCTTATTTCCAAACTAAATCATCCCCAAATTGAATGCAAATTTATATAGAGCCTTATAATGACCCCAAGGACCACTCACTAAAATTTGGGAGGGTTTGGAGGTAATTAGACACTTTAAATAATTCATACATGGATTATTAAATTTTTACAAAAACTTTAGGATAATTTTTTCAAAAATCCTCATTTTTGGATATATACTAGGTATATGTAATAGTGACCCCAATACAAAAGTTCAAGTTATTTGGATGGCTAGATTGATGGGGGCACTCAAAATAGTCTCTGGTCTAACCTAGGTATAGTCCTCACCAAAATGATTGCTCTGGTTAAACCACTTACCCACATGGGTTGAAACCAACTTTAAATTAAAGCAGACCCATAGAGCTACAATTTTCATGTTGTTCATTTTCTCTGAAATAGCGCCTAGATATTTTTAAAATTTATTTTAAGACAGCCCAGTAATCAGGACAGAAAAATAAAAAAATCAAAATAAATATATATGATCCAGCACGAATCTTGAAGCAGATCCAACGCCTCCTGGTCATCTTCTTCCTTTAGCCAAGGGCTGGGATTCACCCGACCTGGAGCCTATTCCAACCCTTTTTCCCTGCCACCTCCCTGGCCGGCCACCACCGCCTCCACCTTCGTTGAGGTGGGGGCTATCGCCGGGCGGCGGCACGGCCGCCGGAGGGGCGGTTTCCAACGAACCCGCATGGTAGCAAAACCATGAAATTTCTGAAATTTCCTTCCTAGCCCACGAAGAGAGTAGAGGAGGACCTTAGTGGTGGGCTGGAGGCGGGCCGATCGTCAGAAAACCATGGACGATGGTGGCGGCGGCGGCTTTTCTACAACAGCACTGTCAACTTGCTCGGCTCCTCTAGGTAAAGTGTGGAAACTGCTCCTCTTGACCTAGGGAAGCTTCTAAAACCATCAAATGGGGGGAGGGGAAGGGTCAAGCATGCAATGGCCATTAATGACCACTAAAGGGAAATTTCGGCCATGGTGGTTTCTCCTTCCCTAGGCATGAATCCATCAGAAAATCTCCCATAACTGATAGAGGGAGTGAATATCCATCAATTGGGAGGGGAAATGAGGATTCAATAACATTCAATCACCATGAATGGTCATTTTCTCCCTCTTTATCTCTCCTCCATTAAAGGGGAAAATGGAGCTTTCTCTCTCCTGCAGATTAAGGACGATTTTGATCTCTCCTCCAGCCTATTAGCATCCCACTAATTCATATTAATAATAAAAAATGAGGTTAGCCCAAGTGAGGAAAATGTGTTTGAGCTTGGGTTAGCCCATTTGGGCTAATTTGACCTAACACTAGGGTAGAGTTGACCTTGGTCAACATGATCATTTGGGTTGACCCCAATGGGTCCTTTGTGAACACCCCCTATCCGTCGCATAGCATATAGCAGTAGGTCCGGCCAGGGCCCGACGCCATATACCACAGGCAGACCGGGTGGTTACTAAATGGAAATCATCCAACTAATAACCAACGTCCTACACAAAGTCATTCTAGCGGAAGCAATTTAAAGTTACAAGTTAAAGAACCCAACCAAACATGAATGTCCACTACTCAAAAACCCAATAGGAATTAAGTACAATACACAAGTACGATGGCCTGAAGGCCTTACATTTGTTTACTCAAATAACATGTTTTTTCAAATCTCGGCACGCAGGCCGGTCACACATGAATAAAGCTAGTAAACACTCAATTTAGGCCTTCGAGGGATGGCACAACAACTTGGGCTTTAGCCCGCTATTTAGCACTCGGCTCTGCAACACCTACAAACAACAATCCACCGCACGGTGGCAAACAAAGGCAACGGTCAGCTATGCTGACAAAATTATAACGATCTCGCCCCGAACTCGGGGCGGCGATGCTCCTTCCCTGCACTTTGATAGAATAATCCAGTAATAGAGTGTAACAACACAACAACATAGGCGCAGGAACTCACGGCCACACACCACGTGCACTCAGGGCACATTCTCGGTGAACCGGTCAATGTCACGTCAGTTTAAGCCATAGACATCTCGGTCTCACCTCCGCCACTTGGACGACCGATCTCGTAAGCATTTAGTCTTTCCGACATTGGTCACGTCATTTTAAGCCATAGACTGCCTAAGACCCTCCATCTATGCCAACGGCTCCAACCAAACGACATAGAGCGGGTACGGTTCCGCCTAACCCATGCTCGCATCGCAACGACAATTTAAGCCATATGCGCGGGTCAAACATTCCCGAGTCCCAATCCGATTACACACTTTACACGACCCAGTCATGTACAAGTTGGCTCCCAGGCCACCATATTGGCAGAATCACGCATCTGCCCAGTTTTTTGGGTGCACCTTGGAGTTAATCCCAAAGGCTCCCTATTGCAATCTACCGCGTAGAAAACCCGAAAAACAAACATCTGCATGGAGCCTTCTCCGGCCATTTATGCAATGCAACATCATCGATCCAGACCAACTTGTCCGGGTAGGCTTCACACATTATGCCTATATCCGTTCTCGATTATGGACTCCACATGTACACAATGGGGACTATTCATGTCTACCCGAAGGAACACCTCAACTCACCGCAAACTCGCGAGAGCGGGCTTCCTATGCAAAAGAAAAGAGAGCTTCACATGCTCAAGTTGAGAATCGCTACCCTAGCGGTTTTCCTTGGCGCCATGTAAATGTATGCGGATGGAAAGCACCGCAATCTCCTTGCCTCTGTAGATCCAAAGTCGGCTCGCAATTTGGAGCTCCGAAACTCCGCCGGTAACCGGATCTAGCCTCCTTTCTTTTTCCTTGCTCTCCCCTCTCTCTAGACTCTTAGAAAGAGACTAAGTGAAAGAAGTGAGGGATTTGAAACCCTATTCCCAAGTATATCCCAGTAAGAACAACCCCCAGCCGTCGGTTCCCAAAATAAGGAAACGAACGACCACGATCCGTAGCTGAAACAAAAAATCTGTGCCGAACACGGCCTGCGATATGCCCGTGTCCAGGGCAGTGTCCCCCATTCACCGTCAAAACTGAAATAATTGGTTCCTAACACCTAGAGGGGGGTGAATAGGTGCACACTGATTTATAATGGTGCCCCAAGGTCTGGGTACATCCAATTTCCCCCTTCGTCTATCTAGCAGTGTGCTAGATTCGGCCTAACTTCTTTACTTCTTCTCAGATCCTCAGATCTTACAGTTCAAAACCCAAACAAGGCTCCTACAACTCAGAGTGAGTCCACACTCCTACAACTCAGGAAATTTGCCCTACCTCAGCCTTCAACAAGGCCTACAACTCAGAGATGACAATCTCCTACAACTTAGGCTCATAGCCCTACCTCAGCCTTCAACAAGGCCTTCCACTCAGAGAACTTATCTCCTACAACTCAGCCTTTATAAATCAGGCTTACAACTCAGATCTTAAAAAGATCCTATATAAAATAGATGTTAATCTAAACTTTAACCACCACCGTGGTTGAGAGAGAAAGGATGGACAGTTTCTTGATTAGTTCTTGACAGAATCTGATGATAGAGATTGACCTGACTTAGCTTTCTTCAAAGCTTCTTGAATTTGAACACAATAGGGTTGATCTCCTTTAAAGTTAATCTTCAATCAGCTTCTTTCTTGAAATTCAGAAATCAATCTGAATCCTTCTTGGCAGAATGGTTCAAACTCTGCACTTAAGAGACTTGTTGATGTAAGTCTCTTTCTTCACTTGAATAGATGGACCTCTCTCTCTCAACTTCTTCTGAAGATTCTTCTGAATTCTTCTTTGAATTCTCTTGACAAAATCTGAGTAGATCACCACTTCAGAATGTCTTCTTAGATCTTCTGTTGAAAATCTTCTTCTGGTTTTTCATTTTTTTCTTATGTGTGTAATACTTCTTCTTATTGTCATTTCTTCTGTTGATAGAGAATGTCCTTATATAGACTTTCTCCATGGTAACCGGCTGATCCGATTTCTAACGAACTTCTGACATCACTGACAGTTGTAGTAGACCGGTTGGATATGACAGCCGTCAAGTCTTCTAGTCACTTCTTGAAACTCTGTCTCTGTCAGCAAAGTGTCGAGACTGAACTTCATCATGTGTCGACATAAGTAGACTAAGTGTCGACACAAGCCTTGGTGGTGTCGACACAACTCTCTTGGTATTTACACTGCTTCTCGACATAACTTTTGTCGAATGTGTCGACACTAGTTCTGTTGTGTCGACACAGTCACTTTTCTCTTTACAAAAATCAACTTTGTTAAAACTCTGCTATGTGTCGACACAAGTCCTGTGTGTCGACACAGTCGATGTCGACAAAGTCTTCTGTGTGTCGACACTGCCTCTGTGTGTTGACTTAGTTGATGTCGACTAAGCTTTCTTTGTGTCTCGACACTGCGTTTGTATGTCGATACAGTTTCTTCTAGTGTCGACACAGCCTTTCCAAGTGTCGACATAGTTGACTCGAGGTATCGACACAGCTTTTCTCCAGTGTCGACACAAGCCTTCAGAAGTGCCGACACAGCTTCTTCTGGTGTCGACTCATGGACTTAGAAACTTTTTCCTGCATTCTTGCATTTTCTTAACCTGCACATATAAACTCAAAATAACATCAAATACACCTTGATGCATATCATTGAGTAAGGTGAGGCTTCTTCAAATTTGGTACACATTTTTCAATGTACCCAACAATCTCCCCCTATTTGGAGAAGTCGTAACCCTTAGTCAATGATATACACCATTCATAATAAACACACATTATGATGTATAAAAACATTATATGATAGGGTAACTTTTAAACAAAACATGTATAAAATAACATCACAGAATAATGATGCAAACATAATGAACATTAATCATAGTTTTGTTTAAACTTTCAAAAGTTTCTCAATAGTTTTCATAGTTTTTTTTAACACTAAAGATTACAGTGTTGTAAAATCTAGTAAATCTATCCTAAGGCTGCTCAGCCTCCTTGATGACTATTCATTTGCCTGATTGAATATTGGCTTGTACTAGAGCATCAGTATCTTCAGCTGGCTTTTTGCCCTTTAGATCTTTCTTCTTTTGTTCTTCAGCCCTTATTCTTTGCCTTTCGAAATAGTGAAAAGGCTTTGGGAAATACTTGTTAGGCTCCTGAGCATTAGGAGGTAGCTTCCCAGCTTTTGCCTTTCTTCTATATTGCAGAATAGCTTCCTACCTAGCTTCATGCTTTTGCCATTCTTGCTCTGTGTACCATTTACCCCTATCATTGGTCTTGTCCTTTACAGCCTTCCAGACAGTTAATATGATATTCCTTGAAATAGGATTCCACTGCTCAAAATCAGGCTTCAACTCAGCCTGTTCTCTGAATCTTTTCTTTGACAGTTGAGCTTTTCGCTCCTTATTCACAGTTGCCTCTGACATTTCTACCTTCTCAAGGATAACATTTTTAGTACCCTCTGGAGGGTTGTACATTGATTGTACTTCTTGCTGAATCATCTCAAAATCTGCTGGAGGGTAAATAACCTGAGCAACATCAGGTTGATCACCTTCTAAATAAGCAGGTTGCACACCTGACTCAGCTACATTATCATCATCACAGAGGGGTGGATATCCAAGTGTGGCTCTGATGCTATTAGATATCCATTTAGCATGATCTGAGCCTGCTTTGACTAACACTCTCTCCCCCTTTATGACTTCTCTTTCAATATGATCTTTAAGGTCATCTTTCTAAAATCTCACTTGTTCATCTAGATAATTAACACCATCTTTATAAAAGGACCTTATTTTCAGTAGCTGATCAGAAATGATCTTTTGAGAATTCTTAATAGCTATTTGGACAGCAGCTAGTTCTTCCTGGAAGTGTTTATCAAAATCTGACTTGGCTTTAGCACTTGCTTCAGTCTGGGCTGCAATAGTATTCTTTAATTCTATGACAATCACATTATGTGATTCAGTCAGATTGGCATTCATCCTCAATTGATTTTCAAGGACATATCCTTGCTTAACAGCTATATCATCAACTTGAGTCTTTATGCTTACTTGTTGTTTTGCAAGATAGACTACAGCGTTGCCACCTTTGTGGAAGCAATCTGTCATTTCTTCTTTGTTCTGATTTACTTCAAATCTTATGGATTTGATATCTTGTGCCAAGAAGAATTGCAGATCTTTATGGGTCTCATCCATATATTTCTCCATGGCTATCCTTTGTTCATCCAACTTTACTTGCAAGGATACCAACAAAGAGCTATAATCAGTTGCTGGGGCAGGTTGAGGAGTAGTTTGCAAAGCCCTTTTATAGTTTTGGCTTTTCCTTTTGAAAACCATCAGCTTTTTCTTCTTGTCTTATATTTTTGCTTCATCTTTAGAAGCTGAGGTACTGACAATATCAACTCTATCCATAGGACTAGGAGACTGTTCCTTTTTTGTCCTAGGTTGCTACCCCTGAGTCCCTTGCTCCTCCCCCTCAGTCCTGACATACTCCCCCTCAATGTGAGCTTGATCCCCCTCAGTTTCAGCTTGCTCCCCCTCAGTTCTTAATTGATCTATATCAGGGAACAACTCTTCAAGGGTAAACTCTTGTTGAGTTGGGACTTGATGCACCACCAACTCAGGAGCATCAATAGCTGTAGATGTATCCTTCATGATAACATCCTGTGCTTGAGTGGTCTGGTCAGCATCAATCAAAGGCACAGTTAGTGTTTCATCCTTATTAATGAAAATTGATTGATTAATTTCTTGGATTACCTCAAGTATAGTTTGAGTAGATATTTCACTTTCTAATTGTGTTGGCTCTTCCACAAGATGAGGCTCCCCTGCACCTGAGCACCATGTGTAATTTCTTGTGCAGGAGATTTTTCAGGAATCTCTGGCCTCTCTTCATCAGGCATGTCCTTTGTTAGTTCCCTATCCCATTTGGAGATTATCCTGATATCCATTCTTCTCATGTGGTTGATCTTAGAACCAGTAGACTGTTCCATTACTTCTGGAATTGTTCCAGCCAAGTAAAGACTCATGATTCTTCCCAGATTTGGCTTCTTAATGCCTTCCTTAATCTTTTCAAAGATTACTGCAGATCAATCAGTGTTCAGTCTGAAAATAATCCTGGTCATCAGGCTGAACATATAGGCTAAAACCCTATCATGTCCCCCTGGCTTGCAGAGAATGACTTTTCCAACCACTTCTGAAAGAAACTTTCCTTGCTGATTCATCTCTTTTCTGTTCATTGCTGATCCAATCTTCATGGTGGGATCCAATTCACACCACTGAAGTGCTTCCCTAGTCTTGGTAGAGGGAACTTCTTCTTCTTCCTGAGTTATTGGGAGTTGAAGAGTTTTCCTCAAGCTCTTCAAGGTAAGTTTAACTTTAGCTCCCTGAACTATAGATTTGATCTTAAGTCCAGTTGAATCTAAAGTAGCTGCGCCATAGAATTCCAGTATTTCTTTCTTCCATATCTTTGTAGGTTCTGATACCAGAAATTCCAAATCATTTTCTGTAATTAGGGTTACTACTACTTTAATCTCGGGTTCTGCATTATCAAAGGTGTTGCGAACCAGCTCATAGCCTTCGTTGGCGTTGTCTTCAAGCTTTGGCGTCATTGGGGTTGAGTGAAAGCTTGGATTGAGAATAGAGAAGTTGTCGACACAGGGTTTTGGTCTCGAAAAGATGAAGTGTGTGTCGATAGAATATCTTGTTGACGTATTTATACCCTTCTAAATAATGAAGGTCAAAAGTCGCGTCAAAAATCTCTAAATGTGTCGACATAGTTGAAATGTGTCGACACAGACTTCTAATGTCTCGACAGAAGTGTTGACTTCTATATGTCGACACAATTCTATTTGTCTTGGTCGAGTTCGACGAAGAGCCCGTGAAGTTGACGATCTGAGGTCGATGAATCTGCGCTCGATGATATGTGTCGATTCTACGCTCGACGAAATCTATGTATTAATTCTAAGTGTCGACACCACTTCTGGATGTGTCGACACTACTTCTCTGAAGTGAAGACACCAATTTTCTAGATGTGTCGACATCACTTCCCTGGAATATCGACACCAACTACTACGTGTCGACACAGACAACTTTTTGTGTCGACACAATTTTACTTAGCCAAATTTGTTAAACTAATTTATGTTCAACATTCCTAATTCAATTTTGAAATTATTGAATTTAGTTTCATCTAAAGGCTTTGTGAACATGTCAGCAATTTGTAAATCAGTGTTAACAAATTCTAAAGAAATATCTTCTTTCTCTACATGATCTCTAAGAAAATGGTATCTTATTTCTATATGCTTTGTTCTACTATGAGAAACAGGATTATGAGCAATAGAAATAACACTAGTAGAATCACTTAAAAGTGGAGTTCTACTTACCTTAATAACATAATCTTCTAACTGATGTTGTATCCACAATAGCTGTACACAGCAACTTCCTGCAACAACATACTCAGACTCAGCTGTGGAAATTGTCACACTAGTCTGCTTCTTACAGCTTCATGACACCAGTCTTCCTCCTAGAAATTGACAGGTGCCTGTTGTGCTTTTCCTATCTACTTTGCAACCTGCAAAGTCTGCATATGAATAGCCCATTAGTAGAAAATCTCTATTCCTAGGATACCAAAGGCCTAGATTAGGTGTGCCCTTAAGATATCTCAAAATCCTTTTGATAGCAGTATAATGAGATTCTTTAGGGCAGGATTGGTACCTAGCACAGACACATGTTACATACATGATATCTGATCTACTAGCAATCAGATATAGGAGGGAGCCAACTATCCCTCTATATAAAGATTCATCTACAGGTTTCCCTGCATCATCTTTGCTTAGAGACATACTTGTCCCCATTGGAGTTCTCATGGTAGTAGATGATTCCATACCGTACTTTTAATTAACTCCTGGGTGAACTTAGACTGAGATATGGACAGGCCAACATCAGTCTGTCTTACTTGGAGACCCAAGAAGAACTTAAGTTCTCTCATACTGCTCATTTCAAATTTCCCTTACATAAGTTTTGCAAACTTTCTACAAAGGTTATTTTTAGTAGAACCAAATATTATGTCATCAACATATATTTGGACTAGGATAATCTTTCCATTGGATTCTCTAAGGAATAGATTCTTGTCTATTTTCCCTCTTGAGAATTTGTTCTCAATGAGGAAAGTAGACAGGGTTTCATACCAAGCCCTTGGAGCTTATTTTAACCCATACAAAGCTTTCCTAAGTCTATAAACATAATTAGGTTTGAGTGGATCAACAAAACCTGAGGACTGCTCTACATAGACCTCCTCTTTTAGGTCTCCATTTAAGAATGCTGACTTAACATCCATTTGTTACAATTTGAAGCTTTGATATGCTGCATAGGCAAGGAATAGCCTGATTGCTTCCAACCTTGCCACTGGAGCAAAAGTCTGGTCAAATTCAATGCCCACTTCCTGTATGTATCCTTTGGCAACTAGTCTTGCCATGTTCTTCACTATGATCCCACTCTCATCAAGCTTGTTTCTATAAATCCACTTTGTCCCTATGACATTATGGCCCTTTGGTTTTAGAACCAACTCCCAGACCTTGCAGCTTCTGAATTGATTTAACTCCTCATGCATAGCATCAATCCATTGTGGGTCTTGAATTGCTTCTTCAAATCTCTTGGGTTCCAATTAAGATAAGAAACTTGAGCAAAGAACTGGATTTAAGTTCCTCCTCCTTATTTGTACTCCATGTCTTGGATCACCAATGATCTGGTGTGCAGGATGATCCTTTAACTGTCTAACTGCTGGAGGTAATCTATTAACAGTTTGACCTTCTTCAATCTCTTCATTATGCTGCACCTCATGGTCTTCATTTTCCTCTTGAGTGTCTTGTACTCCCCTGGACAACAACTACCATTTTCCTCATCCTGCTTTGCAGTTGGATCTTCTCTGATAGTAAGCTTGTCCATCTTCTATTGTATACCTGTGGAGCTACAAGAACTACTTGGCAACTCACTGTTAATAAGTCTAGATTCATCAAAAATGACATGAACTGACTCTTCTACAACTTGAGTAGCCAAATTATAGACCCTATAAGCCTTACTATTATTGATGTACCCAACAAATATCCCATCTTGGGATTTGGCAGCAAACTTAGTTAGGTGAGACTTTCCATTGTTAAGTACATAGCACTTGCAACCAAAGATCCTAAAATAGGATAAGTTTGGTTTTCTGCCCTTCATAACCTCATAGGGTGTCTTTTTGTGGCTTTTGGTGATGGAAGCCCTATTGAGCACATGGCATGCAGTGTTTACTGCCTCAGCCCAGAAATATTCTGGGAGAGTAGTGTCACTCAATAGTGTTCTTCCAGCATCAATCAATGTCCTATTCTTTCTTCCAGCAATGTCATTTTGCTGTGGTGTTCTAGGTGAGGAGAATTCCTGATGTATCCCAAATTCTACACACAACCTTGTCATACTTTCAGATTGGAATTCAGTTCCATGGTCACTTCTGATTTTGACCACTGAACCATCTAATTCATTCTGAATTTGTTTGACAAAATTTCAGAAGACATTTGGGGTTTCAGATTTTTGCCTCAAAAAGAATACCCTTGAAAATCTAGAATAGTCATCTACTACCACAAAAGTATAGACCTTCCTACCTAGACTATGAACTGGCATAGGACCAAATAAATCCATATGCAAGAGGTATAAGCACCTCACAGAGTCTTTGGTTTCTAAGCTATGAAAGGAGGATCTGGTTTGCTTGCCTTTTTGACATGCTGAGCATATCTCATCCTTATAGCACTTAACTTGAGAACCATTCCTCACTAACTCTTTACTAAAGAGTTGACTAATAGTCTTGTAATTAAGATGACCTAGCCTCATGTGCCATTTGACACAATGAGAGGCTTTCTCATCAGCCAAAAGACAAATAAGAGAATTTTTATTCTCACACTCAAAATTTAGGCAATATACATTTCTATTTCTATAGCCAGTCAATATGACTTTTTGGTCACTAGACCTCTTGATATGACACCCATTTTTGATAAATGAAATGTCATATCCAAGATCACTCAGCTGGCTTATGCTTATTAGGTTGTGTTTCAAACCCTTCACATAAGCCACTTGAGTGATAGTGATTGAGTTGGTAGAGATGTTACCAAACTCTTTGATGACTCGTTTTTCAGAACCACCAAAGATTACTTTAGACCCATTCAGTATTGTTGAGTAGTCCTTCAACAATCCTCTTGTTCCAGTCATGTGCCTGGAACATCCACTGTCCAAGTACCATATAGGGGCATGACAACTTGGACTCACCTGCAACAAAGATTACTTAACCTTAGAACCCAAATAACTTTTGGGTCCTTGGTTCAAGTTAGCCTGAAACTTGACAAATCTGCCTGCAGCTTTTCTAACAGGTAGATTGCTATTCTCCCTGACACTGATATTGTGCCAACAGTCTAAGGCATAATGGCCTATCCTGCCACAACACCATCACTCATACTTATTATACCTCTTTTTAGGTACAATCTTAGTTGTATTGTTAGCAGCAGATCTCTTGTTTTATGCTGGGGCTTTGCCTTTCTTATTGGACTGTGCAACCCATGTAGTTCTCTTAAAGCCTAATCCTGTCTTACCCTTTTGAGACACAAAGTCATCAATTAGGGGAAGGACATATTTTGGCTTAGAGAAACTAGCCACTAACTCCTTCTCTTTTTGAAGTCTGTCTTCCAGACTTTTGATCTGATCATTTTTGAATGTGATTGTACCCATCTGAATAACAGTAATGTTTTTCAGCCTGGCAATCTCATTCATCTTCTGATCCAGCAGCTTCTCTGAATCAGATGTACCCAACTTAAGAGCTGTAATTTCCTTAGCCTGATTTTGGCCAGGTTTTTGCTTCTCTTGAGTGCCTGCTACAAATCCCCATATTCATCTATCAGCTGATGAATATCTCCTTCAGATTCAGACCCATCCACATCTATTGATGTAGATGCATCTGATTCTGACCCAGTGAAGTAATCAGAATCTATAGATGAACTTTTTATCTTACTGGGGCCAGGATGATCCTGGCACTGGTCTTCTTCAGACATAGCCATCAGTCCTTTGCACTGATGTTCTTCTTGCTCATAGATAGAGTCCAGTAATCTTAAGAACTCATCCTCTTCATTTGTTGCAAACAGACCAATATATGCCTCAACCTCAGATTCTTACTCTGAAGTTGATTGATTTGTCCAACTTTTCTCTTTCTTAGCTACCAAGGATTTCTCCTTCTTGCTCTTGTGTTAAGAATTCTTTTTATCAGCAGACTCCTTCCTTTTGTCTGGACAGTCAGCCACAACATGTCCAGGTCTGTTGCAGCAGTAGCAAATAATCTTTGATGTATTTGACTTGCTAGGCTTTGTCCCACTCTTGTCCTTCCTAGATGATTTCCTCTTCTGATAATAGTCATCCCTGGACTGAGATGAGGATGGCTTAGTTTTCCACTGCTTCTTCTTTAAGAATCTCTGAAACTTCCTAGTGAAAGCAGCAAAGTCTTCATCTGAATTACTGCTGTCTGAACTGGGATTATCAGAATTTTCTGAGTTCACTTCTGCATCTTTCTTAGGAGAAGATGGAGACATTCTCCTATTCTTCCTTGTGGCTTCTACCTTGAAGGCCACAGACTTTTCTCTATGGTCAACCTTTGTATATTTTTCTTCCTCCTTTCTGGCCAACAACTGCATCTCATATGACAACAATTTACCAAACAATGTTGGAGGTGAAATCTCTGCCAGTCTGGCCACTTCCCTTATGGCACAGATCTTTGTATCCCAATCTTTAGTCAAAGACCTAAGGAATTTGTCATTCAGCTCATATGTTCTAAAGATTCTTCCATAGGACATTAGTTCATTTACTATTCTGTAGAACTTCTTATAACATTCAGTTATACTATCAGACTTGGCTTGTCTGAAACTCTCATACTCTTGATTAAGCATAGACTTTCTATCTTGCCTAACCTCTTCAGAACCCTCCATGTAGACAACCAATGTGTCCCACATTTCCTTGGAAGTTTTGCAGTGAATCAGATTCTGGAATGTTGAATCATCTATGGCACTTACTATAATATTCTGTGCTCTTTTATACATTTTAGCCAAGATGATCTCATCCTTTGTCATTTCTGAAAAATCTTTAGGAGTCCTTTGATTAGCATCAAGAACAGATACCTTCATTGGAACATATGCTCCTTCCTGAACTGTTATATAAATTCTAGGATCAGATGCCTCAATAAATAATCTGACCCTCTCCTTCCATATTTCAAAAATTTACTTCCTACAGATGGGCAACTTCATTGAACCAAGTTCTTTATGGTTTTCTCCTGAATCCATCTTCTTTAAGTTAGTTCTATAATTTATTCTGCCTCACAGATCTTACTCAAACTGTTAAGCCTATCTGTGATTAACCTCCCTCTGCTACCACTTGAAAGAATTGGTTCCTAAACACCTAGATGGGGGGTAAATAGGTGCAAATCCTTTTTATTCTAAGGCAGAACTTGTAATTCAGTTAATTAACTAAAACAGATATTTATACAGCTATCACAACACATAATTAATAATACCACACACAAACACAGATTGCACACTGATTTATAGGGGTTCCCCAAGGTCTGGGTACATCCACTTTCCCCCTTCGCCTATCTAACAGTGTGCTAGATTCGGCTTAACTTCTTTCCTTCTTCTCAGATCCTCAGATCTTACAGTTCAAAACCCAAACAAGGCTCCTACAACTCAGAGTGAGTACACACTCCTACAGCTCAGGCAATTTGCCCTACGTCAGCCTTCAACAAGGCCTACAACTCAGAGATGACAATCTCCTATAACTCAGGCTCACAGCCCTACCTCAGCCTTCAACAAGGCCTACCACTCAGAGAACTAATCTCCTACAACTCAGCCTTTATAAATCAGGCTTATAACTCAGATCTTAAAAAGATCCTACAGAAAATAGATGTTAATCTAAACTTTAACCACCACCCTAGTTGAGAGAGAACGGATGGACAGTTTCTTGATCAGTTCTTGACAGAATCTGATGATAGAGGTCGACCTGACTTAGCTTTCTTCAAAGCTTCTTGAATCTGAACACAGTAGGGTTGATCTCCTTTGAAGTTGATCTTCAATCAGCTTCTTTCATGAAGTTCAGAAATCAATCTGAATCCTTCTTGGCAGACTGGTTCAAACTCTGCACTTGAGAGACTTGTTGATGTAAGTCCCTTTCTTCACTTGAATAGATGGAGCTCTCTCTCTCTCCAACTTCTTCTGAAGATTCTTCTGAATTCTTCTTTGACTTCTCTTGACAAAATCTGATTAGATCACCACTTCAGAATGTCTTCTTAGATCTTCTATTGAAAATATTCTTCTGGTTTTTCGTTTTTTCTTATGTGTGTAATACTACTTCTTATTGTCATTTCTTCTGTTGATAGAGAATGTCCTTATATAGACTTTCTCCATGGTAACCGGCTGATCCGGTTTCTAACGAACTTCTGACAGCACTGACAGTTGTAGTAGACCGGTTGGATATGGCAGCTGTCAAGTCTTCCAGTCACTTCTTGAAACTCTCTATCTGTCAGCAAACTGTCGAGACTGAACTTCATCATGTATCGACACAAGTAGACTAAGTGTCGACACAAGCCTTGGTGGTGTTGACATAGCTCTCTTGGTGTTGACACTGCTTCTCGACACAGCTTTTGTCGAATGTGTCAACACTAGTTCTGTTGTGTCAACACAGTCACTCTTCTCTTTACAAAAATCAACTTTGTTGAAACTCTATTATGTGTCGACACAAGTCCTGTGTGTCGACACAGTCGATGTCGACAGAGTCTTCTGTGTGTCGACACTTCCTCTCTGGGTCGACTCAGTTGATGTCGACTAAGCTTTCTCTGTGTGTCGACACAGCCTCTGTGTGTCGACACAGTTTCTTTTGGTGTCGACACAGCCTTTCCAAGTGTCGACACAGTTGACTGCAGGTGTCGACACAGCTTTTCTCCAGTGTCGACACAAGCCTTCATAAGTGCCGACACAGCTTCTTCTGGTGTCGACTCATCGACTTAGAAACTTTTTCCTGCATTCTTGCATTTTCTTAACCTGCACGTATAAACTCAAAATAACATCAAATACACCTTGATTCATATCATTGAGTAAGGTGAGGCTTCTTCAAATCTGGTACACATTTTCCAATGTACCCAATAGAAACCAACGTGTCCCGAAATTCACACGGGCACCCGACACGCCCGTGTTAGAACTGATACGCCCTTGTCATCCAGTACACGCCCGTGTTCCTGGGCGTGTTCCTCCTGTTGGGTACATTGGTTTAAATGTACCTGATTTGAAGAAGCCTCACCCTACTCAATGATATATATCAAAATGTATTTGATGTATTTTGAGTTGCCTTGTGCAGGTTAAGTATTTGCAGGGAAAGCTGAAAAGTTTCTAAGTCCATGTGTCGACACCCAGGAGCAAAGTGTCGACACTTAAGAAGTCTTGTGTCGACACCCAGGCAAGCTGTGTCGACACTTGGAGTACTTGTGTCGACACCAGGGATGCAGTGTCGACACCAGACAGAAAGTGTCGACATATACAGGTTGTGTCGACACTCAATGAAGAAAAGTCCAGTGAAGAAGTGTCGACACTTAGCAGCAGTGTCGACACCCAGAGGAACTGTGTCTACATCAGAAAGTGTCGACACTTGGAGGCTGTGTCGACACTCAGCAAAAGTCAGCAGAGTCTAAGTATAAGTGTCGACATAATAAAGAATGTGTCGACACTTAGCAGAAGACTCAACACTTGAAGAAAGTGTCGACACAAGAAGGAGATGTGTCGACACTCACCAGAAGACTCAACACTTGAAGAAAGTGTCGACACAATGAAGAATGTGTCGACACACAGTAGAATACTCAGTACATGAAGAAAGTGTCGACACTAGGAGGCTGTGTCGACACTCAGTAAAGTTCAACAAAAAAATTCTAAGTACAAGTGTCGACACTAAGGAGATGTGTCGACACTCAGCCAGAGTCTCAACAGAAGAAGAATGTGTCGACACAAGGAGCAGTGTCGACACTTAGCAAGTATCAACACAGAAGGCATGTGTCGACACCAGGAAGATGTGTCGACACTAAACAAGTTCAACAGATGAAGATGTGTCGACACAAAGGAGTTATGTCGACACTTACAAGAATTCAACAAAGTACTGAAGAACAAAGAGTTATGTCGACACTCAATATCAGTGTCAACACATATTGATGAAGCTGTGTCGAGAAGTGAATTCTACAACACAAGGAGTTGTGTCGACACCTTGAAGGCTAGTGTCGACACTTAGTCAACTTATGTCGACACTTAGTCTATAAGTGTCGACACTTAAAGACAGACAGTCTCGACACTTTCAGACAGTTAAAGTTATTTCAAGAACTGACTGGATGACTTGACAGCAGCCATTCCAGCCGGTCTGCTGCACCTATCAGAGATGTCAGAAATCAGTTAGTAACCGGACCAGCCGGTTACCTTGAAGAAGGCCTATATATAGGCTTATACTGTCTACAGAAACATGATGATCAAGTGATTGAAAAACAAGAAGAAGATCTAGCTATTCATTGAAGAATCAAGTGAAGATCTAAGTAGTTGGAGAGAGAGAGCTCCATCCAAGAAGACAGCCGTTGGAACCAGGCTGTGAAGAAGGGTTCAGACCTAGCTCTGGATCTTAAGTTGAAGAGATCAAGGATCAGCTGCAGAGAAGATCAACCCTATTGTGTTCTACATTCAAGAAGCTTTGAAGAAAAGCCAAGTGTGGTTGATCTCAGCAGAGTTCATCCAAGAACTCATCAAGAACCTATCAACTCATCTCTCTATTCAGAGTTATAGGTATATACACTTTGTATTTTAAATTTCTTGTAGGATCCATAGTGATCTGAGTTGTAAGCCTGTAATTATAAAGGCTGAGTGTAGGGCCTGTGTGGCTGAGTGTAGGAGATCTAATTCTCTGAGTGTAGGCCTGTTGTGGCTGAGTGTAGGCCTGTTGTGGATGAGTGTAGGCTTTGTGAAGAAGCTGAGTGTAGGTCTTTGGAGAAGACTGAGTTGTAGGGCCTTGGGCCTGAGCTGTAGGAACCTGTTTTGGGGTTCTGAGTGTAAGATCTGAGTATCTGAGATAGTGGAGGAGTTTGGCCGAATCTAGTACACTACTAGATAGGCGAAGGGGGAAAGTTAATGTACCCAAACCTTGGGGAACCACTATAAAACTGTGTGTTTACTGTGTGCATGTGATATTCTGTGATTGCTGTTTGATTGCTTGGAAAAAGTAGTTATAACTCTGTGAAATAATCTGAATTCTGCCTAAAAAGTCAAAAAGATTTAAGTCACCTATTCACCCCCCCCCCCTCTAGGTGATTAGGTACAATATCTTTCAAGTGGTATCAGAGCCAGGTTACTCAAAAAGGGACATAACTGTCTGAGTAGATCCTGTTGGCAGATTCAGTCTAAGTAAATTGCAGATTCAAGAAAATCAAGAAACATGGGTTCAACTGAGCATCATAAGGAACTTGGATCCATGAAGTTTCTCATTTGCAGAAAAGAAATTTTTGGCATCTGGAAAGAAAGGGTGAGACTATTTATGGAAGCCTCAGACCCTAGAATTTACATCACAGTTAAAGAAGGGCCATATGTGCCTATGAAGGTTTCAGTCTTAGATGCAAATCAGAGAACACCTAATGACTTTTCTGAGATGATAAAAGATGAGATAATTCTAGCCACAATGGACAAGAGGGCTCAGAATATCATTGTGAGTGCTATAGATAATGCTACCTTTCAGAATTTGATACACTGTAAGACATCTAAGGAGATGTGGGATACTCTTATAGTGTACATGGAGGGTTCTGAAGAAGTGAGGCAGGACAGAAAGTCCTTATTAAACCAAGAATATGAAAGCTTCAGGCAAGATAGGTCAGATAGCATAACAGAATGCTATAAAAAGTTCAATAGGATTGTCAATGAGCTAATATCCTATGACAGAGAGTTCAGTAATTATGAGCTTAATGATAAGTTCTTAAGGTCCCTTACAAAAGATTGGGACACTAAGATCTGTGCCATAAGGGAAATGGCAAAGTTAGCAGATATCCCTCCACCAACACTGTTTGGAAAACTGCTATCCTATAAGATGAAGTTGATGGTGAGAAAAGAAGAGGAGAAGACTACAAGAAGTGAACATAAAGAAAGGACAGTGGCATTCAAGACAGAAGCTAGCAGAAAATACAGAAGTAAGTCACCAACTCCACCTCCAAAAGTAGCTGAGACTGAGTCAGATAATTCAGAAAGTAGAAATTCTGAGAGCAGTGAAAGTGATGAGGACTTTGCAGCTTTCACAAGATACTTTCAGAAGTTCTTAAAGAAGAAACAGTGGAGGACAAATCCATCTACTTCACAGGGTAAAGAAGACTATTATCAGAATAAAAAGTCATCAAAGAAAGACAGGAGAAAGCCCAAGTCTAGCAAAGCAACTCTATCAAAAATTGTTTGCTATTGATGTAACAGACAAGGACATGTTATTGCTGACTGTCCTGAGAAAAGGAAAGAGTCTAATGATAAGAAAAAGACTCAATTCAAGGGCAAGAACGAAAGGTCTTTGGTTGCCAAAAAGGATAAGAGCCTGTCAGACATATCTTCATCAGAAACTGAGTTAGATGCAGAAGCATACATAGGACTGTTTGCTGAGGAAGAAGAAGAGGAGTTCATCCAGATAATGAACTCTATTTATGAGCAAGAGGACAGTCAGTACCAAGGACTGATGGCATTGACAGAAAGTGACAAAATCCAGGAGCAGCCTGGACCTAGTAAGGTACAAAATTGTTCTTTAAGTTCAATTTCTTGTGCTAGTTCAGAATCAGATTCATCATCATCAAGTGATGAGAGTGCATCTGAGTCTGAAGGGGATATTCATCAATTGATAGATGAATATAAAGTCCTGTTGCAAGCTTTTAAGAAGAGCAAGTCCCTAGCCAAGAGTCAGGCAAAGGAAATTGCTAGTCTCAAAGTTGCTGCAACTGATTTTGAGAAGATGATTGATCAAAAGCTAAATGAAATAGCCAGACAGAAGCACATAACTATGATTCAGATGGGGACTATAACTTTTAAGAATGATCAAATCAAAAGTCTGGAGATTAGTCTTCAGAAGGAGAGAGATTTAGTTGCTAGGTTTTCTAAACCAAAGTCAGTTCTACCCTTAATTGATGAATTTGTTCATCAAAAAGGTAAAGCTGGACTGGGGTTTACTAAACCTGCTAGAACTGTTCAGTCCAAGTTTAAGGGCAAAGCCCCAGCCCTCAACAAGCCAGCTGTAGATAAAACGGCTAAGGATGTACCTGAGCAAAGGTACAATAGGTTTGAGTGCTGGTGCTGTGGCAAGGTAGGCCACTTTGCCATGGACTGTTGGCATAATGCAAGTGCCAAAGTGAGTAGCAAACTGCCTGTTGGAAAACCTGCATGTAGCTTTGTTAGGAGGCAAACTAACCAGTACCAAGGACCCAAGAATTCTTTGGGTTCTAAGTTTCACTAATCTGTTTTGCAGGTGAGTCCAAGTGGCCATGCCCCAATATGGTACTTGGACATTGGATGTTCCAGGCACATGACTAGAACTAGTGGATTGCTAAAGGACTACACACCCATCAAGGATGGTCCAAAAGTCACCTTTGGTGGTTCTAAAAAAGGAATCATCAAGGGTTTTGGTAACATTTCTAGTACCCATATTACTATTACTCAAGTGGCTTATGTTGAAGGTTTGAAACATAACCTTATTAGTATAAGTCAATTGAGTGATTTAGGATATGACATCTCATTTGTCAAAGATGGTTGTCATATCAGGAGGTCAAATGATCAAGAGATCATTTTGACAGGTTATAGAAAGAGGAATGTCTATTGCCTAGACATTATGTGTGAGACCAATGGTTCTCCAGTGTGTCTTGTAGCTGATGAGACAGTCTCTCATTGTGTCAAATGGCACAAAAGGCTAGCCCATCTAAATTACAAGACAATTGGCCAACTCTATAGCAAAGAGTTAGTGAGGAATGGTCCTCAAGTTAAGTGTGTTAAAGATGGAATATGCTCAGCTTGTCAAAAGTGCAAGCAGACTAGATCCATCTTTAGTAGCATTGAAAACAAAGATGCTGTGAGGTGCTTATACCTCTTGCATATGGATCTCTTTGGTCCTATGCCAGTTCACAGCCTAGGTAGGAAGGTCTATACCTTTGTGGTTGTAGATGATTACTCAAGGTTTTCCTGGGTGTTCTTCCTTAGACAGAAATCTGAAACACCTAGTATCTTCTATAGATTTGTCAAACAAATTCAGAATGAACTAGACAGTACAGTGGTCAAGATAAGAAGTGACCATGGTACTGAATTTCAGTCTGATAGTATGGCAAAACTATGTGAAGAATTTGGGATATTTCAGGAGTTTTCTTCACCAAGAACACCTCAGCAAAATGGCATTGCTGAGAGGAAAAATAGAACCTTGATTGAGGATGGTAGAACCCTATTAAGTGACACATCTCTATCAGAATATTTCTGGGCTGAGGCAGTTAATATTGCATGCCATGTAATTAATAGGGCTACCATTACTAAGAGCCATAATAAGACCCCCTATGAGATTATGAAAGGCAGAAAACCAAACCTATCCTACTTCTGGATCTTTGGTTGTAAGTGCTTTATACTTAACAATGGAAAGTCTTACTTGACTAAGTTTGCTGCCAAGTCCCAAGAGGGGATCTTTGTTGGGTACAGCACCAATAGTAAGGCTTATAGAGTCTACAACTTGTCTTCTCAAGTTGTAGAAGAGTCTGTACATGTAGTATTTGATGAAACTAGACTTATTAACAATGAGTTGTCTAGTAGTATATGCAGCTCCACAGGTATAACTAAGAAGCTAGACAAGCTCGCTATTGAAGAAGAATCTACTGCAAGACAGCAGGTAGAAGATAGTGGCTGTTGTCCAGGGGGAGTACTACATGTACCTAATGCAGAAGAAGTCCTAGGAGTGCAGCAAGATGAAGAAACTGAAGAAGTTCAACCTGAAGCCAGGATGCCTCCAGCTAATAGGCATCTAAGAGATCATCCAGCAGATCAAATCATTGGTGATCCAAGATAAGGGGTACAAACAAGGAGCAGAAATCTGAGTGCAACACTCTACTCCAGTTTTCTATCCCAAGTAGAGCCAAAGAAGTTTGAAGAAGCCATCCTAGACCCTCAATGGATTGAGGCAATGCAAGAAGAGCTGAATCAGTTCAAGAGGTGCAAAGTCTGGGAGCTTGTTCCTAAACCAAAAGACCACAACATAATTGGAACCAAGTGGATGTTTAGGAACAAGATGGATGAACATGGAGTAATTGTCAAGAACAAAGCAAGATTGGTTGCTAAAGGATATAGGCAGGAAGAAGGTATTGACTTTGATCAAACCTTTGCTCCAGTAGCCAGACTGGAAGCCATAAGGATGTTCCTGGCCTATGCAACCTTTCAAGGATTTAAAGTTTACTAAATGGATATAAAGTCAGCCTTTCTGAATGGTAATCTAAAGGAAGAAGTCTATGTGGAACAGCCATCAGGTTTTGTTGATTCAACTCAACCTAATTATGTCTATAGACTTAGGAAAGCTTTGTATGGGTTAAAACAAGCCCCTAGGGCTTGGTATGAAACCCTGTCTAGTTTCTTCATTGAGAATAAGTTCACAAGGGGAAAAATAGACAAGACTCTATTCCTTAGGGAATCCAGAGGCAAAATAATACTAGTCCAAATATATGTAGATGACATAATATTTGGGTCTACTGAAAGTAGTCTTTGCAAAAAGTTTGCAAAACTTATGCAAGGACAATTTGAGATGAGCAGTATGGGGGAACTTAAGTTCTTCTTGGGTCTCCAAGTTAGACAGACTGAGAATGGTTTATCCATATGCCAGTCTAAGTTCACCCTAGAACTAATAAGGAAGTATGGTATAGATTCATCCAGTACCATGAAGACTCCTATGGGGCCAAGTATGTCTCTTAGCAAAGATGATGCAGGGAAACCTATAGATGAGACTTTGTATAGAGGGATAGTTGGCTCCCTTCTATATTTTACTGCAAGTAGAACAGATATCATGTATGCTACATGTGTTTGTGCTAGGTACCAAGCATGCCCTAAAGTGTCTCATTTGACAGCAGTCAAAAGGATACTGAGATATCTAAAGGGCACTCCTTATCTAGGCCTTTGGTACCCTAGGAATGGAGACTTCATCTAACAGGTTATTCAGATGCAGATTTTGCAGGCTGCAAAGAAGACAGAAAAAGTACAACTGGAACCTGTCAATTCCTAGGTGGAAGACTGATTTCATGGAGTAGCAAGAAGCAAACAAGTGTGGCTATCTCCACTACAGAATCAGAATATGTGGCTGCAGGAAGTTGCTGTGCTCAACTTCTATGGATACAACATCAACTTGAGGATTATGGAATTCAGGTAAGTAGAACACCATTGTTTTGTGATTCTACTAGTGTTATATCAATTGCAAACAATCCTGTTTCCCATAGTAGAACTAAACATATTGAAATAAAATATCATTTTCTTAGGGAACATGTAGAAAAAAAAGATATTTTACTGGAATATGTTAAAACAGATAATCAAGTAGCTGATATGTATACTAAGCCCTTAGAAGAAACAAAGTTCAATAAGTTTAAAATTGAACTAGGTATGATAAACTTAGAATAAGTTTATAGAAATGGCTAAGTAAAATAGTGTCGACACACAGAGTTGTCTGTGTCGAGACAGAAAATTGGTGTCGACACTTCAGTGAAAAGGTATCGACACATCTAGGAAGTTGGTGTCGACACTTCAGAAAATTAGTGTCGACACATGATAAGTAGGTGTCAACACATCCAAGGTGGTGTCGACACTTAGGCTTTATGCAGGATTAGTGTAGTAACGTCTCGACTATGTGTCGAGCTAAGTGGTGTCGACACATAAACAAGTGTCGACACATATATTCTGTTGACTAAACTTGTGTCGACACACAGGTGTCAAGACATTATAAGTCAGTGTTGACACTTTTCATCAGTGTCGACACAATTTGAGTTAGTTAACCCGGCCTTTCATCTTCAATCCTAGAAAGGTATAAATAGGATTTCGCCATTGTCTGTCGACACGCTCACTAAAGTTTCGAGACCAAACTTGTGTGTCGACACCTCTCTTCTCTCAATTCAAATTCTTCAAACCCTACTGGCGCCAAAGCTCGAGGAGAACGTGAACGAAGGCTATGAACTTGTGCGGCATGCGTTTGACGATGCAGAACAAGAGATCAAGGATGTGGTAACCCTAATCGTAAACTCAGGGTTAGATTTTCTTGTTTCAGAGCCGACTAAGATCTGGAAGAAAGAAGTATTGGAATTTCTGAATGGCGCCACCCTAGATGAATCTGGATTCAAGATCAAGTCAAGGGTACATGGATAAAAGGTGAAGGTCTCATCTAAAAGTTTGAGAAAGGTCCTAAATCTACCAAGGACAAAAGAAGAGGATGAAGTTACTGCTTCTAAGACCAGAGAAGCTTTAACTTGGTGTGGTCTAGATTCCAAGCTAAAAATTGGATCTGTATTCAATCGGAAAGGCATGAACAGCCAGGGGAAATTTCTCTCAGAAATTGTTGACAAAGTTATCCTGTGCAAGTCTGGAGGACATGACAGGATTTCAGCTTATATGTTCAGCATCATGATAAGGATTATCTTTCAACTAACTACTGATTGGTCTGCAGTATTATTTGAGAAGATTAAAGAGAGCCTGAAGAAACCTAATTTGGGTAGAATTCTCAGTCTTTACTTGGCTGATAGTATACCAGAAGTAATGAGTCAAGCTGTTGGCACTAAGATCAACCACATGAGAAGAATGGACATGAGAATCTTCTCAAGATGGGATAGAGTGTTGACCAAGGAGATGCCAACACCTGAGAAGGAAACCCCACTTAAGAAGAAGAAGAAGACAGCTCCAGTAGCTCAAGAATCATCAAGTAGCTCTGAGGTGCAAGTTGTCTTTACACCAGATGATGAACAAGAAACTGGAACTGCTGAGAAGTCTCCAGCTCAACAAGATGTTGCGGAGAGCCAGTGGAGCTACCTCAAGCTAGCCCCATACATCAGGATACAATCCAGGGGGAGCCTCTAGTAGTGGAAGAGACAACTCCACTAGAAAGTGAGCAAGCTACAAACACCATACTTGAGGTAATCTCAGAAATCAATCAATTAGATTTCCTTATTGAGAGTGAAGTTATAATTGACAACTTATCTGATTTTAATCAGCAACCTCAGATTGATAGACAACTCTCAGATGTTGTCATGGAGGACACATCTGTTACAGCTCAAGTTATGACTGATCAAGTTGTTGATGAAACAATGGAATCTCCATCTCTTCCTCAACAAGAATTTACAATGGAAGATCTCTTCCTCAATCTGGATCAGACAGACTTTGAGAAGGAAAGTGCTGCTGCTGAGGGGGAGAATGCTCAAGTTGAGGGGGAGCATGTGGAAATTTTAGAAGAAACAACAAGAAAAGAGCCTGAGAAGCCCAAGGAAGTTGAGGAGCAACCTAAGGAGAGGGTAGAAATAGCAAGCACATCAGCCTCTGAAGATGAGGAGGCTGCAAGAGCAAAGAAAAGAAAATTCCAAGTATTTAAAAGAAGAAGACAGAATTATAAGAAGGCTTTGCAAACTATAGCACCACAGCATGCACTACAGCCAGCACCAACTGTAGATTACAGTGCTCTGATGGTTGCTATGCAAATTAAGCTTGATGAGCACAGGAAAGCCATAGAAACATATGTGGATGAGGGGCATAAGTCTTTATAGTTTGATCTGGCCCAAGACATAAAGTCTATAAGATTTGAAATGAATCTCAATAAAAAGGAAATGACTCACTGATTCCACAAGGGAGGGAATGCAGTAGTCTACTTAGCTACTCATCAGGAGAAAATAAAAGCTCAAGTGGATGACATTGCACTGAAGCAAGGATATGTTCTTGAGAACCAGATCAGAATGAATGATAACTTAACTGCTTCACACAATGCAATTGTCACAGAGATGAAGAACATAGCTGCTGGACTGACTACTTCTAATGCTACTGCTAAGGTAGAGTTTGATAAAGCATTGCAAAAGAGTTTAACTGATGTTACTTCTGCAATTCAAGACTCTCAGAAGTTGATAACTGAAAAACTCCAAAGGTTGAAACCTTTCTTTAAAGATGGAGTAAACTATTTGGATGCCCAAGTAAGATTTCAAAAGGATGATTTAAGAGATCACATGGAAAGAGAATCATAAAGGGGGAGAGGGTGTTAGTCAAAGCCAGCTCTGATCATGCCAAGTGGATTTCTAATTCTATCAGAGCTACTCTAGATTATCCTCCTTTATGTGATGATGATAATGTAGCAGAATCTGGGATACATCCTGCATATCTAGGAGGGGAGCAACCTGAAGTGGCTCAAGTAATCTACCCTCCTCCAGATTTTGATATGGTACAAGCTGATATACAGTCTATGTATAGCCCACCTGAGGGTCAGCAAAATGTCATCATAGAGAAGGTGGTTCAGCCAGTATCTGAGGCTATGCAAGAAGCTATACTGAAAGAACAAGAAGCCAGACTGTCTAAGAAGAGGTTCAGAGAGCAAGCTGAACAAATGCCTGATTTTGAGCAGTGGAGCCCCACTTCAAGAAACATTATCTTAACTGCATGGAAAGCTGCCAAAGATAATATTCAAGACAGAAACAAATGGTTTTCTGAACTAGAATGGAGAAAGCATGAATCAAGGCAAGAAGCTATAGTGCAATATAGAAGAAAGGCAAAGATGGGAAAGCTACCTCCTACTGCTAAGGAGCCTAGCAAGTACTTTCTCAAGCCTTATCATTACTTTGAGAAGCAGAAGATTAAAGATGAAGAGCTAAAGAAGAAGGAGCTAAAAGGGAAAAAGCCTGCTGATACTGAAGATGCTGAAGCCCCTGTGCAAGCAAAGATAAAGTCTGGGAAGGGCATAGTGATCAAGGAGGCTGAGCAGAAATAGAATTGCATTATCTTCAGTTTACTATGTAATCACTTGTATTAAAACACTTTATAAACTCTTGTATAATGAATATGACAAAGTTGATTAGAACAATGTGCTGTGTGATTTATTTATTTTATAATTGTTCTGAGATGATATCTGTGTATACATGTTTTGTTTGATACATGTTTATGTTCGCCCTGTTATATAATCCTGCTTTACATCATGCTATGATTTTATTCTGTATGGTGTATATCATTGACTAAGGGTTATGACTTCTCCAAATAGGGGGAGATTGTTGGGTACATTGGTTTAAATGTACCTGATTTGAAGAAGCCTCACCCTACTCAATGATATACATCAAAATGTATTTGATGTATTTTGAGTTGTCTTGTGCAGGTTAAGTATTTGCAGGGAAAGCTGAAAAGTTTCTAAGTCCATGTGTCGACACCTAGGAGTAAAGTGTCGACACTTAAGAAGACTTGTGTCGACACCCAGGCAAGCTGTGTCGACACTTGTAGTACTTGTGTCGACACCAGGGATGCAGTGTCGACACCAGACAGAAAGTGTCGACACATACAGGTTGTGTCGACACTCAATGAAGAAAAGTCCAGTGAAGCAGTGTCGACACTTAGCAGCAGTGTCGACACCCAGAGGAACTGTGTCTTCATCAGAAAGTGTCTACACTTGGAGGCTGTGTCGACACTCAGCAAAAGTCAGCAGAGTCTAAGTATAAGTGTCGACATAATAAAGAATATGTTGACACTCAGCATAAGGCTCAACACTTGAAGAAAGTGTCGACACAAGAAGGAGATGTGTCGACACTCACCAGAAGACTCAACACTTGAAGAAAGTGTCGACACAATGAAGAATGTGTCGACACACAGCAGAAGACTCAGTACATGAAGAAAGTGTCGACACTAGGAGGCTGTGTCGACACTCAGCAAAGTTCAACAAAAAAAATTCTAAGTACAAGTGTCGACACTAAGGAGATATGTCGACACTCAGCCAGAGTCTCAATAGAAGAAGAATGTGTCGACACAAGGAGCAGTGTCGACACTTAACAAGTATCAACACAGAAGGCATGTGTCGACACCAGGAAGATGTGTCGGCACTGAACAAGTTCAACACATGAAGATGTGTCGACACAAAGGAGTTGTGTCGACACTTACAAGAATTCAACAAAGTATTGAAGAACAAAGAGTTGTGTCGACACTCAATATCAGTATCGACACATATTGAAGAAGCTGTGTCGAGAAGTGAATTCTACAACACAAGGAGTTGTGTCGACACCTTGAAGGCTAGTGTCGACACTTAGTCAACTTGTGTCGACACTTAGTCTATAAGTGTCGACACTTAAAGACAGACAGTCTCGACACTTTCAGACAGTTACAGTTATTTCAAGAACTGACTGGATGACTTGACAGCTACCATTCCAGCCGGTCTGCTGCACCTGTCAGAGATGTCAGAAATCAGTTAGGAACCGGACCAGCCGGTTACCATGAAGAAGGCCTATATATAGGCTTATACTATCTACAGAAACATGATGATCAAGTGACTGAAAAACAAGAAGAAGATCTAGCTATTCATTGAAGAATCAAGTGAAGATCTAAGTAGTTGGAGAGAGAGAGCTCCATCCAAGAAGAGAGCCATTGGAACCAGGCTATGAAGAAGTGTTCAGACCTAGCTCTGAATCTTAAGTTGCAGAGATCAAGGATCAGCTGCAGAGAAGATCAACCCTATTGTGTTCTACATTCAAGAAGCTTTGAAGAAAAGCCAAGTGTGGTTGATCTCAGCAGAGTTCATCCAAGAACTCATCAAGAACCTATCAACTCATCTCTCTATTTAGAGTTGTAGGTATATACACTTTGTATTTTAAATTTCTTGTAGGATCCATAGTGATCTGAGTTGTAAGCCTGCAATTATAAAGGCTGAGTGTAGGGCCTGTATGCTTGAGTGTAGGAGATCTAATTCTCTGAGTGTAGGCCTATTGTGGCTGAGTGTAGGCCTGTTGTGGCTGAGTGTAGGCTTTGTGAAGAAGCTGAGTGTAGGTCTTTGGAGAAGTCTGAGTTGTAGGGCCTTGGGCCTGAGCTATAGGAACCTGTTTTGGGGTTCTGAGTGTAAGATCTGAGGATCTGAGATAGTGGAGGAGTTTGGCCGAATCTAGTACACTACTAGATAGGCGAAGGGGGAAAGTGGATGTACCCAAATCTTGGGGAACCACTATAAACCTGTGTGTTCACTGTGTGCATGTGATATTTTGTGATTGCTATTTGATTGCTTGGAAAAAGTAGTTATAACTCTGTGAAATAATCTGAATTCTGCCTAAAAAGTCAAAAAGATTTAAGTCACCTATTCACCCCCCCCCCCCTCTAGGTGATTAGGTACAATATCTTTCACCTCCATCAACACAGGACCAACACCAACCCGAGACTCACACGGGTCTTGGACACGCCCGTGTCCTATTTGACACGCTCGTGTCATACCCGAACATGCCCGGGCTCTAGGCCATGTTGACTGTCTCGACACTTTGTCTCGACACTTCGTCGACCACCTGACACGGCCTTGGACACGCCCGTGTCCTAGGCCGTATTCCCTTTCTCGACACTTTGTCGAGCAAACTCGTCAACTTCCCTGGCAGATCGTCGATACGAGCTCGACACGCCCTGGGACACGCCTGTGTCTCAGGCTGTGTTCTCTGCTCAACAAACGTCGACTCCAAAATTCGTCTACCTCTTGGCCAAATCGTCGATCCAAACACGACACACCCTGGGACACGCCCGTGTCCCAGGCCGTGTGCCCCCTGCCAAATTCCAAACTTGGCTCAAAACGCCTCCCATCGCTCTTTTGAGTTTCGGGACGTTACAACTCTCTCCCTCTTAAAATAATTTCGTCCTCAAAATTATATAAAGGAAAGATAATCATAAACTTAAACGGTACCTGAGTGAAACAACTCTGGGTACTCCTCAAGCATGGTCTGCTCTCGCTCCCAAGAGAGCTCTTCCTGACCGCAATTGTCCCAACGGACCTTGACCATCCTGATCTATTTGTTGCGTAGCCGCTTGACTTCTGAGTCCTCAATACAAACGGGCTTGACCTTCATCGTCAACCCATTATCCACCGACACTTGATCCACCGCGATCACATGTGAAGGCTCTTGCACCGCCTTCCGTAGCACCGATATATGGAATACATCGTGTAGACCACTAAGCTCCACTTATATCTTCAACCGATAAGCTGCTACCCCAATCCGCTCCAGAACCTTAAACGGTCCAAGGTACCTCGGGCTCAACTTCTTCAAGCGCTACACCCGCGAGACACCCTTGAACAGCTTGAACTTCAAGTACACCGAAACGCCAACAACGAACTCCGCGTTCCTGTGCTTGGCATTATAGTACTTAGCCTGGCGGTCTTGAGCGATTAGCAACCTCTCCCGAAGGGTTCGTACCAAAGAAGTAGCATCTTCCACCTCTTGTCGCTTGTACAACTTTGACTCGCCCGTTTCCAACCAAGACAACGGCGTGCGACATCTTCTACCATAAAGGGCCTCGAAGTGCGCCATTTGTATACTTTCCTGGTAGCTATTGTTGTACGTGAACTCCACCAAGTATAGGTGGTCCTCTCACTGCATCCTGAAGTCCAGGACACACATGCGAAGCACGTCCTCCATTGTCCTATTGACTATCTCGGTTTGCCCATCCGTCTGCGGATGAATGGCTGTGCTGAAACTCAGCTTTGATCCCAACATCTGCTGCACCAGCCTCCAATTATTGGACGTGAACTGCCCTTCTCGGTCACTCAAGATGCTGCGGGGCACACTGTGAAGCCATACTATGTTGTCCACATACAGTTTTGCAAATTTCTCAACCGGATCATCCTTCCTATGCGGAATGAAATGCGACACCTTCGTTCGACGATCTACGACCACCCAAATGGCATCATTCCCTTTTTACGACCTTGGCAGCCCGTGAACAAAGTCCATAGTAATGTCGTCAAACTTCCACTCTGAATAGGCAAGAACTTCAAGAATCCTCCCGGCTTTTGGCATTCCGCCTTCACCAAGGCGCATGTCTGACACTTCGCCACGTATAGTGCCACATCATTCTTTAGTCCTGGCCACCAAAACAATTTCTTCACATCGTGGTACATCTTCGTGCTCCCCGGGTGAATCGTGTACTTGGTATGATGCGCCTCGTACAACAATTCCTCCCGCAAAGTGCCCACATTCGGGATGCACAGACGACCGTCTTTCCAAAGCAAATGATCCACAACCTTATATTGGGAATTTGACCCATCCAGAGCCTTTATCAAGAGCTGCTTCATGCTACTATCTACATCCAAAGCCTGCCGAATCCGATCAGTTAGGTCATACTGAACTTCCATCCAGTTCAATAGCGCTTCAGCACTCGACTGCTTGTCTACGCAAGAGATCTCCAACGCCTCCAACTCTCGAACCAACCGCTCGTCATGGACCAACAGCCAATTGGCTTGTGCTGGGGCCCGACGACTCAACGTATCCGCAACCGCATTGAATTTACCAGGCATGTAATGGATCTTGAACGTGTAGTCCCCCAGGAACTCCATCCATCTCCTCTGTCGCATGTTTGGATCTTTCTGATCCAACAAATATTTCAGGCTTTTATGGTCGGTATAAATATTGACCCTCACCCCATACAAGTAGTGTCTCCACTGCTTAAAGGCAAAAATCACGGCCGCTAACTCCATGTCATGGACCGGATAATTCCTCTCGTGCACTTTCAGCTGTCTTGAGCCATAAGCTATCACACTTCCATGCTGCAACAGCACACAACCCAAGCCACTGCCCAAAGCATCGCTATAGATCTCAAAACCTTCGGTCCCACTCGGCGAACTCAGCACAGGTGCCGTGGTCAACCGACACTTCAACTCCTCAAAAGCTCGTGCGCACTCCGGCGTCCAAACGAACTTCTTCTCCTTCCTCGTCAAAGTCATGAGGGGTAACGCTATCCGCGAGAACTTCTCCACGAAGCGCCTGTAATAGCCGGCAAGCCCCAGAAAACTCCGGACTTCCGCTACCATAGCAAGCACAGGCCACTCTCATATCGCAACAATCTTTGCCGGATCCAATCCAATTCCCTCTCCACTGACTATGTGACCAAGGAACGCCACTGAAGACAACCAAAACTCGTATTTGGAGAACTTGGCGTACAATTGATTTCTCCTCAGCGTCTCCAGCACCAAATGCAGATGCCTGAAGTGATCCTCCTCACTATGCGAGTACACCAAAATATCGTCGATGAAAACAATCACAAAGTGGCCCAAGTACTCCCTGAATGTCATGTTCATCAAATCCATGAACACCGACGGCCCATTCATCAACCCAAATAGCATGACCGTAAACTCATAATGCCCGTATCTCGTACTAAAAGCTGTTTTGGGGATATCACTCTCCCTTATCCTCAGCTGATAGTATCCAGACTTGAGATCCAACTTTGAGTACACTGTCGATCTGAATAACTGATCAAATAGATCATCAATACTCGGGATCGGGTACTTGTTCTTCTCCGTTAGCTTGCTCAATTCCCGATAATCAATACAAAGTCTCAAGCTTCTGTCCTTCTTCTTTACAAAGAGGACCGGTGAGCTCCAAGACGACAAACTTAGACGCACATACCCTTGCTCCAACAACTCTTGCAGTTGAACTTTCAGCTCTGCCATTTCCTTAGGCGCTAGCCGATATGGAGAGCGTGACACAGGTTTAGCACTTGGAACTAGCTCAATCATGAAATCTATCTCCCGTTGGGACGGGGATCCAGGAGATCGGCAGGGAACACATCAGGGTACTCAGCTACCACTAAAATACTATCCACCGTAGGCTTAGGCTTTGCAACCTCCACTATAGTAAAGAACAGCTCTACACCAGCACGAACTGCCTTCACCACCTGAAGAGCAGACATTAACGTCTTGCTCGACCCTTTCAAGCCCGTGAAAGTCGTCTCACGACCTCTTCCCAAATTAACTTCCTTGTGACCGCAATCAATATGAGCTTGATGCTCCGAGAGCCAGTCCATGCCAAATATTACGTCGAACTCCACCAGCAGCAGTAGCGATGCTAGCAAATGGAACTCCTGACTCCCAATACGAATCTTAATGCCACAGATTCTCTCCGCTCGCATCGAACACCCATTGGGCAACAACACATCCAGTTTGTCCTTCGCCACCGAAGAAGGTACTCCGATGCGCGATATGAATTTTTCGAACAAAAAGGAGTGCGAAGCTCCCGTATCAAAGAGTGCCCTCGCCGGATTATCACAAATCAAAACAAATCCTAAACAAGCAGTGGTAAGGTAACACACACATAACAAGTATGAAACAATTTAACTTGCTATAAATTTAAACCATACCTGTCACCACATCTGCTTATTTAATGGCCTCCTGTTAGCCAAGATTATAAACTCTCGGTTGAGCCGGAGCGTAATGGGATGCGGTTGACTCCACCGCCTTGCCCTTCTCTTCATAGGTTGCTCCCGGCTTCCTCTCAGACTTGGGACGTCCGCTCCAGCAATCGCAGGCAAAGTGCCCCGGCTTTCCACAAGTAAAACATGCACCTGGGGTCCGACCCATAGTCTCCCTAGAAGAACCGGAAGAAGGAGCTGGAGCTGAAGTCCTAGCCTTCTTAAAGAACTTACGGTACCCAGACTTTGAGGTAGTCGGCACCTCGAACTCAGACTTCTTATCACCAAAGCTTTTCTTTGCTTGTACATTCTTCATATCCTTTTCCAAAGAGCGGGCCGTGTTGACTAGGGTCAAGAAACCCTGCGTCATAGGCCCCGAGAGCAGTAGCCTTAAGTCATCTCTTAGACCTTAGTAGAAACGATTGGTCTTACGCTTCTTATCCGCGAACGTGGAGATAGCATACCGACCCAACCGATTAAACTCGTGGAGATACTCATCTACGCTACTCTCTCCTTGCACCAACCTTTGGAACTCATTCTCCAAAGCTATCCTCTGCGCCGAAGGGAAGTACCTTGCCAAGAACAGTCTCGAGAACTCCTCCATCGAGTCGTCCGTAATTTGCCTACCCCTCAAGTGATTTAGCTCCAAGCCTTCCCACCACAACCTAGCATCATCGTCCAGAAGGAACATAGCTATAGTGGTCATCTGCCACACCTCCATTTCAGTAGCTGTCAGGACTCTCTTCACTCGGGAGAGCCAATCTTCAGCTTGCGATGGGGTTCCCAACCCCGAGAACACAGGAGGATTAAAGCTCACAACATGCTTGAGCTGCCTTTCAGTTGCTCGCCTCGGCACCAAAGGCTCCACTACTACCTGCTCCACACTTCTCGGTTCATCCCTTTGCAGCGGTACCTGCTCCATCGTAGGAACGGGCTGCTGCATTTGCCTTGCAGGCTGCGCATTGATCATGGCAAATACTACTTCGACAACCAATCGTATGGTTTCAGCCGATGGAGGTGTTGCAGGAGCATCATTTGGTGCACTACAAGCCTCAGAAACTCGGCGTTCTGACGGCCCAGCACCGCTTCTGGTCACCTATAGTTATACAAAACACCGTTAAGCGACCAAACAAAATTGCAAAAAGCAATTATAGGAACACGCAGGTTCCTCAAACACATGTATTTTCATTCCTAAGTGGACATTCATGGGTTCTTTTAATGTTATAATGATGACACACACACATGTGCTCACCACCCCTTAAAAAGAATTCGTCCACGAATTCATTTTAATCCCGACCGAAACTAGGAGTCTGATACCAAATTTTAACACCCCCTATCCATCGCATAGCATATAATAGTAGGTCCGGCCGGGGCCCGACGCCATATACCACAGACAGACCGGGTGGTTACTAAATGGAAATCATCCAACTAATAACCAACGTCATACACAGAGTCATTCAGCGGAAGTAATTTAAAGTTACAAGTTAAAGAACCCAACCAAACATGAATGTCCACTAGTAAAAGAACCCAATAGAAATGAAGTACAATACACAAGTACGATGGCCTTATGGCCTTACATTTGTTTACTCAAATAACATATTTTTCCAAATCTCGGCACGTAGGCCGGTAACACATGAATAAAGCTAGTAAACACTGAATTTAGGCCTTCAAGGGCTGGCTCAGCAACTTGGGCTTTAGCCCGCTATTTAGCACTCGGCTCCGCAGTACCCGCCAACAACAATCCACCGCATGGTGGCAAACAAAGGCAACAGTCAGCTATGCTGACCAAATTATAACGACCCCGCCCCCAACTCGGGGCGACAATGCTCCTTCCCTGCACTTTGTTAGCATAATCCAGCAATAAAGTGTAACAACACAACAACACAGGCACAGGCACTCACGACCACACACCCCATGCGCTCAGTACACATTCTCGATGAACCGGTCAATGTCACGTCAGTTTAAGCCATAGACATCTCGGTCTCACCACCGCTACTTGGACGACCGATCTCGTGAGCATTTAGTCTTTCCGGCATTGGTCACGTCATTATAAGCCATAGACTGCCTAAGACCCTCCATCTATGCCAACGGCTCCTACCGAACGACATAGAGCGGGTATGGTTCCGCCTAACCCGTGCTCACATCGTAATGACAATTTAAGCCATATGCGTGGGTCAAACATTCCCGAGTTCCAATCTGATTACACACTTTAAACAACCCAGTCATGTACAAGTTGGCTCCAATGCCACCATGTTGGCAGAATCATGCATCTGCCCATTTTTTCAGGTGCACCTTGGAGTTAATCCCCAAGGCTCCCTGTTGCAATCTACCGCGTAGAAGACCCGAAAAAAACATCCGCACGAAGTCTTCTCCGACCATTTATGCAATGCAACATCACCGATCCAGACCAACTTGTCCGGGTAGGCTTCATACATCATGCCTATATCCGTTCTCGATTACGGACTCTATATGTACACAACGGGGACCATTCATGTCTCCCAGAGGGAACGCCTCAACTCACCGCAAACTCGCGAGAGCAGGCTTCTTATGCAAAGGAAAAGAGAGCTTCACATGCTCAAGTAGAGAATCGTTACCCTAGCGTTTTTCCTTGGCACCATGGAAATGTATGCGGATGGAAAGCACCGTAATCTCCTTGCCTCCGTAGATCCGAAGTCGGCTCGCAATTTGAACCTCCGAAACTTCGCCGGTAATCGGATCTAGCCTCCTTTCTTCTTCCTTGCTATCCCCTCTCTCTAGACTTTTAGAAAGAGTCTAAGTGAAAGAAGTGAGGGATCTGAAACCATATTCCCGGGTATATCACAGTAGGAACAACCCCCAGCCGCCGGATCCCAAAATAAGGAAATGAACGACCACAATCCATAGCTGAAATGCAAAAATCTGGGCCAAACATGGCCTGCGACACGCCCGTGTCCAGGGACGTGTCCCCCATTCGCCATCGAAACCGACGCGTCCCGAAATTCACACGGGCACCCGACACGCCCGTGTTAGAACTGACACACACGTGACATCTAGTACACGCCCGTGTTCCCGGGCGTGTTCCTCCATAAACACGGGACCAACACCAACCCGAGACTCACACGGGTCTTGGACACGCCTGTGTCCTATTTGACACACCCGTGTCATACCCGAACACGCCTTGGCTTCAAGCCATGTTCAGTGTCTCGACACTTCATCTCGACACTTCGTCGACCACCTGACACTCCCTTGGACACGCCCGTGTCCTAGGCCGTGTTCCTTATCTCGACACTTCGTCGAGCAAAATCATCGACTTCCCTGGCAGATCGTCGACACGAGCTCGACACGCCCTGGTACATGCCCATGTCTTAGGCCATATTCGTTGCTCGATGATCGTCAACTCTAAAATTTGTCGACCTCTCGGCCAAATCGTCGACCCAAACACGACACGCCCTGGGGCACGCCCGTGTCCCAGGCCGTGTTCCCCCTGCCAAATTCCAAACTTGGCTCAAAATGCCTCTCGTCGCTCTTTTGAGTTTCGGGGCATTACACTTGGTGACCCATTGACCTCCCCTAAGGTCTAGGAATACTTGGGTAGGGTTGTTTGGGCATCTTGGAGGTCACTTGACCCTTAGTTAGGGTACTTTGACCTTTTTAGGGTTGTGGTTGACTTGAGTCAAGTTAGCCTCTTTGGTTGACCCCAATGGCTCCTTAGTGACCCATTTGCCTCCCTTAGGGCTTGGGAAGGTCTAGGTTAGTCCCTTTGGCCAAGGGGAGGTCAGTTGACCCTGTATGAGCTTAGTTTGACCTGATTAGGGTTTGGGTTGACTTTGGTCAACTTGAGCATTTTAGTTGACCCTAGTGGGTCCCTATGGCTCTAATGGACCCTCTAATGGGTTAGTGATGTTGTGGTGGGGTCGTGGTATCATGATGAATCCCTATGGTCATCCCTACGATATTACTTGGAATTCTACTATTTGCAGAGCAAGGTGGCTCGCCCACTAACTCCCCAGTTCACCCTAACCTTTTTATACTTCTCAGGGTTTTGTCATAACCCAGTCATGACAAAACCATCCTAGGGGTCTAGAAGTCTGAGGGATGTTACAAATCCCAATACAAAAAAAATAAAAATTTCGTCCTTGAAATTCACGTTAAGCCTACAGGGTTTCATGCATGAGAAGTAAAATGTAACATACCGAGAGGTTATAGGAAATACCCGATATGAAAAGCTCTGGGTATATTTGCTGCATCAAGTCCCGCGGCTCCCAAGTATGCTCCTCCTGACCGTGATTTCTCCACAGTACCTTGACCTGCGGAACCTTCTTGCGACATAATATTTGCATCTCGTGTCATCAATCCAGACCGGCTCCAGGTGAACTGACCGATCAGATGCTACCGGCCCATCCGTGGTATCTGCTGCCCCGACCATAGTAGAGCCCTCCTAAGGGAGGAGACGTGGAAAACGTCATGCAGGCCCTCCAGTTCCGGTGACAACTCCAGCCTGTATACCAAGGGATCGATCCTCTCCAGGATCCTGTAAGGCCCCATATATCTCGGGCTAAGCTTCTTCTTCCATCCACAAACTCGTGAGACTACGTGCATCGGTCGTATCTTCAAGAATACCCGGTCTCTAACCTGGAACTATACCTAACGGTGTCTCGTATCGTAATACTTGGCCTGCCAGCTCTGCACCTCCAGCATCTGATCCCGTATTAGCCTCCCCTGAGCCTCGGTGTCCTAAACAAACTCCGAGCCCAGCACCTTCGAGTGCTCATCCTGTATCCATGACAGCGGAGTCCTACACCTTCGTCCGTACAGAGCCTCATAAGGGGCCATTGATAAGTCATTATTACAGTTATTTATATATAGATTTTATTTAATAAATAAAAATATTTTATTCAGTTTATTTTTAATATTTGTATTAAAATGCTTTGTTTTTCTTATTTGAAGTCAATCTGGGCTGCTAATATCAAATTGGAGCTTATAAGATTGACCAGGAGATGAAACTGAAGATTGCTGAAAAAAATCAAATTTTCACGGCCAGGACACGGGTGTGAGTCTCTGGTCACGGGCGTGACATGTGGCTGTGACCCATAAAGGAGCTCCAGAGTACCTGCCACGTCAAATTAAAGATACACGCCCTGATCATTGGTCACAGGCGTGACCCGCAGGCGTGAACAGGTGACGGGCGATAGTTCCGATTCCAGGCAATTTTCAAGCTACACGCCTAAGTCATGGGCATAACATTTATGTCATGGTCATGACTACCTAGCGTGACATCCAGGCATGCAGTGCGTTACAAAGGCAGTTTCGGATCCAGACGTTTTCAGGTTACAAGGTCACGGGCATGACCTAGGGGCGTGACTTCCCGTAACAGCTAGAATTTATTTCCCGCCTTTTCTCATTCCCTCTGTTTCCAGTAACAGACTTGACACGCCCTAGGTTATGGCAGTGACCTAGGGGCGTGACCTGTAGAACGACAACTTTTAGCTGTTTTTCTTCAATGTTCCCGAGCTTTCAAGACAGCAGTTTCCGAGCCTTACACGCCCTAGGTCACGGGCATGACCTAGGGCGACTTTCCAGAAATTTTACAATAAATTCCAGAGAAATCCAGGAGCTGGGGAGGATCTAGGGAGCATCTAGGAGTCGTTCAGTAGCTTAGTTTTCTATTTTTATGCATTTCCTTTATGTACTTTTAAATTTCATAGTTTGTAAAGTTTTCATTCTTGCACTTTTATTTCAAGCTTGTATTTGTCTATTTTTACATGTATCCCTCTTTTTACTAGCACTTGATTTTGACAAGTTTTTGAATAAAATAATCTTCATTTTGTCAAACTCTTTTATTCTCTTCACTTCGATCTATCTTTCAGCCAATTATTTCCGAACTTAGTTCTGTATCTTAGATTTACCGAGAGGTTATGAATACAAGTAGAACACTCAAAGGTAGAAGGAGCCGCATGCACTCCTCGAGAGAGGATGACACGGATCTTCCGGATTGGAGTCAAATCCAATAGCGGGGTTCACTACATAAGGCAAGCTTAGGGGTTTTGAATGGTCGAGAGGTCTTAATCAATCAACCTAAGTTTAGACGGGAGCATATTCTCGAGAGAGGCGCTTTTGTAATTTAGGAACCTCCACGGTCGAAGTAGGTAATTTAGAAGTTTTTTTTAAAAAAACTTTATTTTATTTTAAAGAGAGTCTACATCAAGTGCTATCTTTTATTTTATTTTCTAGCTATTGTTTAATTCACCCTCTAAATTATTATTAGATAAAATAATATTATTTTGCGTGAGTAGAAGTACTCAACAGGCCTCGAGTCTAATACGACAATTTCCTACACTATATTTTGATAGGTGCCCTTGCCTAGTTTGAGATATTAGTTTGGATTTATTTTAAAACTATAAGTTCTCCATCAAGTTTTTAGCACCGTTGCCGGGGATATTTTTGTTGATATTTTGAAAGCGCGAGTTGTATTACTTTTATCACTCTCTTTCTCTATCCCCAATTCTCTTTTTCATTTTCTTTTTCAAATTCATTTCTATTAGGTAAGGGTTGTGTTTATTTTCTTTTGTTAAAAAAATGTTATCCCAATTGGCCGCCAAAATTGCCAAGCTTCAAAATCAACTTGATATTATCGAAGCCGCAAAAAAGCGCCAAATTTTTTGTTATTATTGTGGTGCTCCTTGATAACTCCAAGTTTTATACATATTTTTGGACTCATCTGAGCCAGTTTTCTCGTTAATGCACTACACTTGAGAGCCATAATTGTTTATATTTGTTTCTCTGTACATTTCATGTTAAGTGCACCTTATGTCCGTTTTCCGTGTGATGTCGTTGTTTCTGTACTTTTTCCCTTTACTTCTTGTTTTTCTGTGTCTGGAGAATGTGGTGTGCAAACTTTGGTGGACTTTCTATTTTTACTGCAGGTACAGGGGTCGTGTGCGTGTTCCGGGATTGTTCGGGAAATACCAAAACGGTACAGGAACACTGCGTACGAGCATTGGACCTATTGCACACAATCACTGGTCGTGCGCACTGTGTTCTCCATTTTCAAAGTTCTGTCTGGGGAAACTGCACGAGCACTGGACATAGTGCGCACGACCACTGGTCATGCGTCACTCCTCGTGTGCGTTTATCTCATTTTTCTAAAGTTCTGCCACTGCCAATCGTACGATAAGGGGATTAAGTGCGCACGACCACTGGTCATGCACAACTGATCGTGCACATATATACTAATTTTTTCTGTCCAGCTACAGGTTTCTCTATGATAGAGCGCACGATCATCAACCGACAGTGCGCACGACCACTGGTCGTGCGCCACGACCTCTGGTCGTGCGCCACTGATCGTGCGCTCTGATTATCTGCTTCTGTATTTAAAGACTTGCTCCGCGATGTAACACCCCCTATCCGTCGCATAGCATATAGCAGTAGGTCCGGCCGGGGCCCGACGCCATATACCACAGACAGACCGGGTGATTACTTATGGAAACCTTCCAACCAATCTCAACGTCCTACACAGAGCATTCTAGCGGAAACAATTTATAAGAGTTGTAAACAAGAACCCAGCATAGGAGCATGAATGTCCACTAATACCAAAAGGAATGTTATACAAAAATACCCAAAACCGGCCTTAAGGCCTTACAAAGTGTTTCACTTGAAAATTACATGTTTTACAAACCACGGCACGCAGGCCGGTCATACATGAACAAAGCAGTAAACACTTCTACTTGGGCCTTCGAGGGCCAGCTTCGCAAAAAGGGCTTTAGCCCGCTATTGACCGCTTGGTCCAGCTGCACCTGCAAGCAACAAACCACCGCACGGTGGCAAAACAAGGCAACGGTCAGCAATGCTGACCAAATTATAACGATCCCGCCCCCAACTCGGGGCGGAGATGCTCCTTCCCTGCATTTCATTATCATAAGCGAGCAATGTATATAACCATAGCCATTACTTCACAGACGTTGGCTCGCACGGCCACACGCCCCGTGCACTCAGGGCACATTCTCGGTGAACCGGTCGATGTCACGTCAATTTAAGCCATCAACATTCCGGACTCACCACCACCAACTGACGGCCAAACTTATGAGCAATTTGTCTTCCTGGCATTGGTCACGTCAATTTAAGTCATCAACCGCCGAAGACCCTACTCTATGCCAACGGTAAGTGCCACGTGCCTTTAGGTCTCTTTAACCGAACGACATAGAACGGGTACGGTTCCATCTAACCCGTGCTCACATCGCAACGACAATTTAAGCCATTTGCGCGGGTCAAACTTCCACCGAGTCCCGTGTCCATCACAAATCACATAACCCAGTTATGTTCAAGTTGGCTCTCAGTCCACCAAGTTGGCAAGATCTCGTATCCGCCCAGTTTTTCGGGTGCACCTTTGGGTTAGTCCCCAAGGCTCCCTGCTGCAATCTACCGCGTAGAAAACCCGAAAAACAACCAATAGCACGGAGTCTTCTCCGGCCTTATGCAATGCAACATCACCGATCCAGACCAACATGTCCGAGTAGGCTTCACACATCATGCCTATGTCCGTTCTCGCATACGAACTCTAAACAATGGGGACTTCACATATCTACCTGAAGGAACACCTCCAACTCTCCGCAAACTCGCGAGAGCGGGCTTCCTATGCTAAGAAAGAGAGCGACTCATGCTCAAGATGAGGATCGTTACCCTTGAGTTCCTTTGTGGAGCCATTGAAAAGTAATCGGATGGAAATCACCGCACTTGCGTTGCCTCCGTGGATCCGGAGTCGGCTTGCGATTCGGAGCTCCGAAGCTCCTCCAATGGCGGATCTAGCTCCTTCTTCTTCCCTTAGCTCTCCTTTCTCTCCAAGGATTTAGAAAGAGAACATGTGAAGAAAAGTAAGGGTTTTCTAAGTCAAAACCCGGGTATATCCCTTCAGGAACAACCCCCAGCCGTTGGATCTTCAGTCAAAGAAATGAACGGCTTCGATTCGGGGCTGAAATGCCCAATCTGGACCGAACACGGCCTGGCACACGCCCGTGTCCAGGGTCGTGTGCCTCATTCGCCGTCAAAATCGGATCACCTGGAACCTCACACGGGTATCGAACACGCCCGTATTCGATCTGACACGCCCGTGTTCCACCTGACACGGTCGTGTAACCGGCCATGTACCCCATGATTTTTCCCCATTTTCAACCCGAGCACTGCACGGGTTCTAGGACATGCCCGTGTCCTTGCCCGTGTCACCTTGACACGCCTGGGCTCCAGGCCGTGTGCACGGTCTCGACACTTTGCGGCTAAGTGTCGACACGGGTCGACACGCCCTGCGACACGCCCGTGTCGCAGGCCGTGTGCCATGCCTCGACACATTGTCGACACCAAAGTGTCGACTTCGCGGGACGAGTGTCGACACGGGCTGACACGCCCTGCGACATGCCCGTGTCGCAGGCCGTGTTCCATGTCTCGACACAACGTCAATGCACTGTGTCGACTTCACGGCTAAGTGTCGACACGGGTCGACACGCCCTGCGACACGCCCGTGTCGCAGGCCGTGTGCCATGCCTCGACACATTGTCGACACCAAAGTGTCGACTTCGCGGGACGAGTGTCGACACGGGCTGACACGCCCTACGACACGCCCGTGTCGCAGGCCGTGTTCCATGTCTCGACACAACGTCAAAACACTGTGTCGACTTCACGGCTAAGTGTCTACACGGGTCGACACGCCATGCGACACGCCCGTGTCGCAGGCCGTGTGCCCAGTCTTGACACAATGTCGAGACCAAAGTGTCGACTTCCCGCCTTAGTGTAGACACAGGCTTGACACGCCCTGGGACACGCCCGTGTCCCAGGCCGTGTGCCTGCAGCCAGAACTCAAACTGGCCCAAAACATCCCCCTTTTCTCCTTTGAGTTTCGGGGCGTTACAACTCTACCCCTCTTAAAAGAATTTCGTCCACGAAATTACATAAAGGAAAAACATGTACAAAACCAAAATTTGTACCTGAGCGGAACAACTCCGGATACTCGTCAAGCATCGTCTGCTCTCGCTCCCAAGAGAGCTCCTCACGACCGCAATTGTCTCAACGGACCTTGACCATCCTGATCTCTTTATTGCATAGCCGCTTGACCTACGAGTCCTCAATCCACACGGGCTTGACCTTTGTCGTTAGCCCACTATCCACCGGCACTTGATCAGCTGCGATCACATGCGTAGGCTCTTGTACCGCCTTCCGAAGCACCGAAATATGGAATACATCATGTAAACCACTTAGCTCCACTGAAAGCTTCAACCTATAGGCCGCTTCACCAACTCGCTCCAGAACCTCAAACGGTCCAAGGTACCTCGGGCTTAGCTTTTTCAATCGCCGCACCCGCGAGACACCCTTGAACGGCTTGATCTTTAGGTATACATAATCACCCACAGCGAACTCCACGTTCCTGTGCTTGGCATTATAGTACTTTGCTTGCCGGTCCTGAGCGATAAGCAACCTCTCCCGAATGGTTCTCACCAAAGAAGTAGCATCATCCACTTCCGATCGCTTATACAACTTTGACTCACCCATTTCTAACCAAGACAACGGCGTGCGACATCTTCTACCATAGAGGGCCTCGAAGGGCGTCATCTGAATACTTGCTTGGTAGCTATTGTTGTATGCGAACTCCACCAAATAAAGGTGGTCTTCCCATTGCTTTCCAAAATCCAAGACACACATGCGAAGCATATCTTCCATGGTTCTATTGACCCTCTCGGTCTGCCCATCCGTTTGCGGATGGAAGGCTGTGCTAAACTTCAGCTTTGTTCCCAACATTTGCTGCACCAGCCTCCAATCATTGGACGTGAACCGCCCATCTCGGTCGCTCACGATGTTGCGGGGCACACCATGAAGCCGCACTATGTTATCCACATAAAGCTTTGCCAACTTCTCCACCGGATCATCCTTCCTATGCGGAATAAAATGCGACACCTTCGTTAATCGATCAACAACCACCCAAATGGCGTCGTTCCCCTTTTGCGACCTTGGCAAACCATGCACAAAGTCCATAGAGATGTCGTCGAATTTCCACTCCGGAATAGGCAAGGACTTAAGAAATCCTCCCGGCTTTTGGCACTCCGCCTTTACCAAGGCGCAGGTTTGGCACTTTGCTACGTAGAGCGCCACATCCTTCTTTAAACCCGGCCACCAAAACAGTTTCTTTATATCGCGGTACATCTTCGTGCTCCCCGGGTGAATCGAGTACTTGGTATGGTGTGCCTCGTACAACAACTCCACCCGCAAATTGCCCACACTTGGGACGCACAAACGACCGTCTTTCCACAACAATCCATCCTCCACGACGAATTGGGAATTTGACCCATCCAGAGCCTCTATCATGAACTGCTTCATATGAGCATCCATATCCAAAGCCTGACGAATCCGATCAGCCAGGTCATATTGGACTTCAGTCCAATTCAGCACTGCTTCAGCACTAGATTGTCTATCCACACAAACAATCTCCAACGCCTCCAACTCCTGCACCAACCGCTCATCATGCACTGATAGCCAATTTGCTTGAGCTGGGGCTCGGCGACTCAACGCGTCCGCAACAGCATTCCCTTTGCCAGGCACCTAGTGGATCTTGAATGTATAGTCCCCCAGGAACTCCATCCATCGACGCTGCCGCATATTCAGATCCTTCTGATCTATAAGATACTTTAGGCTCTTGCGATCGGTGTAGATATCAATCTTCACACCGTACAAATAGTGTCTCCACAGCTTCAAGGCAAAAATCACGGCTGCTAACTCCAAGTCAAGGACCGGATAATTCCTCTCGTGCACTTTTAGCTGTCTCGAGCCATAAGCTATCACACTTCCGTGCTGCAGTAGCACGCAACCCAAACCGCTGCCCGAAGCATCGCTATATATCTCATAGCCTTCGGTCCCACATGGCGAACTCAGCACAGGCGCCGTGGTCAACCGACACTTCAACTCCTCAAAAGCTCGCGCGCACTCCGGCGTCCAAACGAACTTATGCTCCTTCCTCGTCAAAGTAGTGAGAGGTAACGCTAACCGCGAGAAGTTCTCTACGAAGCGCCTATAACAGCCGGCAAGCCCCAAAAAGCTCCGGACTTCTGCTACCGTAGCAAGCTCAGGCCACTCCCGTATCGCAACAATCTTCGCCGGATCCACAGCAATACCCTCTCCACTCACTATATGCCCGAGGAACGCCACTGAGGATAGCCAAAACTCGCACTTCGAGAACTTGGCATACAACTGATTTCTCCTGAGTGTCTCCAACACCAAATGGAGATGCTTGAAGTGATCCTCCTCACTTTGCGAGTATACCAAAATATCGTCGATGAAGACGATCACGAAATGGTCCAAGTACTCCCTGAACGTCCTATTCATCAAATCCATGAATACTGACGGCGCATTAGTCAGCCCAAACGGCATGACCGTAAACTCATAATGCCCGTATCTCGTACTAAACGCTGTCTTCGGGATATCACTCTCCATTATTCGCAGCTGATAGTACCCAGCCTTGAGATCCAACTTCGAGTACACCGTCGACCCGACTAACTGATCAAAGAGATCATCAATCCGGCGGATCGGGTACTTGTTCTTCTCCGTCAGCTTGTTTAGCTCCCGATAATCAATACATAGCCTCAAGCTTCCATCCTTCTTCTTAACAAAGAGTACCGGTGCGCTCCAAGGCAAAGAACTCGGGCGCACATACCCTTGCTCCAACAACTCTTGCAGTTGAACTTTCAGTTCCGCCATTTCCTTAGGCGCTAGCCGATACGGAGATCGTGACACAGGCTTTGCACCTGGCACTAGCTCGATCGTAAAATCTATCTCCCGCTGAGGCAGGGCTCCAGGAAGATCTGCGGGGAACACATCAGGGTATTCCGATACCACTGAAATACAATCCAACACGGGCTTCGGCTTTGCAACCTCCACTAGTGTAAAGAACAGTTCTGCTCCGGCACGAACCGCCTTCACCACCTGAAGAGCAGACATCAACGTCTTGCTCGACCCCTTTAAGCCCGTAAAAGTCGTCTCACGACTTGCTCCCAGCTTGACTTCCTTGCTACCGCAATCTATATGGGCCTGCTGCTCCGAGAGCCAGTCCATGCCAAATATGATGTCGAACTCCACCAACGGAAGTAAGGACGCCCGCAGGTCAAACTCCTGCTCTCTAATACGAATCTTAACATCGCAGATCCTATCCGCTCGCATCGAACACCCATTTGGCAACAACACATCCAACTTATCCTTCGCCATTGAAGAAGGGACTCCGATGCGTAATATAAATCCTTCGTACAAGAAGGAGTGTGAAGCTCCCGTATCGAAGAGTGCTCGTGCCGGATTTTCACAAATCAACACAAATCCTAAACAAGTAGTGGTAAGGTAACATGTGCATAACAAGCATATAAAGAAAATGACTTGCTATAAAGTAAATCGTACCTATCACCACATCGGCTTGTTTAATGGCCTCCTGTTGGCTAAGATTATAGACCCTTGGTTGGGCCGGAGCATAGTGGGATGCGGTCGACTCCACCGCCTGTCCCTTCTCTTCATAAGTAGCTCCCGGCCTCCTCTCGGACTTAGGACGTCCGCTCCAACTATCACGGGCGAAATGCCCCGTCTTTCCACATGTAAAACACGCACCCGGGGTCCGACCTGTAGTCGCCCCAGAAGCGCCAGAAGGAGCTGGACCCGAAGTCCTATGCTTCTTGAAAGACCTCAGATAGCCGGACTTTGAAGCAGTCGGCACTCTGAACTCAGATTTCTTCTCACCCAAGCTTTTCTTCGCTTGCACGCTCTTCATGTCCTTCTCCAAGGACCGGGCAGTATTGACCAAGGTTAAGAAACCCTGCGTCATCGGCCCTGAAAGTAATAATCTCAACTCATCCCTCAGGCCTTCATAAAAGCGATTAGTCTTGCGCTCCTCATCCATGATGGTGGAGCTAGCATATCGACTCAGACGAGTAAACTCGTGGAGATATTCATCCACGCTCCTCTCACCCTGTACCAACTTCAGGAACTCATTCTCCAACACTATCTTCTGCGTCGAAGGGAGGTATCTAGCCAAAAATAATCTCGAGAACTCCTCAATCGGGACATCACAAAGTTGTCTACCTCTCAGTAAGTGCAGCTCCAATCCTTCCCACCACATCCTCGCTTCACCGTCCAGCAGGAACGTAGCGATGGTGGTCATTTGCCACTCCTCCGTCTCCGTCGCTGTCATGACTCTCTTCACCCTGGAGAGCCAGTCTTCAGCCTGAGATGGGGTTCCCAACCCCGATAATAACGGAGGGTTAAATCTCATTACATGCTTCAGCTGCCTCTCAGTTTCACTCCTTGGCACTATTGGTTACACAATCACTTGCTCCACCCTCCTCGGCTCAGCCTCTTAAAGAGGTACTTGCTCCATCACAGGAGCGGGCTGCTGCGCTTGCCTTCCAGGCTGCGCATTGATCACGGCCAACACCGCTTCAGCCACCAATCGTATATTTTCAGCCGACAGAGGTGTTGCAGGAGCAACATCCGGTGCACTACTAGCCTCAGAAACTCGGCATTCTGACGGCCCAACACCACTTCTGGTCACCTATAGTGGTACAAAACACCGTTAAGCGACCAAATAAATTGCAAACAGCAATTATAGGAACACGCAGGTTCCTCAAACACGAGTATTTTCATTCCTAAGTGGACATTCATGGGTTCTTTTACCATTATAACGATGACGCACACAATGTGCTCACCACCCCTTAAAAAGAATTCACCCACGAATTCACTTTAAGCCCGACCAAAACCAGTAGTCTGATACCAAATTGTAACACCCCCTATCCGTCGCATAGCATATAGCAGTAGGTCCGGCCGGGGCCCGATGCCATATACCACAGACAGACCGGGTGGTTACTTATGGAAACCATCCAACCAATCTCAACGTCCTACACAGAGCATTCTAGCGGAAACAATTTATAAGAGTTGTAAACAAGAACCCAGCATAGGAGCATGAATGTCCACTAATACCAAAAGGAATGTTATACAAAAATACCCAAAACCGGCCTTAAGGCCTTACAAAGTGTTTCACTTGAAAATTACATGTTTTACAAACAACGGCACGCAGGCCGGTCATACATGAACAAAGCAGTAAACACTTCTACTTGGGCCTTCGAGGGCCAGCTTCGCAAAAAGGGCTTTAGCCCGCTATTGACCGCTTGGTCCAGCTGCACCTGCAAGAAACAAACCACCGCACGGTGGCAAAACAAGGCAACGGTCAGCAATGCTGACCAAATTATAACGATCTCGCCCCCAACTCGGGGCGGCGATGCTCCTTCCCTGCATTTCATTAGCATAAGCGAGCAATGTATATAACCATAGCCATTACTTCACATACGTTGGCTCGCACGGCCACACGCCCCGTGCACTCAGGGCACATTCTCGGTGAATCGGTCGATGTCACGTCAATTTAAGCCATCAACATTCCGGACTCACCACCGCCAACTGACGGCCAAACTTATGAGCAATTTGTCTTCCTGGCATTGGTCAAGTCAATTTAATCCATCAACCGCCGAAGACCCTACTCTATGCCAACGGTAAGTGCCACGTGCCTTTAGGTCTCTTTAACCGACCGACATAGAACGGGTACGGTTCCATCTAACCCGTGCTCACATCGCAACGACAATTTAAGCCATTTGCGCGGGTCAAACTTCCACCGAGTCCCGTGTCCATCACAAATCACATAACCCAGTTATGTTCAAGTTGTCTCTCAGGCCACCAAGTTGGCAAGATCTCGTATCCGCCCAGTTTTCCGGGTGCACCTTTGGGTTAGTCCCCAAGGCTCCCTGCTGCAATCTACCACGTAGAAAACCCGAAAAACAACCAATAGCACGGAGTTTTCTCCGGCCTTATGCAATGCAACATCACCGATCCAGACCAACATGTCCGGGTAGGCTTCACACATCATGCCTATGTCCGTTCTCGCATACGAACTCTAAACAACGGGGACTTCACATATCTACCCGAAGGAATGCCTCCAACTCTCCGCAAACTCGCGAGAGCGGGCTTCCTATGCTAAGAAAGAGAGCGACTCATGCTCAAGATGAGGATCGTTACCCTTGAGTTCCTTTTTGGCGCCATTGAAAAGTAATCGGATGGAAATCACCGCACTTGCGTTGCCTCCGTGGATCCGGAGTCGGCTTGCGATTCGGAGCTCCGAAGCTCCTCCAATGGCGGATCTAGCTCCTTCTTCTTCCCTTAGCTCTCCTTTCTCTCCAAAGATTTAGAAAGAGAATATGTGAAGAAAAGTAAGGGTTTTCTAAGTCAAAACCTGGGTATATCCCTTCAGGAACAACCCCCAGCCGTTGGTTCTTCAGTCAAAGAAATGAACGGCTTTGATTCGGGGCTGAAATGCCCAATCTGGACCGAACACGGCCTGGCACACGCCCGTGTCCAGGGCCGTGTGCCTCATTCTCCGTCAAAATCGGATCACCTAGAACCTCACACGGGTATCGAACACGCCCGTGTTCGATCTGACACGCCCGTGTTCCACCTGACACGGCCGTGTAGCCGGCCGTGTACCCCATGATTTTTCCCCATTTTCAACCCGAGCACTGCACGGGTTCTAGGACACGCCCGTGTCCTTGCCCGTGTCACCTTGACACGCCTGGGCTCCAGGCCGTGTACACGGTCTCGACACTTTGCGGCTAAGTGTCGACACGGGTCGACATGCCCTGCGACACGCCCGTGTGCCATGCCTCGACACATTGTCGACACCAAAGTGTCAACTTCGCGGGACGAGTGTCGACACGGGCTGACACGCCCTGTGACACGCCCGTGTCGCAAGCCGTGTTCCATGTCTCGACACAACATCAAAGCACTGTGTCGACTTCACGGCTAAGTGTCGACACGGGTCGACACGCCCTGTGACACGCCCGTGTCGCAGGCCGTGTGCCATGCCTCGACACATTGTCGACACCAAAGTGTCGACTTCGCGGGACGAGTGTCGACACGGGCTGACACGCCCTGCGACACACCCGTGTCGCAGGCCGTGTTCCATGTCTCGACACAACGTCAAAGCACTGTGCCGACTTCACGGCTAAGTGTCGACACGGGTCGACACGCCCTGCGACACGCCCGTGTCGCAGGCCGTGTGCCCAGTCTCGACACAATGTCGAGACCAAAGTGTCGACTTCCCGCCTTAGTGTCGACACAGGCTTGACACGCCCTGGGACACGCCCATGTCCCAGGCCGTGTGCCTGCAGCTAGAACTCAAACTGGCCCAAAACATCCCCCTTTTCTCCTTTGAGTTTCGGGGCGTTACACGCGAACTAGGGCATCAATCTTTCAATTTTCGCGCCGCTGTTCCACGCGGAAGGGTCGTTCTTCGCCCCGGCACTTCCTCAACACATCTCCACCCTCCGGGAAGCATTCTCCGGCCATCCGAAGCCATCCTCAACCTTCAGAGATCTCCTGGCCACCAGCAGTGAGCAACGAGAGCTTTTGGTGCTATTCCTCTGGACAAAGGGAAGAAAAGATTGAAGGAAGGGAAGGAAGTTGGAGAAGAACAAGTGGATTAACGACTCATTTTCATCTGATAGTGACCACGGACAAAGTCGTGAAGTGGATTGACAACCCACCACTATGGCCAATAACCACATCTACGCTTTCCCCCTTGTGGTTTATTCTACCTTTTCTCTTTGTGGATTGTATTCTTATGCTTGTAATGAACCTAAACTTCTCTTTATTTGTCTATGAATGAAGTGTGCTTGGGTTATTTACATTCTCTTTGTTAGCTGTGATGCATTCGCCTCCGCTCACTTCCACTCACTTGCGCACTTGAACCACTCTCGCGGAGGCTAGAGTTGGTGGATGAAGAGGTGATTACGACCCTCACACTCCGCACTTGCTCTCCATCCATCCGCCCAACGAAGCACGATATAGCGGCCTGCACTCACTCCCTCCTCCAAGCGAAGCGGTGCTGGCGACCCGCAGTAGTTTTCTCTTTGATTCATAGCCTTAGTTAACCAAAAACCAACCCCCTTGTTGTTTATTTTAACTCTTAGTAACGATCTTCACACGACGCTATCACGTACCCTTCCTGCATTCCCTCGAGATCGACATTCGGGGAAGCTATTCCCAACTTATTACTTGACAGTGACCGGTACACTTGCTGATGATGCATCAAGTTTTTGGCGCCGTTGCCGGGGAGTGCAGGCGTATGTGATTTGGATTGTCGAAGGCAGTTACTTAGAGTTGTTGTTTTTAAATTTTTTTGTGTTTTGTGTCATCTTTGGTGTATGCAGAGACAAGGATCGGGAGAGTTGCTTGCTTACGATTCTGAAATAAAGAGGACCGCTTGAGCACGGAGGCGTACTGCAAACGCTCGGCTAGCGATGGATCACCATCTTATTCAGGTTGGAGTCCATGGAAGAGGAGAAGAGCCCATCTTAGGGGCAAACACTGATGAGGACATTGGAAACCGTCATGGACAGCCAATGCTTAGGGCAGGTCCGAGAGGGAATGAAGCTGCAGCTAGAGGGCAGAAGGTTGATGAGAATAAGGTGAATATGCCGAGACCTCGCACGATGAGAGATTACATCTAACTTTTGGGTCGTCCATCCCTAACCAGCAATTTGAAATCAAACCGGCTATTGTAAACATGATACACAGCAATGCTCAGTTCTCCGGGTTGCCGAGCAAGGACCCACACATGCATCTTTTGGAATTTTCTGAGATATGCGGGACCTTCCGTTACTGTGGAATACCCGATGATACGGTGAAGATGAAGTTATTTCCATTTTCACTACACGATAAAGCCAAGGCATGGCTGCACAACTTACCTCTGAGAATTGCCACAACGTGGGATGCCTTAACTGCGTGATTCCTGGAGAAGTTCAATCTGGTAGACAAGATAGTTAACCTGCGTCAGGAGATAGGTAACTTCCGATAGTTTGATCAGGAGAGCCTAGCAGAGGCGTGGGAGCGCTTCAATGATTTGTTGTGGAAGTGCCCTAACCATGAGTTCCCGCCTTGAAATTTGGTGGGACAGTTCTATTTTGCCATCAAGCCCAATTATAGGGCCATGATTGACGCCACCGCAGGAGGATCATTGATGAACCTTACACCTGAGGAGTCCATGAGCCTTCTGCAAGATACAACCTCACATAGCATATATTGGACTGCTGGGAGAAATACCCAAAGGAACACCCAGGGAATCTTTGCTCTTGGATCAGTTGTTCTCACTACAACACCTGTCACAGCTATCTCTTATCAATGATGCGGCGGGGACGGCCATCACACATATGAATGACCAGGAGACGAACTATCTGGTTAGATGTATAATTTAAATATGAACAAATCTGTGAATTTTATTGCTAACCAAAATAGGGGTGTGCCGTATGGGAATGCATATAACCTAGGGGTGAGAAATCAGCCCAACTTGTCATGGAACCAAAATGCCGGTGGCCAACGATGGCAACCAGGGCAGCATCAATTCGATGCTTCAGCCTCTGGGAGCCAACTGAGGCCACCTAATCCGGGTTATAATCAGACCCCTGCGGCATCGAAGAAGAGTAATTTGGAAGAAATGATGGAGAAGTTCGTTGAGGTCGCTCAAACGAATATAGCCAATCAGACCGCATCTATACGGAATCTGGAAGTGCAACTGGGATAATTGGACCAGGTGCTAGCTGAGAGTCCCCAAGGGACTCTTCCAAGTAACACAAAGAAGAACCTCATAGACCAAGGGAGGAGTATTGCTGAGAAGGAAGAGGGGGGGTGTGGTGATCTAGTGATCGCTTGTTCGATCAACAACATCAAGACCTCCGCACTTTGTGATTCCGGATCTTCTAGAAACGTTCTCGCTTTGCAAGACATGGAGAAGTTTGATTTAAAATTAAATCCGGATGATCGTACCTCTCTTATTCTAGCTAACGGAGTTCTAGTGGAGACTGAAGGAGAGGTGAAAGAAGTTGAAGTTACGGTGGACGGATCCAAGGTTGTTGCAGATTTCCAAGTATCGGGGCCTATCAAAAATTCTTCGATCCCAATCTTGGGAGTCCCATTTTTGAGGGAGAGCAGCGCCATCTTGGATTTTTCCAAGGGGCAGGTGGTTGTACCAAATGTGGTGAAACTGCCATGCTCACCTGACTCCGTGTTTGAACCTCTATACCCCCCTCCTAATTTTATCACTGATGAATTGTTTACTATTGTGGATGACAGAGATAAATAGGAAACATGGAAACAGAAGGAGAAAAGAAGTACGTTTGAAGAAGAGTGTAGTGACGAGGAAGAGAAGAAGGAACTGTTGGTTCGTGAAGAGGGTGCTGATGGAATTCCTGAGTCTAGATTTATAGGGGAGCATGGTTCTCCTCATGCTGAATATATGAATGAACAATTTAATCGTAAGGTTTCGTGGGCGGATCCGGTTGCCACTATGACGTCGGAGAAGATGAAACCCGAAACTTTAGATGGGGAGTTTGTTGATTGCGCTAACTGGCGTTCTCCCTCTGTGGAGAAAAAGAAAAATGAACGTTTATTGCGATTCGCTCGTTCTGTTGATCTCCAGAGTGAGAAGCTAGGGGCTTGGGGCCGGTTGGGTAAAACCAACATCAAACTTAAAGCTCCAAACCATGGCCTTTTTCATTCCTATGGGGAGCTCTATCTTAAATTTACGTTTAATTGATAATCTGTTGGATAGTTCTGCTAGTATCTGCTTGTGGACTTGCTTAGTTTCTTCTGTTTATTTAGTTGTTGAGGACATAAAACTCTATACAATGCTTAATACAAGTATTTGGCCCACCTTAAGGACGGTAAAAAAAGGGCTCGTGGGAGACAACCCAAGTTGTACCACTTGGTCATGTTTTGTGCTGTGTTTCTTTTTATATATATATTTCTATTTTTTGTTTTGCGTGGATCCCTAATTCACAGGTGTTGAAAATTTTGGAAGCACGACAAAAACCTGCCGCTATCGGACAGTCACGCAACACGACTGGTATGCACAATTTTGAGCATAAGTACTTCTTACCCCTAGCTCTTTACTTTCTGTGGAATGTTTATTTTTATTAGTTGTCGCATTCAAGTCTGGGGGAGAGCATGCCTATGGTCACTACACAACACAATTTCACTGCATACCAGTCTATTATTTATTTATTTCATAATCTCTGTAGCACACACTGAATCACCCACACGAGCGCGCTCTTAGCCATGCGCGCGGCTCAATTCAAATGTATTGCTTTTGTGTAAACTTTAAAGTAGTGGTGCTGGCTTAGGATTTTGGGATAGAGTAGTTCGAAACTCGTGCAGTGCTCATAATCGAGTACTCATGGTTTGTGTAGAAATAGTATAGACTAATTTTTTCTTTATGCTCGTTGATTTATACTTTTTCTGCAGATGTAAATAATGTTTGTACTACTTATAAATTTGAATCTGGAGTAATCGAATGGTAGTGTAGGAATATGTGTAGCCGCCACTAGACTCGTATTGCTCGAGTCGGGAGGAAGGATCTTCTTTCTCGGTGGCTAAGATCTTGCCCCAAGCTACTCTTGAAGCATTGGTGCCTAGTTAGTCGAGCGTGAGTGTGACGCAGGCCATCATTTTGGCTAGTTTGAGGTTGCAGACACCTTGTCCTAGCTGCTAACTGTTGTAAGCCAAGTTTGTGCCGACCCCTCCTTTGATTCAGCTCCACCTTCATTCACCAAAGCCTAAAGCCAATCCTCCTATTGCAACCAAATCCATGAGCTTATGTGAATTTAATATTTTGACGTGGTGCGATTTGTGGAATTTTTGTGATGTGGTGATGAATTCATGAAATTATACTTGCTAATTGTGGGGATTACAATGAAAAAAGAAAAAGAAAAAAAATGAAAAAAAAAAATCTAAAAAAGAATTAAAATGAGAAATTGTATCCCCATCATGTTTATTGATATTGGTCGGGTTAGGCCGTGTACACACCCGATTTTCAAGCTAAGTCTGGGGGTGTGTCACACGTGCATCTCTATGTGGCTGTTTTGGTTTAGCTTCTTGTTCGCTCGCTTTGGTTGCGTGTAGCCTTCATGTTTATCTTTGACTACCAAACCTTAGCCTAAGCCCCATTCTATCCTACAAGTTTTACTGATTCACGCTCGAGTCTAACTAATGCCGTGGAGAGAGTGTGAACGGGCAAGCGTATGATCCCCGACATTGATGGATTTCTTTGGAGGTGATCATGAGCCCCAGTCTTTGGCAATGCTCATCTTAGTGGCCTGCCTACTTTCTTCCTACACACGACCAAACAATTCTCCAGAATTCTAATTTTGAGTAGATACAATATTTACTTACACCTATCGAATAGTTTAAACTCCGTAGTATAATTAAAAAGTTTTTCTATTATATTTTCTATGCCCATGAGATATTTGATTTCTCGTCTTACTATATCTTGAAATTACTTAGCCAGCTATTGTTGATGCATGAAAATGGAAAGGGAGTCGAGCACCACCAGCTAACGGTTCGAGCACCGGGGAATAGAAGGGAAAAGGGAAACTGTGAGTAACAATTTACTAAGTAGACGAGAGCAAAACAGCAGGGCCGTGAGCCACGGCAACAACAGACTTCGCCCGTCGCGGCTTGAATGCCTCTCTTGCGACGGGCTTTCCTTTGATTGAAGAAGGGTAGTTACAGAGTTGATTATAAGTGTAGTAAAGGAAATGGGCAAGAGCTGAGCAAGCTGGAGTCCGCAAAGCCTGAGATTCGAGTACGCAACCTTTAACAAGTAGGCTCCAGGGCAAGAGTGAGCATGCTTTGGGTGCACCACTTTCCCCTATTTATAGGACGGGGGCCTGCCCAAATGGGTAGGGCTAAAATAACTGGCTGCCTGGGATACAGGAGAACCAGGCAGCAATGACGGGAAGCAAAAAGGAAAGAACACGCCAGTCTGCGCAAAAGGGGCGGACTGGGCTCGCGGGCTGAAGCTTCCATCCGCTGCTGCAAGGTGCGATCCTGCTGAAGGACCGCGGCCTAGGGGACTAGACACTAAGTCCGTTGAAGAGGGGATCAATCCAGAGCTACAAAGGCATGCCGACCTGGGAGGACGGAGCACTGAGTCCGCCGTTGAGGGGATCAACCTTGGGACTACTGAATGTTGCTACACTGCCAAGCTCAGCGGAGTGCCAAACCGAGTCCGCCTCTGATGAGCCTGGGACCTCAGAACTATGCCGGTGCTTCGCCGAGCTGGGCGGACTTCCAAATTGAGTCCGCGCTAATGAGGTAGGTGACTTTGGAATCTTGTACGCGTTGCGGACTGAGGGATTAACATAATGGTGCACCCAAAGCACGTTGACTCGTGCCCTGAAGCCTACTTGTTAAAAGCTGAAGACTCGAATCTCAGGCTTTGCGGACTCCAGCTTGCTCAGCTCTTGCTCTCTTCCTTTGTACAACTTGTAATCAACTCTTTAACAACTCTTCTTCAATCAAAGGAAAGCCCGTCGCAAGAGAGGCATTCAGGTCGCGACGGGCAAAGTCTATTGTTGTCATTGCTCATGGACCTGCTGTTCTTTTTACTCTCATCTGCTTAGTAGATTGCTACTTGTAGTTTCCCTTTTCCCTTCTATTCCCTGGTGCTCGAAACGTTAGCCGGTGGTGCTCGACTCCCTTTCTATTTTCGTGCATCAAGAGTTAACACGCGACCTTCAGATTCGAGTTGTATTTCGAATTTAGCAGACAGACATGTTAGACTGCCGAGCTCGTTACTCAGACCGCTCCAGCTCTTCAGAAGATTCTATCTGGGATGCCATCGAACAGGCTTGTTATGAGGCTGAGCAATCCCGCAGACAAATCGATCTGCATCTTGATGCAATCAGTCAGGCTTTGCTTGTGTTGACCCAGCGGCATGCTCCCCAGGCCGCAGCAGAGCCTGCGGACTCTCCAGTCCACCAGACCGAGCTCACCGAATAACACTTCGACAATCTCCAGTCACTCCTCACCATCCCGCTCAGTCCGCCGCTCCCATGCGGCCTCAGGAGGAGCAGTTCGCCTCCTTCATGGATATTTTCAGGGAGGTAGCCAGGGGCACTCCTTCCTGCCAGCTCCACTTCACTGATCGTCAGTCCGCCGAGCCCGCGGACTCTCCAGCTCCAGTCCGCTCATTTTACCCTATTGAATTTGAAACTCCATCTCCCCTCATCGATCGAATCCGATGGGAGTCGGCTCCGAATAACTTCAGAGAATCCCGTCTTCCCTTCTACTCTGGGGAGACTGATTCAGTCGCCCATATCCAGGCATTTGAAGGGACCGTTGCTCTGAGATGCCCCTCCGACGCCATCAAATGCAAGCTTTTGGTTACCACTCTCGAAGGACAGGCGAGAGAGTGGTTTTATGTGCTGCCTTCGGGCATGATTTCTTCCTTCGCTGAGCTTCACAGTGAACTGTTGCTGAGATTTGCTACCTCGAAAAAGAGAAAAGATGGACCAGCTGCTCTCTTCAAAATCGAGCAAAGGGACAACGAATCGGTTGCGCGGTTCGTTAATTGCTTCCAGAAAGAGATTCAGGGGGTGAGGAACTTGAACCCCGATTACTATAAGGTTTCCTTGATTCATGGCCTCCGGGAAGGCCCTCCGAAATTCAAAGCAACAACGAAGGCACCAACAACATACCAGGAGTTGATAGTCATGGTTAAACGCTTCATTGAAGGTGAGAACGCCAACCCCATCTATATCTCATCCCTGACAGCTAAGGCTGAAGGAAGGGATGCTTCCTGCTTTTCTTCTCATGGCAACCAGCATCACAGCAAACCTCCTCACCCTGATTTCCTGCCTCCTTCTCAAAGGGGCCGGAAATTCCGCCATTAGAAACCCTTCCTCGGCCATCAACAGTGTCAAGATCAGAGACTGTCGTTGGCCTCCACTCCTGCCATACCGCTACAAGCGCTTCCCATTCTTCAGCAAGCAGCCTTGCCTGCTCCAAGCCAGTATGACAGCGGCTCCGTGGAGGAGCTTGCAGGTCTGGAACTCGGCATTGATGAGGTTGTCCAAATCTTGCAGAAGAGATCAAAAGAAAAGAAATAAGGGCCTCAGAGAGAGTGGAGGCCAAGGAACAACGCACAGTTCTGCCAGTTTCACAAAGAGAAGGGTCACTTAACCGAAGACTGCAAATCCTTTCGTTTGCTGATAGAAAAAATGCTTGCTGAGGGCAAGATTGACTTGAGTAAGAAAGACTCTTCTTCGAAGCTATCTACCTCCAACGGCAAGGAGGTAGCTGAAGCCTATCAGGAGTGTGTGGAGGAAGAGGATGAAGGCCGTCTGGGGCCCATCAACGTTCCAGTTGAATGTTTTGATGCAGATGACGAGGGAGTCCTGGGGCAGCACTTCTTCATTCATGGTGGGGCAGGAACCGAGTCTACTTGGAAGTCCTCGATTACAAGGGTCTCTCGGGCAGAGGTTGCCTCTTCCTCTTCCTCTGCACCATCAAGGGAGGACATTACTTTTGGCCAAGCAGATCTGCCTCAAACTGCCAATCCGTTCGATGATGCTGTCGTGCTCAAGGCAGTTATTGGGGATTTTACAGTTGATAGAGTCCTCATTCACACTGGCAGCTCAGTCAACCTTTTGTTCAAATCAACTTTTGAGGCCCTGAAGACTGGAAAGCCTCTGCTTTCCACCGAAGGGCCACTCTATGGCTTCTCTGGTGAGAGAAAGGAGGTTGAAGGAAGCGCCACTCTACCAATAAAGCTTGGTGGAGCAATCAAGCAATTTCCTTTCATAGTGGTTGATGCTCCCAGCAGTTATCATGCCAACTTTGACAGACCCTTGCTGAACAGATATCAAGCTATGGTTTCTACTTACCACCTTACGATCAAGTTTTTTATTAATGGAAGGATGTGCAGGGTCAGGAGTCACCCAAGGCGAACAAGGGAATGTTACATTCGCACCGTCAATGTGACTAAAGCCAGTCCTCCTATTATTCCAGCAGCAGCTGCAGAAGTCTCTCCAAGTTTAGAAACTACTGTAGATAGATAAGGAGCTTGCCTGGAACCTACCCAAGTGATGCAAGGAGTCCCCATTGCAGAGGGGGAGGAGAGGAAGCTCTCCATCAACTCGAAGTTGCCTGAAGATCAGAAGGCCGAGTTGATCTCGTGTTTGCTGAAGAACCTGGATGTCTTCACTTGGTCAGCGGAGGACATGTCAGGCATTGATCCAGACGTTGCCTGCCATCATCTCAATGTTGATCCTAGTTTCAAGCCTGTGCAGTAGAAGTAGCAAGATGTATCAACGAAGCTTGCTGATCCAATAAGAGAGGAGGTCTCGAAGCTCCTCAAAGCAAATTTTATTCGTGAAATTCAATATCCCCCTTGGATATCAAACGTCGTAATGGTTAAAAAACCAGGAGGGAAATGGAGCATGTGTGTAGATTTCACGAAACTTAATAAAGCGTGCCCCAAAGATTGTTACCCCGTGCCTCAGATAAATTCTTTAGTTGATTCTGCGGTAAGGTACTCTTTTATGAGTTTTTTAGATGCGTTCTCTGGTTACCCCAAAATAAGAATGCATAAACCCGACGTTCCTCATACATCATTCATTACCAACGATGGTTGTTACTGTTACCTCGTGATGCCCTTTGGGCTTAAAAATACTAGTGCAACCTATCAACGCATGATGAACCATGTATTTAAGCAACAAAATGGAAGAAACCTTGAGGTGTACGTAGATGATCTCTTGATCAAAAGCAAGTCTTTCTCACTACACCTGCAAGATCTAGCAGAGACTTTCTCTACTCTGCGTAGATTCAAGATTAAACTCAACCCGTCAAAGTGTATATTTGGGGCGAGTAAGGGGAAGTTCCTTGGTCATCTCCTTACTCTAGAAGGGCTTGCCCCCAATCCAGACAAGGTTAAAGGCATTCTTGATATGGCTCCTCCCCGTTAACCTAAGGAAGTTCAGCAGTTAGGGGGGAGATTGGCAGGACTCGGGAGGTTCCTCTCCAAGTTGGGGATAATAGTGCCTCATTTTTCAAAACTCTTCGAGGAGCATCCAAATTTGAATGGACAGAAGAGTGTTCTCAAGCTTTCGAGCAGTTAAAGAAGCAGCTGACTTCAACACCTTTGCTCCAAAGTCCCCGGTCAGGGGAGATGTTGTTCTTGTAATTAGGAGTTGGCCCTGAGGCGGTCAACTCAGTTCTTCTTTGAGAAGAGAACAGGAAGCAGTTCCCAGTTTATTATGTTAGCCATATTCTGAAAGATGCAGAAACACGATATACGATTCTGGAAAAGTTGGCCTTAGCATTGGTTATGTCTGCTCGCAGACACCGTCCTTACTTCCAGGAGCATTCAATTCAAGTTGTTACTGATCAGCTTTTGAAAAGTGTGCTGGAAAAACCAGAGCATTCAGGCAGGTTGGCTAAATGGGCAATAAAATTAAGTGAGTTTGAAATTTCTTATGTGCCCAGGACAGCTATCAAAGCTCAAGTTTTAGCAGACTTCTTGATTGATACAGTAGAGTCCAGTTCTAATCAAGCAGAAAGGTCTCCTTTAGCTTGGACCATCTATGTTGATGGTGTCTCAGGCAGAAATTCTTCTGGAGCGGGAGTGGTTCTGATCAACCCAAATGGCATTAAACTTGAGCAGGCAATCAAGTTTTTTTTCCAGTAACCAATAATCAGGCAGAGTATGAAGCCTTATTAGCAAGCTTGAGGATTGCGAGAGAGCTCGGAATTGGTCATGTTCATATAAGACTGATTCTCTGGTGATGGCGTCACAAGTCCTTGGTAACTTTGAGACCAGAGAGCAAATCTTGAGGAGGTATCTAGCTCTTGTGAAGGTTGAAGTTGGCAAATTCAAAAGCTTTACCATTGAGCACATCCCTAGATCAGAAAATGAGGAGGTAGATATTCTTGCTAAGCATGGACTTCCATCAGGGGGAACAACTTCTAAACTCTTCTGCCCGGTAGTGGATGAAGAAGAGTTGATGCAGGTTGATCAGCGTCCCTCCTGGATGGATCCATTCATTCTTTACCTATCAACAGGGAACTTTCATCATTTGAACAAAGATCAGAAAAAGTTCAAAATAAAAAGAGCTCGCTATTACTTGGTGGTAGGTGTCCTTTACAGAAATACCTTCCTGTCTGCCATGGCAAGGTGTGTTTCAGAAGAAGAAGCTCTGACTGTTTTACATGAAGTTCATTCTGGTGAGTGTGGAAGTCACTCAGGAGCAAGAACATTAGAAAGACGGATCCTGCGACCGGGTTATTTCTGGCCTACCATGAAGAGAGACACTGAGGCTTATGCTAGAAAATGTGTTCAGTGCCAGAAGTTCGCTAAACTTCAGCATCAAGTTGCTCAGTCACTCAGATCAATTGCAAGTCCTTGGCCCTTTGTAGTTTGGGGGATGGATCTCATCAGTCCTTTTCCCATGGCAAGCGGACAACGGCGCTTTATCATTGTACTGATTGATTATTTCAGCAAGTGGATTGAAGCAAAGGCATTGACAAAGACAACAACTCAGGTCGTCAAGGACTTCATTTGGGGAGAGATTGTCTGCCGTCATGGAATCCCAATAGCAATAATCACTGATAACGGACCACAATTCAACAATGCTGAGATGATTGATTTCTGCAAGCAGATCGGAACAGAGTTGCGGTTTGCATCAGTCCATCACCCCAGAAGCAATGGTCAGGTTGAAGCAGCCAACAAGCAGGTCCTTAACTTACTAAAGAATAAAGTGCAGAATCTCAAAGGCAGTTGGTCTGATCAACTTCCATTGGTCCTCTAGTCCTTAAGAACGACACCTTCATCTGTAACTAGTGAAACTCCATTCAAACTTTCACATGGATCAGAAGCCATTATTCCAGTTGAGTTTGAAGTTCCATCACCTAGAGTTCTGCTTGCAGAACAAGGTGTTGAGGCTTGAGCTGAATAATGAAGAGATGAAGTTCAGCTTGGATCGTGCGCATATATACTAATTTTTTCTGTCCATCTACAGGTCTCTTTTGGACAGAGCGCACAATCATCAACCGATAGTGCGCACGACCACTGGCCATGCGCCAATGATCGTGCACTCTGATTATCTGCTTCCGTATTTAAATACCTGCTCCGCGAACTAGGGCATCGATCTTTCATTTTCCGCGTTGTTGTTCAGCGCGGAAGAGCCGTTCTTCGCCCCAACTCTTCCTCCACTCATCTCCACCCTCAGGGAAGCATTCTCTGGCCATCTGAAGCCATCCTCAACCTTCGGAGAGCTCCTGGCCACCAGCAGTGAGCAACGAGAGCTCTTGGTGTTATTCATCTGGATAAAGGGAAGAAAGGATTGAAGGAAGGGAAGGAAGATGAAGAAGAACAAGTGGATTGACGACCCACTTGCATCCGGTAGGGACCACGGACAGAGTCGTGAAGTGAATTGACAACCCACCACTCCGGCCAAGAGCCACAGCTACGCTTTTCCCCCTTGCGGTTGATTATACCTTTTCTCTTTATGGATTGTATTCTTAAGCTTGTAATGAACCTAAAGTTCTCTTTATTTGTCTATGAATGAAGTGTGCTTGGGTTATTTACATTCTCTTTGTTAGCTGTGATGAATTCACCTCCGCTCACATCCACTCACTTGCGCACCTGAACCACTCTCGCAGAGGCTAGAGTTGGTGGATGAAGAAGTGATTACGACCCTCACACTCCGCACTTGCTCTCCGTCCATCTGCCCGACGAAGCATGACATAGTGGCCTGCACTCACTCCCTCCTCCAAGCGAAGCGGTGCTGGCGACCCACGGTAGTTTTCTCTTTGATTCGTAGCCTTAGGAAACAAAAAACCAACCCCCCTTGTTGTTTATTTTAACTCTTAGTAACGATCTTCACACAATGCTATCACGTACCCTTCCTGCATTCCCTCGAGATCGACATTCGGGGAAGCTATTCCCAACTTAGTACTTGACAGCGACTGGTACAATTGCCGACGACACATCACTCCTCATCAAAGTGATAATTGTTATTATTATTATTTTAAAAAAAAAATTGTTATGAAAATAATTTTGCAATTAATAATTATTCTCACTTTGATGCTAATTCTGATTCTAATTTTCATGAAACTAATTTTTCCAATTCACCAATTTTTCATGAAAATAATTTTTCAAATGCGAATAATTATTTTGATTTAAATAATTCTTCTTCCACCTCGGATTTTGGTTTTTCTTGTTCACAAGGTCGACCAGAAATTTCACTGAGTTATGATAATAATTATTTAGATCCGAATTTTTATTCTTCTTTTATCACAGAGCACACTTCTTATTCTAATTTTGGGGACTTTACACCATTTCTAGTTGATCCTCCATCCCAAAATTTAGAAGAAATTATTATGTTTCCTAATAGTACTTCTCCAACTTCGAATATTTCACCTATGGAGGAACACGAATCTTCATGTGTCCCCATAGTGTCTTTTTCGGAAGAGGAAGAGCAATTATTATCTCAAGAATATTTTAAAGTTATGGGCACAATGAATATTTAGAAATTGAAATTCATGAAAATATTGTACCCAGTAATAATCTTTTTAATGAATTTTTAGATAACAATTTTATTTTAGAAAATAAACAACATATACCTAGTCATATAACTTCGCAAGAACCTCCTCTTTGCGAAGATTTTTCTGACGCGCTTCTTTTTGATTTCTCTTTAACTAAGCAATTTCAGGAAGAAGATGAGTCATTGCAATCAAATGTTGTCCCCCATCCATTTGCTGCTCATCTATAAAGATTCAAATCACCTCAGGTATGAATATGTTATTTGAATCTACATTTTCTAGTCAACTGTTCAAAGAAGAAAAATCAAGAAGCAAGCGGAGGAGTCGCTAGGTGAGCGTCTTCAACGTATTCACCCAAGAGTGAATTAAGGGAGTTGCCCCTTCATTTTAAATTTTATTTTCTTTTCTCCAAACAATAACCGTCTAGCTTAAAGACGGGAAAAAGAAAAGCGCTCTTGGGAGACACCCCTTACTTATATTTTAATTTTTATTTTTTCTAAATTTTCACAAATTATTTTTCTTTCCCCCACCTACTTGACTTATAAACATTGGGGACAATGTTTATTTTTAAGTATAGGGGTGGATTCTTATTTATTTCTTTTATTTAAAAATACAAAAAAAATGAAAAAAATCTTTAAAAAATATAAAAATCTTTAAAGATAATAATAAAAAAAATTTGTTTTCTTTTTATTATCCAAAAAGCAAAAAAAAATAGAAAAAATAATAATTAAAAAAATATAATAAACCCCTTCTTAAATTTTTGTTATTTTTCAAAATTTATTGAGTTTATTTATAAGATTTTTTATAATTTTTGATTTTCTAATCTTTTATTTCATCATAGTTAGTTAGATTAAATTTTAGGTGATTTGATTTTAAGAAATAAATTTATGAAGTAAATTTGTTTAGAGAAATTTATTTAGCCCTTTTTATTCTTTTATTCTAATAAGTTTCAATTTTATAGTAGTTAGATTAATAAATTTTAGATTTTATTTATCTTCACTTTATGCTTTAAGATTCTTAGGAAAGCTTAATTCACTATAGTTGCTCTCTCAATTTTTTAATTTAATATAAATTTTGTTAAGCCTTTCCCTTGTTTTAACTTTCTTGTTAGATCATATGTCATGGGGATAAGAGAATAAAATTCATTATCCCTTGTTAGATCATATGTCATGGGAACTAAGTATTACTTGGTACACATATGCAACCCCAAAAAAGGAGTAAGAGGATAAAATTCATTATTCCTAAGCAATTTTGTCTGAAGAGAAAAAAAACATCAAAAAGAAAAAAATTATGTGGGGATGAGAGGATAAAATTCATCACCCCCAATCTAAGATCTCTTCACTTTCCTTTTTCCAAACCCAATGGTCAATAGTATTGCTTTAGAATTAAATTAAAATTATAAGAGAGCATAAGTAGTGGTTTGAATTTTACTTGAAGTTTCTTTTTAGTGAAACAAGTATTTATAATTTTTAATCTAAAGTTATTTGTTAAATACTTAATTTTGAGTTCTAAATATTTTATTAGAGAAAACTTTCCTAAATATTTAGCTCTTCACATTTTACTTTCATATTTTAGGGCTTAAAAATATGAATCCCTAAAATTAATTTTTAACTTTCTTTTGATTTGATAATTTTTAGTTTGATTAAAAAATTATATTAATTTCTTATAAGTACTCTCATAGTTTTGCTCTGGAATAGCCAAAGTTTAAGTATGAGGGTATTTGATAAGTCATTATTTATATATAGATTTTATTTAATAAATAATAATATTTTATTCATTTTATTTTAATATTTGTATTAAAATGCTTTGTTTTTCTTATTTCAGGTCAATCTGGGCTGCCAATATCAAATTGGAGCTTACAGGACTGACCAGGAGATGAAACTGAAGATTGCTGGAAAAAAAATCAACTTTTCATGGCCAGAACATGGGCGTGACGCTCTGGTCACGGGCGTGACATGTGGCTGTGACCCATAAAGGAGCTCTAGAGTACCTGCCACATCAAATTAAAGTTACATGCCCCGGTCACGGGCATGACCTATTGGTCACGGGCATGACCAGTAGGCGTGACCAGGTGACGGGAGGCAGTTCCGATTCCAGGCAGTTTTCAAGCTATACGCCCAAGTCACGGGTGTGACCTTCAGGTCATGGGCGTGACTACCCGACGTGACATCCATGCGTGCCGTCCGTTATGAAGGCAGTTTCGGATCCAGACATTTTCAAGTTACACTCCCTAGGTCACGGGCGTGATCTAGGGGCGTGACTTCCCGCAACAACCAGAATTTATTTCCCGTTGTTTCTCCTTCCCGCTATTTCCAGTAACAGACTTGACGCGCCCTAGGTGACGGGCATGACCTAGGGGCATGACCCGCAGAACGACAACTTTTTGCGATTTTTCTTCAACGTTCCACGGCTTTCAAGACAGTAGTTTCTGAGTCTTACAAACCCTAGGTCACGGGCGTGACCTTTCGGAAATTTTGCTATAAATTCTAGAGAAAGCCAGTAGCTGGGGAGGATCTAGTGAGCCAAATCTAGGAGTATTTTAGTAGCATAGTTTTCTGTTTTTATGCATTTCCTTTATGTATTTTTAAATTTCATAGTTTGTTAAGTTTTCATTCTTGCACTTTTATTTCAAGCTTTTATTAGTCGATTTTTACATGTATCCGTCTTTTTACTAGCACTTGATTTTGACAAGTTTTGAATAAAATAATCTTCATTTTGTCGAAATCTTTTATTCTCTTCACTTTGATCTATCTTTGATTCAATTATTTCCGAACTTATTTCTGTATCCTAGATTTACCGAGAGGTTGTGGATACGGGTAGAACACTCAAAGGTAGAAGGAGCCGCATGCACTCCTCGAGAGAGGATGACATGGATCTTCCTGATTGGAGTAAAATCCAATAGAGGGTTCACCGCATAAGGCAAGCTTAGTGGTTTCGACTGGCCGAGAGGTCTTAATCGATCAACCTAAGTTTAGTCGGGAGCGTATTCTCGAGAGAGGCGCTTTTGTAATTTAGGAACCTCCACAGTCGAAGTAGGTACTTTAGAACATTTGTTTTATGAAAACTTTATTTTATTTTAAAGAGAGTTTACATCAAGTACTATCTTTTATTTTATTTTCTAGCTCTAGTTTAATTGTAACACCCCCATCCGTCGTATGACATATAACAGAAGGTCCAGCTGGAACCCGACGCCATATACCACCGACAGACGGAAGGGTTACGTATTAATAACCAAACATTCCAATTAAGACTACTCGTCCTAACACAGAGCATTCTAGCGGAAGCTTTTAAAAGTAGAAAGAACTCAAACTGAATAATCAATTTACATGAATGACCACAATCGCTACCACTGGAATGAAATCACAATACACTGAAAGATACATGGCCTTATGGCCTTACAATAATTCACTTATCAAATAGTGTCTTACATACATCGGCTCGCAGGCCGTCCATACATGACAAAATAAAAACAACTATACGCTAAGGCCTTCGAGGGCCAGCACGGCAACATGGGCTCCACCCCGCTATTTTGCACTCGGCTCCGCAGCACCTGCAAGCAACATTCCACCGCACGGTGGCAAACAGGAAACGGTCAGCTAAAGACGACCAAATTATAACGACCCCGTCCCTTTCTCGGGATGGCGGTGCTCCTTCCCTGCATATCATTAGCCCAGCTAAACAATTATGCATAAACATACTTCGCCACAAGTGTAGGCTCGCACGACCAAACACCCCGTGAACTCAGGGCACATTAACGGTGAATCCTGACACTTCAGCGTCTTCACCACCACCCCTAGGATGGCAACAACATGAGCATTTTAGCCTTCCTGACCACTGTCTAATGCTCCCGACTATGCAAACGGCCAGTCCCCTTTTCGAGTCTCGCGCACCGAACTATATAGCCCAGGTCCAATTCAACTTGCACGTTGCTCAACCGCGTAGTTCACATTAAGATGTACGCACAGGCCAAGCTTCTCTCGGATCCAAATATTCCAAACAATTACATAACCCAGTTATGTTCAAGGTCGGTTCCCACACCGCCAACTTAGCAGAACAACGATTCCGCTCAGTTTTCCGAGTGCGCCTTGCAGCTAACCTCCAAGGATCCCAACTGCAATCAACCGCGTAGAAACCCGAAAACCTAAAGCACGGAGTATTCTCCGGCAAATCATAACAAATGCAACTTCACCGATCAAGACCAACATGTCCGGGTAGGCTTCACACACAATGCCTATGCCCGTACTTCGATTCCGGACTCTATATGCAACACAAGGGGGACTATTCCCGTCAACCCCAAGGAACATCGCACACTTGCCGCACACTCGCGGCAACGGGTTTTCCCTATGCAAAAAGGAAGAGCTTCACATGCTCAAGTGGAGAATCTTTACCCGTGTAGTACGCTTTGGCGCCATGGAAAAACTACACGGATGGAAATCTTCGCAACGAAATTTCCTCCACGGATCTGCTCTCAGATCTCAAAACGGTGCTCCGATGCTCCGTCGGTGGCCGGAATCCTCCTTCTTCTTCCTCCTCTGTCCAACTCCTTGGAAAGAGTATGGTTTGAAGAAAAATGAAGAATTAACTCCCCTATTCCCGGCCTTAACAGAGCAGGAAACCGTCTGAACCATTGGATCTTACTTAAAGAAAATGAACGGCTCAGATCTGTAGAAAAATCCCCAGACCTGGGCTGAACATGGCCTCGCACACGGCCGTGTCCCAGGCCGTGTGCCTTGATCGAGGCATGATCGTCGAACGCAGAACAACCACACGGGCAAAGACACGCCCATGTCTCAACTGACATGCCCGTGTCGGGTCCTCGACACGCCCGTGACCGGGTACGTGTCACACATAACCGCCATGCCAACCGACACGACCCTTGGAAACTCGGGTACAGACACGGGTAGGCACACGCCCGTGTCCAATGACACGCCCGTGTCATTAAGCCGTGTTCCTTGCCGTGTCCTTCTCGGGATAAAATCGGCCAAAACACCATGCCAGACACGGCATTGGACACGCCCGTGTCCTAGGCCGTGTACCCCTATACAGGCACCAAAATCCCTTTTTATGCGACCAACTCAAATACAATTTTCGGGGCGTTACAAATCTCCCCCACTTAAGGAATTTTGTCCCGAAATTAAGTAAAGGTACACAAAATTACAAGTTACCTGAATGGAATAACTCGGGGTATTCTTACAACATAGTTTGATGTCGCTCTCAAGAAAGCTTCTCACGTCCGCCATTATCCCAACGGACTTTAACCATCCGGATATCCTTGTTGTGGAGTCGCTTCACTTCAACGTCTTCTATACGTATAAGATTGACCTTTGTCGTCAACTCATAATCAACTGGCACTTGATCAACCACAACTATCTATGAAGGCTCTTGCACCGCCTTACGCAACACCGATACGTGGAACACATCGTGTAGCCCACTCAACTCCACCGATAGCTTCAATCAATACGCTGTTTCGCCAACACGCTCCAGGATCTCAAATGGTCCAAGGTATCTCGGACTCAGCTTCTTCAAGCGTCGAACCCGCGAGACACCCTTGAACGGTTTGATTTTCAAGTACACCCAGTCGCCAACACTAAACTCCACGTTCCTATGTTTGGCATTATAGTACTTTGACTGTCTGTCCTGAGCGATCTTCAACCGTTCCTAAATTGTCTGTATCACTGAAGTGGCATCTTCCACCGCTTGACGTTTGTAAAGCTTCGACTCGCCCGTCTCCAACCAAGACAACGGCGTGCGACACTTTCTCCCGTACAAGGCCTCGAAAGGCGTCATTCCAATACTCGCCTGAAAGCTGTTGTTATACACAAACTCCACCATGTACAGGTGATCTTCCCACTACTTTCCAAAATCTAGGACGCACATGCAAAGCATGTCCTCCAACGTCCGGTTGACGCTCTAGGTTTCGCCATCCGTCTACGGATGAAAGGTTGTGCTGAACTTTAGCTTAGTACCCAACAAACTATGCACCAGCCTGCAGTAATTCGACGTGAAGCGTCCATCTCGATCACTAACAATACTTCGGGGCACACCATGCAACCGTACAATATTCTCCACATAGAGTTTGGCCAACCTTTCCACTGGATCTTCCTTCCTGATCGGGATGAAGTGCGACACCTTTGTCAACCTATCTACGACCACCCAGATGGCGTCATTTCCCCTTTGCGACTTCGGCAAACCATACACAAAATCCATAGATATGTCGTCAAATTTCCATTCCGGGATATGCAAGGACTTTAGGAAACCTCCGGGCTTCTGGCACTCCGCCTTAACCAAGGCACAAGTTTGGTACTTGGCCACATAAAGTGCTACATCCTTCTTCAATCCTGGCCACCAAAATAATTTCTTCATGTCTCTATACATCTTCGTGCTTCCCGAGTGGATTGAGTACTTGGTATGATGAGCCTCGTACATCAACTCCTCCCGAAGATTATCCACACTAGGAACACATAGGTGACCATCCTTCCTTAGCAACCCATCCTCAATAGCAAACTAGGAATTTGACTCATCCAATGATTCATCCAAGATCTGCTTCATGCTGTTATTCTAAATCAAAGCCCACCGAACTCTATCTGCTAGGTCATACTGCACCTCGGTCCAAAACAGTTTCGCCTCAGTACTAGACTACTTATCGACGCAAGATATCTCCAAAGCCTCCAACTCACGGACCAATCTCTCATCATGTACCGATAACCAGTTGGCCTGTGCAGGAACCTTACAACTCAATGCATCCGCCACTACATTACCTTTCCCTGGCACATAATGTATCTTTAAGGAGTAGTCCCCTAGGAACTCCATCCACCTCCGCTGCGTCATATTCAGATCCTTTTGTTCTAATAGGTACTTCAAGCTCTTATGATCGGTGTATATATTGACTTTCACACCGTACAGATAGTGCCTCCACAGCTTTAAAGCAAATATCACGGCCGCTAACTCCAAGTCATGGACCGTATAATTTCTCTCGTGAGCGTTCAATTGTTGTGAACCGTAGGCTATCACACTCCCATGCTGTAGCAGAACACAGCCCAAACCACTACCCGAAGCATCACTATAGATTTTTAACCCTTCGGTTCCACTTGGGGAACATAAAATAGGCGCTGTGGTCAACCGCCTCCTCAACTCTTCAAAAGCTTGTTCGCACTCCGAAGACCACACAAACTTCTGATTCTTCCTAGTCAAAGTCGTGAGTGGTAGCGCTATCCGTGAAAAGTTCTCTACGAAGCGCCTGTAGTAGCCAGTAAGCCCCAGAAAGCTCCGGACCTCCGCCACTATAGTCAAAGCAGTCCAATCCCGTATCGCCACTATCTTCTCCGGATCCACAGCTATCCCTTCTCCACAAACAACATGACCAAGGAACGCTATCGAGGATAACCAGAACTCACACTTGGAGAACTTAGCATACAACTGGTTTCTTCTCAACGTCTCCAACACCATGTGCAGGTGATTGTAGCGATCCTCTTCACACTGCTAGTACACCATGATATCGTCGATAAATACTATCACAAAACGGTCCAGGTGCTCTCTGAACATACTGTTCATTAGATCCATAAACACGGATGACGCATTGGTCAAACCAAACGGCATGACAGTGAACTCATAATGCCCAAACCGCGTACTGAATGATGTCTTTGGGATGTCGCTCTCCCTTATCCTAAATTGGTAGTAGCCGGATTTAAGATCTAACTTCGAAAATACCGTTGACCCAACCAACTGATCAAATCTATCGTCAATTCTCGGGATCGGATACTTACTCTTTTCCGTAAGCATGTTCAATTCCCGGTAGTCGATACAAAGCCGCAAGCTCCCATCTTTCTTCTTAACGAAGAGAACCGGTGCGCTCCAAGGCGACGAACTTAGACGCACATAACCTTGCTCTAACAACTCTTGCAGTTGCACCTTCAACTCCGCCATCTCTTTTGGCGCTATCCGATAGGGGGAGCGTGACACCGGTTTGGCACCCGGTACCAGCTCAATAGTAAAATCAATCTCCTGCTGAGGAGGAGCTCCTGGGAGATCATCTGGAAACACATCAGGATACTCGGACACAACTGGGATACTGTCCAGACTAGGCCTAGGCCTGGAAGCCTTCACTAATGTGACAAACAGCTCTGCCCCAGACCGAACTGCCTTAATCACCTGAAGGGCCGACATCAAAACTTTCCCTGACCCCTTCATGCCCGCAAACATAGTCTCTCGTTCAGAGTTTAATCCTAATTTAACCTCCTTTCGGTTGCAATCAATGTAAGCTCACTGCTCCGAGAGCCAGTCCATACCAAAGATTACATCGAACTCTACTAATGGTAGAATCAATGCTCGCAAATCAAACTCCTGATCCCTAATCCGAACCTTGGCTACACAGACCTTATCCGCGCGCATTGAGCACCCATTGGGCAACAACACATCCAACTTGTCTTTTGCAATCGAGGGAGGGACCCTGATGCGCGTCACAAATCGTTCGGATAAGAAGGAATGTGAAGCGCGCATATCAAACAAGGCTCTCGCTGGACAATCAAGAATCAATACAAATCCTAGCAACAACAGTAGTAAGCTAACACATAAAAGAGGTAACAACTACAAAAGTTAATCCGCTATAAATTAACTCATACCTATCACCACATCAGCTTGCTTTATGGCCTCTTGCAGACTAAGATTATAAACTGTAGGCTGGACTGGAGCATGATGGGACGCGGTTGACTCCACCGCCTTCCCTTTCTCCTCATAAGTCGCTCCAGACTTCCTCTCGGACTTTGCACGTCTGCTCCAACACTCACAAGCAAAATGCCCTGTCTTCCCACAGTTGTAGCAAGTTCCTGGGACTCGACTTGTGGTTGCCCCTGACGCACTAGACGAGGGGGCTGAGTTCGAAGTCCTTTGCTTCTTGTTCCATCTGCGGAATCCTGACTTTGCACTAGGCACTTTTAACTCTGCCCTCTTTTATCCTGGGTCCTTCTTCTCTTGCACCCTCTTCACAACCTTTTCCAAAGACCGGGCCGAGTTAACCAAGGCTAGGAAGCCCTGCACCTTAGGCCCAACAAGGAGTAACTGTAGGTCACCACGAAGACCCTTATAATATCAGTTAGTCTTCCTCTCCTCTTCCGTAAACATAGCCCCAGCATACCGACCTAACCGTGTAAACTCGTGGAGGTACTCGTCCACGCTTCTGGATTCTTGAGTCAACCCAAGATATTGGTTCTCCATCTCAAGCTTCTGAGTAGAGGGTAGATATCTGGCCAGGAACAATCTTGAAAATTACTCCATAGGCACATCACCAAGCTGCCTACCCACTAAGAGATGAAACTCCAACTCATCCCACCACAGCTTTGCTTCACCCGCCAAAAGAAAGGTCGCTATGGTGGTCTTCTGCCACTCCTCAGTTAACGTGGCTGTAAAAACCCTCATTATCGTAGAGAGCCAGTCCTTAGCTTGAGCTGGAGTTCCAGTCCCGTCAAATACTGGGGGATTAAAGCCCATTATATGCTTGAGTTGCTTCTCCGTAGCTCTCCTCGGCTCTACCAGATCAACTACTGCGCGCTCCACCACTCTCGGCTCTGCCACCCTAACCGGTTTTTGCTCCACGAGAGGAGGTCCGTGGTGCATTTGCCCTGCAGGTTGGACATTAATCATCGCAAATATGGCTCCAGCCACCATCCTGATGGTTTCCGCTGAAGGAGGTGTAGTAGGCATGTCTCTCAGTGCAGTATTTTCCTCCGATTGTGGATGCTCTGAATGACCAGCACCGCTCCTAGCTGCCTATAGAAGAAAAGACACACAATTAGACGACAACCAAATTGCTAAAAGCAATCATTGGAACACTCAGATTCCACAAAACAAGTGTATTTTCCATTCCTACGCGGACATTCATGGGTTCTTTTGATGTTATAACGATGATGCACACATGTGCTCACCACCCATTAAAAGAATTCGTCCACGAATTCATTTAAACCTGACCGTAACCAGAAGTTTGATAACAAATTGTAACACCCACATCCGTCGTATGACATATAACAGAAGGTCCAGCTGGAACCCGATGTCATATACCACGGACAGACGGAAGCGTTACGTATTAATAACCAAACATTCCAATTAAGACTACTCGTCGTAACACAGAGCATTCTAGCGGAAGCTTTTAAAAGTAGAAAGAACCCAAACTGAATAATCAATTTACATGAATGACCACAATCGCTACCACTGGAATGAAATAACAATACACTGAAAGATACATGGCCTTATGGCCTTACAATAGTTCACTTATCAAATAGTGTCTTACATACATCGGCTTGCAGGCCGACCACACATGACAAAATAAAAACAACTATACGCTAAGGCCTTCGAGGACCAGCACGGCAACATGGGCTCCAGCTCGCTATTTTGCACTCGGCTCCGCAGCACCTACAAGAAACATTCCACCGCACGGTGGCAAACAGGCAACGGTCAGCTAAAGCCGACCAAATTATAACGACCCCGTCCCTTTCTCTGGACGGCGGTGCTCCTTCCCTGCATATCATTAGCCCGGCTAAATAATTATGCATAAACATACTTCGCCACAGGTGTAGGCTCGCACGGCCAAACACCCCGTGCACTCAGGACACATTAACAGTGAATCCTGACACTTCAGCGTCTTCACCACCAACCCCAGGATGGCAACAACATGAGCATTTTAGCCTTCCTGACCAATGTCTAAGGCTCCCGACTATACCAACGGCCAGTGCCCTTTTCGGGTCTCTCACACCGAACCACATAGCTCAGGTCCAATTCCACTTGCTCGTTGCTCAGCCGCGTAGTTCACATTAAGACGTATGCACGGGCCAAGCTTCTCTCGGATCCTAATATTCTAAACAATCACATAACCCAGTTATGTTCAAGGACGGTTCCCAGACCGCCAAGTTAGAAGAACAATGATTCCGCTCAGTTTTTCGGGTGCGCCTTGGAGCTAACCTCCAAGGATCCCTGCTGCAATCTACCGCGTAGAAATCCGAAAACCCAAAGCACGGAGTCTTCTCCGACAAATCATAACAAATGCAACATCACCGATCCAGACCAACATGTCCGGGTAGGCTTCACACACAATGTCTATGTCTGTATTTTGATTCCGGACTCTATTTGCAACACAAGGGGGACTATTCCCGTCAACCCCAAGGAACACCGCACACTTGCTGCACACTCGCGGGAGCAGGTTTTCCCTATGCAAAAAGGAAGAGCTTCACATGCTCAAGTGGAGAATCGTTACCCTTGTAGTACGCTTTGGCGCCATGGAAAAACTACACGGATGGAAATCTTCGCAACAAACTTTCCTCCACGGATCCGCTCTCAGATCTCAAAACGGTGCTCCGATGCTACGCCAGCGGCCGGAATCCTCCTTCTTCTTCCTCCTCTCTCTAACTCCTTGGAAAGAGAATGGTTTGGAGAAAACATGAAGAATTAACTCCCCTATTCTCGGCCTTAACAGAGCAGGAAACCGTCTGAACCATTGGATCTTACTTAAAGAAAATGAATGGCTCAGATCTGCACAAAAATCCCCAGACCTGGGCCGAACACGGCCTCGCACACGGTCGTGTCCCAGGCCGTGTGCCTTGATCGAGGCATGATCGTCGAACGCAGAACAACCACACAGGCAAAGACACGCCCGTGTCTCACCTGACATGCTCGTGTCGAGTCCTCGACATGCCGGTGACCGGGGGTGTTTCACACATAACCATCACGCCAACCGACACGACCCTTGGAAATACGGGTACAGACACGGATAGGAACACACCCGTGTCCAATGACTCGTCTGTGTCATTAAGCCGTGTTCCTTGCCGTGTCCATCTCGGGATAAGATCGGCAAAAACACCATGCCAGACACGGCCTTGGACACACTCGTGTCCTAGGTCGTGTACCCCTATACAGACACCAAAATCCCTTTTTACGCGACCAACTCAAATACAATTTTTGGGGTGTTACATTAATTCACCCTCTAAATTATTATTAGATAAAAAATATTATTTTGCGTGAGTAGCAGTACTCAACAGGCCCCGAGTCTAATATGACAATTTCTTATACTATATTTCGGTAGTCGCACTTGCATAGTTTGAGATATTAGTTTGGATTTATTTTAAAACTATAAATTCTCCATCAGTCATCCCTACGCTGGACTAGTAGCTATTGTTATAATAGAACTCGACCAGTGGCAACAGCTTTTCCCAAGGCTCTCCGCAGTCTAGAATGCATAAGCGAAGTAGATCCTCCAAGATACGATTATTGTGCTCCGTCTGCCCGTCTGTCTGAGGGTGGAAGGCTGTACTGAATGTCAGCCGAGTGCCCAAGTAGGTCTGCACTGACCGCCACTCCCTAGACGTAAACCATTCATCCCGATTTGACACGATTGTCCTGAGCATGCCGTGATAACGGACGAACTGCTCCACAAACTTCCGCACCAGCACACCAACCGATTCGTCCTTCCTGATCGTGATAGATCTGGCTACCTTCGTTAGCTGGTCGACGATCACCCAGATTGAATCGTTCCCCGTTCGAGATCGGGGAAACCAATGTATTAAATCCATCATGATATCATCGAACTTCCACTCCGGTACCGAGAGTGGTTGCAACAATCCTGCGGGGTTACTGCCCTCCACCTTCACCAGCTGGCATGTCTCGCAGTGGGTCACGAGGTAGATGATATCCTTCTTCATGGCTGGCGAATACATGGTCTTCTTCAGATCCGCAGTCATCTTCGTAACTCCCGGGTGTACCGAATACCAGCTAGTGTGTCTCCTTCATAATATCCTCCAGGACCTAGCCTCCCCCTTTTATATAAACCCATCCTCTGAAGCACACCAGTCCATCCCTTAGCATGTAATCTCAAGCAGTGCCTTCCTCTAAGGCCCGGAATATCAGCTCTAGGTTGGGATCCTGCCTCTGCCCATCTCTGACTTGGTCTCGAATTTCATCTATGGTGCTCATCGCAGCTAGGTACTCCTCATAGAGTTCGTGGTCATCAGATGACACCAGCGTGATGTGCATATCTTCTAATCTCTGCACCAGCTCCATGGACATAATTTGGGGCTCAGCTCTGGATGTGGCGGCTCTCCGACTCAGCACAACGACTACCACATTCACCTTCCCGGGGTGGTAGTGCATCTCGTACTAGTAATCTGCTAGAAACTCCACCCATCGCCTCTTCGTGATATTCAGCTCCTTCTGCGTGTCCACGTACTTCAAATTTTTGAGATCAGAGTATATGTCGCAGTGGACACCGTAGAGGTTGTGCTGCTAGACCTTCAGAGCAAACACGATCGCTCCCATCTCCAGGTCATGCACCGGGTAGTTCTGCTCGTGCTTCTTTAACTGGTGGGAAGCATAAGCAATCACGTGGCCATTCTACATCAGCACTGCACCCATGCCCTGGTAGGAAGCGTCGGTGTAGACCTGAAATCCTTCCTTCCCTGATGGAAGGGCAAGGATAGGAGCCGAGGTGAGTTGATCCTTCAGCTCCTGGAAAGCCGTCTCGCACTGCGTGTTCAATACAAAGGGCACTTCCTTCTTCGCTAGAGATGTGAGTTGGAGGGCAATTCGAGAGAATCCCTCCACGAACTTTCGGTAATAACCGACAAGTCCAAGGAAACTCTGCACGTCTGTGGCCATCTTCAAAGGCAGCCAATCCCGAACTACCTGAATCTTAGTCGGGTACACTGCTGTTGAAGTTGGTGACCGGGCGGTCTGGCGGTCTGTCTTGGCAGGTTGGAGACCGCGCGGTCTGGCGGTTTCCCTTCAGCAGGTTGGTTGCTATGCTGTTGCTGTTTGGTAGTCGGGTGGTCTGGCAGTTTGTCTCAGCCGGCTTGGAGACCGGACGTTCTAGCGGTTTACCCTGTCGATCTCTCTTTCTCTCTGGTGGTAGCCGTGCGGTTAGCCCTTCTGTCTAATCGCGCGGCTTGTGAGGTTTTTTCTATATAGTCCGCTTAGTCCTGTAAATTATTAGTCTCCCTATTCCCCGGTGTTCGAACGGTTAGCTGGTTGTGCTCGACCTCCCTTGTGTTTTCGTGCATCAACAGTTAACACGCGGCCTTCAGATCCGAGTAGTGTATTGAAATCAGCGGACGAAAGATGTTAGACCGCAGAGCCCGCTCTTCAGATCGCTCTAGTTCTTCAGAGGACTCCATTTGGGACGCAATAGAACAAGCTCGCCTCGAGGCCGAGCAGTCTCGCCGGCAGACCGACCAGCGTCTTGACGCAATCAGCCAAGCTCTGCTCGCGCTGGCCTAGCGGCTTGCTCCTCAGGCCGCAGCGGACCAAGCGAACTCGCCAGTCCGCCAGACCCCAGCTCGCCGAACTCCACTTTGGCAGTCGCCAGAAACTCCTCGGAACCCTGCTCATTCCGCTGCCCCTCTGCGCTCTCAAGAGGAAGAGTTTGTTGAATTCTGTGAAGTGAAAGTGGGTGAATGGAAGGCTTGGGAAACCTATCCGCGCGGACTACGCGGACTAGGTTGGCGGACTGCTAGGTCGGCAGGGATGTTGCAGGCGGTTTGCTCTGTGGCGGCCTTTTCGCGCGGACTACGCGGACAGCAGCAGCGGTCTGACAGGCCAGTGTATGCTCAGCAGGCGGTTGACTCCCAGGAAGTAACCGGGCGGATAGGAATGTTATCCGCGGAGTCCAACATGAAGCGGACTGAAGAACTGGATCTCGGCAGACCGGTTTGGCAGTGGCCTTGGTCTTGCTCTAGTGAAGCGGCAAGTGGAAGCCGCGGAGACCGCCGGTCAGCGCGGACAGAAACTGGAGGTCGCCCGGTATGGCGTGCTAGATCCAGTGTCTGCCAGTAAGTGCGGACTGGCCCTTGTGGCCAGCGGACTGGACTTGGTGTGATCTGAACCAAGTCCAGGATGGCTCAGTCCGGGGAGATCGCGCAGTGGAGCGCGGGCTGGTTTCTCAGTCCGCCAAGCTTAGTAGAAGTGCTGTTGCCTTGTTTGCTAGCTTGGGGAAATGCGGACTGGAGAATTGCTTGTGCAAGAGCGTGCGGACTGGAGCCGGAGTCCGCTGAGTCCGGTTTAGCCTTGTGATGAGGTTATGGACACAGGAGTTGCGGACTGGAGTCTGCTGTTAGCTGACTGAATTGGCATGTCCGCTAAGTCCGGAGGTGCCTTGGCAATGAGCAATGGACTTGGGATATGCGGACGGAAGTCGGGTGTCCGCTGAGTCCGGCAGGTGCCTTGATGGCGAGGCTGCGGGCTCGGGTTTTGCGGGCTGATGCCTTGTCCGCAGAATGGCGGACACGGCTGTTGTGGAGTCCGGCTGTGGTGGTCCTGGCTTGGTCTCTGGCGGCAAGGCGGGCTGGATATTGGAGTCCGGCCTTGGAGAAGCTGGGGCGGACTGGCTATCTGCACAGGAGCGGCGAACTGGAATGTGTGTCCGCGGGCTGGCGGACACACTTGTTCTAGTTGCGGGTTGTGGCGGTGTTCCTATCGGCTAGGGCGGTGACCATACTCATCGTCATGCCTATAAATAGGACCCATGTCACATCAAAAAAGGGACCTAGACCGAAGTAAGTGAATAGTAATTGAGCTCGCGTAAGTTGCTGCGGTCTGGACCTTGGTGTCCGCGCGGATTGAGAGTTGACCCGGTTGTGCTGTGCAGGTTGTGCGGATAGCGCTGGAAAGCCAGGACTTGGCTCTAATTGCGGTCAGGGACAGTGCGGACTCTGCGGTTAAGCAACAGGCGGTAAACAGCAGGTCGCGGATAGCGACCAGGCAGTCTTCTCTTTGGCGACTTGGTTCGGGGTTCAAGAAGTCGCCTGCTTCAGGCGGACCGTTTCATTCGGTGACGCAGCTTGTGCGGTCTGGCGGCGTGCAGATCGGCGGTGAAGAGCTAAGCATTGGAATAAGGGTGAGTCCGCGCGGCTTGGGTTGCGGTCTGGCGACCTGGCGGACTGAGCGGACTCCACAGCAGTAGGTCGGCGGCTTGTTGATTGAGTCCGCGCGGCTTGTTTTTGTTCTTGTTTTTGTAACTGTCTCTGCTCTCCCGGTGTTGGGTTTTGGTGAAGCATGTCTCGCCATGTATGTCTCGCCTTGTAAAGAAGTTTGCTCTTGATCAATAAAGAAGCTTGTGCTGCATGTGTTGCTGGTTGTTACTGCCTTGTTGAGATAACCCCTGCTAACTCCACGATCCGGGAAAACTTTCAACATTATAAGTGGGCGTATTCTCCTTCGGTTTGTTGAGTTTTCAACAGGGTATCCAAGGGGGCGTCTGCGGTTTGTTGAATTTTAACAGAGTTTGCTTTCAAAGAGTTCTTCAGAGAAGCTGCTAGGGGCACCCCTGCCCGCCAGCTTCACTTTGCTGACCGCCAGTCCGCCGAGCCCGCGGACTCCTCGGCTCCAGTCCGCCACTTCTACTCTGCAGAGTTTGATACCCCGTCTCCCTTTGTTGACCGAATTCGATGGGAATCGGCTCCGAGCAACTTCAGGGAGCCTCGCATCCCATTCTATTCGGGAGCGACAGATCCAGTTTCTCATCTCCAGGCATTTGAGGGGGCAGTTGCTTTGAGATGCCTCTCAGATGCAATTAAGTGTAAACTGCTGGTCACCACTCTTGAAGGGCAAGCGAGAGAATGGTTCTACGAGCTGCCTTCGGGCACTATCTCTTCTTTTGCGGAGCTTCGTAGCCAGTTACTGCTGAGGTTTGCTACCTCAAGGAAGAGGAAGAATGGGCCAGCTGCCCTATTCGAGATCAAGCAAAGGGATAATGAATCAGTAGCAAGATTCGTTGATCGCTTTCAAAGAGAAATTCAGGGGGTGAGGAATGTGAACCCCGACTATTACAAAGTTGCCTTGATCCATGGCCTCCGGGAAGGCCCTCAGAAGTTTAAAGCAACGACCAAGGCACCCGAGACTTATCAGGAGTTGATCGCCATGGTCAACCGTTTCATAGAAGGGGAAAATGCCAATCCGACCTATGTTTCATCCCTGACAGCCAAGGCTGAAGGAAGGGATGCCTCCGCTTCTTCCTCTCGTGGTAGGCCCCCTCGCCCAGACTTCCAGCCTCCGTCTCAGAGAGGCAGAAACTTCCGCAACAAAAAACCTTTCCAAGGCCATCAACAGTTTCATGAGCAGAGACTGTCGTTGGCCACCACTCCCGCCGTTCCATTGCAAGCTCTACCCATCCTCCAACAAGCATCCTTGCCTGCTCCGATCCAATTTGATGAGAGCCCCATGGAGGACCCTGCAGATCTGGACCTTGACGAAGTCATCCAGATCCTGCAAAGGAGATCAGAAGAAAAGAGGCAAGAGCCTCAGAAGATGTGGAAGCCGAGGAATAACGCGCAATATTGCCAGTTCCACAAGGAAAAGGGTCATCTGGCTGAGGAATGCAAGGCCCTTCGAACGCTGATAGATAAGTTGCTTGCCGAGAGCAAGATTGACCTGGCCAAGAAGGATTCTCCTTCCTCTTCGAAACCATCCACCTCAAAGGGCAAAGAGGTAGCTGAGGCTTACCAAGAATGCGTGGATGTAGAGGACCAAGGCCGTCTGGGGCCGATCAACGTCCCAGTGGAGTGCTTCGATGCAGATGATGAAGGAGTTCTGGGACGCCTCTTCTTCATCCATGGGGGAGCAGGAACCGAATCCACTCGGAAATCATCAATTTCAAGGGTCACCCAGGCGGAGGTGGCCTCTTCTTCCGTTGCTCCCCCAAGAGAAGTCGTCACCTTTGGTCCGGAAGATCTGCCTCAAACAGCCAACCCATTTGATGATGCAGTTGTAATCAAGGCTGTGCTTGGAGACTTCACAGTGGATAGAATTCTGGTTGACACGGGCAGTTCGGTTAACCTCCTCCTTAAGTCTACTTTTGAGGCCCTGAGGACCGGAAAGCCTCTGCTTTCCACTGAGGGGCCACTCTATGGTTTCTCAGGAGAGAGGAAAGAAGTGGAGGGCAGCGTCATCTTGCCAGTGAAGCTTGGAGGGGCAACAAAGCAGATACAGTTTATAGTGGTTGACGCCCCCAGCAGCTACCATGCCATCTTCGGCAGGCCCCTGCTGAACAAGTATCGAGCAGTGATTTCCACTTACCACCTCGCCATCAAGTTCTTTGCCGATGGGAGGATGTGCAGGGTCAGGAGTGACCCAAGAAGAGCAAGGGAGTGCTACATCCGCACTGTCAACATGGTTGAAGGCAGCCCTTCCCTTGCTCCAACAGAAGCTGCAGAATCCTCTCCCAGTTCGAAAGTTGCTGCTGATGAAGGTGCTCACCTGGAACCTGCCCAGGTGACGCAAGGAGTCCCCATTGCTGAAGGGGAGGAGAGGAAACTCTCCATCAACCCGGAGCTACCTGAAGATCAAAAGGCTGAGTTGATTTCCTGCCTGCTAAAGAACCTGGATGTCTTTGCCTGGTCAGCAGAAGACATGCCGGGGGTGGATCCTGATGTTGCTTGCCACCATCTAAATGTTGATCTCGGCTGCAAGCCTGTCCAGCAAAAGAAGAGGGACGTGGCAACAAAGCTTGCAGAACCAATAAGGGAGGAGGTTGCGAAGCTCCTCAAGGCAAATTTTATTAAAGAAGTGCAATATCCCACCTGGATTTCAAATGTTGTAATGGTTAAAAAACCAGGGGGAAAGTGGCGAATGTGTGTAGACTTTACTAAACTTAATAAAGCATGTCCTAAAGATTGTTACCCCTTGCCTCGGATAGATTCTTTAGTTGATTCTGCGGTAGGGTACTCTTACATGAGTTTTTTAGATGCATTTTCTGGTTATCACCAAATAAGAATGCATAAGCCTGACGTACCTCACACGTCGTTCATTACTAACGATGGATGTTATTGCTACCTTGTGATGCCCTTTGGGCTTAAGAATGCTGGCGCAACCAACCAACGGATGATGGACCGTTTGTTTAACCATCAGAAAGGGAGAAACCTAGAAGTGTATGTAGACGATCTCTTGATCAAGAGTAGCTCATTTTCGCTGCACTTGCTAGATCTAGCAGAGACGTTCGCTACTCTGCGTAGATACAAGATGAAGCTTAATCCTTTGAAGTGCACTTTTGGAGCAAGTAAGGGGAAGTTCCTCGGTCATCTCCTTACTCCGGAGGGACTTGCCCCCAATCCTGACAAGGTAAAAGCTATTCTTGAAATGCCTACCCCTCATTCACCGAAGGAAGTTCAGCAGTTAGGGGGAAGGCTAGCAGGTCTTGCAAGATTTCTCTCTCGGGTTGGAGATAGGAGTGCCCCCTTCTTTAAGACCCTCCGACGTGCATCCAAGTTTGAGTGGACAGAAGAGTGCTCCCAGGCTTTTGAACAGTTAAAGATGCAACTGACCTCATCGCCTCTGCTTCAGAGCCCCCGGCCAGGAGAGGTTCTTTTCTTGTACCTAGGAGTTGGCCCTGAGGCCGTCAGTTTCGTTCTTCTTCGGGAAGAAGGCAGAAAGCAGTTCCCAATCTACTATGTCAGCCATATCCTGAAGAGTGCCGAGTCACGATATCCGATCTTGGAGAAGTTAGCCTTGGCGCTGGTCATGTCAGCTCGCAGGCTTCGCCCATACTTCCAAGCACATTCAATTCAAGTCATCACCGATCAACCTTTGAAGGGTGTGTTGGAAAAGCCAGAGCATTCCGGCAGACTAGCTAAGTGGGCAATAGAGCTAAGTGAATTTGAAATTTCTTATGTGCCCAAGACTGCCATTAAAGCTCAGGTCCTAGCAGATTTTCTAATCGACATGCCAGAGTCCAGTTCTGATCAGGCAGAAAGGTCACCTTTGGCTTGGACCATCCATGTCGATGGTGCCTCAGGCAGAAGTTCTTCTAGAGCAGGAGTGGTTCTCATCAATCCAAACGGAGTCAAGTTGGAACAGGCCATCAAATTTTACTTTCCAGTAACCAATAACCAGGCCGAATATGAATCTCTGCTAGCAGGCTTGAGGCTCGCAAGGGAATTAGGAATCGATCATGTTCACATCAAAACCGATTCTCTGGTAATGGCATCGCAAGTCCTCGGCAACTTCGAAGCAAGGGAGCCAGTCTTGAAAAAATATCTAGCTCTTGTGAAAATAGAAGTCGGAAGGTTTAAAAGCTTCACCATCGAACATATCCCCAGAACAGAGAATGAGGAGGCCGATTTTCTCTCTAAGCATGGGATGCCTTCAGGAGGAACAACTTCCGAGCTCTTCCATCCGGCAGTGGTGGAAGGAGATCTGATGCAAGTAGATCAACGCGCCTCTTGGATGGACCCATTCATCCTATATCTGTCAACAGGAAATTATCATCATACAGTTAGAGACAAGAAAAAGTTCAGAATAAAAGCAGCTCACTACTTCCTAGTGGCGGGAATCCTTTATAGAAAGACCTTCCTCTCAACCATGGCCCGGTGTGTTTCAGAAGAAGAAGCTCACACTGTTTTACAAGAAGTTCACTCAGGAGAGTGTGGAAGCCACTCAGGAGCAAGAACTCTTGAAAAGCGAGTCCTGCGGCAAGGGTATTTCTGGCCCACAATGAAGAAAGACTCAGAGATCTACACCAGAAGGTGTGTTCAATGCCAGAAGTTTACTCCACTTCAGCACCAAGCAGCTCAGTCCCTCAGGTCGATTGCAACTCCTTGGCCCTTTGCGGTTTGGGGAATGGATATCATTGGTCCTTTTCCCTTGGCAAGCGAGCAACGGCGTTTTATCATCGTAATGATCGACTACTTCAGCAAGTGGATCGAAGCCAAGGCACTGGCTAAGACAACTACTCAGATCGTCAAGAACTTCATTTGGGGAGAAATTGTCTGCCGGCACGGGATACCAATGGCAATAATCACTGACAATGGGCCACAATTCAACAACTCAGAGATGATAGATTTTTGCAGGCAGATCGGAACAGAGCTGCGTTTTGCATCAGTTCATCATCCCAGAAGCAATGGCCAGGTGGAAGCTGCCAACAAGTAGATCCTCAACTTGCTCAAAAATAAAGTGCAGAATCTCAAGGGCAGTTGGGCTGATCAGCTTCCATCAGTCCTCTGGTCCCTTAGGACAACGCCATCATCTGCAACCGGGGAGACTCCATTCAAACTCTCTCATGGCTCAGAGGCACTCATCCCGATTGAGTTTGAAGTCCCGTCACCCAGAGTACTGCTTGCAAGAGAAGGTGTTGATGATTGGGTTGAGTTGAATAATGAAGAGATGAGGTTCAGCTTGGAGCACATCGAGGAGGTCAGAGATCAAGCAGCCATAAGGCAGGAAGAGGTCAAAAGGAGGATGGCCCGTTACTTCGATCAGAATATACGGATCAAACACTTCCAAGTGGGAGATCTAGTTCTAAAGAAGGTTGATGCTGCTGCAAGAGCTGGTTCAGTTGGAAAGCTTAATCCAAATTGGGCCGGCCATTTTGTCGTCAAAGAAGCGTTAAAAAGCGGCGCTTACCGCTTGCAGACTCACGAAGGATAGGATATACCACACACGTGGAGCGGGGATGACCTCAAGCGGTTCTATTCTTAAACCTCCTTTTTCTACTTTGTGTATCCTTTTCAAGAATTATTATGAGTAGAAACTGCTTGCTAACACTTCTTCGAGTGTTTTGTTGTAATCATAACAGATAAGGCGCTAAGAGAGATTTCAAAAACGGTTCTACACCCGAACTCCCTTTTTCTTTCTTATGCTTCCTTTGCAAATGCATTTTCTTAATCAAAGAATCCATACTGACATTTTTTCTAGTGTTTTCTCTCTCTCCCAAAGACCTATAACGGTTCCCTGATACCAGGAGACATCGCCGAGTTCAGCTAGACCTCCCCTAGAGCCGTTGTCATTAGCGTAACACCACGAAGACCACGTGTTGCGAGGAGATTTTGCACCGTGTAGTGGGAGCTTGCAGGCTCTAGCGCGGTTGGATTCTGGACTTCGGATCCCGGCAGGTACCTGACCCCACCTTTGCATTATGGAGGGCAAGGTGGGTGTAAAGCTCTACCATGCCGCTTTAGGGATATTGTTACAACTTCGATGATCACATGAGGAAAGTATGCCGTTCCGGCTCACCTGCCCGCAGGTCATCTTAGCTTGTAACCCTCGAACACTCCATGGTACCCTCAAGCAGTGCCTGCAGGAGACCCACAGCTTAGACTGTACTCCAGGCAAGAGGGCAGGGAACCGTTCCGCCAAGTAAGCATCTTGCTTTTTGCAGGGAATAATGTGCGGACTGCTTTTAACTGTCCGCTCAGTCCGCCTATTTGGGTTGATCTTATAGCTTGTAGCCCGGTGAGGAAAGTATGCCGCCCAGGCTCACCTGCCCACCTGGTCGCGAGTTATAGGTCATTTCTATCTTTAGCGGACTGGTTTTCTCTATCCGCAGAGTCTGCCTATTTGGGTTGATCTTATAGCTTGTAGCCCGGTGAGGAAAGTATGCCGCCCAGGCTCACCTGCCCACCTGGTCGCAAGCTATAGATCATTTCTATCTTGGGCGGACTGGATTCGTTATCCGCACAGTTTGGTAGTTTCCTTGGGATTGCAAGCTGGTTATCTTTAGCGGCCTGGTTTTCTCTATCCGATCTGTCCGCCTACTTGGGTTGATCTTATAGCTTGTAGCCCGGTGAGGAAAGTATGCCGCTCAGGCTCACCTGCCCACCTGGTCGCAAGCTATAGATCATTTCTATTATGAGCGGATTGATTTTCTGCATCCGCTCAGTCCGCAGGGTAGTCCATATTCAAGTTTATAGATCATTCCTGTTATGAGCGGATTGGTTTTCTGTATCCGCTCAGTCCGCAGAATGATTTTCATGTTATATAAGTTTGATCATTTCTATTATGAGCGGATTGGTTTTCTGTATCCGCTCAGTCCGCGGAATGGTTTTCGTATTATTTGTATAGTAATCAATGTGCTCTTATATTATGTGCGGTCTGGCTTGCGGACTACAACTATAACTCAAGTACCCCTGGCATTATTATCAGCTGGCTGTTCTCTGAGGCGGATACTGAATGAGTTGATGTCTAATTCTTAAATCAGCAAGATTCGTTAAATGATGTGATGAGCGGACCGTAACTGAAACTCAACAGGGTCCGCCTGACAAAATTCTTCTTTATGCTGTGATTAATCAACGCGTCATGCAGACTGCTAAGTATCGGTGCGGTGAGCGTGGAAAAAAGAGCATTGCAGGAAGCACACATGCCAAAAAATATCCTTTCTATTTCATCAAAAAATTGTTTACATCATTTCTATACGTTCGGCGGACTGCAATCTTGCGTCCGCCCACTTTTACAAAAAACCAGATAAAACAAAATATATATATACATTGATCAATCAGTCCTTTGTTTCTTCTCTGGAGGCGCAGGGCTGTCACCAACGATGTCAACATCTGGATAATAACCCCCCGAGCCGCTCCCGCTGCTGTCCGATCCTGTACTTGAGGACCCGTTATGCGAGCTCCCGGTTGCAGAAGAGGATGCAGAGTTGTCGGACTCGGCGGACAGTTCATCTACTCGCTGGCATGAGGCAGCGCTGTCCGCTGTCTCCTTGGCGCTTGGCTCTCCGCCTTGGCCTCCGTCTTCTTCTTCTTCTTCTTCTTCTTCTTCCTCTTCTTCAGCTTCCTCGACGATGCCCTTTCCTTTCTTGGCCCTCTCCATCACCGCGACCTGAGGGGCCAGCTCAGGGAAGATCTCCAGAAAATGGACGTCGTCCACTCCCTCCTTTATAAGGCCGTCGCGGACAAGACACTCAACAGCGACCTCGACAGTCTCCTTTACGAAGGGGAGCATGGCGGACTGGAAGTTGCTATTCTCCAAGTCATAGGCGACCTGCGCAAACAAAAGCAAATTAGACAGATCGCAGCGGATATAAAATCAAGGCCGCTGCAAATTCAACTCACCCCCAGCTCCTCTCTTTGCTGAGCAACCCTTGTTCCCAGCCGCGCGTTCCTTTCCTTTAGCGCTTCATTATCCTTTTGAAGTTGTTCGTTTTTCCTCAACAGGTCTCTGGCCAGAGTGGCAACATAATGATTTGTCACCGCGCTGTTCGCAGAAGCCTGAGATTCTAGCAGAGGGAGGTCGGCGGCGGACACCTTCTTGAGGTCACTCAAATTGCGCTTTCCATAAAGCCTGAGAGTTATGCTGCTCGGATGAGTCCAAATGTTATGTAAGGGAAATTTCTCCCCCTCTCCTTTATTTTCATAGCTTTGTAATCTTCGTTTTTAGCTTAATAAAATTGTAGATTTTCTCTCTTTTTATGGATTTGGACTTCAACTATGTGGCTACTTTTATGCAATCTTATTTGTTCTTATTTTAATTTAGTTTTTAGTTTTTTTTAGAATGAGTGTGTGAGTGTATGAGTATAGTTTTCATGTTTTTATGTTTAGTTATTTTTACTTTGTTTTGGTTAACTTAGATTTTTATAGCTTTTATTTCATTCCTATAACCCGTAAAAACGCTTTAAAGTGTCTTTCTTTTTTCTTTAACTTAGCTTTTTCGTTTTAGGTTGTAAAACTTTTTCTTTCTTTTTACTTTATTTACACTTTTTTAGCGTTTTTATCAAGTTATAGGAATGATAATTTAGTCGTTTTAATTTTTCGTGCACTTCGATTTTTCGTTTAAACTTTTGCTTCTTTTATTTTTCTGTCTTCATTTTAATCATTTCTACCGCATTTTAGCAGTAGAAATGTATTCTTTTTTATTTTTCGAGCACTTGCATTTTCATTTTTATTTGCAAATCTTTCTTTCCGTTTAATTTTTATTTTCATTTTTTATGCATTTCTACCGCATTCTAGCGGTAGAAATGCAGTTGTTTTCATTTTTAGACAACTTAGTTTTTTTTTACATTTTTCTGTACTTGTGCGCATTTATTTCCGCCTACTCGTTAAGAGTTAAATGGCGCTTGCTTATTTTACTTTCAGTAGAGTGCGTGAGTTTGTAATTTTCTTTATTTCCGCCTACTTATTCGAGTTAAATGGCAGGTCTTTATTTTCCCTACTCATTTGAGTAGGATTTGTGTGTGTGTGTTTTCATTTATGTCGAGAGAGAGTGTGCGTGCGTTGCATTTATTTTGTCCTACTCGTTTGAGTAGGACCCGTATTTATTTTCCCCTACTCATTTTAGTAGGACTTGCGTGTGTGCGTTTTACTGCTTTCATTTCTCCCGCCCACGCGCTTGCGCCGGGACTCGCAATTTACAGCTTTCTTCGGTCCTACTCGTTTGGGTAGGACTTGCAATTTACTGCTTTATTTTACTGCTTTCATTTTATCGCTTTCATTTACTGCTTTCTTTTTCTGCTTTCTTTATTGCTTTCCTCGCAAGCCGTCCCCATTCCGATGAGTGGCTAACCATTCTTAGCCCTCGACATCGAAGAGCATTGGGACAGATAAAATAGCTTAAAATAATTAAAGCTCTAATCTTTCTAATTAATTAAAAGTACTTAAGGTTTGCCCGGGGTTAACGACGCGTAGGACCACATATCGATGTGTGGGCCCTATTTCCGTAGTCCATATGCTAGCTAGCCGAGAGGCCGTGCATATGGACCGATCACCCCTTGGCAAAGAGAGTTCCGCACTAACCCTCGAGAGAGGAGGCGCGCCAACTCTACCGGATTGGGTTCCCCACCCAATAGCGGGGTTCTTAGCGTAATGCGGGCGTTAAGAGGAATCCTTCGTCGGACGAGAGCCCGGTCGAATAGTCTTAGCGTTCAGGTGAGCGATAGTCCTAGAGATAGGTGAGCTCATTTTAGTGGAACCTCCACGGCCAAGTCTCCGCCTTAATTAATTAGAAATTTAGGAGCTCTTTTTATTTAAAGTTTATTTTAGTTCATTTGTTTTTTCGGTGCCATCGAGCTAAGCTATTCATCGGCACCACCTTCAAGCTTTCTTTTTATGCTTTCTTTTTATGTTTTCTGTCTTTTTATTATATATAAAATATCCCGACAAGATAATTATCGGTAAAATAATAGTCCCCTCCAGGGAAGAGTAGAAATAATCGAACCGGACCCGAGAACAATACGACCTCGATATTCCACCCGGAATATCCTGTACTACTCACGATAGGTGCACTTGCCTCCTTTCGTTAAAACTCGATCTAAACCGTTTTATATCCAAATAAATAAATACGCGCGCCCCGTTTACTTAAATAAAATCACTTCCGCCTTTTTCTCAAATAAAACCGCCGGGTCGCCGCGTGACCGTAAATATTTTTGGAGTTTTAACCATCAAGTTTTTGGCGCCGTTGCCGGGGAGTTTTCGGTTCGTTATTTTAAACCCTGGAAATCTATTAATTTTACCTATATATATATATATATATATATATATATATATATATATATATATATATATATATATATATATATATATATATATATATATATATATATATATATATATATATATATGGCCAATATAATATAATGATAATAATAATAATAATAAAAAAATATTACAAAATTATAAAAAAAAAACAAAAAAATTGAAAAACTTATAAAACTAAAAAAAAAAATTTTGCAAAACCATAAAAACTTTAAAAAAAACTATAAAACAAAAAACAAAACAAAAAAACAAAAAAATTGAAAAATGACAAACTTAAAAATATATTTTCCTTATGAAAAAAAAACAAACAAAAATTTAATAATTTGATTTAAAAAAAAAACAAACCCAAAAAAACAAGTAAGTATATATTTTGTTTAATTTAATTTAACTTATTTTATTTTGATTCGGCGCGGTTCTCACTCTTATGCGCGATAGGGGAGCGCATTTTTCTTGCACTCATAAGCTAAGACGTCAGCTTCGAGTCCCACGCACTTGTCACCCCCTACCGCCCACACCCACTCTTTGGTCGAGTGTATCTTTTTTTTTTGTTTTTTTTGATTATCTTTTTGCTTTTTTTTCTTTTCTAAATAATGCAGGGTTTCAACCTGTGCCTCCCGCGCTCGTCTTAGGGAAGCTCCTACCCTCCCTTTTTCTTTTTTGTACATCTTTTAATTTGTATATTATCTGTTCCGCATACTTATATTGCAACATTGGGGACAATGTTGGGTTTAGGTATGGGGGTGTTTTCCTATTCTGCACTTTTTTATATTCGGTACTTAACAAAAAAAAATACAAAAAAATGCAAAAATCAAAAACTTTAAAAAAAAAAATTTTAATAATTATAAAAAAAAACAAAAAAAAATCTCTCTTCCCCCCTCTTCTTCTCTTTTTTGTAAAAGCTTGCATTCTGCCTGCCCGCGACGTTCGACTCATCGAACCAACCATCTAAATAAGAGTCTGTTCGCGGGGCCGCAATCGAGTTTTTTACTTTTTACCTTTTTTATAAAAATCTCTCTTTCCCCCCTATCTTCTTTGTAAATAACTCTTCTTTCTCTCCTCATTATTGTAAATTACTTATCGAAATACACTAAAAATCAAAAAAAAATTAGAAAAACCAAAAATACCAAAAAAAGATAATAACTCTAAAAATCGTAAAAAGATAATAATTAAAACACAAAAAAATGATAAAATCCCTAAAAAAATCAAAAAAACGTTTTGTTAATTATGTAACAAAATAAATCGAATATACCATTTCTTAACCTTTTTTTTTGCTTTCCAACAATCTAGTTCCGAGTTAATTTATATGCGAATTTTAGTTATTCTTTGCTTACTATTCGTTTATTAATTAAAGTTCGATAGATTTAAGTGTCTGGGGTTAAGATTTAAAGAATTTTTTATGTCTTTTCCTTATAATAGAGAACTTGTTTTTCACCACCACTTCTAATTTTATAAATAGAAGCTTGTTTTTTATGTTAGAAAATAACATCCATGGATTTCAATTATTTCTACTTCATGCTTTTAGAAACATTGGAACGTTCATTTTAAAAAGGTTGCTCTCAAAACTTTTTTATTAAAATCTAGTTTTCCTTTTGAAAAACTAAACCCACTTCCATTTTTTTTCATGTCTTACTTGATATGTTTACCCTTATCCCTTAAAAGATCTTATGTCAATGGGAATAAGATTTCGTTCCGTAAACATAGGCACCCAATAATTTAAAAAGATTATATATGGAGTAAGAGGATAAAATTCATTACTCCTACACATATACATTGGGTTATTTATTATGAAGAAAGAAAAAAAAATTTATTATGTGTTAGGAAAATAAGATTTCATTTTCCTAACTATCAAAAAAGAAAAAAATTGGAGGTTCGAGAAAAAATTACCTCACCTCAATATTCAAGCCTTCTTCATAAACCACCAAACCACTTATCTCATTTCAATGATTCTAGAATTAATTTAAAATTTTTTGAGAGCATAACTTTTAAATTGCATTATTTCCTTTAACTTCTTTTAAGCTAAATTTTTTTATATATATATAAATCCAATCCATCTTTGTTAAACTAACAAAAATAAATTTTTGCTTTCTATTTTATTTTATCTAGAAGTCTTTTTGAAACTCTTCCTCTATTCATAACATTTCATAAATTAGGATTTAATTCTTTAACCCCGGATGTTTATTTTGATCTTACTTTTAATTAATTCAAGCGGTAGCTAAACTTAGGATTTCTTTTATTCCTTATAAGTTCATCTCCAACTTTTGCTCTGGAATAGCAAAAGCTTAAGTATGGGGGTATTTGATGAATTGTAAATATACCTATTTTTCTGTACATTAATTTAGTTGTTTTCATTTATTTTTGTCGTTTTTACTTATTTTTATTCAATAAAATGCTCCTATTTTTGTAAATATTATACTAACTTGTTTTATTTTTATGTTTCAGAAAAAATGAAAAATCTGCCAAAAATTATCATGTCACGCCCGTGACATATGGGTCACGCCCGTGACCAGGGCGTGACACGTCAAAAACCGTAAAATCAGCAAATTTTGAAGTGCAAAGCCTGACACGCCCGGGGTCACGCCCGTGTCACCCGACACGGGGCGTGACCTAAGCCCGTGTTCACTCCACTCGACGAATTCCTCTCGACGATCGTCGAGTGTCGACACCAGCAGTCACGCCCAGCATCACGCCCGTGACCTGGGGCGTGACCTTTCCAGCTAGCCCGACAAGACCTGCCCGAAGACTTACGGCGCGCACCGCGCCCAGATCCACCTGCTTGACACGCCCAGAGTCACGCCCGTGACCTGGGGCGTGACCACTGCGAGACCGACACGTGTCCAGCCCGAAGTCCACTTTCCCGTCAAATCGCCGGCCGCCTTCTCAAATAGTACTGTCACGCCCCCTGTCACGCCCGTGACCAAGGGCGTGACCCATGTAAATTTTTTCTATAAATTCAGAGCTTCTGCTTAGGATTCTTGTTCCACTTTTTTGAACCATTTTGTATAGGAGTTATGCTGCTCGGATGAGTCCAAATGTTATGTAAGAGAAATTTCTCCCCCTCTCCTTTATTTTCATAGCTTTGTAATCTTCGTTTTTAGCTTAATAAAATTGTAGATTTTCTCTCTTTTTATGGATTTGGACTTCAACTATGTGGCTACTTTTATGCAATCTTATTTGTTCTTGTTTTAATTTAGTTTTTAGTTTTTTTTATAATGAGTGTGTGAGTGTATGAGTATAGTTTTCATGTTTTTATGTTTAGTTATTTTTACTTTGTTTTGGTTAACTTAGATTTTTATAGCTTTTATTTCATTCCTATAACCCGTAAAAACGCTTTAAAGTGTCTTTCTTTTTTCTTTAACTTAGCTTTTTCGTTTTAGGTTATAAAACTTTTTCTTTCTTTTTACTTTATTTACACTTTTTTAGCGTTTTTATCAAGTTATAGGAATGATAATTTAGTCGTTTTAATTTTTCGTACACTTCGATTTTTCGTTTAAACTTTTGCTCCTTTTATTTTTCTGTCTTCATTTTAATCATTTCTACCGCATTTTAGCGGTAGAAATGTATTCTTTTTTATTTTTCGAGCACTTGCATTTTCATTTTTATTTGCAAATCTTTCTTTCCGTTTAGTTTTTATTTTCATTTTTTATGCATTTCTACCGCATTCTAGCGGTAGAAATGCAGTTGTTTTCATTTTTAGACAACTTAGTTTTTTTTTACATTTTTCTGTACTTGTGCGCATTTATTTCCGCCTACTCGTTAAGAGTTAAATGACGCTTGCTTATTTTACTTTCTGTAGAGTGCGTGAGTTTGTAATTTTCTTTATTTCCGCCTACTCATTCGAGTTAAATGGCAGGTCTTTATTTTCCCTACTCATTTGAGTAGGATTTGTGTGTGTGTGTTTTCATTTATGTCGAGAGAGAGTGTGTGTGCGTTGCATTTATTTTGTCCTACTCGTTTGAGTAGGACCCGTATTTATTTTCTCCTACTCATTTGAGTAGGACTTGCGTGTGTGCGTTTTACTGCTTTCATTTCTCCCGCCCACGCGCTTGCACCGGGACTCGCAATTTACAGCTTTCTTCAGTCCTACTCGTTTGGGTAGGACTTGCAATTTACTGCTTTATTTTACTGCTTTCATTTTATCGCTTTCATTTACTGCTTTCTTTATTGGTTTCCTCGCAAGCCATCCCCATTCCGATGAGTGGCTAACCGATCTTAGCCCTCGGCATCGAAGAGCATTGGGACAGATAAAATAGCTTAAAATAATTAAAGGTCTAATATTTCTAATTAATTAAAAGTACTTAAGGTTTGTCCGGGGTTAACGACGTGTAGGACCACATATCGATGTGTGGGCCCTATTTCCGTAGTCCATATGCTAGCTAGCCGAGAGGCCGTGCATATGGACCGATCACCCCTTGGCAAAGAGAGTTCCGCACTAACCCTCGAGAGAGGAGGCGCGCCAACTCTACCGGATTGGGTTCCCCACCCAATAGCGGGGTTCTTAGCGTAATGCGGGCGTTAAGAGGAATCCTTCGTCGGACGAGAGCCCGGTCGAATAGTCTTAGCGTTCAGGTGAGCGATAGTCCTAGAGATAGGTGAGCTCATTTTAGTGGAACCTCCATGGCCAAGTCTCCGCCTTAATTAATTAGAAATTTAGGAGCTCTTTTTATTTAAAGTTTATTTTAGTTCATTTGTTTTTTCGGTGCCATCGAGCTAAGCTCTTCATCGGCACCACCTTCAAGCTTTCTTTTTATGCTTTCTTTTTATGTTTTCTGCCTTTTTATTATATATAAAATATCCCGACAAGATAATTATCGGTAAAATAATAGTCCCCTCCAGGGAAGAGTAGAAATAATCGAACCGGACCCGAGAACAATACGACCTCGATATTCCACCCGAAATATCTTGTACTACTCACGATAGGTGCACTTGCCTCCTTTCGTTAAAACTCGATCTAAACCGTTTTATATCCAAATAAATAAATACGCGCGCCCCGTTTTCTTAAATAAAATCACTTCCGCCTTTTCTCAAATAAAACCGTCGGGTCGCCGCGTGACCGTAAATATTTTTGGAGTTTTAACCATCATACTTCTTAGTGGCGGGAATCCTCTACAGAAGAACATTCCTCTATACCATGGCCCGGTGTGTTTCATAAGAAGAAGCTCCCCTTGTTTTGCAAGAAGTTCATTCAGGAGAGTGTGGAAACCACTCGGGAGCAAGAACCCTGGAAAGACTGATCCCGCGGTAGGGATATTTCTGGCCCACTATGAAGAGAGACTCTGAGGTCTATGCAAGAAAGTGTGTTCAATGCCAGAAGTTTGCTCCACTTCAACTCCAAGCAGCTAAGTCACTCAGATTGATTGCAACTCCTTGGCCCTTTGCGGTTTGGGGGATGGATCTCATTGGTCCTTTTCCCATGGCAAGCGGGCAACGGCGTTTCATCATCGTAATGATCGACTACTTCAGCAAGTGGATTGAATCCAAGGCATTGTCTAAGACAACTACTCAGGTCGTCAAAAACTTCATTTTGGGGGAGATTGTCTGTCGGCATGGGATACTTATGGTTGTAATCACTGATAATGGTCCACAATTCAACAACTTAGAGATGGTAGATTTTTGCAAGTAGATCAGAACAGAGCTGCGGTTTGCATCAGTTCATCATCCCAGAAGCAATGGCCAAGTTGAAGCAGCCAACAAGCAGATCGTTAATTTGCTCAAAAAGAAAGTGCAGAATCTCAAGGGCAGCTGGGCTGATCAGCTTCCATCAGTCCTCTGGTCCCTTAGGACAACACCATCATCCGCAACTGGGGAGACTCCATTCAAACTTTCTCATGGCTCAGAGGCACTCATTCCAGTTGAGTTTGAAGTCCCGTCACCTATAGTTCTGCTTGCAAGAGAAGGCGTTGAGGACTGGCTTGAGTTGAATAATGAAGAGATGAGGTTCAGCCTGGAACACATTGAGGCAATCAGATATCAAGCAGCCATAAGGCAGGAGGAAGTCAAAAGAAGTATGGCCCGTTACTTTGATCAGAACGTAAGGATCAAACACTTCCAAGTGGGAGATCTAGTTCTAAAGAAGATTGATGCTGCTGCAAGAGCTGGTTCAGTTGGAAAGCTTAATCCAAATTGGGTCGGCCCTTTTGTTATCAAAGAAGCGTTAAAAAGCGGCGCTTACCGCTTGCAGACATACAAAGGAGAGGATATGCCACATACATGGAGCGGGGATGATCTCAAACGGTTCTAATCTTGAACCTCCTTTTTTCTACTTTGTGTATCCTCTTCAAGAGCCATTATGAATAGAAACTGCTTGCTAACGCTTCTTCAAGTGTTTTGTCTATGTAATCATAACAGATGACACGCTAAGAAAGATTTCAAAAACGGTTCTGCCCTTGAACAATCCTTTCTTTCTTATGCTTGCTTTGCAAATACATTTTATTAACCAAAGGATTCATACTGACACTTTTTTCTAGTGTTCTCTCTTTCTCTCCCAATGATCTATAACGGTTCCCTAATACCAGGAGACATCGCCGAGTTCAGCTAGACCTCCCCTAGAGTTGTTGTCATTAGCGTAACACCATGAAGACCACGTGTTGCGAGGAGATTTCGCAACGTGTAGTGGGAGCTTGCAGGCTCTAGTGCGGTAGGATTCTGAACTTCGGATTCCGGCTAGTACCTGACCCCACCTCTGTGTTATGGAGGGCAGGGTGGGTGTAGAGCTCTACCATGCCGCATTTGGGATATCGTTACAACTTTGATGATTTGGTGAGGAAAGCAATGACACGCGCACCTGCCCTCCGATCATCTTAGCTTGTAACCCTCGAACACTCCATGGTACCCTCAAGCAGTGCCTGTAGGAGACCCACGGCTTAGACTGTACTCCAGGCAAGAGGGCAGGGAACCGTTCCGCCAAGTATCTTGCTCTTCGCAGGGAATCTTCCTGGTGCGGCCTGGTTTTCTTTATCCGCACAGTCCGCCGGATTTATTTGGGTTGATCGTATAGCCTGTGGCCTGGTGAGGAAAGTAATGCCATGCGCACCTACCCACCTGATCGCAAGCTATGGATCATTTCTTCTATTTAGTGCGGACTGGTTTTATGTATCCGCTTAGTCCGCCTGTTTTCCCTTGGGTTGACTTTATAGCTTGTGCCTAGTGAGGAAAGCAATGCCATGCGCACCTGCCCACCTGGTCGCAAGCTATAGGTCATTTCTATCTTGGGCGGACTGGTGTTATGTATCCGTTCAGTCTGACGGTTTCCATGAGACCGCAAGCTATATATTATTTCTATTGGCGTATGCGCAAACTGCGAAATTATATCAGCTAAGTCCGCCAAATGGTTTTCATATATTATCATTTGATAAGTTAATATAGAGAATTGCGGACTGCTACTAGAACTCAATGAAGTCCACCTGATATTGTTATCAGCCGACTACAATTGGAACTCAACGGAGACCGCCTGACAATTTCTTCTCATTCCGACGACGGACAAATGATCATCTCTAATCAGCAAGTAAAAAAGCTCAGTATTCAGCGTGTCGTGCGGACTGCTGTGTCAGATCGAACTTAATTGCATTAAACGCAGAAAAAGGAAGAACATTGCAGGAAGCACACAGATGCAAGAATATCCTTTCTATTTCATCAAAAATTTATACATCTATTCGGCGGACTACAGTCTTGAGTCCGCCCCATTTACAGAATCCAAAAAAAAATACATTAATCTGCAGTCTATTGTTTCTTTTCTGGAGGTGCAGGGATTTCGCCAACAATGTCGACTTCCAGAGAGTAGACCCCCGAGCCGCATCCGCTACTATCTGATCCTGTGCTTGAGGCGGACTCGCTATGCGAGCTCCTGGCCACAGAGGAGGATGCAGAGGTGCTTGACTCGGCAGACTAATCTCCAACTCGCTGGCTTGAGCCAGTACCGTCCGCCGTCTCCACGGCGCCTTGGCCTTTGCCTTGTTCTCCTTCTTCTTCTTCTTCTTCTTCTTCTTCTACTTCCTCGCCTTCCTCTTCCTCGATGATGTCCTTGCCCTTTTTAGCCCGCTCCATCGCCGCGACCTGCGTTGCCAACTCTGGGAAGAGCTCCAAGAAAGGGACGCCATCCACTCCCTCCTTTATAAAGCCGCCGCGGATAAGTCGCTCAATGGCGTCCTCGACGGTTTCCTTCACGAAAGGGAGCATGGCGGCCTGGAAGCTTTTGTTCTCCAAGTCATAGGCGACCTGCGCAAAATAAAAGCAAACATCAGACAGATCGCGGCGGACAGCAAATTAAAGTCGCTGTGATTTCAACTCACCCCGAGCTCTTCTCTTTGCTGAACAACCTTCTTCCCTAGTCACGCATTCCTCTCCTTTAGTGCCTTATTATCTTTTTGAAGCTATTCATTCTGCTTTAGCAGGTCTCTGGCCATGGTGGCTATATAGTGGGTTGTCACCACACTATTCGCACCCGCCTGGGAGGCTATCAGGGGGAGGTCGGCAGCGGGCACCTTTTTCAGGTCGCTCAGATTGCGCTTTCCATAAAGGGCGGAAAGTGCAACATGGGCATGTCGGGTTAATCGCGGACTCTTCCATGAGGGGAGCACGGTGGACAAGAGGACGTGCTTGTGCTTGCTGTGCCAGTGGATCATGGGGTTTCCCCTAAGGTCCTTCTGGCGGTTTCCGAAGCCGCTCATCGTAAAGCTTTTGTAAGAAGAGTAATCTGCCGCGGGATCCCCTTCTTCCTTTCTCTTCCTTGAAATTTCTTTCTTCTTCTCTCTCTGTGTAGGGACAAAGCTGCTAGGCGTCTACGGCAGGTTGGCGGGTATCGCTAAGATCGCTGCAAAAGCATAAGAGTTAAACACCAAGGTCGCTGCGGATGCAAAATGCTAGTTCGCAAAAAGCTTACTCTCTTCAGGCAAAACGTCCGCCAAGCTCGCCAGCAGCGGAATATAATGCTCAATGTCGAGCTTGGCATCGGTAAGAAACTCGACAATGGCGGACTCCACAGCATCAAGCAGCACGCTCTTGAAGGCGGAGTCCGCGCGCACTTGCGGATATGTGTGCGCGAACCCTAGATCGCCTTCAAAGATCAAGAACCTAGAGGTCCAGTTGTGGATCTTGTTGGGAAGGCCCACAACCTTCATACCTCTACAATAAAAGTATATCACCCCCTTGTAGGGGCGGCCTCCAGAAGCAGTGATCGAGCGGACAGAGAACATCTTGCGGAAGATGTTCATGGAGAAAGCGATCTTCTCAGATCGCAAGTAGGAAATGAAGCTGCAGATCGCGGCGAGTGTGTTGGGCACGAGCTGGCCCGGCACCATTCCGTAGTGCTCAAAGATTTCGGCGAACTCCCATAGAAGCGGAAACTTGAATCCGCTATCAAAATGGTCCAAAGGAATTGCGATCTGGGTCGCAGTTGAAAAGTTCAGCCTTTCTTGGTGAGCTGGAAGGCGGACAAGGATATTTGAATTCGCCATCTGTCTCTCAACAAAGGCCTCCAAATCAGCCTCTGTCAAGGTGCATTTCCGGTGGTCGGCAGAGTGGAAGGCGACAGCAACATCAGTTCTGGCGGACACCATTTTGCAGGCCGTAGGGTTCCTTTACTTCAACTGTTTTCTGCATAGAAGAAAGCGGTAGGGCCAATTTATAGTTATAAGTTCTGACAGCTTTTTGACCAGGCCGCAGAGCTTGAAATTCCAATCCACACAGTCTGCAAAAATCAAACCATTCACAGCAAAAATTAAAAATAACGCGGACACAAACATAGATTCACATGCCAAGCAAAATTCAAAGCACAGATTAAGGAGGACACAGTTTCAGTTCGCCCAGTTCGCAGTGCTTCCTTCCTGCATACATCAAACTTGAGAAGCGGACACAGTTTTCAGTCTGCTTAGTTCACAACATTTCCCACCTGCAGTTAGATAATGTGAAGCGGACATATCATTAGTCCGCACAGTTCGCCGCAGATCAGCAAAAATAACATAATTTGCGGATATATGATTAAGTCCGCACAGTTCGCAACGCAGTTCAATCTACAACAGCATTGGTTAAAAGCACGAACAATTATACAAATCAAACAAAGTTCATGGCAACACGAACTCAGCGGTCCCTAGTTTCGGTCCGCGATTGCCTTTCAGGTCTATCTCTACATAAGTGAGCGGCTTGGTCACTCATTTGAAGAATCTCGCTGTACAAGCGGCAGATATGATGATGGATGACGTTTATAGTCCGGTGCATGTGGGCAGCCTCACGGTCTACCCGGCTAAGGGGCACCATTGGCTCCGCTGCCGGCCTCTGCTCCTCGTCCGCAACCTGTTGATCGCCCGCCGGTGCTGCGACCTTCGGAGCAGCGCAATCTTGCAATCGCGACCTCTGCTCGGCGACCTCAGCAGCCCGCTTCCCTTTCTCTTCCCTCGCTGACGCCAAGTGTTTCCCCTTGTAGAAGCGGACGTCGTCCGCGAGCCTTTTCTTCTCCCTATCGGACCTCTCTAGCGCCCTGGAGATGTTGGCGATCTGGTCTTTCAGGGTTTTCTCCCGCTCCGCGGACGCTTTCTCGTGCTCTTTCGCCGCCTTTAACTCTGCTTTGATATTCTGAACTTCAGCTTGAAATTTCTTTTCTAACTCTTTGATGATGTTCAGGCTGGGCAGCTCATCCCCTGCGGATTCCTCATGCGAGACCGCGTCAACACCAGTATTCGTTGTAACCACGATCTCGCCACTCTCAACGGAGCCCGGCGGCGACTTTTTACCTGCAAGAGAGAAGGTCAACTTCATCATTCAAAAACAGTCCGCGGCAGACTCAAATAATGGATGAAAGATCACATTTGGATATAGCCGCAGTGATTTGCCGACTATCGAGAAATACATGCCGCCTTATCCGCTCCAGGGCAAAAAGCCTTAACCGCTTCTTCCATTCGCGATGGACCTTAGCTCTTTTCTCAGCAGCAGAGCTTTTTGAAACCACGATGTCCTCAGTTTCAGTGATAATCTTGATTGGTCTCGACTTCCGCGACGGCGACCTGTAAAGCCACTGACGCTTAAAATACTTAGGTGCCGGTTGAAGTTTACCTGAACGCAGTAGCTCCGCAGCAGTCCGCAGATCCTTAGCGCTCTTGTCTGCCGCGACCTGCTTCGAGGCCGCCTCCACCATAGCAACTTGAGCAGCAATTTGCTTCTTCTGCTCCTCTATCTTCTGCTTCAGTCTCTCCCTCTCTTCTTCCTCTGCAGCGGACAAAGCAGGGAGTTCGCTACCTTTATTCCCCGTGGATTCCTCCTCAGATTGCTGCAGTACAATCAGTAGGGATTCGTTGAATAGATCTACTTCATTGACGTCTATAGTGTCAAGCATCTCATCCGTGGATAAACTGACCGTGGAGAGGGAATTGTCTCCCCGAATTTGTGCCTCCGGTGTAATAAAATCGCTGTCCGGAACTTCTTTGTCGCGCGGTCTGTGTTGTAAGTCCGCTTCTCCAGTCTGCTTGGATATATTCTTCTCTTTCATCGCGCGCAGTTTCTTCTCAACCCGCTCGGCAACGGTCGACCCGTCCCTCTTCCTCTTCTTTCTTTTAGCTCTCTTCTTAGCAGAGTCCGCGGCGGCCTCTCCTAAGTCGGGCTGACACTCGCGGGCAGTCTCAGGGTTCGCGGCAATCAATGCTTCTGAAGGCACATCCTTGCCAGCTTCTTCTCCTGAAGTCCGCATATCTTCTTCATCCAAGTTAACAATGGGCACCTGGGCATTGGGGGAAGATATATCGGCCTCATTGTGTTCACCAACGGTGTCCGCTGAGTTCGAAGTTTTCTGGGAAGGGGCAGAGTCCGACAGAGTCACCGTCTTTTCACTTCTCAGTGGTTCAGCATCAAGAACTGCGGCATCCTCGCGCACAGATACATCAGCGTGGCAGACTGCTTTCTCCGCAGGCTTCTGGCTGTGGGAACTTTCTCCAGTAAGGCGGACAGGATCCTTTCTCATCGACCTCTTTATTATCTTCTTGGTCTTCATAGGCGTTGTCAGTGCTGAGTCGCCTTTTGTAGTGAGACTAGAGAAGAAAGCTCCAAGCCTTGCCATGCCAGACTGGAAAGTGGAGACCGCAAGTGGTGAATAGCTCCCCGTGTCGATCGGGATTTTCAACAGTTCCAGGCCCTCTAGCGATATTTATAGCGCTGGCGGCATTTACGAGGCTTGCGGACTCGGCAGTTAAGAAAACATTTTCGAAGTTTTCTGGAAACTTAAAAATATGCGGGGATTATGTTAACCCCTCAGTCCACAACATCCTGCAAGATTCCAAGACCCCCCTTTCAACACTCACAGACTCAATTAGGCAGTCCGCCCAGTCCGGCAAAGTAACAGCAATCGACCACCAAGGATGATCCCCCAGCAGCGGACTCAAGGATCTGATCGCTAAGTTCGTCGTGCCTTGGGATCTTTGGATTTTCTACGGCGGCGGACTCAGTGTCCCATCCGCCCAGGCCGCCGTCCTCCAGCAGGATCGCGCCTAGCAGCAGCAGAGGAAGCTCCAGCCCGCGAGCCCAGTCCGCCCCTTCTGCGCGGACTGGCGTCTTCTTTCCTTTTTGCTTCCCGTCACCGCTGCTCGGTTCTCCTGTACCCCGGGCAGTCGGTTATTTTAGCCCTGCTCGTTTGGGCAGGCGCCCCATCCTATAAATAGGGGGGAGGTGGTGCACCCAGGGCACGCTGACTCGGATCCAGGAGCCTACTTGTTAAAGGCTGCGGACTCGAATCTTGTGCCTTGCGGACTCCTCCTTGGTCTGCTCTTGTCAACCTTTTCCTTTCACTTGTAACCAAATCTTTCTTCAATCAAGGGAAAGCCCGTCGCAAGAGAGGCATTCAGGCCGTGACGGGCGAAGTCTGTTGTTGTCGTGGCTCACGGCCCTGCTGTTCTTCCTGCTCTCATCCGCTTAGTAGATTACTACTCGCAGTCTATCTATTCCCCGGTGCTCGAACCGTTAGCTGGTGGTGCGCGACCCCCCCCCCCCCTTTGTGTTTTCGTGCATCAACAATCCGCAGAGACGAACTGCTTGCGGGTAACAGGGTCAAAGCAACAATAACCTTTCTGAGTGGTAGAGTACCCCAGAAAGACATATTTAGTGGCCCGTGGTGAGAGTTTATCACGGGTGGCAGCGGGAGAGTGCACAAAGGCGGTGCACCCAAAGATGCGCAGAGTTAGAGGAAATGGATTCAGGTTCGGATAAAGAATGGAGAATGGGGTGGCACAGTTGAGAACTGTGGAGGGAATGTGATTGATGAGATAGCAGGAGAGGAAGACAACGTAGCCCCAATAGGAGCGAGAAACGTGCATGTGCGTCAGAAGAGTGCGAGCGACTTCAAGGAGGTGACGGTTTTTGCATTCCGCCACCCCATTTTGCTGTGAGGTGTAGACACAGCTAGTCTGATGAATAACATCGTGTTACATACAGAAAGAGGAGAAATCATGGATAAGATATTCCTTAGCATTGTCAGAACGAAGGAGTTAAATGGAGGTATCAAACTGAGTCTTAATCATGTAATAAAATGATGTCCAGACAGAGAAGAGTTCGGAGCGATCTTGTAAAATATATACCCACGTACACCGAGAGAAGTCATCAATAAATGTGACAAAATATGAAATACCCCGACCGATGGTGAGGGTAGGAGCAGGCCCCCATACATCAGAGTGAACGAGATCGAATGGACGGGAAGTGCCGCGACTTTGTGTTGGTGGGAAGGAGGAGCGGTGATGCTTTCCAAGCTGACATGCATCGCAGTGGAGAGGTGGATGATATGGAGGGAGGTGGGGTAGAGGCTGGCAAAGAAGCCGGGGAGGAGCATGACCAAGGCGAAGATGCCATTGGAGAAGATTTGTATAGGAGGAGGAGACGGCTGATAGAGCAGAAACATTGTCGAGGAAGTAGAGGCCGCCGCTCTCAGTCCCAGTAGCAATTGTCCGTTGGTAGCCCAGATCCTGAAAAGAACAAGGAGTAGGAGTGAATGTGATGAAACACCATAATTGCTTGCATAGAGAAGTAACAGATAATAAATTGCACGAGAACTTGGGCACATAGAGGGTATCGGCCAGGCGAAGAGACGAAGTGACTTGAACTACTCCCGTCCCATTGATCGGAGAGGAAGATCCATTTGCAATAAAGACTGGGGGCAACAGATCATGTGTTTCTATAAGAGAAAAACATTGAGGATTTCCTGTCATATGATTTGTAGCACCAGAGTCAATCAACCATCTGCCGTGAGTAACAACGTGGGCACTACCAAAAGATGTGACCACCAAGGCAGATTGTGTGGAGGACATAGAAGAAAGACCGCATGAGCAACAAGGAGACCGCGCGAGAACCGCATGAAGCGAAGAGAAAGAAGGCGCAGCAACAAGGGCAGAAAGACCAAGCCGGGCGACCAGCAAGCAGGGCATGCGGCTAGGATGGCCGCAGTAAGAATAGAGCAAAGCAAAGGGAAAAGAAGTCGCACAGCTAGAGCTTAAACCACGTGAACAGGAGAGAGAAGACCGAGCGAACTGGGAGGAGTTCACTAGAAAGTCAAACAGGTCATGCGAATAGAAAAGAAACCACACGAAAAGAGACTAGTGGCGCGAATAAAGGGAGAGCGTGAGAGGAGAAGAGGCAGTGCAGCTGCAAAGAGAAGAGGTTGCGCTGCTAAAGAGGAGGTCGCGGAGACAAACAAGCAGGAGCGGCTAGAAGGAAGCGACGCTAAGGAGAACAGGTCGCAATGACTTGGGAACAGGTCGTAGCGATGAGAGAGTAGTAGCGGTTAGAAAGAAAGGGTAGAAAGGATGGCCGCACAAGGGAGGAATAAACCACGTGAACAGGGAGCGACAAGGGAAGAGAAGATCACGAGAACAGGTCACACAGACAAAGAGGCCTCAAAAATTAGAAGGAAAAGATCGAGGGCTCTGATACGATGTGCGAACAAAAAATAACAGACCAGAAAAATGGAGTAATGTAAACTTTATTATCCAAAAAAGGTATCAATTACAATGGTATAGCCTCCCTTTTATAGAATGGAGGAGATGAGAGAGATTACAATTAAGCAATGTGGGACTAAAAATTTACAAGTATATGCGGCTTTACAAAAAGAGAAACCGGACAGGTCGTGCGGTTAGACAAGCCGGCTAACCGCCCGACAACAACATGAGGAGAGAATAAGCGCCACAGAGAACAAGCCGCCACAGGAGACCGCTAGACCGGCCGGTCTCCAGCCGTCTGAGATAAGCCACCAGAACGCTGGAACAGCAAACAGCAACAGCCCGGCAGACAGGCCGGCTAGATAAACTGCCAGACCGCCCGGTCTCCGAATAGCAACAAACCATCTGACCTTCATACTTCAATAAATACTAAGTCCTATCATCCCCCAACCCTCTCCCAATGGCTCCTAGGCACCGAGCGGGGAGGAGGAAAGGGAAGATAATGAAGGTAGAGAGTAACAAAGTAGCAGGTGACGGCAGAACTAGTGTAACAGTTCTATATAAACAGGTAGAGTAAATTTGTAAGTATGAGAAAGGTAAACAAGAAACATATAACGTTAACTTATATGAATGCCCATACAAACTTATAAGTTAAGGGGTCTTCTGCAAGGCTCCCATTGTATAAAGAGTCTCATACTAATTTATACTATGGGGGTGTCGGTTATAAGCAAGTGGTAAATATCCAAAGGAAAATAATAATAACGTATAAGCATGCTACACAAACTTATAAGCTAAGAGGTCGTTTTGCAAGGCCTATTATATAAAGCATCCCATACCACTTTATACAATAGGTGACAGGGCTTATATGTAATGATGATGCTTTGTCATGCAAGTATTCCATGATGTGAACATGCAAGTGCAACATACCCACTCGACTCTGTGCATACAAACCTTTAGTTTCCCCTTTCTGGAGCCTAACCTCTCAAGATACCTCCGTAGTGGCAAACAAAAATGGTGGATTGGGCCTCGCCCACCTCTAAACTGGTATCATACTACCAGTCAGACCTCTTGTACGCCTCAATGCTGGTGCACAAAGCTAAACCCCATGTGTCCATTTCACATTCTATCACGATTTCTGCAGTTTTACTATATGCCGACCAATCTAAGCTATATGATGTATACGATAGGAAGTACTCTAAATGTTTATCCAAAATCCTTAAAATATTTATTGTGGGCCTATCATGATATATTTAGCATAAATCCAGAAACTTGGAATTTTCCTAAATAAATTGGCATTTAATTAATTTTCCCAAAAAAATGGTCCATGAATGATTTGGACATGAAGTACTAGATTTCCTTATTATATGTCCATACAAAAATTGAGAACACTATAGGATAGCAAGATATCAGTGAATACCAAATTTCGTAAGTTTTTATAAAGAAATTATCCTCTAAATAAATAATCCGACGTAATTCAAATAAATAGGGGTAATGAAGGGAGTACCATAAATACTTGTCCAAATATTATACAAAAATTAACAAAGCATTATTATGATCATAAAACCTTACTAACTAAATTTCATGCAATTCCAGCGTCAGTAAACTATATATAAAAATATCTTAACCAAATCCATCATGGGGCACTTTGTGAAGGAACATCCTTGTAACCTCAACTAAAGAACATGTAAATATTTTTACAAGCTTCTTTATGCCATAAAAAGTACTCTAGCAAAGTAACACAATTTTCCAATAAGCTATAGTATTTATTTTATATTTATCAAAATAAGGTGCACTAGTTTACTTTACACATGATGTACTAAAAAGAAATGTTCATCTATACCAAATAATTCACTAGTGCATCTACATGCTATTTGATCAGCTTTTCCAGAGTTTGAAATCATTCTAAGACATAAAAACTATAATTACATCAATATCATCAAAAGGGCAAGATGAAGTTTATAACTACAAGGGTGAGTTACTGTTATCTAGACACCCTATAATAAATTCCAAAGGTGTATATCACTATGACAATACTCCTACCACAATACCACCAAAATCCAAGGTCATATGACCCATTGAATATTCCCTAAGATCTAAAGACCTAGATATTTACTGTGTGCTCTAAGTGGGGTGCATGTGTCCAAAGTCCACCAAATCCCTTCCTAGGGAATTTCACCTCCCTAGGATCATATGGACTAATCAACAAGTCCATCCAAGGACATAACACCCTATGCCCTTCACAAATACCCAAAGTTCAACCTTAGGGTTTGAACTTGGTTCCTAGAGCAAATCCACCTTAATCTATCCCACCGTCCATGTGAGGGAGTTAAATATCATAACAAATCAGGGGCCCAAGTTTCAACCTCTGTTGAGGTGATTTGGCCACCTAAAACCCACAAGGGACACTTTGACATAATTACCCCTTGTTGGTCCAACTTAAGGTTTGCTTATTTCCAAAATAATCATCACCAAATGGGATGAAAATTTATACAGAGGCTTATAATGACCACAAGGACAACTCACCAAAATTTGAGAGGGTTTGGAGGTCATTGGACCCTTTAAATAATTCATACATCGATTATTAAATTTCTACAACAACTTTATGAATGGTTTTTCCAAAAAATCTCATTTTTAGATATGTACTAGGTATATGTAATAGTGACCATCGTCCAAAATTTCAAGTCATTTGGATGGCTGGATTGTTGGGGGCACTCAAAATAATCTCTGGTCTAGCCTATGTATAGTCCTCACCAAAATGAGTGCTCTGGTTAAACCACTTACCCAAATGGGTTGAAACCAATTTTAAATTAAAGTAGACCATAGAGCTACAATTTTCATGTTGATCTTTGTCTTTGAAATAGCACCTAGGTATTTGTAAAATTAATTTAAGGCAGCCCAGTAAACAGGACAAAAATACAAAAAAATCAAAATAAATATATATGATCCAACACGAATCTTGATGCAGATCCAACGCCTCCTGGTCATCTTCTTCCTCCATCCAAGGGCTGGGATTCACCCTACATGGAGCCTATTCCAGCTCTTTTCCCAGCCACCCGACCACTTCCCTGGCAGGCCACCACCGCCTCCAGCTTCGTTGAGGTGGTGGCTATCGCCGGGTGGCGGCACGGCCACCGGAGGGGCGGTTTCCGGCGAACCCACATGGCAGAAAAAACCATGAAATTTCTCTTACCCTATCGGGCTCAATTGATCCCAATTTCTCTCCTAAAAGAATTAAAGATCTAGCCCACGAAGAGAGGAGTAGAGGAGGACCTTAGTGGTGGGCTGGAGGCAGGCCGATCGTCAGAAAGCCATGGACGGTGGTGGCGCCATCGGGTGTTCTGCAACAGCACTATCAACTTGCTCGGCTCCTCCAGGTAAAGTGTGGAAACTGCTCCTCTTGACTTAGGGAAGCTTTTAAAACCATTAAATGGGGGGAGGGGAAGGGTCTAACATGCAATGGCCATTAATGACCACTAAAGGGAAATTTCGGCCATGGTGGTTTCACCTTCCCTAGGCATGATCCCATCAGAAAACCTCCCATAACTGATAGAGGAAGTGAATATCCATCAAATGGGAGAGGAAATGAGAAGTTAATAGCATTCAATCACCATGAATGGTCATTTTCTCCCTTTTTCTCTCCCCTCCATTAAAGGGGAAAATGGAACATTCTCTCTCCTACCCATCAAGGCCGATTTTTATCTCTCCTCCAGCCTATTAGCACCCCACAAACTCATATTAATAATAAAAATGAGGTTAGCCCGAGTGGGAGAAATGGGTTTGAGCTTGGGTTAGCCCATTTGGGCTAATTTGACCTAACACTAGAGTAGAGTTGACCTAGGTCAACATGACCATTTGGGTTGACCCCAATGGGTCCTTGGTGACCCATTGGCCTTCCCTAAAGTCTTGGAGGACTTGGTAGTGTTGGTTGGGCATATTCGAGGTCACTTGACCCTTAGTTAGGGTACTTTGACCTTTTTAGGGTTGTGGTTGACTTGAGTCAAGTTAGCCTCTTTGGTTGACCCAATGGGTCCTTGGTGACCCATTGGCCTCCCTTAGGGCTTGGGAAGTTCTAGGTGGGTCCCTTTGGCCAAGGGGAGGTCAGTTGGCCCTGTATGAGCTTAGTTTGACCTGATTAGGGTTTGGGTTGACTTTGGTTAACTTAACCATTTGAGTTGACCCTAGTGGGTCAGTATGGCTCTGATGGACCCTCTAATAGGTTAGTGATGTTGTGGTGGGGTCATGGTATCATGGTGAAGCCCTATGGTCATCCCTAATCTACTAATTGGAATTCTACTATTTGCAGACCAAGATGGCTCACCCTTAACTCCCCAATTCGCCCCAACCATTTTAAACTTCTCAGGGTTTTGTCATGACCCAGTCATAACAAAACCATCCTAGGGGTCTAGAAGTATGAGGGATGTTACAGGCTTCACATAGCATGCCTATTCCATACTACGATTTCTGGATCTATATGCAAAGTCAAACTCGGGGATACTACCTATCAACCCATCAGAATTCCCTCGATTCTCCACCTTTTGGTGGGGGATTCCATGCACATGTAAAAAGGAGGAATTCACTTGTCCAAGAAGAAAGATTGTTACCTTTGTAGTTTTCTTCCGATCCATGAATGCTTTTCTGTCCAGTTGGAAAGGAGCACCTCACTCTCCCCTCTACGGATCTAGCCTCGGTTCTTGCTTCTGACCACAGGATCTCATTTACCAAGCTTTGTTAAGCTCAGTCCCAGCCTCAACATTCTTCCTTAGCCCTTTCATCCGAGAGAGCAATAGAAGATGAAGAGAGAGAGAGGGAGAAGTAAAATGAAACTTCTCTCCACCTCTCCTCTGGATAAGTTGTCACGAGATTAATCCCAGTCACATGATTATCTCATACAAAGGAAGTAAAGGCTATAATTTTAGCTGAATAGTCAAACAAAACGATATCGTCGCGCGATATCAGCTATCTCCTGATGATAGTGATAGTAACCGTCTTGACCCTAGTCAACCACCGCTCTTCGGTCATTGCCCGGCCATCTGACACGTGGGTAGGTATCGCCCAGTGATATCCATTGTCGCCATTCGATAGCTCACTCGACGATTCATCAAAAGCATCAAGTGCATTGAGTCTACCGAATGATTTGTTGAAAGCGTTAAGTGCGTTGAGTGGTATTGCCACGCAATAACAACTATCACCACACGATAGTCCCTTAATCAACGATTCTTCTAGTTTACTCAATGCTAAAAAGTGTCGAGTGCATTGAGTGCTAATTTTATCACCAGCGATACCCACTGTCGCCCGACGATAGCTATAAAAAGTTATGTTCCATTTTTGGGGTGTTACACGCCTTCCCTCATAGAAATTTTGTCCTGAAATTTACTCATATGTAGGTAATAAAACAACAACTAATATGTCACAACATATTTTTCTTGCACAAAATAATATTACAACATTAATGTACAAACAACTTGGGAAACTGATCATGCATGGTTTGCTCACGCTCCCATGTCAGTTCTTCTATGCCATAATTGTCCCAACGGGCTTTGACCATCACGATTGTCTTGTTCCACAACAGCTTAATCTTTGTATCCTCGATTTGAATGGGCCTAACCTTCATTGTCAGCCGACTATCGACCGTTACTTGATCATCAACAATCACTTGATTAGGCTCTTTCACAGTATTTCGTAGCACCGATATGTGAAACACATCGTGCTAGCCACTTAGCTCTGCCGAAAGAGCTAACCGATAGGCAACATCTCCAACTCGCTCAACCACTTCAAACATACCAAGATACCTCAGGCTCAACTTTTTTCAAGCGCCAAATCCTGGACACGCCTTTGAATGGTTTGATATTCAAATATACCCAATCGCCCGCCGCAAACTCTACATTTTAGTGTTTGGCATTCTAGTACTTTGCCTGCCTATCTTGGGCTACCAAAATCCGCTCACGTATAAAGAGGATAGTCGAATTTGCTTCTTCGACTTCCTTTCACTAATATAACTTTGATTCGCCAACTCCACCCAAGCTAAAGGAGTATGACACTTCCTACCATATAAAGCTTCAAAGGGCGCCATCTGAATACTACCTTGATGGATATTATTATAGGCGAACTCGATCATATAGAGATGGTCCTCCCACCTCTTTCCAAAATCTAAGACGCACATCAGGAGCATATCCTCCATTATTTTGTTGGTTCTCTCGGTCTGACCATCCGTCTGCGGATGAAAGGCCATATTGTACTACAGTTTCGTACCCAACAACTGATGGATTAGTCTCCAATCATTCGAAGTAAAGCGCCGATCTCGATCACTAACGATGCTACGGGGCACACCGTGCAATTGTACTATGTTGTCCACGTACAACTTAGCTAATTTTTCAACTAAATCGTCCTTCTTATTCGATATGAAGTGAGATACCTTTGTCAATCGGTCAACGACCACCCATACGACATCATTTCCGCTCTATGATCTCGGCAGTCCGTGCATGAAATCCATAGAGATATCATTGAACTTCCATACCAGAATTGGTAATGACTTTAGGAAACCTCTAGGCTTTTGACATTCAGTTTTTACTAAGGCACAAGTTTGGCACTTTTCCACATAAAGAGCTATATCTTTCTTCAAACCCGGTCACCAGAACATCTTTTTCATGTCCTTGTACATCTTTGTGCTCCCTAGGTGAATTGAGTATTTTGTGAAGTGTGCCTCATACATCAATTCCTCCTGTAGTTTACCCACATTCAGGAATTACAAACGACCATCATTTCTCAAAAGGCCGTCTTCGATGGAGAGTTTGTAATTTGACCCATCCACTGCATAGCGATTCATACTCTCATCGAGTTCCGTTGCTCGCCGAATCCTGTCCTCAAAGTCATATTGTACCTCCGTCCAGTTCAGGCACGCATTTGCAGTAGAATTCTTGTCAACACAAGAAATTTCTAATGCCTCCAACTCCTGAATCAAATGCTCATCATGCATCTGTAACCAACTTGCCCTTACCGGAGTCTGCCGACTCAAGGCATCTGCGACTACATTGCCCTTACAGGGAGTATAGTGTATCTCGAAGGTTTAGTCCCCGAGGAATTTCATCCACCTTCGTTGCCGCATATTCAGATCCTTTTGATCTATTAAGTATTTCAGGCTCTTATGGTCTGTGAATATATCCACTTTCATGTAATATAAATAATGACGCCATAGTTTAATTTCAAAAATCACAGCCGCCAAATTCAAGTCATGCACAGGATAATTCAGCTCATGCACTTTCAACTGGCGTGAGCCATAAGCAATAACCTTTCCAAACTAAAGAAGAACGCAGCTTAAGCCGCTCCCTAAAGCATCACTATAAATCCCGTAGTCGTCTGTACCATATGGCGAACTCAAGATATGCGCCGTGGTCAAATGAATCTTTAGCTCCTCAAAAGCTCACGTACACTCAGGCATCCAAATGTATTTCTGATATTTCCTCATCAGCGTAGTGAGAGGTAAGGCTATCCGCAAAAAGTTCTTTACGAAATGCTTGTAGTAGCCAGCAAGTCCAAGGAAACTCCTAACTTCTGCTATAGAAGAGAACACTGACCACTCCCTTATCGCAACTATCTTCGCCGGATCCACCGCAATACCTTCTCCACTAACCACATGGCCAAGAAAAGCCACCGATGACAGCCAAACTCACATTTTGAGAACTTGGCATAAATCTTGTGTCTCCTCACGGCGTGCAAAACCAACTACAAATGATTTGCATGATCTTTTTCAGACTGAGAGTACACCAAGATATCGTCAATAAAGACGATTACAAAAAGGTCCAAGTACTCTCTAAACATTTAATGCATTAAGTCCATGAATATCGATGACACATTTGTTAGCCCAAACGACATTACAGTGAACTCATAATTGTCGTAGCGTGTACCAAATGTTGTCTTGAGAATTTCATTTTCCAAAATCCTTAACTAATAATAGCCAGACTTTAGATCCAGCTTCGAGTAAACAGTTGATCCCACCAGCTGATCGAACAAGTCATCAATCCGTGAAATCAGATAGTTATTCTTCTCTGTCAGCTTATTCAGCTCATGATAATCAATGCATAGCCGCAAAATTCTGTCCTTTTTCACAAAAAGAACCGGTGCACTCCAAGGTGACAAAATTGGACGTATATAGCCTTGCTCTAGCATTTCTTGCAGTTGAACTTTCAATTCTGCCATCTCCTTTGGCACAACATGGTACGACAAGCGGGCCACAAGTTTTGCACCTAGCCAACTCTATGGTGAGGTCAATCTCCCACTGGGGTATTAACCCAAGAAGATCCTGAAAGTTATTTAACTTTATGTTAGCTAATCACCTAGAGGGGGGGGGTGAATTGGTCTTTGTACTTTTAATTTATCTTTAGCTGTTTTCAAATTGAGCTAACTAGAGCTTGTCCTTAAGTCCTGCAATCAAAGAGAAAAACAAGCAAACACAGCAAACAAAAGAATTTATAGTGGTTCCACAATTTGGCACATCCACCTTCCCTCTCCATCTATCAAAGCTTATTTGTTGGACTCGGCGCAACTTCTCCAAACTGCTCCCTAGAGCTTACACCTTGGATCCGGCAGGATATTCAAGTCTCCTCCAAGACTCACTTCTCATCCATAAGGGCCTACACTCAGTGGCCAGTAGACCACCTACCTCAGGCTGTTAAGCCCTACACTCAAGCTGGGAGCACAAACCTACCTCAGATCCCAAAGGATAATACCTCAGTGCTCTGCAGTGCTCCTACACTCAGTGACTTGCAAGACACCTACCTCAGCCTTATCTCTAAGGCCAAAAGCTCAGGCTTTTCAGCCCTACAACTTCAGGCACAAGGACCTACACTCAGAGTGCTGCAACACTCCTACAACTTAGTTCCCCTCTAGGTACCTACCTCAGTGCCCCTCCAGGTAGCTACAGCTCAGTGACATGCTTGTCACCTACCTCAGGCACAAAGGCCCTACACTCAGAGAGCAGTACTCTCCTACCTCAGGCACTTAAGCCCTACAACTCAGATCCTCACTTGGATCCTACCTCAGTACCCCTCCAGGCACTTACCTCAGTGATAAATTTGTCACCTATAGCTCAGGCACAAAGTGCCCTACACTCAGATTCAGGAAAACTAAATCCTACAGAAATTGAATAAGGAGTTTAAGAAAATAAAATAACTAACCAAGAGTAATTACTATGAGTCAACTTTGCTGGACTGAGCTGATTTCAGTCCAGCTCACTTGATGTAGAACGAATCAGCCTTCTTCTACAGCTATCACTTATTACTACTGCACTGATGAGTAGCTTCCACTTTGCTGAGTGACGAATCAGCTAAATTGTTCAGTAGAGAACACCCTTGTTGAGCTTGAAGAGCTTCAGCTATCCTTTCTTATCTTCAGGCTATCTTGCCTGGACTTCAGCTTTCAAGCTTGATTGGAAGTAAATGTCCAGTCGCCTATATCTGTTTCTCTTTTTGTTTCCTGGATTCGTTAACACTAATCCTTTACTGTTTTCCCTTTTATATGCGTTGATTTGAATCAACGACATCATAGCATGTGGGACCACTAAGGATTGGTGAGCACCAACTCCATTAGAAAGGGACAAAACATCTTGTGGCACTGTAGCAGCTTTCCCGCAACGGCTTCCTATAGTTTTGACTTTGATGACGTCAGTAGTGGTCATCAACATCTGGACTTAGAAAATTTTCCTGAATCCCACCAAGCGTTGAGTGATGTTGAGACACTCAATGCCATCAGCATTGGCTCTCAGCACGTCTAGACTAAGAAACTTCCTGGCTTTGTCTCAGCGGTTTCAGCGGCCTCAGCGGTTTTCCACTATTAGGTGAGAAATGCCTTTGTATCAACGCCTTTCTCTTATTTGCTGTCTCAGTCGTTTTTGCACTTTAACTGTCTCAATGGATTTGTCTCAGCGGTCTCAATGGTTTTTCATTTATCAGTTGAGACAATTCTTTGTTTTAGCGCTTTCCTCTTTATTAGAAGCGTTGAGTGAACCTGCTTCACTCAATGCTTCTGGACTTAGAAAAATTCCAGCTAATTTTGTTCTCAGTTGTTTACCTCTTAATTGTCTCAGCGCTTCCTGTTTTATGTAGAGGCGTTGAGTGAACTTACTTCACTCAACACTTCTGGACTTAGAAAGTTTCCGGCTAACTTTATCTCAGCTGTCTCAGCTATCTCAACGCCATATTCTCAGCTGTCTCAACGCTATCTTCCTGGCTATCTCAGCTGTCTCAATGGTCTCAACGCTATCTTCCCATGTGTCTCAGCTTTCTCAGTAGTCTCAACGCCATCTTCTCAGCGGACTCAGCGCTTATGCCTTAGACAAATTTTCTGGCTTTTAACTTGACAAGCTTTGAGCTGAGCTCGACGTACCATAACTGAGCTCGACGAACTTTGATATTCTCAGCGCTCTCAATGCTTTTTGCCTTAGTCAATTTTTCTCCGGCTTCAGCTTAACAAGCGTTGGGCTGAGCATGACGAACTGTAACCTGAGCTCGACGAAGTTTGAGCTAAGTTCGACGAATTTTGTATCCTAAATTCTTAAGCTTATGATGAGTTGAGCTCGACGATCAGCAATCTGAATTCGATGAACTATGAGCTGAGTTCGACGAAATTTGAGTTTACTGCCCAACTCATTTTTCCCCACTTGTCCAATCGTGGACTACCTGCATGCATGAACTAAAGCACACATCAAATATATTATGCCCCTTAGCATGAATGGTGATGCAACTTCAAATCCTAAGGAACATTGTATGGCACAATTCCCAATAATCTCCCCCTATTTGAAGAAGGAAGAACACACATCCATGCTAAGGTGCATTAACATAGAAAAATTATCATGATTGGTCTAATGATACATTATCATGACAACTAGCCATCCCAGTATAGGGTAACTCCCCCTAGATGAGATGGCTTAACACTATGATTGGTAAACTAATGGTACATATGAATTAATAATCACTGACAATTGTGAAGGTATGATTAACAACAAGAACTTTGGTAATCATTTACAAAGTAAACAATATGATCAAGATGAACCTAATCATTATCTTAGCAAATCAACACATTAAACTTGAGATAACAGGATATTCATTAAAGAACAATATGTTTATCTAATATAGATATACATTTATCACGTTAAAGTAGTCAGGATAAACACATGTTGATTTCATTGATAAAGATTTGAAACTTTTACATTGTTGACAATCATTACAAGACATAGATCAGACAATAAGTTTGAATAAGCTTAGGTCTTGCAGCCTTCTTCAGTTATTTTTTGAAGAACTTTCACCAGCATCCTTGGTTCCAACAGTCTTCTTCAAGTTTTCAGTTGTGTTCCTCTGTCTCTTGAAGTAAAGGGATGGCTTTGAAATATATTTGGGAGGAATCTTCTTGGGGTAGCTCTTCCTTACCAGATTCTCCTTGAATATTCTTTCCCTTAGGGAATTTCTCTCCAGATGCTTTATCCATTCCTCAAATGAATATATGATATCAATGTTCTTCAAGATTTGTCCATGGCTTACCCAGGCATTGATAATGATTGATTCTGAGGCCTCACTTAGATGTTCATAATTTGGGTCATCTTTGTTCTCAGCTCTCCTCTTGGCCATGAACTCTTCAACCATTTGAGTTCCTTCCCTCTTTCTTCTGGCAGCAAGCTGTGCATCATGTGCAATTTTGGCTTGTGCATGGAAGTCTAGGTCCTCTAGCCTCTTTCTATCCAGGAGGGGCAGGTGTAGTGCCACCCTGGTGCCTTGAATTACATAGAAGGCTTGATCTTTAATAAGTGTTGCTGCCTTAGCATGGATGCTCTCCCCCTTTCTGCCTTCTTTAGATATTGTCCTTTGTAGTAATGAGGTGTTGGCTTCAATCATGCTTGATATAGATGTGTGTATTCTTTCATTGTCAGCAAGCAGCTCATTCCTTAAGAGAATTGCCTGTTCCATGGAGTGGAGATCAACCTGGGGGACATGCTGATTGACATGGTCTACTGCTCCCCTTATCACCTCATCAGTGGTACTGAAATAATTCTTTACCTATCCTATGGAAGCTATAGTGAGTTTTTGACTTGTGTCCAAAGATTCCATGAGGATGGTCAGCTTGAGTCTAGCAGTTCCAGCCTTGTCAAACCAGATGGTGACATGTTTGTTCAAGTGTGAAATTTCTTCTTTAGTTTCATTTACTTTAGCTAACATTTCATCCCTCGGATTGGAAATAGATTGATCAACATACTCCTTGAGGGTTGTGGTCTGATTATCTAAGAGTACTTTAATTTGGTTTAAAAAATTCTCATTGGAGATGAGAGTAGATGAAGTATGGCCCATAAGAGGAGGTATAACATCCTAAGCAGGGATCTGAGAAGTCTCCCCCTCAACTACAGCACCTATAGAAGAGAACATTTTCCTAGCTAAAACTATTTTAACATTATTAATTAAGAGGGAATGTGTTTTACCTGTAATGGGTGCAGACTTAACTATCTTATTTACAACTTGATACAAGACTGTCAACTCCATCTGATCATGATCCCCCTCAGACTGAGCATTTTTCTCAGGGCTAGACTTATCAAGATAAGTGTCTAATGTCTCAAGAGTCTCCCAGTTATCTTCTGCAGCAGTCATATCATCAACTGCTGCAGCTTCATCAGTAATATTCATGTCTGCCCCATCCTTTTCAACATTACCTTCTTCAACAGCATTCTTAGAGATTTCTCCTGACCTAGAGCTGGCATGGGTTTTATCAATATGCATAGCAGCATACTGAAGTTGAATGTTGGCAGAGGATTGACTAAGGGATATGTCAACCTGCAGACCAGCATCAGCTTGAGAGGATTAACCAAGTACTGGTTTAAGGCTGGAAGTTCTTTCTTCCTTAGTGGGTTTCTTCCTTGTACCCTTGGATGATTCATTTATTCCTGTAGGTTGTCTCATAGGTAGGACTCTAGAGAGTCTATCCAAGGTTTTTATGTCCATTCTTTTAAGATAGTGAATCTTCACCCCCTGTTCTTGTGTGAAAGAGATAGGATAGGTGTTCAATAGGTAAAAGGAAATGATTCTGCCCATATTTGGAGAAAATATGCAGTCTACTATTCTCTGATAGATGAGAGAGGTCCATGAGGTCTTTCTATTTAGTATAATTCTGGTCATGACTGCAAACATGAACCTGGAGATGGTGTCATGTGATCCAGGTTTGTAGATGAGGGCTTTCCCTACAATGTCTGCTAGCAATTTTCCTCTTTTATTGAAGAATTTCCTTTTCAGAGACCCAGATTTGGCCTCAGTGTATGCACACCATAAGAGAGCATTGTCTCTGTCCGTGTCGGTAAGCTCTTTTTCCTCGCTAGGGTTGACGGAGGGGATATGAGTGCCTTTCCTAACCTCTTAGGGTTCACCTTGATTTTGATGTCTTCAATCTTTGACCTGAGAGGTTTTGAGATGGGGACATCTTAACGTTTGAGAAGAATTCCACAACCTCATTTCTAAGAATGGTGGAGGGTTCAGAAAGAGTGTATTCTAAGCCAGCGACCTCAATCATCCTTAACACGGCTTTAATATCAGGAGAGGCATGATTGAATACATCCCTCACTATTTTGTATCCATGTTAAAGCTATTTGACGACATTTGGCGCCATTGAAACAGAGCGGCAAGACGCTGAGACGGTTTTGGTCTCGACAGCTAGAGTTACGGCTTTTAGAGAGTGATGTGGCTTTTTGTTTCTTGTCGTCTTTATATATGTAATGAAAAGATTTAATTAATTTAATTAAATATTTCATTTGACTATTAAATTAAGTGTATTAGACTTTACGACTTACTCAATCATTCCTGTTATAATGCATGACACTTAGAGCTTTCATTATGTCCCTTACTGATTGGTTTGAAACCAGAGCCAGTTCTATTGGCACCCAATTTGGCTTGTTCTGCTCTAAAGCTTGCTTAATGAGTTATTTGAAATTTTTTGAGTAATGCCAAAACAAATAACAGTGTGAATAATTGAATCATTGTTTTTCAATTTGATGTGCTAGATTGGATTCATCTCAAGCAAAATTAACTCAACTTAACAAATGGTTAACTTAATCTCTATATATGAGAGAGAGAAATACCTTAAAGCTTGCTTCCTCTAGCTTTTGAGGATTACTTACTTGACAGCCTTAACCTTAACATGTTGCTTTTTCTGGAGCATGTTCCAAAAGCAACTATCCTATCCTAGTCATTTCCCTGGAATACCCATTGTCCAAATACCAAGTCTTAAGTGTACAGGTACTTGGACTAACCTGTAAAACAAAGTTCATTTTCCCTTAGGCACCCAATAATAATTGGGTCCTAGGTTCTTGTTAGCATCATAAAATATCTGCCTAAAGATCTGCCTGGGCTGGGAACCTTTCTATCCACTAGTCACATTCTGGTTATGCCAACAATCAATGGCAAAGTGACCCACTTTTCCACAGCACCAACATTTGTGAATGTTGTATCTTCTCTTTAGGACAGCACAAAACTGCTGACCATGAGAGATGTGAGCAACACCAGGCTTTGCTGGATGAGCATTGCATGATGATGCCCCCTTCTTCCTGAGTGAACTGCTGAGGAACTAAATACAGCTGGTCCAAAATGGTCCTGATGTATTTTTGGAGCCTACCATCTAGTGGACATTCTCATTTCCTTAGATAAAGGATACTTGGATCCAAATCTAAAGATCTTCTCCTAAACTTTGTGGCTAGAGTGGATAGTGTCACTCTTTCTTGAATCATGTGCTTTCACCCCATTGGTGGAGCACACATTTGGTTGATCCTTCAGGAGTGGTGCAAACTTGACAGTTTTAGAAGGTGTATTTGCCTTCTGAAACACTGTCCTCTTATTAGGGCAATCAGATTTGAAGTGGTGATTGATGTGGTAAATTCCCAGCTTCTTAGGGACTTGGCAAGTTGCAGCTTTATACAACTGACCCTGTGACTGAGAAGGGTTAATCACAATCCCCAACCTCTCTCAGAATATTTGTTCCAGATATCTGATGTGCTTCTTCTTTTCTTCTAGAAGCATGGTCTGACACTCAAGAGTTTTCTTGAGCTCCGACATCTCAGGACTTTTCTTATAAAACTCAATAGATTTATTGTTATAGAGAGTTTTATAAGGCCTTAGGACCTATAATTCTTTGGCTTGCCTCTTGGCAAATAATCTGCTCTACTTTAGAGAAATTAGGAGTAGTCCAAACTTGTCAATCAATTGATTGGCATCAGTCACAGATTCATAGCAATCTTCATCATAGGATGAAGATGTAACGGTACCTGGACTGGATTCAAAGTCAGAGAAAGATGCATAATTTAAGAGAGATTGTACCTTGATTGATTCTAATTCTTCCTGACTTCTCTCTTCTGCAGACATTGCCATCAACCCATGACATCCATAGATTTCATCATCCTCCTCATTGTCACTGTCTAAGAGTGACAGAGGGGCCCTGATTCCTATCCTGGCAGCAGGATATTCCACTTCTTCTTCTAGATCTGCAGCAACTGATATAACCCTAAGTAGGCATCTTCATCTTTATCTTCAGAATCTGAGGATGAAGAATCTGTCTAGCTTCTCTCCTTCTTGGTCACAAAGGTCTTTTTCTTCTTCTTCTCATCTTCAGACTCTGAGCCACTGTCGGAAAGATTGACTTTCCCTGTCCTTTCCATATATTCAGTGAAAGAATCGCACATCTCTTTGGATGACTTGTAGTGGACCACTCTCATGAGGGTTGAGTCATCCATGGCACTCACCATGATGTGTTGTGCCCTCTTATCCAAAGATGCAAGGTTGATTTCTTCTTCATACATCTCTGCATAACTCTTTGGAGTCTGGATGCTTGCATCTGAAGTTGAGACCTTCATGGGGATGAAGGGTCCTTCTTGAACTATTGCAAGTACCCTAGGATCAGAGGCTTTCATGATTTGCTTGACTCTTTCTTTCCAAGTCTTAAAATTCTCCTTGTTGAAGACTTGAATCTCCATTCCTTGTGGTTCTCTATTGAACCCACAAGTGTAATCCTTTTAGCTAACCTTGGAGGTATACTCGGATTGTTAAATCCTTTTTGAGCAACCTCACTCTGATACCACTTGAAAGTTATTTACCTTTAGGTTAGCTAATCACCTAGAGGGGGGGGTGAAGGTCTTTGCATTTTTAATGTATCTTTTGTTGTTTTCAAATTGAGCTAACCAGAGCTTGTCCTTAATTCCCACAATCAAAGAGAAAAACAAGCAAACACAGCAAACAACAGAATTTATAGTGGTTCCCCAATTGGGTATATCCACTTTCACTCTCTACATATCCAAGCTTGTTGGGTACATTGGAAAATGTGTACCAGATTTGAAGAAGCCTCACCCTACTCAATGATATGCATCAAGGTGTATTTGATGTGTTTTGAGTTTATATATGTGCATGTTAAGTAAATGCAGGAATGCAGAAAAATTTCTAAGTCCTTATGTCGACACCAGGAAAAGCTGTGTCTACACTTATGATGGCATGTGTCGACACTGGAGAAAAGTTGTGTCGACACTTGGAGTTAACTGTGTCGACACTTCGAAAGGCTGTTTCGACACCAGAATCAACTGTGTCGACACCCAGAGGCTGTGTCGACACACAGTGAAGCATTGTCGACATCAATTGTGTCGACTCCTAGAGCTAGTGTCGACACATAGAAGACTTTGTCGACATCAACTGTGTCGACACACAGGACTTGTGTCGACACACAGCAGAGGTTCAACAAAGTAAAAGAGAAGAAGTATTTGTGTCGACACACAGAGGCAGTGTCGACACACAAAAGATCTTGTCGACATCAAATGTGTCGACACACAGGACTTGTGTCGACACATGACAGAATTTCAACTAAGTAAATTTGTATGAAGAAAAGAAGTGACTATGTTGACACCACAAGGCTTGTGTCGACACATTCAACAGAAGGCTGTGTCGAGAAGTATTAACAACAACAAAGGAGACGTGTCGACACCACCAAGGCTTGTGTCAACACTTAGTTCACTTGTGTCGACACTTAGTCTACTTGTGTCGACACATGATGAAGATCAGTCTCGACACTTTCAGACAGAGACAGTATTTCAAAAAGTGATTGGATGACTTGAAAGCTGCCATTTCTAACCGGTCTACTGCAACTTTCAAAGCTGTCAAAAGTTTGTTAGAAATCGGATCAGCCGATTACCATGGAGGAAGACTATATAAAGGTTTTCTCCTTCAACAGAAGATGATAACAATTAAGAAGAAGATTGAAGAATATACACAGATAACTAACAACACAAAAATAAGAAGACCTTCGATAGAAGATCTAAGAAGTTGGAAAGAGAGAGCTCCATCTAAGAAGTGTAGTTGCTGAACCAGGCTGCCAAGAAAGATTTAGATTGAGATCTGAATCTCAAGTCAGAAGCAGATTGAAGATCAACTTCTCAAGAGTTCAACCCTACTGAGTTCAGATTCAAGAATCTTTGAAGAAAGCTAAGGGAGGTTGTGCTCTACCATCAGTTGCTTCCAAGAACTGATCAAGAAACCATCCATCCCTTCTCTCTCTACCTGGGTGGTGGTAAAATACTATATTAAATCAAATTTCTGTAGGATCTTTATAGATCTGAGTTGTAAGCCTATGATTATAAAGGCTGAGTGTAGGAGAATTTTTTCTCTGAGTGGTAGGCCTTGTTGAAGGCTGAGGTAGGGCTGTGAGCCTGAGTTGTAGGAGATTGATATCTCTGAGTTGTAGGCCTTGTGTAGGTTGAGATAGGGCATATTGCCTGAGTCGTAGGAGCCTTGCTTGGGGTTCTGAGTTGTAAGATCTGAGGATCTGAGGTGAAGAGGAGAAGTTAGGCCGAATCTAGCACACTGCTAGATAGGCGAAGGTGGAAAGTGGATGTACCCAGACCTTGGGGAACCACTATAAAATCTGTGTGCACTCTGTGATTGAATGTTTATGTGAATACTGTGTTGTGTATGTTGTAGAATTTGCAGTTTAGTATTTGTTCACTGAACAGCTTTACTGCCTTAAAATAAAAACAGGAATTACACCTATTCACCCCCCCTCTAGTTGGTTAGGCACTAATTCTTTCAAACTTATTTGTTAGACTCGGCACAACTTCTCCACACTGCTCCTAAGAGCTTACACCTCAAATCCTGCAGGATCTTCAAGTCTCCTCCAAGTCTTACTTCTTATCCAAAAGGACCTACCTCAGGTTGTTAAGCCCTACACTCAGGATGGGAGCACAGCCCCACCTCAGATCCCAAAGGATCATACCTCAGAGCTCTGCAGTGCTCCTACACTCAATTACCTGCAAGACACCTACCTCAGCCTTATCTCTAAGGCCAACATCTCAGGCTTTTCAGCCCTACAACTTCAGGCACAAGGCCCTACTCTCAGAGTGCTGCAACACGCCTACAGCTTAGTACCCCTCCAGGTACCTACCTCAGTGCCCCTCCAGGCACCTACAGCTCAGTGATAAGATTGTCACCTACCTCAGGCACAAAGGCCCTACACTCAGAGAGCAGCACTCTACTACCTCAGGCACTTAATCCCTACAGCTCAGATTCTCACTTGGATCCGACCTCAGTGCCACTCTAGGCACCTACCTCAATGACAAATTTGTCACCTACAGCTCAGGCATAAAGTGCCCTACACTAAGATTCAGGAAACCTGAATCCTACAGGAAATGAATAAGGAGTTGAAGAAAATAAAATAACTGACTCAGAGTAATTACTCTGAGCTAACTTTGCTGGACTGAGCAGATTTCAGTCCAGCTCACTTGATGTAGAAGGAATCAGCCTTATTCTACAGTTATCACTTATTACTGCAGCACTGATGAGCAGCTTCCACTTTGCTGAGTGATGAATCAGCTAAACTATTTAGTAGAGAACACCCTTGCCGAGCATGAAGAGCTTCAGCTATCCTTTCTTGCCTTCAGGCTATCTTGGCTGGACTTCAGCTTTCAAGCTTGATCGGAAGTAAATGTCCAGCCGCCTCTATCTGTTTCTCTTTCTATTTTTTGGATTCGTTAACCCTAATCCTTTACTGTTTCCCCTTTTATATGCATTGATTTGAATCAACGAAATCATAGTATGTGGGCCCACCAAGGATTGGTGAGAGCCAACTCCATCAGAAAGGGACAAACATCTTTCGGCGCTGTAGCAGCTTTCCCGCAACAGATTCCTGCAGTTTTGACGTTGATGACGTCAGTAGTGGTCATCAACATCTGGACTTAGAAAATTTTCCTGAATCCCATCAAGCATTGAGTTATGTTGAGACAGTCAACGCCATCATCCTTGGCTCTCAGTGCTTCTGGACTTAGAAAATTTTCTGGCTTTGTCTCAGCGGTTTTGTCTCAGCGGTTTTAGTTGTCTCAGAGGTTTTCCATTATTAGCTGATACAAGCCTTTATCTCAGCGCTTTTTTCTTATCTGCTATCTCAGCGGTTTTTGAACTTTAACTATCGCAGCGGATTTGTCTCAGCGGTCTCAGTGGTTTTTCATTTATCTGCTGAGACAATTCTTTGTTTCAGCGTTTTCCTCTTTATTAGAAGCGTTCAGTGAACCTGCTTCACTCAACGCTTTTGGAATTAGAAAAATTCCAGCTAATTTGGTTCTCAGCTATTTACCTCTTGAATGTCTCAGCGCTTCCTACTTTATTTAGAAGCATTGAGTGAACTTGCTTCACTTAACGCTTTTGTACTTAGAAAGTCTCCAACTAACTTTGTCTCTGCTGTCTCATCAATCTCAACGCCATCTTCTCAGCTGTCTCAATGTTATCTTCCCAGCTATCTCAGCGATCTCAATGTTATCTTACCAGTTGTCTCATCTGTCTCAGTGGTCTCAACGCCTTCTTCTTAGTGGACTGAGCGCTTATGTCTTAGACAGATTTTCTAGCTTTTAACTTGACAAGCTTTAAGCTGAGCTCGACGAACCGTAAACTGAGCTCGACGAACTTTGATCTTCTCAGCGCTCTCAGTGCTTTTTTCCTTAGTAAATTTTTCTCTTGCTTCAGCTTAACAAGCATTGGGTTGAGCTCGACGAACTGTAACCTGAGCTCGACGAACTACTAGCTAAGTTCGACAAATTTTGTATCCTGAATTCTTAAGCTTATGCTGAGTTAAGCTCGATGATCAGCAAGCTGATTTCGACGAACTATGAGCTGAGTTCGACGAAATTTGAGTTTACTGCCCAACATATTTTCCTCACTTGTCCAATCATGGACTACCTGCATGCATGAACTAAAGCACACATCAAATACATTATGCCCCTTAGCATGAATGGTGATGCAACTTGAAATCCTGAGGAAAATTGTAGTGCACAATTCCAAATAGATCCTCAGGAAACACATCTACGTACTTCGACACAACAGGAACGTCACTAAATTAGGCTTCTGCTCAACAGCCTCCAATAGCGCGAAGAACAACTCCGCGCCCTTTCGAACAACTTTGACTACCTAGAGAGCAGACATCAACAACCTGCTCGATCCTCGCATACCAACAAACTTAGTCTCTTGTTCGGTGTTCTGTCCCAGTGTGACTTCCTTAGAGTTGCAATCTATACAAGCATGCTGCTCCGCGAGCCAGTCCATACCAAAGGTTACATCGAACTCAGATATTGACATCACAGATGCCTCCAATCCAAAATCTCGACTTCCTATCCGTACATCAAGACGAGAAGACTTATCCGCATGCATCACACATTCGTTAGGTAACAACACCTTTACTCTATCTGTCGACACAAGAGTAGGCACTCCGATCTGCGATACGAAGTCCTTATATAAAAACGAATACGAAGCACCTGTATCAAACAGTGCCCTCGCCGAATGGTCCCGAATAAGAACAAAGCACATACTTATCAATTTATACATAAGCAATTCACAAGGCATAAAGTATATAAAGCACGAAAACTATATACTACGCGTACTTGTGACGAAATCAGCCAGTTTGATGGTCTCCTGTTGGCCAAGATTGTATACCCTTGGCTGAAATGGAGCATATTGGGACTTAGTTGACTCCACCGCCTTTCCCTTTTCAGCATATGATGCTCCTGCCTTTTTTTCCTTCCTTGGAAGGCTACTGGTACAATCATGGGAAAAATAACCTAGCTTGCCACAAGTGTAACATGTGAGCGGGCCTTGCCCTAATATTGCTCTAGAAGTACTGGCAGAAGGAGCTTGTCCAGAAGACTTGGACTTTTTACCCCATCTCTTGCAGTAGTCAGACTATACAAGATGCGACGTTTTGAACACGGGCTTTATCACAGCCAAGTCCCTCTTGCCCTGCACCCTCTTCATGTCTTTTTTAAAAAAATGAGCCGTATTAACCAACATTTGGAAACTTTTGTTCATCAGTCCCAAGAGCAATAACCTAGCTCATCTCATAGTCTCTCGTAGAACCTGTTGGTCTTACGCTCTTCGTCAGCAAAAATAGACCCCGCATAACGTCCCAACTTGGTAAACTCATGGAGGTAGTCATCCACACTACCCTCACCCTGAGTCAACCACTGAAACTCATTTTCCATGGCAATTCGCTGCGACGACGGTAGATGCGATGGCCAAGAACAGTCTCTAAAACTCGTCCATCGAGACCTCTGATAGTCGCATGCCCGCGAAGTGGTCTAACTCCAACTCATCCCACCAAAGCCGAGCCTCTCCTTCCAACAGGAAAGTGGCCAAGGTGACCTTTCCCTCCTCTGTCTCAATCGCTGTCAATATCATCTTAACGTGCGAAAGCCAGTCCTCTGCTGCGTTGGGGATCCTGCACCCATAAATGTAGGCGGACTGATGACTTATTTTAGTCATCATATTTGGGGTAGTTTAGTATGCAAAAATTCCTAGTTTAATTATATGTTTTATGTATTTTTATGCATGTTTTGTTTTATTTCTTCTTAAAGTCTTTTTGTGTTAGGATATTATAATTCCTAGTGTTATTATAGTGTTGCAATTTTATTTTGTTATGTTTTGATTTAAAAATATATAGTTTTAGTATATGTTTTATTTCTTATATTTACTTGTGTTTTGTTATGAATTTAATCAATTAATAGTATGATATATTATGTTCGTAATGTTTAGTTTCATTTGTATTAACTAATGTTTTATTTTGTTTTATTTATAGGTTCAAAGCCTACATGATGCAGCCCACAATTTGCATGGCCGGCCTCTTCCCAACTTCTAGGTGCAACCCACATTGGTGCAGCCCACATGATGCAGCCCTCTCCTTGGTGCAGCCCGGCCACCTATCTCCAACAAACATGCAGCCCAAAGCAGCCCCATGCAGCCCCTCCCTCAAGAGCAGCCAACCCGAACCCCCCCCCCCCCCCCTCCTCTCTTTCCTTTATTCTCTTGCCACCTTTTAATGACATACATGCATGTTTTCTCTCTCTCTCCCTTCCATTTAATACATGCATGTTTTCTCTCTCTCTCCCCTTTATTTTCTCTTCCATTTATTCCTCATGCATCCCCCACTCATCCTCTCTTTCTTATTAATTTCTATCCATGCACCTTGCCACCAATACATTGAACCCACCTCCTCTTTCTTCCCCCTAACTAAATAATATTCATGCACCCTCTCTATCTTACATGGTCGGCCACCCCCCCTTGCCCCCTCTTCTTCTTTCCATTCTAGAACCTTCCCCCTCATCTATAAAAAGAACCCATATCCCATGCTTTTGGAGAATTGGATTTTGGAGAGCAAGAGAAGTGCTAGTTTAAGTGGAGAGTGCTTGTGAGTGTTAGTTTTATTATTGTATTAGTTTTCTTTTCAATTAGTGCAAGTTTTCTTTATAGCATAGTCTAGTCTTTTTAATATTTTGTACACTCTTTTTGTTTGCAAGTAATGAAATTCTCTTCTCTTTATTTTGTTGTTTCCTTTTGCAATATGCATCGCTAATTCCCTCTTAGCATTTGATCATGAGGATCCATGATTTGAAATGAGAATTATTTTTATTTCATAGTTTTATTTTTGCGTAATTCTACTCGGTCCTTCTTTGAATAATTATTGTGTTGACTCCGTATTTCCGGTATACGGTAGTAGGCTTATGATCTCATATTCGAGTAGCCGAGAGGCTCGTGGATGTGAAAGATCACTCAAAGAAGGAAGGAGTTGAATGCAACCCTAAAGATAGGACGACGTAAATCCTCCGGATTGGAGTCAAATCCAATAGTGCGGATCACCTCGATAATGCAACTTTAGGCTTTTTCGATTTGTAAAGAGATTTCGATCGAAGAGTCTATAAGTTAGGAGACCTAATGCTCTAGCAAGATTTTGTCTTATTTTTGGATCCGTCACGGCCGAGTTGGATTTGCAAATTTAAAACTATGCCCTTTTATTTTCTCGTTTCATTTCATGGTGAATCAATGATCGAATGCTAGCCTTTTTTATATAAGTTTTCGTCTCGCAATTTATCATTCATTTTACTTCTTAAAAAATTCTCAAAATCCCAATAGTTTTCCGGTAGGATAATAGTTAGAGCGCGAGTAGAAGTACTTGACAACCCCGTGTTTAAATACGACCTTGGTACTACAATTCGACAGGTACGCTTGCCTGTTCGGGTTTTGGCCCACCAAGTTTTTGGCGCCGTTGCCGGGGACTTTTCTTCGTCAATATTTTGAAAACGCTTGCGCTATTACTTCTCCAAAAAATCAAAAAAAAATTATAATTTATATGTTTAAATATTTATAATCAACCCACTTCACCTTATTTCTACCCCACCTAAAATCTCTCGAAAAGGGTAAGGGGCTTTAAGCGCCACCATTTTACCTAGTACCGGGCGAACCCTTCACCGGGTAGTCCTCGGGAAGTTCGAGAGCCAAGCCGTCTAAAAAAAAAAAAAACTTTTTTTTTCAAAAAAACAAAACAAAAAAATTTTCCTTTCTTTTCCCTCTTTTTCTTTCTTTTCCAAGCTTTCATTCTCATCTTCCCTCATTTTCTTTACTAGTGCATGACCCGAGAGAATCCGTCGCTACTTGTTGATTTGGACCCAGAAATCGAACGCTCCTTTCGGAGACAACTACGATTCGGGGCTTCCACTTCTCAAACAGCAGTTGAGGATTCCTTCGGGGATTGTAATTATTCTGCAATGGGAGATCCCAACCCAGGAATGGCTCAGCAAAGGACTATGTCCGATTATGCTCGACCCAACCTGGAGGGGACTGAAACAAGTATTGTTCGACCTGCAATTGTGAACAATAACTTCGAGCTTAAGCCTAGCATCATATAAATGGTGCAGCAATATGTATAGTTCGACGGATTACAAGATGAAGATCCGAACTTGCATATTGCCAATTTTCTTGAAATCTGTGACACCTTTAAAATAAATGGTGTTTCAGACGATGCTATTAGGCTAAGACTCTTCCCATTCTCCTTAAGGACTAAAGCCAAACAGTGGTTGAGTTCTCTTCCAAGAGGCTCAATCACTACTTGGAACATTTTAACTGAAAAATTTCTTGCTAGATATTTCCCTCCCGCCAAAACTGCTAAGTTAAGAAATGATATCACTTCATATTCTCAAATTGATTCTGAGACCCTCTATGACACTTGGGAGAGGTTCAAAGAACTTTTGAGAAGATGCCCACATCATGCTCTGCCTGTATGGTTACAGGTTCAGACATTTTACAATGGGCTAAATCAAGAAACTAAGCAAATGATAGATGCCGCTTCCGCTGGTTCCTTGGACCGCAAAACTCCGGAAGCCGCTCTTGAGCTTATCGAGGACATGGCGATGAACACTTATCAGTGGAATTCGTCCAGGTCTCGCCCATCTAAACCTGCAGGTATCTATGAAGTGGATTCGGTGACGCAACTGGCGATGCAAGTGGAAATGCTGAACAAGAAGATCTCGGAGATGACTGCTCCCTCCGCCGCTAAGGTATATGAAAATGATGCTGCTGCCGAGCAGGTGGATTATCTGGGGAACATACCCAGGCCTGCTCAAAATAATTCTGCCAATAATTTTTCTACTTTTTCGAATTTTTCTTCTCCTCCTGGTTTTAATGCTGCTACGAATTCTTATCATCCTGGATGGCGTAACCATCCTAATTTTTCATGGAGTAATAATGCTAACGTAGTACGCCCACCGCACGATTTTACACCACCACCACCACCACAACAAAATTTTCAAAAACCTTCCCCTTTGGAAGAGACCTTTGCTAAGTATATAAGCTCAAACGATGCTACTATTAGAAACATAACAGGATCAATTAAAAATTTAGAAAATCAGGTCGGCCAACTCGCCAAGGCTTTTTATGAGAGACCACCTGGAACTCTTCCCTCGAACACTGAGCCTAACCCAAGGGAACACGCAAATGCGATTTCCCTTCGGAGCGGTAAAGTTGTTAACGAGCCCACCACAAGGGAAGAGCCAAGGGTGATTGTCCCTCCTGTTTGTACCCCCATGGAAAATGACAACTTAGATCTTGAAAAAGAAAAATCTACACTTGAAAAAGAAAAGGATAGCTCTATTATTTCTGATTCTGAAAAAAAGACAAATGGTTTTCAAAATGATGCTCCAATTGTTCTAAAGGAATTTCCGCCACCTCCTTATCCGGCTAGACTTAGGCAAGAAAAATTAGATAATCAATATCAACGCTTTCTTGAAATATTTAAACAAATTCATATTAATTTGCCGTTTCATGAATCGATTAGCCAAATGCCTAAGTACGCCAAATATCTTAAAGATTTATTAACGAACAAAAAGAAATTAGAACATTTATCGCATGTAATGTTAAATGAAGAATGCTCGGCGGTCGTTAAAAACTCTAATCTTCCTAAAAAGATAAACGATCCGGGTAGTTTTTCCATTCCTTGCGCCTTTGGTGATCTTTTCGTTAAATACGCGTTAGCGGATCTAGGAGCGAGCATCAACTTGATGCCTTTTTCTTTATTTAAAAAGCTAGGTTTGGGCACTCTTAGCCCTACAAGAATGAGTATCCAGTTAGCCGATAGGTCTATCAAGTATCCACTAGGTATCGTTGAGGACGTGCTAGTAAAGGTCGACAAATTCATCTTCCCGGTGGATTTTGTCATTCTTGATATTGAAGAGGACGTCGAGGTTCCTCTTATCCTTGGTCGACCTTTCCTAGCCACCGCTCGCGCAATTATAAATGTGAGTGAGGGAAAACTTTTTTTGCATGTAGGAGATGAGGAAGTAATATTTGATATTAATAAATCGATGAAAAACTCTTTACAAAATGATGACTCTTGTTTTTTCATTGATGATTTAAAATAAGACTCCTATTTCCCTCCAAATGATTTTTCGTCTTCCTTTTTTGGACCCTCATCAACTATTTTTGAAAACACTGTTATGTCCGTACACGCACCATTCGAAAATGACTCTGATTTTGGACAACAAAATCTTATTTTTGAAAATGATAAAAATTTGCCAAATTATTTTGAAAAACCACCTGACCCTGCAAAAAAAAATTATCATGTCAAGAACTTCCGCCAGCATAAAAATTTTAAACCGGGCGATCAGGTTCTTCTTTTAAATTCACGTTTACGTATTTTCTTTGGAAAATCTAAATCTCGTTGGTCCGGACCGTTCACGGTCAAGGATGTTTTTCCTTACGGCACTGTGCTACTTTCACACCCCGATAAGGGGGACTTTAAAGTTACTGGCCATAGACTTAAACTTTATTTTTCTAATGATTATGTGCCTCCTGCAAAGGAGAATCTTGTGTTGGACTCTTAAACATTTATCTTGTGTGGGACAATTTTTTTATTTTATTTCTGGACTTATTATTATTATTCTGAAACTCTTTTATTCGGACTTTAAATGATTGTAATAAAACAACATTATCGGGCATCTGCCCATGGACTCTATCTATGTTTTGCTTTTATTTTGCTCTTCCTACCGGAGGCCAATCAAGTCCATGTTCGTGGTCGCCGCTCCGTCGTTGCTGATATCAGATGGATCAAGTCATACCTGCTGACGATCAAGTACTCTAAAAAGCAAGCATGGGGGAGCGACATCCGCCTTCATCTCACGAACCCGGGGAAGTGCTGTTCTTATTTATTTACTTTTCCTGCATTTTTCTTTTTCTCTTCTTCTCAGTCCCCTTCTCTTTTTCTTTATATTTCCTTCATTGAGGGCAATGAAGAATTTAAGCATGGGGGGGGGTCTAGTTCCTTTTGGTCTTTTCTTTCTGTTTTTCTTCTTTAAAAAAAAAAATTAATATTATGCTAGTATAGTATAGTATGTTATGTCATCAAAATCCAAAAAATTATAAAATATAAAACCCAAAAAAATTAGAAAAAGAAAAATCAAAAAATTGTGCTAAAATCTATTTGAAAAACAAAACCTAAAATTATTTCTATCTTTATTTTTATGTTTCTTCTAGTGAAGTGTAGGCCCGTGCGGTTTTTGTAGTTCTATGTAGACTCCTTTGAAAATGTTTTCTAAACTTATCATTTTAGCATAGTTTAGTTCTACTAGTTTCTTTTTCTTAAATATAGGCATCCGTTTTTTACGTTATAAGTAGCAATTTGTAGTTATGTCTTTTTATTCGGTTAGTTGCTTAAGAATGGTTGCTAGGTATCATTAGCTCTTTTTCATTTGCGAGGTAGTCTTTCTTGGTGTCTAGAACTTGTACCAAGCTACTCTCGAAGCATTTGCGCCGTTTTTACGTTCTTTAGAAATGATTTAGGCCACCGTTTGAATAGTTTGAGCTTTTCATGCCCACCAAAAACAAAACCCTTGCAAAACAATTTTGGGCCTTTTTCCTTATTTTCTTTGTTTTTAGCTCCACCTTTCATTTCATTATGTTCACCAAAGCCAAATATCTTTCCTATTTTTGCACTATAAATTTGAGCTTAAAAATTATTTTGGGAAGGGTATTATTTTTGAAATGAATAGGAAATTCTCAAGCTTATTTTTGGAGTTTTCTTATCAAATGCTGTTCAAAAGAAAAAAATGGAGAAAGAAAAAAAATATATCATTACAAAATCAAAAAAAATGAATGCAAAAAGTTTATGTTTGGCCAAGTTTATAAAAGAAAAAATTTCATGGCCTTGTTGTTGTAGTTTCATATTGGAGAAATGACATTTATTTCTCATTTTTTTATGCTATGTTTATTTTTGAGCTCACCTTGGTTTAGTGCCTAAAACCTTCATGTTTATCTTTGATTCCACTTCCTAATCATTTACCTAAGCCAAGTTTTAATGCCTAGTAGAAGTCCTAATGATCTTAGAACTTAATTTCGCGTAGTGGAGAAAGTGTGAACGTACAAGCCTATGGCCACCATCATTGATGGATTTCTTTGGAGGTTATCTCTGAGTGTCTTAGGGTTAATGTTTATCTAGCAACCTAGTAGTTTGTTAATGCGCCGTTTATTTAGAACCTCTACTTTTGTTGTCCTTATTTTCATTTATTTTGGATGCCTTGTTTTTAAGATTTAGAAATGTGTAGACTTTTCTTATGTTCTAATGATATTTTTAGGTCTCCACTTTCAAGTTTTCTATTGTGCACTTCTCACCCCACTAGTTGTTAACATAGGAATTAGGATAGTTTAATTTTTCATGTTTTGTTTTTCTTAAAAATTGCAACCTAAATCTTCTTTGTTTTCATTCCCTAGTTCTTTAAGTTTTATTTGCTTGAGGGCAAGCAAATACTCTAGCATGGGGGAATTTGATGACTTATTTTAGTCATCATATTTGGGGTAGTTTAGTATGCAAAAATTCCTAGTTTAATTATATGTTTTATGTATTTTATGCATGTTTTGTTTTATTTCTTCTTAAAGTCTTTTTGTGTTAGGATATTATAATTCCTAGTGTTATTATAGTGTTGCAATTTTATTTTGTTATGTTTTGATTTAAAAATATATAGTTTTAGTATATGTTTTATTTCTTATATTTACTTGTGTTTTGTTATGAATTTAATCAATTAATAGTATGATATATTATGTTCGTAATGTTTAGTTTCATTTGTATTAACTAATGTTTTATTTTGTTTTATTTATAGGTTCAAAGCCTACATGATGCAGCCCACAATTTGCATGGCCGGCCTCTTCCCAACTTCTAGGTGAAACCCACATTGGTGCAGCCCACATGATGCAGCCCTCTCCTTGGTGCAGCCCGGCCACCCATCTCCAACAAACATGCAGCCCAAAGCAGCCCCATGCAGCCCCTCCCTCAAGAGCAGCCAACCCGAACCCCCCCCCCCTCTCTTTCCTTTATTCTCTTGCCACCTTTTAATGACATACATGCATGTTTTCTCTCTCTCTCCCTTCCATTTAATACATGCATGTTTTCTCTCTCTCCCCCCCTTTATTTTCTCTTCCATTTATTCCTCATGCATCCCCCACTCATCCTCTCTTTCTTATTAATTTCTATCCATGCACCTTGCCACCAATACATTGAACCCACCTCCTCTTTCTTCCCCCTAATTAAATAATATTCATGCACCCTCTCTATCTTACATGGCCGGCCACCCCCCCTTGCCCCCTATTCTTCTTTCCATTCTAGAACCTTCCCCCTCATCTATAAAAAGAACCCATATCCCATGCTTTTGGAGAATTGGATTTTGGAGAGCAAGTGAAGTGCTAGTTTAAGTGGAGAGTGCTTGTGAGTGTTAGTTTTATTATTGTATTAGTTTTCTTTTCAATTAGTGCAAGTTTTCTTTATAGCATAGTCTAGTCTTTTTAATATTTTGTACACTCTTTTTGTTTGCAAGTAATGAAATTCTATTCTCTTTATTTTGTTGTTTCCTTTTGCAATATGCATAGCTAATTCCCTCTTAGCATTTGATCATGAGGATCCATGATTTGAAATGAGAATTACTTTTATTTCATAGTTTTATTTTTGCGTAATTCTACTCGGTCCTTCTTTGAATAATTATTGTGTCGACTCCGTATTTCCGGTATACGGTAGTAGGCTTATGATCTCATATTCGAGTAGCCGAGAGGCTCGTGGATGTGAAAGATCACTCAAAGAAGGAAGGAGTTGAATGCAACCCTAAAGATAGGACGACGTAAATCCTCCGGATTGGAGTCAAATCTAATAGTGCGGATCACCTCGATAATGCAACTTTAGGCTTTTTCGATTTGTAAAGAGATTTCGATCGAAGAGTCTATAAGTTAGGAGACCTAATGCTCTAGCGAGATTTTGTCTTATTTTCGGATCCGTCACGGCCGAGTTGCATTTGCAAATTTAAAACTATGCCCTTTTATTTTCTCGTTTCATTTCATGGTGAATCAATGATCGAATGCTAGCCTTTTTTATATAAGTTTTCGTCTCGCAATTTATCGTTCATTTTACTTCTTAAAAAATTCTCAAAATCCCAATAGTTTTCCGGTAGGATAATAGTTAGAGCGCGAGTAGAAGTACTTGACAACCCCGTGTTTAAATACGACCTTGGTACTACAATTCAACAGGTACGCTTGCCTGTTCGGGTTTTGGCCCACCACGGACCAAAGCTCATAAAGTGCTTCAGCTGCCATTCAGTCGCTTGCTTCTCATCCAAAACCTCTATAGTCACTTGCCTAGCAGCTATAGGCTCGGGGACACCAACCTGTACTCGAACCATTGCACGTCGCACCTGCCCAGTCGATTGTGCACTCATCATTGCAAACACTGCTTTAGCGACTAAGCATACTGCCTCCGCAGAAGGAGGAGGTGTGGGAACCTCAGCTAGTGACATACTCTCTATAGAATGTTGGGGTTCAGATTACCCCACACCACTTCTAGTCTCTTATATGTATAAAATATATAATTTAGTGATAATAAAAAAGGAAAACAATGACTATTAGGAATACGCAGGTTCCTCAAGCATGTGTATTTTCATTTCTAAGTGGACATTCTTGAGTTCATTTTGTGTTGTAATGGTAAGCACAAACACGTGCTCGCCGCCTCTCAAAAGAATTCGACCACGAATTTTTAAGAGGAAAACCAAGACAAGCTGATACCAAAATTGTAACACCTCCATTTGTCACATGACATATAACAGAGGGTTCGGCCGGGGACCTACGCCATATCCCACAGACTTTCAGTGGAGTTACGTATTAATATCAAAACTATACAAATCCTAACTCAGAGCATTCTAGCCGAAGTGTTAAGGATTAATATTTTGAACTCAAGTATCACAGGAATGTCTACTTATAAAAACTCAGGAATATTACAACATAATACACAAAAGTCACTATCGTCGGCAATAGTGACTGTCGCCCTGCGATAGTGACTGTCGCGCGATGATAGTTTAAAACTGTTCCAGCCTTAAACCCTTACATTTATTCTTTATAGGTGTGGATTACAGACATCAGCACGCAGGCCGGCCAAACATGAAAGCAAAAAAAATTCGCTTGGGCATCGAGGGCCGACATAGCAATAAGGGAAGTAACCAGCTTTTTCCTGCTCGGCTCTCCAGCACCTGCATAGGGACAATCCACCACAAGGGTGGAAAACAAGGCAACAGTTAGCTTTCATACAACCAATTTATAATGACCCTACCCCATACTCGGGGCAGTTGTATTCCTTCCCTGCATGCATTACATTAATACAACAGATATATCACAAGAAAGCACACTTAAGCACCATTGAATATATCACAAACGTGTGCCTCAACGACCAAACATTTCGTGCACTCACGACACATTCTCGGTGTACCGGATTTCTCCGGGTCCCACCACCATCTATAATCCCGAACTTGATGGTATACGAGCATTCTTGTCTTTCCGGCACGGGGCCTAAGAATCTCATTATGCCAACGACGAAGGGCAATTACTTTAGGAAATCCAGCCCGAATGACATAATGCGGGCACTGTTCAGCTCTTTCCTGTTGCTCAAATCACCAGGTCAATGCCGATGATCCCAGCCATTATGGCGAACGATAAGATGCGAGTCAGCCTCCCCTTTCTCGTTTGGTTCTCTGGACTTTCCTCGACTGCCGCCCACCAAGTCCCCAAGACCAAAGCCTGCAATCGACACACAATGACACTCATAGCCATAGCTGGGCACCTAGGCTCATAACTCACATGCAAGCATTTCTGTCTCCACGAGATAGGCCCTGCAAGTCCAAAGCTATCTGGAAGCTATCTCCTGCGATAGACATTATCGCCTGACGTTAGCGACAGAACTCTCATTTGTCTCTAGACTCAGCTGCAAATGGAACATCCATCCAGCCAACACCCATGCAGCATCCTACAGTGCCAGAAAACTGGTCTTTCACAGCAATCACAGCTCACCAAGATCTATCCCCAGCGATACTAGCTATCGCACGGCGATATCCAACAATTATGGAAACAGTGGTATTTTCTTGGTATTTTACTGGAGCTCACCCCCAGTACTTCTTTCTACTCTCATTTCATAGGTACAACCCATAAACCTCGTAAACTACTCATTTATACTCAGAGTCTTCTCCGACATGTAAAATAAAACATCACCAATCCAGACCAACCTGTTCAGATGAGCTTCACACAGCATGCTTATTCTGTACTGCAATTTTTGGATCTATATGAAAAATCAAACCCGGGGATACTACGTATCAACCCATTAGAATTCCCTTGATTCTCCAACTTTTGGTGGGGGATTCCATGCATATGCAAAAAGTAGGACTTCAATTGTCCAAGATGGAAGATCGTTACCCTTGTAGTTTTCTTCGGAGCCATGAACACTTTTATGTCTGATTGGAAAGGAGCACCTTACTTTCCTCTCTACGGATCTAGCCTCGGTTCTTATTTCCGACCAAACAATCTCCTTCACCAAACTTTGTTAAGCTCAGCCTCAGCCTCAACCATCTTCATTAGCTCTTTCGTCCGAGAGAGCAATATAAGATGAAGAGAGAGAGAGAGAGGGAGAAGTAAAATGAAATTTCACTCCACCACTCCTCTAGATAATCGGTCTCTGGATTAATCCCAGCCACATGATCATCTCATCCAAAGAAAGCAAAGGCCACGATTTCAGCTGAATGTTCAAACAAAATGATATCGCCTCTCGCTTGGGGATAGCGATAGTAACTGCCTTAACTCCAGTCAACCACCGCTATGGCCGCCGCCCTGCCATCTGACACGTGGCTAGGTATCGCCCAACGACGTCCACAGTCACTACATGATAGCTCACTCGATGATTTTTCAAAAGCGTCGAGTGCGTTGAGTCTACTCAACGATTCGTTGAAAGCATTGAGTGCGTTGAGTGGTATCGTCGCGCGATACCCACTATCGCCACACGATAGTACCTTACTCAATGATTCTTTGAGTTTACTCAACGCTCGAAAGCGTCGAGTGCGTCGAGTGCTAATGCTATCGCCAACAATACCCACTGTCGCCCGGCGATAGCTACCAAAAGTTCTATTTCCATTTTTGGGGTGTTACAACATCCACATTGGTCGCTTCCCGGATACGATCGAACAAGTCATTCTGCAACTCTATGCAGTTCAACTAAGCCATGCTATACTCGCCTCTTGCTACACATTTGATGCCAAGGGTCTCAAAATCCCGCACCAACCGCTCATCATTAGCTTCAATCCAATTCCCTTATCCAGAATACTTCCTACTCAAGACATCAGCCACCACGTTGCACTTGCCTGGTGTATATTGAATTTACACGTCGTAGTCTCCAAGGAACTCGACCCACCTGCGTTGCCACATTTTCAAGTCTTTTTGATCTAGAAAATACTTTAGGCTTTTGTGGTCCCTGAAGATCTCCACCTTTGCACCGTACACGTAGTGCCGCCATAACTTTAACGCAAAAATTACTGCCACCAACTCCAAGTCATGGACGAGGTAATTCCTCTCATGAGGTTTCAACTATCTAGAACTAAAGGCTATTGCATTGCCATGTTGCACTAGCACGCAACCCAAAGCACGGCCTAACACGTCATTGAAAATTTGAAACCCTTCAGTACCTTTATGGAGACTTAGGATTGGAGCCGACATCAACCTTTCCTTCAAGGTATCAAACACTTGGTTGCACTCTTAAGACGACACAAACGTCTGGTCCTTATGAGTCAGAGTAGTGAGAGGCAGAGTTATCCGCGAAATGTTGTCCACAAATCTTCTATAGTACATGGCTAGTCCAAGGAAACTCCTGACTTCTCATGGTGCTCAGAACTGTCCAATCCCTGATGGCCTCAACTTTCGCCGGATCCACCACCACCCCATCGTCACTAATCACATGGCCCAAAAAGTCCACCCTCTCCAAGCAGAACTCGCACTTCGAGAACTTTGCATAAATCTGGTTCTCTCCCGGAGTCTGCAAGACTATTCTCAAATGAGCCTCATGCTCCACCTCTGATTTGGAGTATACCAAAATATCATCGATGAAGGCCACCACAAATGAGTATAAGTACTCCCGAAACACTCGGTTCATCAAATCAATGAATACTGATGGCGCATTCGTCATCCCGAACATCATCACCGAGAACTCGAAGTGGCCATACCTCACACCAAAAGCTATCTTGGGTATGTCCTCATCTTGAATCCGCAACTGATAGTACCCTGAGTTCAAGTCCAATATAGAGCACACCACTGACTCCACCAACTGGTCGAATATGTCATCTATCCATGGAATCAGATACTTATTCTTGACAGTCAGTTTATTCAGCTCGCGGTAGTATATGCACAGCCGCATACTACAATCTTTCTTCTTCACAAATAACACTAACGCTCTCCATTGTGATGAGCTGGGTTTGATATACCCCTGCTCCAATAGTTACTACAACTGTACTTTAAGCTCGGCCAACTCCTTCAGTGCCATCCTTAAAGGAGGACGTGACAGCGGTCCAGCTTCTGTCACTAACTCAATCGAGAAAACACATCCTCGAATTCTGCGACTACCGACACTTATCCAAATGATAACTTCGAAAGTTGAACTTCTAACAATGCTACGAAATCTACTCCTCCCTGGTTAACTGCCTGCACTAATTGCATGGTCAAAATCAGTGAGCAGGACACTCCACTGATGCCCTCAAACTTGACTTCTGCCTTTCCTTCACTCCTTAGGGTGACTACCTTTGACAGACTATAAATGCTAGCCTGCTGCTCTTCAAGCCATTCCATTCCCAAGATTAGATCAAACTTATCTAATGGTAGGACCGCTGTTACCAACATGAAATCAACTCCATCTAAAATCCATCCAATGCGCCTTTTGGTCCCGGTAGCCATAAAAGACCCATTGGGCATTCACACTCTAAGCTCTGCGTTTGCCGAAAAAGGCTCGACCCCAATTCTCTAAATAATGCTTACTGCAATAAAGGAGTGTGATTCTCCTGTGTCGAACAATACCCTAGCGGGGTACTCGAAAACTAGCATGAAGCCTAATATATAGGCAACACAAATAAAGGTCTCAAAAGTCTAAAGCCAAGAAACAAACTTAAAATTTCCTATACTTGTCACCACATCGGGTTGCCGAATTGCTTTCTGTTGCCCAAGGTTGTAAGCTCGTGGCTACACGGGCTGGAAACATGAAGTGCTCGACTCCGCCATTTTCCCTTTTTTTCGTGATGCTGGGACCGAAACTCAATAACTACTCCTATCTTGGCTCTTGTTCAGCACCACCCTCGGTATAAAATCAAGCTATGTGGCTTGACTTGCCACACGTGTAGCGCGTTTGTGGTCCCTTGAAGCGAGATTCCCCCGACGTTATACTGTCTTCTCCCATGACCTGAAGGGATGGGGCTTCTTCTTCCACTTACTCCCTTCAGACTTACCTTGAGATTGAGATGACTTTCCCTCTCCTTGCTTGATCGCGAGTCCCTTGCGACGTTGAGTTTGCTCCATATCACTTTCCAACATCCTGATAGCCTCAATTAACACTTTGACACCTGCAATTCTTCATAGCTATAAGGGATTGTCTCAAATTCTCTCCCAACCCATGTTAGAAGAGGTTGTCTCTCTACTCATCATTAGCCATGGTCGTTCCCACATAACAACCCAAACGAGTAAATTCTTGTACTTACTCATCCACAGTCTTATCACGTTGCACCAACTGCAGAAACTGCCTCTGAAGGGCTAACCTTGTCGACGAAGGGATATACTTCTTTAAGAAGGCATTCCCAAACTCTTCCATGGAGATGGTGCATCCACTAAACTAGAAACCACTATGGCTCACCCACCACAGCTTGCCGTCGTCATTCAATATGAAGGTCGTGAACTGAGATTACTTCTCTTCTGGCATCTCTGTCGCCCTCATAAGTTCCTAAATCCTCGCTAATTAGTCCTCCATATCAGTCAGTGTGCCGAATCCCTTGAACGTTGCAGGATGGGAACTTAGAAAGTACTTCATCTGTCAGTCTCCCTACCCAACAACCACTCTCTCAGCCAATGGCTCTGCCGGCCTGGCTCCTTCGCCCGGTATGACTGGTGTCACATCTGGTGTAACGGGAGTCGTTACTTGTGCAACAGGGATCACAACTTGCATTGTCACTATAGCTTGGGACGCTACCATTACTTCTGCAAGTATGCGATAAAAATCGGCTACGGTCACACCCATTTCCATAGGACCCGGAGCAGTAGCACTGCTTGTCGAAGGCTCCTCTTACGTCCTCAACATCCTCGCCACATCACTTGCACCCTTAACAAAAGCAAGGCAAAACAACAATCAACTTCTATTCGCAAAACTTAGACACTAGGACACTCATGGTCTCGCGATACTCCTATGTGGATAACTTCTTTATGCGATTCGATTATGCCAAAACGACTACTAAACCTTACCCTGGACACTAACCTCTCCCTGATACCAAAATGTAACACCTCCCATGAGATGACCATATAAAATTAGTCCAGCTGGGGCCCCATAACATATAAACGCCATAACTTTAGCATTATAAGTGATATAGAAGAGCAACGCATCTCAAAACTCAGAACAACAACAGCGAAAACCCACAAACACCAGAAGTTATCCACTATCACAGGAGTATCAAAATGTCCTTAAGGCCTTACAACAATCATGAGTCCAAAAACTAGAACATCAAAAAATATAGTAACATGCTTTAGCACTCCTAGGCTACCTCGGTATGCAAGCCGGATTACAGTTTATGGAGCAAAGATATCAACAAAACATAAGTAAAAAAAAAGAGAATCCACTTCATGAGGCTTAGGAATTTTTGGATGGGGAGCTTGCTCCCGCTTGCGATCCTTGCCCTGTAAAAATTTATTGTAATGTGGGTCAGCAAAGGCTGACCTCAACTATGTAACGAACACATCTCCTCCCGGCCATCCCTAGCAGACCCCGGGGCACTCCATCACCCTGCAAGTCAGCACTTCGAATGCAAATGTATATAAACATATAGAGTAAATAAATAGGTTAGGATGTCCCTTACATCAAACATGCTTCTAGGTTGAGCAGTTAATAAAAAGGGGCCTACAAAGCAGCATGTATGCAAACCTGGGTTCCACCCAAGGCACCCTATAGCGCATGAATCTAACACATCATCATGCATCATCACATCACATCACACGGGTACTTCCATTTTCCCCTAACGACATTCAAGCCGCCACACAAAAATTTTGCCTAGTTGTGGGACTCAAAACCCGGGCTTGCCTGCAAGCTCTGACTTCTCACGTCAGAATTCCGTCACACAAAAAAATTGATGCTAAGAACCCTTGCTTAACCCCATCCGCTCGTATTATTCATCTCCCGGGCTTGTCAAAAAGCTTGGCGTCTCATCAGTTTCTCAGAAGGGGACTTGTCTCGCTGGGACACTCTCCACACATGACTTACACGTCACGGGCTAGCCAACTGAACATAGAGACTAAACTACACCTTCGCACATAAATCAACGAACATAGCCTTTCCCACCTTAATCCATCATTCGTTCTCTCATGAAATAAAGGGGGAAAACATCACAAACGACTTCTTCCGCAAATGAATTTCTAGCAAAATCCTTAAGGCTCGTTATACAACATCACCGAGTCGGACTAACGTTCGCGACTACGGCTTCACCCACAATGCCTAATCCACTTGCAGAGCAGATTTCTAATATAACATCACACCAGATATGGACACAATCGACTCGGTGGCTCCTCTTAAACCATGGCAATCCGAAATCCTCTCATTTGAAAGATCCAGTGCCTAAATGCTTGAGTGAAAAACAAGATAAAATGGATGTTATGCATGCATCCTAAAAACTAAGAGGATAAATGTCGTTACATTACGACTCCTCTTCCTAGCATTAGAGATCTTACTTTGCACGGATGAAAATGTACGCCTTCAAGTCCTCTGCACAGATCTGGCCTCGATTTGACGAGCAAAGGCTCGAAGCTTCTCTAATGGCGGAGAAAGTCCATCTTCTTCCTCCTCCAAATCCTCTCTCCCAAACCCAAACTCCCACTCAAAATGCAAAGATTGAGGGAAAACAACCTTTCAGCCCTACTCAAGTCTCTTGGACAGAGTGTCCTGGGCCATAGGATTACAACCCAAGAAGGATCAGACGGCCTAAAATCAGCCGTTACGAAACTGCTCCAACATGCTACCGCTAGGCAGTAACTACCTACCACACCGCATTGACTTCTCAAGCCGTAAAGCAAAAATAATGCAGTGCTACTGCTAGCGGTAGCAATACTACTGCGCGGTAGCTCATTCAATCCTTGAAGTCTACTACCGAGTGGTAATTAGCTAATGTCGTGAGCTACCACTCGACGCACTCGACGCCTATCACTAAATGCACTCAACGCCTACATTTAGTGCCTTTACTCAACACAAGAAGGTTACCCCCGGGCGATAGCGACCTACCGTCGCGCGGTAACGTCCAGAGCCTTAAGTCCAGAAAACTGGGGTATTACAGGTGTGCTTTAGGAAACACCATAATGTTTGTTTTGGATCGTTACATCATTGGCATTAACTCCCGGGGAGCTTTTGGATTGTTTTTGTGTAACAGGCCTCCCGGAGAACGTGTGTTAGCATGTTGAGCTATGCGCCTTCGGTGCCCAGGTTTGGTGGCCACAATTGCCAACCTTGGAACATAACGTTGGTTATGTCATGTACGGGAAAGCGGATGCTGACCCGCATCGTTGTCATTAATTGTCACGATGATTTGAGCAGCATGAAAGAGCTAAATTGTACCCGCTCTATGTCGTTCGACTAAATAGACCTAAAGTACGCGGAAATTTCCATTGACATAGGGGTGAGTTGAGGCTATAAACCTGACTAGTAATGCTTAAGCTGAACCATCCAGTCCGAGACTGAGAATGGTGGTAGAATCATGGAGTTCACTGTTGGCATGCTTTATGCATGATTGTATGCATGTAATGGCATAAGGTGGGACTCAAAGAAACCCAGTACATCGTTAAGTTTTTCCATGTGTGCATGAGATGTCTTGCTGGTTATGCTAACATCTGTGATGTTTGGTGCTTAAGTTGCACATTCCTCTTAATATGTAGACATACTATTTGCTTGCAGGGAAGAAGCACCTCCACCCCAGGAAAGGGGTAGGGTCGTTATAAATTGGTCAGCTCTTACTGAACGTTGCCTTATTTGCCACCACTTGGTGAAATGTTTGCGTGCAGGTGCTGCATAGCCGAGCGGGTTGGAGCCCAAAGTTGTGCCGGTCCTCGAAGGCCCAAGTTTTTTTGCTTTAGTTTTCATGTTTTGTTGGACTGTATGCTAATGTATGGAAAGCATGTCGTGGTTAATCATTTGTTGTGTGTAAGGCCTTAAGACCATAACAAGACAATGTACTTGTTGTCATTCATTCCTATTAGAGTCGTGGACATTCTGGTTTTAAGTTTAATTAAATGCTTCCATTAGCGTATAATTCTATTATGCATTATATATATGGGTTGATTGATAATCATCTCATAACTCTTTCGTTTTGTTCATTCAATATGATGTGGGATCCCGGCTGGACCCACTGTTATATCGTTTGAAACGAGCATGGTTATTATAATTTGGTATCAGCTTATAGGTGTTGGTTCATTGTCCGTTGAATTCATGGTCGAATTCTTTTAAGGGGTGAAGAGCACTTGTGTGCGTCACCTTAAAAATGTAAAAACACCTGTGAATGTCCACTTAAGAATGAAAAACACACATGAAACATGTTAAAAATATTGTTTGTGGAACTTGACTGTTCCTTTGTTTGTTTTTTTCCATGATTATTAGTCACTAAATTGTGTATTGCGCAATTATAAGTTACAAAGAGTGGTACAAAGCAGCATCAGAATCAGCACTCTGCGGAAAGTAGTGCATCTAATAATGCACCTGCAACCCCTCCTTCAGTAGAAACGATAAGTTTGGTAGCTGAAGCTATGTTTGCCATGTTAAATGCACAACCAAGAAGGAAAGTGCAGCCTCCTGCCCCTATAATGGCCCCGGTGCTAGTTGTGGTAGTGGAGCCATTAGAGGCAAGAAGGTCTTCAGACCAATATTTGAAGCACTTCCTAAGCTTCAACCCTCCATCATTTATGGGAGCTAGATTCTCGTCTGACATTGAGGACATTTCTCTTTCGGATAAAAAGAACCTTAAATGCAACAAAGACAAGAAGCCCAGTAGGTCACCATAGCCACTTTCCTATTGGATAAAGAGGCAAGGCTATGGTGGGATGAGATTGAAGCTCATCAGTTAGCAGGGAGACGACTGATAGATGTATCAATGGATGAGTTCTCGAGGTTGTTCCTAGGATGATATGTCCCTTCAGCGCAGTAGATTGCATTGGAAAACCTATTCTTAGGTTGACTCAAGGCGACCGTTCAGGTAATGTGTACCTATATGAGTTCACTAGACTTAGAAGGTATACTGGATCATCTTTGGAGAACGAGGAAAGAAAGACCAATAGGTTCTATGAAGGACTCCGAGATGATTTGCAGTTGCTTCTAGCTGGCCCAATGCCTCAAGGGTTTTTACCCTGGTCAATACTATGTGATCCCTTGAGTAGGATTTGAAGAGGGACCAGAGAAAGAAGTGCCTCTCGGTGATAAAGCAAGAGTTCAAGATGCCGAACTCTTTGAATTCTGTGTTTCTCAGCAAGTGGAACAAGAAGGCTAGGTCATCTGGACCAGCTTGAAAGTGCAGGTTAGATCTGAAATACTCTAGAGGGGGGGTGAATAGAGTATTGTGCTTACTACAAACTTTTTACAACTTTTGTTGTAAGCCTATGTGAACAATTCAATAAATAAAATAAATCAGCACAGCAAACTAACTAATCACAGAACAACACAGCTAAAACACAAAGAAGGGCAACCAGATGACACAAGAAATTTTTATAGTGGTTCCCCAACCTGGGTACATCCACTCTTCTACCACCCTGGTAGGAATCCACTCAGGTTTTTGATCAGGTGCCTGACACCAATGAGCTTTTGTTCAGGTGCTCAAAAACCAAAACCTCAAGTCTTTTGGAAGGAGACTTGCAACCAGAATAATTTTGAAGGGATTTGAAACCCTGTACAGGAATTGGAAATAAAGAGATGGTGTCTTCTATTTCTCAAAACAGCTGAGAAGACTTGTGGATTGATTGTAGCAGATCTTGCTCCCCCTGAGATCTTGAATTAATCAGGAATGCTGGAGCACTGCTTCAGGGTGATAGGTCTTCAAAGACCTAGAATGCCTGGACCAGAAATGCTTTAAGAACTTCTTTAACATATGAAGATTTGTTGTCCTTTGAAGTTGTCCTGTAGAGTTGTAGGAAAGAAGAAGACTCTTGATAGAATTTGATTGTTCTTCTTCTCCTTCTGAAACTGTTCTCTGGTCAGGCTGATTGCAGTAGAACTTTTGATTTCATTATGAATGTTCTTTTGTGCAATCTGAGAGTGTCTGTCTGATTGTCTGTCTGATTGTCTGTCTGTATCACTGGATTGCTTGTTATCTGTGTGTCTGTATCACTGACTATATATTCATCCTTTCTTTTCTTTTCTGTCTCCTTTTTGACTGACTGAGATCATTCAAAATTCGAATGTTGAGCAGTAATTGCAGTCGGCCTTGGAAGGAAGCGGCAATCAATGATTTCCCCAACTATCCCATGGAAAAACGGTATGTAATTGTCCATAGTCATGCGCGTTCTAACGGTAACATTCCGAGAAGATCTGGCATTAATAACTCCGGAATCATCGCCAAGAAACGGGACGGGAAAACAGAAGATGACCTATTCTGGATTTGTCAAACGAAGAACGCAATTCGTCGAGCTGAGTTTGAGTTCGTCGAGCTGAGCTTGAGAGAGTTTGTCGACCAGACAATCTTCATTCGTCGAACAGACAATTATCACTGTCAGACAGTATTCGTCGAACTAAGATCCAAATTCGTCGAGCGAAGAAAGATTGTGGACTTAGCCAAATATTCTGCATCTGCTGATATTCAGTGTCGACATAAGCTGGTGTTGACTGATTGATCTTGGTATCGACTCAAATCTTCTAGTGTCGACATAAAATTCTGGTGTCAACACAAATCCTCTGGTGTCGACATAGATTTACTGGTGTCGACACATGCCCTAAATGTTGACACAAATACTCTGAGTTCAGAATTTGTCGAGTAGAGTACAACATTCGTCGACCTGAGAAGCTGAGAACTTGAGGTCCAAGTTCGTTGAGCTCGGGATCTAATTCGTCGACCGAAGCTTGAAGCTGAAAAATTCTGAAGTTGTCTTGAATTTGGCTTGATGTAGAAACTCAGTCTTCATCGAACATAGAATCAAGATCTTCGAGCTCAGCACTGAGAATTGCCTCACAATCGTCGAGCGCAGAACACCTTTCGTCGAGCTGAGTTCGACGAACGTCGAACTCATTTGACTTAGTCTTGAAAACTTCTAAATCTGGAGTCTCTGAAGGTCTTGATGATAGCTGGTCCATCTGAAGTTGACTCTAGGGACTTGGCCTAGACACTAGGACACAAACTTGACCCTGGCTATACATGATGGGTCACATCCTAAGTCAGTGAACCTAGCCCAAATCAACTAGGGATCCAACACAGCTCCTTTTACTAGTTTTGGAGCTACCATGGGGTAAGGTCCATATACGTGTTACAATTTCACTAAAGTGGGACACTATGCCCGAGTCTGTTGGAGCCATCCCATGAAGTCGGGTAGAAAGGCGGGTGCGTCATATGCTGAAAGGGGAAATCAAGGGAGTTTTCTGTATCTCACCATACCCCAGCGCAACCCAGAGTCTACATTCTTGGCCAGTAAGAGGCCATTAAACAAAGTGACGTGGTGACATATATGAGCTTTATACATCTTGTGTATTTTACATACTATATATACATTGTGTACTTTTGTTTGATGTTTTGGTGTGTATGTTAGGCTTTGTCCTGATTCGTAACCATCCAGCGAGAACACTATTTAACAGTGGAGCATCTCACTCTTTACTATCTGAGGACTTCATTCTGCATATCAGAGTGCCTTCTTGTATGACGAGAGATAGACTGGAAGTGTTGCCTAATAAATGCAAGCTGTGCGCTGATATGTGTTGCGGAATGAAGGTGCAAATAGGAAATCAAGAGCTCGACATGGAAGCGTCGATACTACCGATTTCGGAATATGATGTAATCTTTGGCGTGGACTGGCTCTTATATCAGTGTGCATGTATTGATTGTAATCTTAAGGAGATCAAGCTGGGGCAGAATACCGATCGTGATATACGTTCTCTGGTATGAATGGATCGAGCACGGTACTAATATCTGCTCTATTAAATTTTTGAAGTGAAAGTAGCAGTCTGATCTGGCAAACCATGCGGCTAGATGGTGGCGGTCTGACTGGGAAAATCGTGCGACTAGATGATGGTGGCCCGAGCAGACTGTCCGCGAGGATTGTTGTAGCTGATTACACAGACAGGTGTGGCGACTAGCCAGGTCGGCTGGTGGTTCTACGATATATTGTTCTCAAGCTGTAACCGGGCAGATAGGATGGTTATCCGTGGGAGTTGCAGAATCATATAGAGTTCGCAGATTCCGGCTTGTTGCGGTCTCTTTTGGAGCTCGTGAAATCGACATGGTTTGTTCCTTTGATCTTGTTCTGGTGGAGCAGTTTGGTGGTGACTGCAGAGTTCACTGATTAGTGCGGACTGGTGCTTGAGTCTGCCGGATTATGCGGATTGGTTCTTGGTCCACCAAATATTTTGCATTGGTTCTTGAGTTCGCCGGTTTGGAGTTTGCGCTGCGAACTATTGGTGGTGTGGACTTGGTCTGGATTTGTACCAAGTCTGATTGGGGTCAGTTCGCAGAGTTTGCCTGTTAGTGCGGACTGCTTTTCTATCCGCCGAGTTCGGCAGCTTGGCTGAGCTTGGTTTGTGCTCTGGCTACGGGCTTGGAGTGTGCAGACTGTCTATCTATCCGGCAGTTCGACTAAGTGGGATTGCGCCTTAGTCTTGGGCTGTGGTGTGCAGACTGGAGCAGTGTCCAAAGGATATTGCGAACTGGTGACGGTATCCGCCAGTGTCCGCGGGTATGACAAACTAATCCAAGTTTTGCCATTAGGCAGTGTTCAAGGTGGATAAGCTTTTTGTCTAGCCTTATTGGTGCGACCTTAGCAGACTGTCTTATTCAGCCTTGTAGGGGCGATAAGGCGGACTGGCATTTTGTCTGTGCTGTGAAGATACGTCGTGTGTTAGCTGCGAGATGGGTGTTGTTCCTATCGGTTTGGGCGGTGACACACTCCTCTCCATGCCTATAAATAGGACCCCCTGTCACATCATAATAACAACTGAATGAACAATAAGTGAGCTCAGGTAGTTGATGTAGATAGGTTTTTGTATCCGCTCAGTTTGAGTAGTTAACTGGTTTTTGCTATTGTAGATTGTGCGGCTAGCACTGAGAAGCCAGAGACTTGGTTCTGACTTGTGTTAGGGATTAGTGCAGATAGTTGCAGATACAATTGGCAGTTAGCAGCAGGCCGCAACTTGCGACCAGACAGTCTTCTCATTTTGCAATCTTTCCCACTTCAATAAGGCTATCCATTTTAGTGGTCTGTCTGTTAAGTTTGGTAGCAGCTATTCGTGGTAATCTGGAGGCTAGGCGACTTCGCGATTAGGCAACTTGCTGATTGCGGATAGAGTTCTTCAGCTTGGAATAACAGGGTGTCCTCGTGGTTAGGTTGCAGTCTGGAGACTTGACGACTTATGCAAACTCCTTAGTTCAGTACGATAAAATTGGCAGTTCTATCCGGCCAGATAGAATTTGCCTTGTATAATTTTGCTTCCATCAGGTACATTGGCTAATCATGTCTCGCCACGTATGCCTCGTTGTGTAAAGAAGTTTGATAGTACCAGATTTACTTGCTCTTCTATTTGCATCTTGTTTATTTGGCTTGTTTAGGTTGAGTTTTCCTATAAACTGGTTTCCCGATTTTCGCAATTCACAAATTTATACATGGTATCCGAGGGAATAGAGGTTTGAGTAATGATCAACCATAGAGCTTGTTTTTTGCTTCTGGAAGTTAAGTAGACCAGAGTTTGTGCAATAAAAGGAGGATTTGCAACAGATCTTGGAATAAACTCTTGATATCGACCAACTTCAAGAAGTGGAGGTCATGCATGGAGAGTTATCTTCTAGGCGAGAACCTTTGGGAGGTCGTCTGCGAAGACAAAAGGCAAGATGTGATTGTTGCTGCTGGTAATGCTAAAGCGGTGAGAGCTTGAAGGAAGACAAACGCTAAGGCGGAGTTTACACTTAACCAGGCTATCTCAACGGAGCTCTTTGACCACATCATAGGATGTAGGTCAGCTTCTTAGATTTGGACTTCCCTTGATGGGTTGTTCAATAAGAAGAATTGTCGGGTCCAGTGATCCACATGGCCCAGATTTGTAAGAAGTCAAACAAGTCAGTGACACACACACAAGTTGTATTGGATGTGTGTTTGAGTTTAGGCATGCAGGTGGACACCAAGCAAGATGGTGGACAGGCAGGAGTTTGCCTAAGTACATAGGCGTTGAGTGAAGCAAGCTCACTCAACGCCAGGTGTAGGGTGAAAACTTGAGGAAATGACTAAGGACAAATGTGTCGAGACAAAAGTATCGAGATTGATCAAGTGTCAAGACAAAAGTGTGGAGATTGATCAAGTGTCGAGAAAAGAGTGTCGAGACTAAAGTATCGAGACAAAAGTGTCGAGACAACTGTGTCGAGACAAGTCAGCTATCTCGACACCACTGAAGATCAAGTCAGCTGAAAGATACTGGATAGGCTGGAAATCACCTAAGTCCACAGGCGTTGAGTGAAGTCTATTCACTCAACGCCAGGTTGCTCACTCAACGCCTAATGACAGAAAATCTGTCTAAGTGTTTTGGCATGGAGTGATGCTTACTCATTCAACGCCTATGCTAATGTTTGATTTTGGCCAAGTCCACAGATGGATGACGTCAGCATGAGTCAGTAAAAGTCAACAAAGTCAACGCAATTCAAATTCGTTGTGGGATTGATGGAGTAAGCCATTGATGGGACCAGTCGCCAGATTTTGTCGTCTTCTGCAAATGGAAGGTGGTAAATCGGCAATTAAGGCTGGGCTCCACAGCGCAAAGAGCCGCTGATCGACAAGCAATAAAAGGGAAAGTTGGCTGAGTCGATAACAAGCAATTATGGTTTTCTGAATACATAATTATGGTTGAGCATTGTCTTCTTCTTCCTCTCCATTGCTGCCGAGCCAGAAGGACCTGTTCAGTTCAGTCAACCTTAAAGCGAAAAGTGTTAGCTGCTGCAATACTCATCTGCGATAGCAAGGTCAGGATTGATTCCTGAAAGAGAAGAGGCATAGACTTCTGCAAGTAACTTCCAACGCAAGCCGTGAATCAACTGAAGATCTTGTTAACTCGCTGCTGTGAAGAAGATAGGGTTGATATTTGCTCAGCCCAGGAAGACAGACACATAGCTTTTTATCTGGTGTCTAACTATTTCAAAACGCTTCTATTTTTTCTATAGGATCCTTAGGGATCTGAGTTGTAGGCCTGATCTATAAAGGCTGAGTGTGTAGGATTCTTGTGAGAATCTGAGTGGTAGGACTGATTTGTAAAGGCTGAGGTAGGATCCAGTTGGGATCTTAATGGTAGGGCATATTGCCTGAGTGGTAAGTCTTGGAGAAGACTGAGTGGTCCTGCGGGATCAAGTTGTAAGCTCATTTGAGCAGAGTTTTGGGGGAAGATTCTTGTCTAACACACTATTAGAAGGGCATAGAGGGATAGTGGATGTACCCAAGATCTGGGAACCACTATAAAATATCTGTGTCGTCTGGTTGAACTTCTTGGAAGCTAAAATTAACAACTCACCAAGCATAGTAATTAAGGTATAACTCTAGATAACCAAAAAGAGACCAAAAAACCAATTCACCCCCCTCTAGGTGTTTAGTTGACATTGAAAACAAAGTCTTTCAAGTGGTATCAGAGGGATGTTACTCAAAATAGACTTAACAGTCTGAGTAGATCTCCAAGGTCAGCAAGAAAATATGTTCTTATGGGTTCAGTAGTGAGCTATAAGGAGTTGGGTGCCATGAAGCCTCTCATCTGCAGGAATAAAGGTTTTGGCATCTGGAAGAAGAGGGTTAGGTTGTTTATGGAGGCAGCCGACCCTAAGATCTTCATCATAGTCAAGGAAGGGCCTTTCATCCCTATTAAAGTGTCAGTTCTGGATGCAAATGTCCAGACTCCTAAGACCTACTCTGAGATGACAAAAGATGAAGTTATTCTAGCCACTATGGACAAGAGGGCACTGATAAGTTATAAATATTCGTATTTTTCAGTACTTTATTTAGGTCATTTTAGTTTAATTTTGTTGTTTTTAGTTACTTTTGTTCAATAAAATGTTTCTTTTTTGTATATACTCTTCTAACGTAACTTTATTTTGTTTTCTGAAATTTTGTAAAAAAAAGTTGAAAAATTCAAAGTACACGCCCATGTCTCTTCATTCACGCCCGTGACTTGGACGTGTCACTTTGACGCCTGTGGAAAACTGCTGCCCACCGATAATCTGTGAAAAAAAGAGTGAACACGCCCGTGTCATTCGGTACACACCCGTATCACGCCAACCACTCAACTCCTCCAGCAAACTTGACACTCAACGCCAGCAAATCAGCATTTGACGCCAGCAAGTCAGCACTCAACGCCTCCAACATGCCTGTGACCTTTCTGACACGCCCATGCTGGTACTATAGATTTCAAACCATTTCAAATAGTTGTTGCCGACATCAAATTTCTGCCAGATGTCCAGTCACGCCCCCTACACGCTCGTGACCGTCGAACACTCCCGTGACCGCTACATGGACTTTCTAGATGCTTCCAGAATTTCGCAAGTCACTGGGTTTTTGTCTTCACCAACACACGAACATTACACGCCCCCGGTCACACCCATGACCAGGGCGTGTAATCTCAAATTTTTGTCTATAAATTGAAATTTTATGTGTGTCCCAAGGGTTCAGTTTTTTTTTACCATTTTGTTGTTAGTGGGCTGACTAAGTGGTATTTGTGCCATGTAAGGAGAACTTTCTCCCTCCCTCTTTATGTTTGTTTTTTGCATTTTGTAACCCTCTTTTTAGCTTAATTAAATGTGTTAGTTTTTGTCTCCTTACCTTGTATTGGATTTCATTTGGGTGCCTCACTTGTCTCTTCTTTTTATCCCTTGTTTTCCTTTGTTTTTCTATGGGTGTGTGTGTGTGTGTATGAGAATAATTTTATGCTTTTATGTTTTAGTTATGTTCTTACTTAGCTATGTTCTCATTTTATACTTAGTTTAGTATTATTATAATAGCCTTTTTCTCATCTTGTCCCTTAGCTTTATTTAGGTTTACTTTTTTAGTGCTTTTTATTTCATTTTTATGAATTTATAAAAAGGTTTTAAAAGTGGTTTTTATCTTTTTTTTTACTTAGGTTTTTTAGCTTGTAAAATTTTTGGTTCTTTTAAACTTTTTTCCATTTCTTAAGCATTTTTATAAAGTTATAAGAATGAATTAGTTGTTATTTTAATTTTTGAAACACTTTGATTTTTTGCTTTTATTTTGAAAAACGCTTTCTTCTTTTTTTTATTTCATCTTTTTATGCATTTTTAGCAAGTTCTAGTGGTAGAAATGTAATCGTTTTAATTTTTCGATCACTTTATTTTTCTCTTTTTGTTGTGTTTGTGAGTGTTTGAGTTAGTTTGTTTTAGCTTTCTTTCTTTCAAGTAGAGTGTGTGCGTGTATGAGATAACTTTTATTGCTTTCATTTCCCTCCTACTCGTTTGAGTAGGATGTTAACCTCTCAGTCCGCAACGCGTACGAGATTCTTCACCTACCCCGTGGACTCAATTTAGCAGTCCGCTCAGCTCGACAAAGCACAGTAATAATTCCAAGGTCTCAGGCTCATCATAAGCGGACTCGATTTGGCCGTCCGCCGAGCTCAGTAGAGCAGCAGCATTCAGCAGTCCCAAGGATGATCCCCTCAGCGACGGACTCAGTGCGTCGTCCGCCCAGTTCGACATACCTTTGGAGCTCTGGATTGATCCCTCTTTGTCGGACTCAGTGTCCTGTCTGCCAAGGCAGCAGCCCTCCTGCAGGATCGAGCCCTGCAGCAACAGACGTAAGCCTCAGCCCGCGAGCCCAGTCCGCCCCCTTTGCGTGGACTGGAGTGTTATTTCTTTTTTTGCTTCTCGTCACCGCTACCCAGTTCTCCTGTACCCCAGGCAGCCGGTTATTTTAGCCCTGCCCATTTGGGCAGGCCCCCGTCCTATAAATAGGGGGAAGTGGTGCACCCAAAGCACGCCGACTCGTGCCTAGGAGCCTAATTGTTAAAGGCTGCTGACTCGATTATCAGGCTTTGCGGACTCCATCTTGCTCAGCTCTTACCATTTTCATTTACTCCACTTGTAATCAACCATGTAACCACCCTTCTTCAATCAAAGAAAAGCCCGTCGCAAGAGAGGCATTCAGGCCGTGACGGCCTAAGTCTGTTTTTGTCGTGGCTCACGGCCCTGCTGTTCTTTTTGCTCTCGTCTGGTTAGTAGATTGCTACTCGCAGTCTCTCTTTACCCTTCTATTCCCCCGTGGTCGAACCGTTAGCTGGTGGTGCTCGAATCCCTTCTCGTTTTAGTGCATCAACAGTTAACACGGCCTTCAGATTCGAGTAGTATTTTGAATTCAGTGGACAGACATGTCAGACCGCCGAGCTCGCTACTCAGATCGCTCCGGCTCTTCAGAAGATTCTCTTTGGGATGCCATCGAGCAGGCTCGTTTTGAGGCTGAGTAATCCCGCAGACAGACCGATCAGCATCTTGATGCAATCAGCCAGGCCTTGCTTGTGTTGACCCAGCGGCTTGCTCCCCAGGCCGCAGCAGAGCCTGCAGACTCGCTAGTCCACCAGACCCCGGCTCGCCGAACTCCACTTCGGCAATCTCCAGTCACTCCTTACCATCCCGCTCAGTCCGTCGGTCCTCTAAGGCCTGAGGAGGAGTAGTTCGCCTCCTTCATTAATTGTTTCAGGGAGGCAGCCGGGGGGATTCCTGCCCGCCAGCTCCATTTCAACGATCGCCAGTCTGCCGAGCCTACAGACTCTCCAACTTCAGTCCGCCCTTTTTACCCTGCTGAATTTGAGACTCTGTCTCCCTTCGTCGATCGAATCCTATAGGACTCGGCTCCAAGTAACTTCAGGGAACCCCATCTTCCATTCTACTTAGGGGAGACTGATCCAGTCGCCCATCTCCTAGCGTTCGAAGGGGCAGTTGCACTGAGATGCCTCTCCGACGCCATCAAGTGCAAGCTTTTGGTTACCACTCTCAAAGGACAGGCGAGAGAGTGGTTTTATGAGATGTCTTCGGGCACGATGTTTTCCTTCGCCAAGCTTCGCAGCGAACTGTTTCTGAGGTTTGCTACCTCAAAAAAGAGAAAAGATGGACCGGCTGCTCTCTTCGAGATCAAGCAAAGGGACAACGAATCAGTTGCACGGTTCGTTGATCGCTTCCAGAAAGAGATTCAGGGGGTGAGGAATGTGAACCCCGATTACTATAAGATTGCCTTGATTCATGGCCTCCGGGAAGGCCCCTTAAAGTTTAAAGCAACAACGAAGGCACCAACAACATACCAGGAGTTGATAGCCATGGTTAATCGCTTTATTGAAGGCGAGAACGCCAACCCCACCTATGTCTCATCCCTGACAGCTAAGGCTAAAGGAAGGGATGCTTCCGGCTCTTCTTCTCATCGCAACCACCATCATAGCAAACCTCCTCGCCCTGATTTCTAGCCTCCTTCTCAAAGGGGCCGGAATTTCCGCCACAAGAAACCCTTCCTCGGCCATCAACAGTTTCAAGATCAGAGACTGCCATTGGCCGGCACTCCCGTCATACCGCTGCAAGCACTTCCCATTCTTCAACAAGCAGCCCTGCCTGCTCCAAGCCAGTGTGATAACAACTCCGTGGAGGAGATTACAAGTCTGGATCTTGATGAAGTCATCCAGATCTTGCTGAAGAAATCAGATGAGAAGAAACAAGGGCCTCAAAGAGAGTGGAGGCCAAGGAACAACGCACATTTCTGCCAGTTTCACAAAGAGAAGGGTCACTTAACCGAAGACTGCAAAGCCCTTCGTCTGCTGATAGAAAAACTGCTTGCATAGGGCAAGATTGATTTGTGTAAGAAAGACTCTTCTTCGAAGCCATCTACCTCCAAGGGCAAGGAGGTAGCTGAAGCTTATTAGGAATGTGTCGAGGTAGAGGACGAAGGCCGTCTGAGGCCAATCAACATTCCAGTTGAATGTTTTGATGTCGATGATGATGGAGTCCTGGGGCGACTCTTCTTCACTCACGGTGGGGAAGGAACCGAATCTACTCGGAAGTCCTCAATTTCAAGGGTCACTCAAGCAGAGGTTTACTCTTCCTCTTCCTCTGCTCCACCAAGCGATGTTATCACTTTTGGCCAAGCTGATCTGCCTCAAACAGCAAATCTGTTTGATGATGCAGTCATGATTAAGGCGGTTATTGGAGATTTTACGGTTGACAGGATTCTCATTGATACTGGCAGCTCAGTCAACCTATTGTTCAAATCAACCTTAGAGGCCCTGAAGACTGGAAAGCCTCTGCTTTCCACCAAAGGGCCACTCTACGGCTTCTCTGGTGAGAGAAAAGAAGTCAAAGGAAGCGTCACCCTACCAGTAAAGCTTGGAGGAGCAACCAAGTAGGTTCAATTCATGGTGGTTGATGCTCCCAGCAGTTATCACGCCATCCTCAGCAAACCTTGTTGAATAAGTATCAAGCGATGGTCTCAACTTACCACATCGCGATCAAGTTTTTTGTTTATGGACGGATGTGCAGGGTTAGGAGTGACCCAAGGAGAGCGAGGGAATGTTATGTCCGCACTGTCAACATGACTGAAGCCAGTCCTCCCATTACTCCAGCAGCAACTACAAAAGCCTCTCCAAGTTCAGAATCTGCTGCATATGGAGGAGCTGACCTAGAACTGTCCCAGGCGACGCAAGGAGTCCCCATTGCTGAGGGGGAGGAGAGGAAGCTCTCCATCAACTCTGAGTTTCCTGAAGATCAGAAGGCCGAGTTGATCTCTTGTTTGCTGCAAAACCTGGATGTCTTCGCTTGGTCAGTGGAGGACATGTCAGGCCTTGATTCGGATGTTGCTTGCCACCACCTTAATGTTGATCCCAACTTAAAGCCAGTGTAGCAGAAGAATAGGGATGTAGCAACAAAGCTCACAGATCCAATAAGAGAGGAGGTCGCGAAGCTCCTCAAGGCAAACTTTATTCGTGAATTTCAATACCCTACCTGGATATCCAATGTTGTAATGGTTAAAAAATGAGGAGGGAAGTGGCGTATGTGTGTAGACTTCACAAAACTTAATAAAGTGTGCCCCAAAGATTGTTACCCCTTGCCTCAGATAGATTCTTTAGTTGATTCTGCGGTAGGGTACTCCTTTATGAATTTTTTAGATGCATTTTCTGGTTACCACCAAATTAGAATGCATAAACCTGACGTTCCTCATATGTCATTCATTACCAATGATGTTTGTTACTGTTACCTTATGATGCCCTTTGGGCTTAAAATGCCGGTGCAACCTATCAATGCATGATGGACTATGTATTTAAGCAACAAAAAGGAAGAAACCTTGAGGTGTACATAGACGATCTCTTGATCAAAAGCAAGATTTTTCACTGCACCTGCAAGATCTAGCAGAGACGTTCGCTACTCTGTGTAGATATAAAATGAAACTCAGCCCATTAAAGTGTACTTTTGGGGAGAGTAAGGGGAAGTTCCTTGGTCATCTCCTTACTCTAGAGGGACTTGCCCCCAATCCAGACAAAGTAAAAGCTATTCTTGATATGGCTCCCCCCGTTCACCTAAGGAAGTTCAGCAGTTAGGGGGGAGGTTAGCAGGTCTCGGAAGGTTCCTCTCTCGGGTTGGTGACAAGAGTGCTTCTTTCTTTAAAACTCTTCGAGGTGCGTCCAAATTTGAGTGGACAGAAGAGTGTTCTGAGGTTTTTGAGCAGTTAAAGAAGCAGCTGACTTCAACACCTTTGCTCCAGAGTCCCCGGTCAGGGGAGATGTTATTCTTATACTTAGGAGTTTTCCCTGAGGCGGTTAGCTCAGTTCTTCTTTGAGAAGAGAGCAGGAAGCAGTTCCCAGTTTATTATGTTAGCCATATTCTGAAAAATGCAGAGACACGATATTCGATTCTAGAGAAGTTGGCCTTAGCACTAGTTATGTCTGCTTCGAGACTCCGTCCATACTTCCAGGCACACTCAATTCAAGTTGTTACTGGTCAACCTTTGAAAAGTGTGTTGGAGAAACTAGAGCATTCTGGCAGATTAGACAAATGGGTGATAGAATTGAGTGAGTTTGAAATTTCTTATGTGCCCAGGACAGCTATCAAGGCTCAAGTTTTAGCAGACTTCTTGATTGATACAGCAGAGTCCATTTCTGATCAGGCAGAAAGATCTCCTTTAGCTTGGACCATCTATGTTGATGGAGCCTCAGGCAGAAATTCTTCTAGAGCAGGAGTTGTTCTGATCAATCCAAATGGCATTAAACTTCAGCATGCCATCAAGTTCTATTTTCCAATAACCAATAACTAGGCAGAGTATGAAGCCTTGTTAGCAAGCCTGAGGCTTGCAAGAGAGCTTAGAATTGATCGTGTTCATATCAAGACTGATTCTCTGGTGATGGCGTCACAAGTTCGTGGTAACTTTGAAACCAGAGAGCCAATCTTGAGGAAGTATCTTGCTCTTATGAAAGTGGAAGTTGGCAAATTCAAAAGCTCTACCATTGAGCACATCCCTAGATCAGAAAATGGGGAGGCAGATATTCTTGCTAAGCATGGACTTCCATCAGGAGGAACAACTTCTGAACTCTTTCGTCTTGCGGTGGATGAAGAAGAGTTGATGCAGGTTGATCGGCGTCCTTCCTAGATGGATTCATTCATTCTCTACCTTTCAACAGGGAACTTTCATCACTCGATTAAAGATCAGAAAAGGTTCAAGATAAAAGTGGCTCACTATTACTTGGTGGCAGGTGTCCTTTATAGAAAAACCTTCCTTTCTGCTATGGCTAGGTGTGTCTCAGAAGAAGAAGCTCCGAATATTTTGCAAGAAGTTCATTATAGCAAGTGTGGAAGTCACTCGGGAGCAAGAACACTAGAAAGACGGATCCTGTGATAGGGTTATTTCTGGCCCACCATGAAGAAAGATTCTGAGTCTTATGCCAAAAATGTGTTCAATGCCAGAAGTTTGCTCCACTCCAGCATCAAGCTGCTCAGTCACTCAGATCAATTATAACTCCTTGGCCCTTTGTAGTTTGGGGAATGGATCTCATTGGTCCTTTTCCCATGGAAAGCGGACAACGACGCTTTATCATAATGATGATTGATTACTTCAACAAATGGATTGAAGCAAAGGCATTGGCAAAGACAACAACACAGGTCGTCAAGAATTTTATTTGGGGAGAGATTTTCTGCTGGCATGGAATACCAATAGCAATAATCACCGACAACGGGCCACAATTCAACAATTTAGAGATGATTGATTTTTGCAAGCAGATCGGAACAGGACTGCGGTTTGCATCAGTCCATCATCCCAGAATCAACGACCAAGTTGAAGCAGGCAACAAGCAGGTCCTCAATTTACTTAAGAAGAAAGTGCAGAATCTCAAAGGCAGTTGGGCTGATCAACTTCCATCTGTCCTCTGGTCCTTAAGAACAACACCTTCATCCGCAACTGGCGAAACGTCGTTCAAACTTTCTCATGGCTCAGAAGCCCTCATTCCAATTGAGTTTGAAGTTCCATCACCTAGAGTTCTGCTTGCAAGGCAAGGTTTTGAGGACTGGCTTGAGTTGAACAATGAAGAGATGAAGTTCAGTTTGGAGCACATTGACGAAATCAGAGACAAAACAGCGATAAGGTAAGAAGAGGTCAAGAGAAGGATGGCCCGATAATTTGATAAGAACGTAAGGATCAAACACTTTCAAGTGGGAGATCTGGTTCTTAAAAAAGTTGACGCTGCTGCAAAAGCCAGCTCAGTAGGAAATCTTAATCCAAATTGGGACGGCCCCTTCATTGTCAAAGAAGTGTTAAAGAGCGGCGCTTACCGCTTGCAAACATATGAGGGAGAGGATATGCCACATACATGGAGCGGAGATGATCTCAAGTGGTTCTATTCCTTAACCTCCTCCTTTTATTTCCTTTCTATGTAATCTTTTCAAGAATCATTATGAGTAAAAGTTGCTTGCTAACATTTATTCAAGTGTTTGTATCTCTTGAATAGTAACAGTTAGAACATTGAGCAAGGAAGATTTCAAAACAGTTCTATCCTTGAACTCTCTTTTCTCTCTTAAGATATCCTTGCAAAAAGCTTCTTATTGGCCAGAGAATTTATACTAACACTTTTTCTAGTGTTTTCTCCTTTGTCTCCCGAACAACAATAACGGTTGCCTGATACCAGGAGACATCGCCGAGTTTAGCAAACCTCCCCTAGAACCATTGTCATTAGCATAACACCACAAAGACCATGTGTTGTGAGAAGATTTCGCACCGTGTAGTGGGAGCTTGCAGGTTATAACGCGGTAGGATACTGAATTTCGGATCTCGGCTAGTACCTAACCCCACCTCTGCATTATGGAGGGACAAGGTGGGTGTTAAGCTCTACCATGCCACTTTAAGGATATCGTTACAACATTGATGATCGCGTGTGAAAAGCAATGCTATACGCACCTGCCCATGGGTCATCTTAGTTTGTGACCCTCAAACACTCTGTGGTACCCTCAAGTAGTGCCTGCGGGAGACCCATAGCCTGGTTGATCTTGGAGAAAAGTAATGCCGCTCCGGCCGCACCTGCCAACAAGATCAACTCAGACTGTACTCCCGGCAAGAGGGCAGTGGACCGTTCTGTTAAGTGTGCAAATCTTGAGGCCAAGTGTGAAAAGCAATGCCGCTCCGACAGCACCTGCCCACTTGGTCACAAGTCTACAGCTTATTCTTCATAGGGAATTAATCTAGTGCGGACTGTCTTCTAGTATCCGCTCAGTCCGCAGGATTTCTTGGGTTGATCTTATAGCTTGGGCCCGGTGTGAAAAGTTATGCCACTTTGGCCGCACCTGCCCATTTGGTCTCAAGCTATGGATCATTTCTCTATTTAGTACGGACTGGATTTTGATATCCGCTCAGTTCGTAAGATTTCTTGGGTTGATCTTATAGCTTGTGGCCCGGTGTGAAAAGCTATGCCGCTCCGGCCGCACCTGCCCACTTGGTCTCCAGCTATGGATCATTTCTCTATTTAGTGCGGATTGGTTTTCGATATCTGCTCAGTCCGCAAGATTTCTTGGGTTGATCTTATAGCTTGTGGCCCGGTGTGAAAAGCTATGCCGCTCCGGCCGCACCTGCCCACTTGGTCTCAAGTTATGGATCATTTCTCTATTTAGTGTGGACTGGTTTTCGATATCCGCTCAGTCCGCAAGATTTCTTGGTTTGATCTTATAGCTTGTTGCCCGGTGTGAAATGCTATGCCGCTCTGGCCGCACCTGCACACTTGGTCTCAAGCTATGTATCGTTTCTCTATTTAGTGCGGACTGATTTTTGATATCCGCTCAGTCCGCAAGATTTCTTGGGTAGATCTTATAGCTTATGGCCTGGTGTGAAAAGCTATGCCGCTCTGGCCGCACCTGTCCACTTGGTCTCAAGCTATGGATTATTTCTCTTCAAATGTGTGTGAACTGTAAAATTGTAGCCGCCCAGTCCGCAGGATTGGTCTACGGTTTGCCTTTTCAGCTCGCAGTTTGACAATAAATATAAGTCCGCAAGGCTTATTATCATTAAGCTTAAAAGGTTTGATTTTGGCAAATAGAATTGCGGACTGCTATTGGAACTCGTCAGAGTCCGCCTATTGTTCTTTTACTTCGGCAACCAACTAAACTTTAATCTCATTCTTTTGCAGCGAATAGTGGTTGAAATATTTGATAAAATTTCCTAATTGGCACGTCAAAAATTTATATAGTGCGGATGATATCTGCATTGCGCGGACTGCTATACAGAGATCGCTCTTAACTACGTCAGTACATTTAAATAATAGAAAATATAGAACATTGCAGAAGACACACACTGATACCGGAATATCCTTTTCTATTTAATCAAAAATCAAGTTACAACTTTTGTATATTCGGCGTACTCCAAACTTAAGTCCGCTCTCTTTACGAAAATATTTAAAACAAAAATGCATTACTCTGCTTCACCCCTCTTCTGTTTTTTCTCTGCAGGGGATTCAGGGCTTAGGCTATCGACATCAATCTCTGGAGAACAGCCCTCCGGACCACTTCCTCCACTGCTATCTGAACTGCTGCTGGCTGCGGACTCGCTATACAAGCTCTTGCCAGCAGAGCTAGATGTAGAGGCGTCAGACTTTGAGGACTGACCCCCGCCATGCTGGCTTGAACTAGCGTCATCTGCAATTATCTCGGCTTCTCCGCCGCCTCCGACTTCTTCTTCTCTTCTTCTCCTTCTCCTTCCTCAATAATTTTATCTTTTCCTTTAGCAACACGCTCCATCGCCGCGACCTGCTCCACCAAATCAGGGAAGAGCTGTAAAAAAAGGATGTCGTCCACCCCTTCCTTTGCGAAGCCACCGCGAATAAATCGCTCGATAGCGATCTCAACGGTTTCTTTCACAAAGAGGAGCATGGCGGCCTGGAATTTATCATTTTCCAAATCATACTGCGAAAAACAAAGGCTTAAACGTCTGTTCCTAGCAAACTTCAATCGGAGACTGCTGCAAATACAACTTACCGCCAGCTCTTCTTTCTGTTTAGCGACCCTTTTTCCTAGCCGCACGTTTCTTTCCTTGATCAACATCTTTTCTTCCTGAAGTTGCTCATTTTATATGAGCAGGTCTCTGGCCAGGGAACAAACAAAATGGTTTGTCACCACACTGTTCATGCTTGCCTGGGCGGCCAGCAGAGGGAGGTCGGTAGGAGCAACCTTCTTCAAGTCGCTCAAGTTGTGCTTCACATAGAGCGCGGAGATCGCGACATGAGCGTGGCGGGTTATCTTTGGACTTTTCCATGATGGTAGCGTTGTCGACAGGCGGACATGCTTGTTTTTAATGTGTCAGTGGATCATCGGGTTCCCCCTCAGATCCTTCTGGCGGTTGCCAAAGCCCTGCATTACAAAGCTTTCAGAAGAGGAGCAGTCTGCCGCGGGATCCCCCTCTTCTTTCCTTTTTCTTGTAATTTCCTGCTTTATTTCCCTTTGTGTAGGGGTAAACCCGCTTGGCGTTTGCGGCAGGTTTGCAGGCATAGCCAGGATTGCTGCAAGAAAAGAGTTGTCAACAAACAGGTCGCGGCAGATACAAATAGTCATTCCGCTTACACTTACTCTCTTCGCGGGTTATGCCTTCCAGGCTCGCCAGCATTGGGATGTAATACTCAATGTCTAACCGAGCCTCTGCGAGAAATCGAATGATGGTGGACTCGACATCGCTAAGCCCGACACTCTTGAAAGCGGAGTCCGCGCGCTCTTGCTAATAACTGTGCGCGGACCCTAGGTTGCCCTCAAAGATCAGGAACCTGGAGGTCCAGTTATGTATCTTGTCAGGCAGATCCATTACCTTCATCCCTCGATAGTAGAAGTAAATCACCCCTTTATATGGGCGGCCTCTGGAGGGTGTGATCAAGCGGACTAAAAACATCTTGCGGAAGATGTTCAGGAAGAAGGTGATATTTTCAGATCGCAGGTATGCAATAAAGCTATAAATTGCAGAAAGGGTGTTGGGCGCGAGCTGGCCCGACACCACCGCATAGTGCTCGAATATCTCAACCATCTCCCATAACAGTGGGAATCTGAACCCGCTATCAAAGTGGTCGACAGTTATAACGATCTGAGTCGCTGTAGTGAAGTTCAATCTTTCCTCGTGGGCAGGAAGGCGGACAAGCAAATTTGAGCCCGCCATATGCCTCTCAAGGAATGCTTTAAGGTCAGCCTCTGTTAATGTGCATTTCCTGTGATCAGCAGCATGGAAAGCAACCGCGGCATCAGTCTTGGAGGACACCATGTTCTCAGGCCGCAGGGTCTTCTGCTTCAACTGCTTCAACTGCTTTCCTGCATAAAAGAAGCAACAACGGTATATTTATAGTAGTGGGGGCCTGACAGTTTTTTGGCCAGGCCGCACAGCTCGATTCTCCAGTCCGCTGAAATCCCAACAATTCAGTTTCTCGTGCAGCAAAGATAAAGACAGCGCAGACACAAACACGTGTCCGCTGTGTTTGCTATTTTCAATCTCCAGAGTACCTGCCAAGCAAATTTCAAAGCACAAATTAAGAGGATACATTTTCACTTCGCCCAGCTCGCAATACTTCCCATCCGCAGATTAATTCACAAGTTAAATTCTTAGAAGTGGACACAACATGTGTCCGCACAGCTCGCCACAGCACAGCAGGGAAATAAGCTCAATTTAATGTCAGAATACGCGGATATCACATTTAGTCCGCATAAAGCACAGCATTGTTCATTACAAATCATAGCACAAAGAATTGTTCAAATATAATACATCATATAATTCATCTTAATGACAGACTCAGCGGTCTCTATTTTTATATTGCGCTGGCTGTTCCGTCCTGTCTCGGAACAAGTGTGCTGCCTGGTCACTTATCTGAAGAATTTCACTATACAAGCTACAGATGTGATGGTGAATGGAGTTAATAGTCCGGTGCATTTGCGCGGCCTCCCGGTCCACCCGGCTCAAAGGGATCATCGGCTCCGTTGTCGGCCTCAGCTCCTCGTCCGCGGCGCGCTGGCTACCCTCTGGTGTTGTGGTAGTTATTTTGTTAGACATTACTGTTTCTGTATGGGTTCGTGTCAGTTGTTAATGCCCATGGTCTTATACTCCTTAAGATAGTTTACTTGTTTCTTTTATTGTTGTTACTTATTGTTAGTTTTATACTTGCTTTCTGGGAAGGTTTTTTGTTAGGATGCATATAGTTACTTTAAGTATACAAAGTTGCACACTGAAATGTTTTGCATGGCATGACTTTTAAACTGTAAAACACACTACTTTGAAGCGCTATAGAAAATCTCTCTTATTTATACTAAATTTATAAGTCATATCTCATTGCATTTTGTGTTATGTGTTCATTCTCATATAGGTTAACAAATGAATCAAGCTTAGTATTTTTCGCCGCGTAAATTTATATTTTCTCACCTATGGACTAGTTGTTCCACCTGACTGCGGAACACGGTCAGTAAACTCAAGAACTTAAATATGTTTTTAACTTAAAACATAAGCCTCTTCCATTAAAGTAAATGTGAGGACATGGTTGTCTGAACATCTGCAGTTGTCCCCTGCACGGTGTGGCATCACGGCACATATTTTCTCCTACTCTGACGTATTATTTAATACAAAGAAAATGCGGGTTGTGACAGTTGTGACTATGTAAAGCGACGTTACAATCTCCGCCCTCGGTAATAAACAATCTATTAATATTTATTTGCATTTATTTGAGAGCATTCTGCTTTCTCATGTTATGATTAATTTCATGTGTTGTATTTTTATTTTGGGCTGCAGATTGTCGAACCATGTTGTAAGCCTATATAAGGCCATACTCTCCAAACCGCCGGCGCCCTCCTTCTCCCTCCCAAAACTCCGGCCACCACTCCTCCTCCTCCCTCCTCAATAGCCCGACCACCTTCCTCTCCCTCCAAAATCGAGCAGCTCTCTTCCACCCTCCACCATACCAAGCCTTTTCTACCTCCTTGGCTGCCACCTTTTCTCTCTCTTCATTTCTATTCCAAGAAAACCGCCAGCCACTCTCTAGCAAAACAAAGCAGATCAACCCTCCTCCTTGGAAATACCGGCCAAGGCACAAAGAATCCTCCTTGTGAATCCAACAGCGGCGTGAAGTGAAGAAGACGGATGAGTTTCTCTCCTATAGGCGTGACTCTGACGGAGCCATTGAAGAGCGATCCATAATAGAGAATTAGATTCATCCATTCCGATTGGGTAAAGAAAAACTAATACTTTTGTGTGTTTCCCTCTGGATTTTCATTGTGGTGGATTTACTTTAGCGTGATCTTTGAAACGTTGGAATTTTCGTGGATTTCTTCGATTGATTTTGTTGCCCATCCTTGTTTCATTTAAGTTCGAGAGGCTTGGTGAACCGCATTTTCTTTTTGTTGGGAGAGATCTACCTTTTCCGAATCGTACTTTTTGATAGATCTTTTTTGGTACAGCCACCGCTCAACCGGACTTGGTGGGTCCTTTTATCCGGAAAGAATATTGGCTTATAGCTTTTGTTCGATCCTAATCAGTTTGGCTACCCGTTTGTTAGCATTTAATTGATAAAATTGTGTAACATGTGTGCTAGGTTGAAGTCTCTATGCGAACGTAAATTGGGTCATAGAGAAAAAAGTTGTGTTTGTCCGTTAACAACCTGTGTAAACGTACAAGCCTGCATTATTTTAACTTTTATAAGTTTAGGCTATGAGTGGTGATTTACTTCCTATTGATTTCAAGACATTCACCCAGACGACACAGCAATTTATAGTGGTTCCACAGATTATGGGTACATCCACTGCCCCTCCCGCCTTTCTAATAGTTTGTTAGACAAGGCACTTCTCTAATATCTCGGCTCCTACGAGCTTACAACACGATCCCACAGGACCACTCAGTCTCCTCCAAGACTTACAACTGAGGCACAAAGCCCTGCAACTCAGTGATTAAAAGATCACCTACCTCAAGCCAAAGGTCTTACCATTCATGTTAGGAGGACAGCCCAACCTTAGATCCAAAGGATCCTACAACTCAAGTCAAAGCCCCACACTCAGATTCTTAACAGAATCCTACCACTCAAATTCACTCTTAAATCCTACCTCAAATCTATAACAGATCCTACAATTTTAGCCTTTATAAAACAGGTTTACAGCTCAGATCCAAAATGATCTTATAGAGAGAATGAGGTTTTATGTTGATTTGACACTAGAGAAATTATCTTTGTGTCTTTCTCCTTCTGTCCTGAGAAAGATCAGTCCAGATTTCTTCTTCATAGCTCCAGAAAATAGTCTTCAGGATTTGCTCAGTTTAGGCTGTGAAGTGGCCGCAGCTAGGGTTAGCCCTTTCTGCTCCTTCTATCTTGTTGTTGATGATGAAGATGACAACAGCTAACAGGAAGAACTTTCAGGTCGATTGATTTGAATTTATGCTTCTTGTCTCAGCAATAATGGTGAGGAAGACGATGAAGTTCTCTTGCTTTTCTAAAAGACAAAGCCCTAAAGTTCATTCGATTTCGTCGATCTCATTCCTTTTATCTTCCGCCATGCAACGGCTTTCTTGACCTGTGGTCCCAGCTATAATTGCTAATTTTCCACCTTCCTTTTACATAATATATCATGCAGTTGGCTATCGGCACCATCGGTGGTGGATTCCAACTTTCCTGCAATGAGTTGAATTCTGTTGATTGTTGTTGACGTCAGCAACTGTGGACTTAGCCAAATTCTCAGTTTCATCTCAGGCGCTGAGTGTGTTGAGTGAACTGGCTTCACTCAGCGCATCTGGACTTAGCCAAATTCTCTACACCATCAGGCATTGAATGCATTGAGTGATCTGGCTTCACTCATTACCCCTGGACTTAGACAATTCCTCTGCCTTGCTTAGGCTTTGAGAGCGTTGAGTGAATGTCGTTCACTCAACACTTTTTGACTTGGTCAAACTTTCTGCACTTCCAGGCATTGAGTGCGTTGAGTGCGCCTTCATCACTCAATGCCCCTGGACTTAGCCGCTCCTCTGATTGCTTGTCTTCATGCTGAGGCATTGAATGAACTGGTTTCACTCAACGCTTCTGTACTTAGCCACAATTTTTTTAAATCTGTTAGCTTGCTGAGGCGTTGAGTGCGTTGAGTGAATTGGCTTCACTCAACACCTCTGGACTTAAACAGATTTTTTTGTCTATCTTCATTAAGCTTTTACTAACCATAGCTCTATCGACGCTTTCCTCTTTGGGTGTTGAGTGAGCTGACCTCACTCCATGCTTCTGGACTTAGTCAATTTTTCTATCTCCTTCTTCTTTGGCTTTGACAGAATTAGCATGACTCAACGCTTCTGCTCAACTGGAGTTGAGTGAAATGTCTTCACTCAACGCCTGTAGACTTAGACACAATATTGTCCCTGTAACCTGTTGGGCTTTGACTGTCTTATATTTACTAAGTGCTTTTGTTTTCTGACGTTGAGTGAACTGACTTCCCTCAACACTTGTGGATTTAGCTGCAAAATTACTTTGCAGACTACTGGGCTATGACTGTCCACAACTTACTCAGCAATTTTTGATATCTAGCGTTAGGTGAATTTGAGTCACTCAATGCCTGTGGACTTAGATGATTTTCAGCCTTCTAGCATCCTTTGACATCTGGCGTTGAGTGAACTGGCTTCACTCAACATCTGTGGCCTTAGATAGATTTATGTCTCTCTAGTCCTCTACTCTATGACCACCTGTCACAACCACTTGGAATATCTGTCAAACCTGCATGCATGAACTTAAACATATATCAAATACAACTATATGTGTACCATTGACTTGTTTGACTTCTACAAATCTGGTACATTGAGAGCAATGGGCCCAATAATGTCTGATGGGTCTTCGAGACGATTGTAGAGAGTCGATGTGATGAGAGCGGCGAGAAATATTAGTATATGATGTTTCTCCAAGGAGGTTGCATGGAGTCAACGAGTGACCGAAAAAGCAGTTTGCACTAGAGAGGGGAAGCTAGAGTTTGTAAACTTGTGGAAGTAGAGTTTTGGATGGAGGAGAAGGAAGTGATGGAGACTACGACGCGCAACACCTTGAAGATGGCACACTGACAAATGACCGTGAAGAGCCTCTCCATAATAGGCGTCCGGATCGCAAGCCGATTTATTAATAATTAATAATAATTGTTATCAAATTATTATTAATTATTAATCCATGCTTTGCGTGTTTTATTTTTAATAATTGCACTTTTATTTCATATAATATGTACATTATGGTTATGATATAAAATCATGATGTATGTGTGTGTTTTATTTTCATGTTTTCATGTTTGGGCTGCATGTAGCCAGTTGGAGTGTTGTTGTTGTTGTAGCCTATATATAGGCATGTCCCCCCCTCTATTTGGAGAAGATTGAATGAAAAGAAATTTGAAAATCCTTACCTCTTGAAGCTTCCTCCTTCCTCATCCCTTGGCCGATCTTTCTCTTGCTCCCCCTTCTCTCTCCTTGGCCGCCGACCACCTCTCATCCCCTCTCTCAAATCTCGGCTTTTCCTCCTCCCTCCCTCTTTCTCCAACCCGGCCACCACTCCTCTCCTACCCGAGCCACCATTCACAACTCCCAAGGCCGCCACCTCTTCCTTTTCCCTCCAACAAGAGCCGACCACCCTCCTCCTTCCCCCTACCCGAAACACCACCATCAGGGCCAACCCAAGCTGCCTCCGCCTCCACCAAGACAACCGCCACCTTATTTCTCTCTTGCCATACTTGAAGATATTTACTTCCATATTAAGAAGATTTCGACGGGACTTTCCATTTCCAGCGTAATGCGACGAAGGCGGACGAATTTCACTCCTACCTGCGTGATTCTGGTGGAGCCGTTGAAGAACGATCCTCGCCGAGTGAATCAGAATCATCCATTCCGGTTAGGTAACGAGTCTTTCAACTTTCGTGTGTTTCTTTCCTTAAATAATCTTGTGGTGGAATTTCTGGCATTAAATTTTGAAATCATTTGAAATTTCGTGATTAGCTTTAATTATTTTGTGTTGTTTTCTTGATCGACTTAATTTCGTAAAGGGTTTGGCGAGCCCTCGTTGTCTTTTGTTGGGAGAGATCTACCTTTTACAAATTCGTGATTATTTTTGGTAGATCTCTTTGGGTACAACCTTCGCTCATCCGGATCCAATATTGGTCCTTTTTACCTCGATCGGATATCGACCTATCGCCCTTATTTGATCTCGAAACGGTTTGGCTACCCGTACGCTGGCGTGAAATTGAATGAATGTGATAGCGTGGAGCGGCGTAGAATAATTGTGTGAGCGTAGAATTCATCGTGAAGAGATAGTCGTGCGCGTCTGTAGTTATAATTCGGCTCTAATGCGTACGTCTACATCAATTCGGTATCAGAGGGAGGTTCTCGTCAATTTCCTAATTGGAACTCCTCCCCCTCTTCAAATTAAAAACAAATAAATTTCAAATTTTAAATTTCAAATTTCAGATTTCAAATTTCGAATTTCAAACTTCAAATTTCAAAATTTCAAAATTTCAAATTTCAAATTTCAAAATTTAAATTTCGAATTTCAAATTTCAAATTTCAAAATTTCAAATTTCAAATTTCAAAATTTCAAATATCAAATTTTAAATTTCAAAATTCAAAATTTAAATTTCACATTTCAAATTTCAAAATTTCAAATTTCAATTTTCAAATTTCAAAATTCAAAATTTAAATTTTAAATTTCAAATTTCAAATTTCAAAATTTCAAAATTTCAAATTTCAAATTTCAAATTTTCAGATTTCAAAATTTCAAATTTCAAATTTCAAATTTCAAAATTCAAAATTTAAATTTCTAATTTCTAATTTCAAATTTCAAAATTTCAAATTTCAAATTTCAAAATTTCAAATTTCAAAATTCAAAATTCAAAATTTAAATTTCAAATTTCAAATTTCAAAATTCAAAATTTAAATTTCAAATTTTCAAATTTCAAATTTCAAATTTCAAAATTCAAAATTAAAATTTCAAATTTCAAAATTTCAAAATTTCAAATTTCAAATTTCAAATTTTCAAATTTCCAATTTCAAGTTTCAAAGTTTAAAATTTAAAATTCCAATTTCAAAAAAACATCCAAAATTATGGCCTATGACGTCCACGTTTCCCGATTGGACTTTTGGTATGATAAAGTCATGACTAAGTTTCCTCCTAGGCAATGCCACACTTGTCCTACTTATGACAGTTTAGGGTGTCCTAAAATTTTTAGGGATTGGCTTAAGGGTATAGAACTTCATTTTAAGTGTTACGGATGGGATGACCCCCAAAAGATTCACTTTGCCCGAGAGCGGTTAATAGGTCAGGCTCAGTTATTTTGGCTGAATGAAGAGCGTCGTGTTGATGGTTATTAATATAATTGGCAGGCGATGCGTAGCCTCCTTTCGGATCAATTTGATCTCGCCTATCTCCGTACTACCAACACTGAGCCTGTGAGTGACTATAGTTATGACACTTGTTCCATACCAAGATGTATGACTGACTATAAACCAAATGCCCAGATCCAACAGCACAAAACTGAATATTTGGCCCCCCTTCAACAAGGGAACAAGTCGGTCTCCAATTATATGCAACTCTTTAGGGATTTGACAGTTAGGAGCGGTGTGAAAGAGTTGCCTGATTTAGTTATAGACTCCACTGATGAGTCTAAGGTCGTGCCTAGGATAGTGCCCGTCACTGAGGACGAGGCTGAATACACGGGTGATTTGAGCGACGATGAGGATATTGGTTACCCTAGTGACCTGGATGAGGACTCCACCATTGAGGAATCATCCCTACTCCCCGTCGATGACATTTTGGAGCCTATGGTTACTCCTGCTGAGATTACACCTGAGTCGGTAGGCATTTTACCCGATGATGAGAGTTTACTTAGTAGTGACTTAGGATATGATCTGTTCGGACTCGAGCTGGATCCTCTTAGACCGAGATATATTGAGGACTGTTCTGATGATCCTGAAATATTGGACGTTCCGACTGATTGGGAAGACTTACCGTTGGTGAACGAGTTATGCTTGGATGATTTTAGTGCTATGAGCCCAAACGATATTTCTTTGATGCAAACACCTTTATCTGACGTTCCCGATTTAAAGCTTCCGTCGGGCTCAATTCTACCCTTGTCTGAGACCATAATTGATTCTAAATTAAATAACTTGGATAGTGTGTCAGAAGAAATTGTAAGCAAGGAAGTTGCATTATTGGACGACTTTTTTGATTGTACCCCGGGTTTGATTTTCCAGACTCGTCCCCCTGACCCGTTGACTCGACGTACTGATCATTTAGGACATGTGTGTGGTACGATTGATTTTTGGAGTTCTATAGTGCCCCCTGAGTTCATTCTGCCAGTTTCCCCAGATGAGGTCCCATTAGTGCCTCCAGATCTCATATTATTGTTGCCGACCTATGACCCGACCACTGATTCTGAATTACATGATATATCTAATGAATTGGTAGACATGTCGGACGAATTTCTGTAAGGGCGAATCCATTGTTTGAATTTTCATATGACTTTAATGGCTTTCAACCTGGTGATCATTCTTGGACGTTAAACCCATGTTTCGATGTTGAGAAGGACTTAGCTCCTTCTTGGGACATGTCCCCTTTGATGGCCTATTACCCTACGAGTCCATCGTTGGTCACACCCTCAGATGTTTTAGATTTTATTTCTGTGGCGACTATTTCCTTTATCCTAATTTTATCCTCCATGAATTTTAAAGAAACTCACTTATCGAATTATACTTTTCGGATAGGGCCGCTTTTAGTGCCTCCTGATGAGATTCCCTCGGCGCTACCAGATTTAGTTCCGTTGGTGCCGCCTTATGTCATTCCGTTATCACCGAATGCACTAAGTATGTTTGCGCATGATGATGCTCGCAATGAATTTCATTTATGTAAGCACTGTAGTGAAGCGCCAACCACGTTACAACAATCTATTCAAATTCTTGCTAGCTTACAAAAAAGGGCATCTTATGGTATAATTTATGATTTTGACTTGGTCCGTCTCATCCCTAAATGGTTGCCTTCAGGCACTATAGAAAGTGGGCGAGTTGGCGAGCTGAACCATTTGCGGAATTTAATGACATTAGGAGAACGCGCACTACTTTTGAGGTTTTTCACTGATTGGGGTGATACCCCTATTTTTAATGTTTCTGAATTAACGCTGCATGTTTTTCCACCACTTGAGTTATTTGCCTGTCTGTTTGGCTCCACTTTGTTCTCTTATGGGTTGGGTAGTGATTTTGTGCCTAGATCGCTTTCTTTTTCGGTCTTCATTGGAGGTACGTTTGTAGTTGATGTTGAAATTTTTCTTCCTTTATTGCCTAATGCTTTTCCGAGGTTCCCCAGGACCATCTTTTTGCATTACAGGATACTCCAGGTTGAAGTGCTTTCCTCTACTTGTGGCGATGTTGGCCACTACCTACGCCGTTGGCGTGATCGTCCAGTCTCCGATGTCCATTGGCCGTTTGGATCGGGGGTAGCTCGTTTGGTTGTAGCTCTCCCACGCTGGTGCAGTAACATCCACTCATCGGTGATGAGTATTTTCGAGCGGGGGAGGATTGATGGAGACTACGACGCGCAACACCTTGAAGACGGCACACTAACAAATGACCCCTGAAGAGCCTCTCCATAATAGGTGTCCGGATCGCAAGCCGATTTATTAATAATTAATAATAATTGTTATCAAATTATTATTAATTATTAATCCATGCTTTGTGTGTTTTATTTTTAATAATTGCACTTTTATTTCATGTAACAAGCCGAGTGAATCGGAATCATCCATTCCAGTTGGGTAACAAGCCTTTCCACTTTCGTGTGTTTCTTTCCTTAAATAATCTTGTGGTGGAATTTCTGGCATTAAATTTTGAAATCATTTGAAATTTCGTGATTAGCTTTAATTGTTTTGCGTTGTTTTCTTGATCGACTTAATTTCGTAAAGGGTTTAGCCCTCGTTGTCTTTTGTTGGGAGAGATCTACCTTTTACAAATTCGTGATTATTTTCGGTAGATCTCTTTGGGTACATCCTTCGCTCGTCCGGATCCAATATTGGTCCTTTTTACCTCAATCGGATATCGGCCTATCGCCCTTATTTGATCTCGAAACGGTTTGGCTACCCGTACGCTGGCGTGAAATTGAATGAATGTGATAGCGTGGAGCGGCGTAGAACAATTGTGTGAGCGTAGAATTCATCGTGACGAGATAGTCGTGCGCGTCCGTAGTTATAATTCAGCTCTAATGCGTACGTCTACATCAGGAAGAATGTAAAGTATATGGTGAGGGGTATTACCGAGCAGGGAGAATGTAAGATCACCGAGAGGATGTGGCGTCGCAAGGATTGTGGGAGGTATGCAGGATGGAAGAGGCACGCGAGGTGATTAGAGGAGAGTGTGCCAACAGCTGGAACACAAGAGTTGGTTGAAGCAGCGAGTTGAATATTGGTGCTAATGTCTAAGATCAGCCGGAAGAGGTGGCATTGCCGGGAATGCGGGAGGTCTATGAGATCCAAGAGGCGTCGTCGAGTTTGCGGGAGGACTGTGTGTGGAATGCGAGATGTTTGCGGGATTTAGGGTAGGGTTTTCTGTTCGGGTGTTTTTTGATGGGTGATGGAGGGCTATGATAAAAAGATAGATGACTGTGATTTCAAGATTGGTAGAACTCTGCCTCGGTGGTCTCAAATGTTTTGCTTTATATATATATATATATATATATATATATATATATATATATATATATATATATATATATATATATATATATATATATATATATATATATATATATAAATCAATATACCTATTTGGAAAGCACACAACAATTTTATTTTCAGTCATTGGATTTCCAATGTATCGATTTTGAACTGTTGGATCCGATGGTCTCTAATATATTCGGCTTTCCGTCTCTCAACCCCGATAGAAAGAAGTTTAGGGTTTAGAAAGACGTCGCCCTTCCCGCACGTCTTCTCCTCTAGGTCACGACTTTGCCCGATCTTCCGCTTCGCACCATCCGGATCTCCCGAATCCAGGCCAACATCCTCTCGAGCTAAACTTTTTGTCGGTCCCCCGCCAAAAGCTGTTGTCGTCGCCGTCGCCAGAAGCCACCGCCGCCGCCAGAAGCCGTCGTCGTCGCCAGAAGCCACCGCCGCCGCCAGAAGCCGTCGCCGTCGCCAGAAGCCACCGCAGCTCACCATGCCTTCATCCCGACGAGTCTCCATCGGCAACCCTCATCCAGATCGGCGATCCTCAAAGCAGTGAGGCCACTTCTCATTCAACAGAGATCTCCCCCAAACCAACATCTACTCCTCCTTGAGGTGCAAGTGAAGTGGTCAATGCCTTCATCCCGAAAAAGAAGTTTCGTGTCACTTCTCCGCATCACGGATCTCCCCCAAATCAACATCTACTCCCGCTTGAGATTTCTTCGAGCCATGATGTGGAGAGGTCACATATTTCATTTTGATCAAACCTTTGGATTTTCAATTTCAGATTTTAATTTCTGAGTACAAACACATTTCATTGCTGGGATCATTTTTTGGTGAACCAAAAATTCATTTCAATTGAATGTACTTTCTATAATATATTTGAGAGCCTTCAAACTCAATTGAACTATGAGATTGCTCAGATTTTTTTCTCTTTAAAGTGTTCCTTACTTAATATCTCCAATTTGCAGAGCATTAGACCAAACATCTCCAATCTTCATGAAATTTTTTGTAACCCAGCCAACTACATACATGATGTTCAAAATGATAAATTGAAGACCAGAGATTGCTGCATATTACTCATCAGGTAAAATATTGCATGACCAAATTATTTCTTCCACACAATTTCTACTTGGATTTTTAAAATTCCGTTTCTAACTATGTGAATGAAAACGTACTGAGTATAGTTCAAACACCCATTTCTAAAATTGTATTGAATGCAATTTATATTTCTATTTAACTTTCACTTAATTTCAGATATGATTTATGTTTTCAATTCAATTTTTCATTTTAGTTTTAGAATTCATTTTTTAAATTCAGATTTAATAAATACAGTTTTGACTTCAGTTTTGGTTCAATTTTGAGTTAAGATTTTGTTCAGTTTTGATTTCAGTTTTTGGTTGTCTATAGTTTAATTCCATTTCTGTTTTTCGTTAATGGATAAATTACAATTCAAAAAAATTTTGTTGGTGCGAAAAACATGTGATATGAGAATGGAACATAAATGGAGAAAAGAGTGGATGAACATTGGAAAGAGAAAAGAGTGGAGAAACATTGCAGCATTTGGCCATCACTCGATTAAATTCAATTTTCTACATTATCAGTACGATTATCCTTTAATCAAACACCACTACGATTATCCTTTAATCAAAGACTACGGATGGACTTACGAAAAAGCCACATGTATGTGCTCTTAAGGTGTTTGTCATTTTTTTCCCTATCATAGCAAAGCTACAAAGCTATAATTTGGATGGTTTATCTGGACCATTTGGTTTCATAATAAGTTATTTAGGGATTTGCTCACTTGATGCGTTCTATTTTAGATTATTAATAAAACAAGATGCATTCCATTTTGGAACCAAATGGTCTAGAGAGGATAAAAACAAAGCTATCTTTTTCCTTGGATAGGATTGTAGTCACTTCCTGTATTAAATCTTAACAAATTATTTAGGGACCGTTTGGTTTCATAATAAGTTATTTAGGGATTTGCTCCCTTGATGAGTGCTATTTTAGATTATTAATAAAACAACATGCATTCCATTTTGGAACCAAACGGTCCAGAGAGGATAAAAAACAAAGTTCGTCATTGTCGGATGGGTACTGTCGCGCTTGGCCGTAGGGGCGGAGCCCCGTGTTGGACACTCCTGAAAAATATCGCCGCCCCCGAACAATGTCACTGCCCAAAACATTGTTGCCGCCCCCGAACAATGTCGTTGCCCCGAACATTGTTGCTGCCCACGAATAATGTCACCGCCCACAAATAATGTCGATGCCCACGAACAATGCCGCCGCCCATGGACAATATCGCCGCCCACAACCAATGTCGTCACCCACGACAAATGCTGCTACAACGACTAATATCACCGCCGACGACCAATGTCATTGTCGCCCGCTTGAAGCCCGCAGCGCCGCATCGAGAGCGGGCGAGCCTCGTTCGAAGATGCATATATATATATATATATATATATATATATATATATATACATACTAGTGAGAGACATAGCAACCAATCGCGCCAGTACATTAACCTCGGCATATACGATGCTCCTCCCTTAACAATTAATTAATACAACTTAAAATAAACACAATAATTTTACTATAATGCATTTATTATCATGCATGTTAAATCAACTTTAATAAAGTTGATGAGTTTAATGGTAGCTTTTTTAAAATACTGCTGACATGTCTAATGACATTCTTTCTTAAAAAGATCGTTGACATGTGCAATGATAGCCTACTATAGTATGTGTAAGAGCTCTACTAAAAACTTTTTCTATTTTAAAATTTTCATCATTATTTTTAATTTAGGGATATAGTGTAATTTCATAAACCTGCATTGTTTTTTATTTTCTTGAAATATATTATAATATAAGTTAACTCATTAGAGTAAACGAATAAGGATATATGTGTGTGTGTGTGTGCGAGTGACAGACACGGGCCTCCGTCCTGGGGGCCATTCGGCAGGGGAGCGATATTTGTCGTGGGTGCGATATTTGTCATGTGGGTGTGACATATGTCGTGGGTGCGACATATATAGTGGAGGCGACATTCGTCGTGGCGGCGACATTTATCGTGGGAGCGCCATTCATCGTGGGGGTGACATTCATCGTGGGGGCGGCATTTATTGTGGGTGCGACATATGTCATGGGTGCAACATATGGCAGAGATATTTGTTTGGGCGGCGATGTTTGTCGGGATAGCGACATTTGTCGGGGTGGTGACATTTGTTGTGGCGGCGACATTTGTCGTGGGGGAGATATTTATCGTGGAGGCGACATTTACCATGGGAACGACATTTTTCGGGGCGGTGTCATTTTTCCTGGCGCGACATTTGTCGTTTGGGCGACATTTGTCGTGTGTGCGACATTTGTCGTGGGTGCTACATTTGTCGTGGTTGCGACATTTTTCATGAGGGAAATATTTGCGTTGTGGCGACAATTATCGTGGATGACATTTGTCGAGGCGAGACAGTTATCGTGGGGCGACATTTGTCGTGGATGCGACATTTGTTGTGGGGGCGACATTTGTTGTGGGCGGAATATTTATCGTGGGGAGCAATATTTGTCGTGAGGGGCGACATTTGTGTTGAGGGTAACATTTGTCGTGGATGAGAGAACTTCAAAAAGTCCAAAACGGAAAGTAAAACATGAAAAAAAATATGTTAAAAAACTTATAATTTGAAAATTGATAAGTAATTTAATGTTTATAAATTCAATTTATCGAACACATGTTCATTACAACTCTGATTTTGACTTCGGTCTACTTCAACATTCATTTCCTTTTCTTCGCATGCTCTTGTCCTTCTTTGACTGTACTTGTACTTCATTGTTGAGTCTATGAAGCCTGAAAAACAAATGATTGTTTAGTTATAACATGCAAAATATATAATTTTTTAAACCGATCAACACAGGTGAAATGGAATGAACTAAACTATAGTTTGGTTGCAGTTGATGTCATACCGTATTTATTGTCGTCGTTGTGTCGACCCGATCAAAAATCTCCTTGAAGATCATGTTCTGTGTACACACCCTCATGACCTTTGATAACATACTTTTTGACTAAAACTTTTGTGGATTGTGCTGAAACTCCTTTTGATAAAGCAACATACAATTGTCCATGACTGAAGATGTGATAAAGCAACATACAATTGGAGATGGAAGTTTCATTTAGCATTGGTGATGTGGTGTTCTCCTATTGTTGGTTAGATGGAGTGATGCACTCGATGGAGGCGTTGATGCGTTGTTGACATTGACGATTTTTCCTTTGTCGAGCATTTGTTTTGTCGCGTCTTTGTTAAGGTGACATGTAAATTGATGGTCTTCCTCTTGGTTGTGATGGACGTGGGGCTGAAGGTGATGTTTTGTTTGTTATGTTACTTTTAGTTGTTGCGGAATGCAGTGGATATTCGCTTGTGATGCCGACATCGTGTTGGTTTGTCGTTGACATTGTAAATGAGTTGAAATTTCCTAAAATGATGCAAATCATCCAAAAATAGAACTCTCAAATCCGAATGTATAAATCAATATTTGAGCTATCATATTACACCTTCTGTAAATATCCAAATGATATATCTAAATAGGTGTAAGAGAATTTGAACATTTATCTCACCAAAATGTAGAAAGATTTACTTGAATCCAAGTAATTTTGCCTTCATTTAGTGATATATTAAATATGAGATGAAATTGTGGTAGTGGTGTGTGAAATTAAAAGTAGTAATAAATTAGATTTGGAATGTTTTGAACAGATAATGGATGATTATCTTGCCACATGATTAAAAATTGGTTTAAAAAAGATGATAAATGCTTTCTTAATAACTTAAATTACAATTTGGGAAAACAAAACATCTTTCAGAAGAGATAGATGTCTTGACTTAGGTGCTTTCCAGTCCTGCAAGAATGGACACTAACATTTTATGAAAATGTAAAGATGAAAATCATGTTATTCTATCGAAGAGTGCACTTCACAAATTTCAAGAATTAAAAGATTTTTATAAAGTAATCAGAGCATACATAATTTTTCATAAAGTACGAGAACTTTGTACTGTTGAACAAAGCAGGATCAAAGGGAAATAGAAAAAGTTTTAACTGTGTTTTTCATAAATGGTTATAAATACAGGCTGCACCTCTCAAATACAAAAACAGAGATCGTCAAACGGAAATAGTGATTGTAGGTCGAAAATAAAATTCAAAATCAAAATTGATTTTAAAACAGTAATTGTAAGTCCAAAATAGCCTGACTGAGTGATGGTCTAATGCTGCAATCAAAACTAGACTGTATAATCTAAAACTGCTATGTAAATTGTATATTAAAGACCGAAATATAAAACTTAAATTTAAGAAACTGAATTAATAATTGAAATCTGAAATTTTAATCTGATTTTCAAAACTCAAATCTAAAACTTAAATAAAAAACTGAAATTAAAAATGAAAGTAAAACATGAATCATAACGAAAAATAGAACTGTGATAAAACGATAGACCACCTACATTTGAAATTAAAACTGAACAAAATCTGAAATCAAAAGTAAATTAAAGCTGAAATCAAAACTGTATTTATTAAATTTGAATTTAAAAATGAAATATAAAACTGAATTTAAAACTAGAATTATAAATTGAAATTACATATGAAATTAAGTGAAAAATAAACTGAAATTCAAACTGGATTCAACACGGTTTCAGAAACGGGTGTTTAAAATATACTGAAAACTTTTCAAAAACGAATTCACTAACGTAGTTGAATTAAATCATAAACGAAATCATAAAGGGGAAGTTAGAATGAAATCGAAGAAGAAATCAGAATCTAAGAATATAAAACTTAGGCTGCGTTTGGGGGGACTTATTTTCAGCGGTCAAGCGGTTAAGACCGCATGAACCGGACCTTAATTAAGGTCCGGTTCATGCGGTCGTAACCGCTTGACCGGTGAAAATAAGTCCCCCCAAACGCAGCCTTAGTCTAAAAGGGAATCCTAAATGAAATCAAAAATGAAAAATGTGAAACGAAATCAAAAATGAAAAACCATAAATCAAAATCAAACACAAAATGGAGACCTAGAAGTTAAAGCCTAAATCAAAAACGAAACTAAATGAACTCAAAACCCTAAATCTAACTCAAAAATGGAAAGTTATAATGAAATCGAAAACAAAAAAATATAAATGAACTCAAAAAAATGATAAACGAGAAACCCTAAATGTAAATCAAACACGAAATCAAACACTTTTTAGTTAGAACGGAGTCAAAAAACAATTCCAAAACTGTGGAGGTTGTCGGCGGTGGGAAGGCTGGCCATAGAGGTCGTCGGTTGCAGCCAGATGATTTGCGTCTCCAGTGGTATCGCGAGATTGAGGAGGTTGTCAGCGGTGGGAAGGCTGGCCGTGGAGGTCTTTGGCTGCGGCCACATGATTTGTGGTACAAGACCTCATTTTTTTGCTACGCTACCGGGTCTTATGCTCAGAATCGCCGTTTCGCGGTGACACCTTCGCTCGGGAAGCTCGACACTACGAAACGTCAACAATGTTGGCACAACAGAATCCCAAAGATGCAAAAGCTTATAAAAGAAGACAGAAAATGACAAGTCCACAAAACATATCACATATAAATATATAGCATGAATAACATCATGTCCCAGAATAAAAAGTGTATCGAAAAAGACGAGCAGAAAGGTAAACGGGCTTATGCCTGGTACATCATAATCCTCACTACAAGGTAACTCGCAGAAGCTAATAACACTAAACCCTCACGGAGCCAGAAGCGGGTGCTCCCGTGCTAGACTGGCCCACCTCCATGTGCACCGTGCCCTACTGTTGTTGCCTCTTCGGCTGCTGCCTGTCTCCCATCTGGAGCCCCTGAAAAAAATATGGTCCACCGACCGCCAGTCATAAGACTAAGCCAACTATCATCCCCGCCTCCCCCCACGACTCCTAGTCACCATGCGGGAAGAGGGATAGGGAAGATATTGAGGTGGAGAAGTGTCAAAGCAGATGGCGGCGGACCTAAACTAACAGTGACATCACAGAGCTATAAAGGTGGACAACAGTAATATGATAATACTAAAGCAAGGCTGTAAAGTAAGTAGAGTAAGAGAGCAAACTATATTGAAGAATAACCTTAACTTATATGAATTCTCATGCAAACTTATAAGTCAAGGGGTCTTTTGCAAGGCTCTCATCGTATAAGCTATCTCATACTAGGTTATACGATGGGGTGTCAGGTTTTATGCAAGTATGAGTGTCGTGAAATGTTATGCTGATGAAATGATATGTTCACACAAGTGCAACTAACACACATGACTCTATGCACACGGACCTTTAGTTTCCCCATTTTGGATTTACCTAAACTATCAGGCACCTCGCGTTATGGCCCGACCCTAAAATATTCTTTAAGGTGCAGGGGCCTAATTAGGCATAAAGTAATTTAAGTGGGGTGCAAGAGTCCAACTACCACCTACAACAACCCTAGGGCATTAATCCACCCTAGAAACCCATGGGGTAAACCCCAAGTCCAAACAAGAACTAAACACCCTAAGTCCTTCACAAACCCTAAAAATCTCAATTCAAGGCTTGAACTAGGGAACTAGGGATCAACTACCCTAATCCACCCCGAACTCTAAGAGAGGGTGACCCTACTGACCTTGGGACTCTGGACAGAGCCCCAACCCCTTTGGGTGAGGATTCCTCCATGCCTAAAGAATCCTAAACCCTAAACTCACCCTTAAGGGCCCAAACTTTAGTCACATCAAAACCTAATCAAATCATACTCAAATGGTTTGAGATTTTTACTAGTGACTCATGATGACCTCTAAGACCATCCACCAATATTTTGGGGGTTGGTGAGGTCATTAGATCACTTAATTAAGCTATACATAATTATTAATTTTTTACCAAAACTATATAAAACGTTTCTACAAAAATTTTCATTTTCAGATATGTCCTACGTATAGATATGATTGACTCTCTGCCCAAATTTCAATTCATTTGGACATGTGATTAAGTGGGGGCACTTATTTTAATCTCTAACTATCCCTAAGTATAGACTACACTATTTTGGGTGCTGAGGTCAGACCACTGAACCAAATTAGTTGAAACAAATTTAAAAATAACATAGACCTCAAGGGCTATAACTTTGGTGTTGACCACTTTTTCTGTAGAGACAAAAAAGTATTTTTAAAAAATAGAAACATTTACTAAAATTAATGAGGCAGAAATCAAATAAAAGGAATTAATTAATCCCAAGATTAAATCTGAGGCGACACCAATCTTGGCGTAAATTGTTCGGCAGCTGGTCATCTTCAACCTCCAGCCTATGGCTGAGATTGCCTCATCCTGGAGGCCTTTCCAAGCACTGCCGCCTGCCACCCGGTCATCTCCCCGGCCGGCCACAGCCTCTCCCACCTTCGTTGAGGAGGTGGCTATCGCCAGGAAGCAGCACGGCCGCCGGAGAGGCTGTTTCTGGCAAACCCGAGAGGTGAGAAAAGCCCGAAAAATTTGAGAAAAAGCTCACTTGATCGGGCTCAATTGAGTCTGATATTTCTCCTATTTGATCTAGGATCCTAACACTGAGGGAGAGGGGGAGAAATTGACCTTCTGGGTGGAGTACAGTCGTGCCGATTGTCGAGTCGCCATTTGCGCTGGAGGAGTCGCCGGACTTCTGCAACAGTACTGTGGAAGGACTCGATTTCATCGAGGGAAGAGTGTAAATGACTCCTCTGGGTCTGGGGAGTCTTTTTAAAGAATCAGAATGGGGGGGAGAGGTTTTTTTTCATGGCTCCATTAATGGCTAATGAAGAGGTTTCGTCCATGGGTGGTTACACTGTTCTGGCCATTGAACAGCCACCAAAATGACCCCTGGCCTTCTCTACACTGAATGGGGAATAGAATAAAAGCTTTAGAGATGAAGAGAGGGGCCCTTGGTCACCCTTGGCCATGAATGTTCTTCCTCCCAATTTCTCTCTCCTCTATTAAAGGGCAAGTGGAGCTTTTCTCTCTCCTAGTCACCTTGGCTGAAATTGATGGATTAATTCAGTCAAGTTACACCCCCCAAACCCATCTAGATGATTAAAATGGAGCTAGCCCAAATGGATTTGGGTTTGATCTTGAGTTAGCCTATTTGGGTTTATTTAACTCAAAGGGGGTTAGTGTAACATCCCATGTTACTTCTGGACCCCTCAACTTAGATTGAGTTAGGCATGGGTGAGATTTAAGGAAGACCAACTATGTTTGGCCCTAGGTAGTGGGTGGTAGCCATGTGGGGCCCACTATAGGACCATAGTCAAACTAGGTCAAACCAGCCTAAGAGGGGACCCTAGCCACTCCATGACCCCACCACATTGCCCTAACCCTAAAAACAATCCAAGTGCACCTAGGGCATGCCATTTGGTCAATATTTTGACCCAAGTTGACCAAAGTCAACCTTGGGCTTAAATTGGTCAAACCCACACTCATAAGCCCAATTAGCCTAAGTAGGGCACCCCCTTGACCCAACCCAAGTTGGGTGGTGCCACTAGACCCATTTCCACCAAGTAGGGTCAGCCCACCCACCATGGTTGACCAGGTCAACTCCCCAAGTCAACAAGTCAACAAATTGACCTAAAAGAGTGAAATGAAGACCAAGCCATTTTCCCTTGGACCAAGCGACCAAAATTGGCTCATAGCCAGCCCAAGTGAACAAGACCAGTCCTACCCCTCTAAATCAGGAGAGAGACTACATGCAAGGGGGTAAAAGTGGGATTTTAAGGGTAGGAGGAGAGAGAAAATGAAGGAGAGGAAATGGTGGCCACATGGCCACCCCATCAGATGGTTTTAGCTGCCCAAAACCAGGTGGCCGACCTCCCCTCTCCATTTCCAGCAGAAAACCAGGGCTGTGAGCCACTTGGCAGCTGGGCGGAGCAAACAAAGCTCAAACCGAGCTCACATAGGAAATACATCCCATATACTCCACCTCAGTCCAAATAGACCTCACCAACAGCTTCAGGAGACAGAAGGGAGTGGAAATCGAGTGCTTAATCATGGAGAATGGTGGAGAATCGAGTTTTCTGGGTGGAGCTCGCCGGCGCACCACCACCACGGCGAACCGCCGCCTGACCCGCAGCCAAGCCTCAATTCAGGTGTGTTTCTCCTCGCCTCTTCCCGTACTAGGTTTCTAGATCAACCTAGGGAGATATCGGGCTCAATCGAGCCCGATGCCATGAGAGAAAATGGAGAAAACCGAGCCTTTTTCTTCTTGCTCGGGTTCGCCGGAGGAGCCAACTCCGGCGGCCCCACCGCCGGGAAACTCTAGCCCCCACCTTAACGAACGTGGTGGCGATATCCGCCGGCGGTGGTGGTGGCTCAGCTGGCCGGAAAATGCCAGCCAACATCGTCCAGGAAGATGCAATCGTGGCCGTCAAACCATCGGGGACGATGAACCGATTCCGTCGGTTTTAGCTTTAATATTCGTGCAATAGATTTAAATAATTTAATTAATATTTGATGAATAGTGAAATCTCTATCACATTATTACAGCCACCTTGCATGTTAATTTTAGGCCTCTTAGAGGCATTTCCAGAACTTAGACTCTTAAAAAAAATTGTAGCCAAGGGTCTTATCTTTACTTTGCCATCCTAAACATGTGATATGGTGTAGTGTACAGTCCTGTAGGACATTTGTCCTAGGACTGGTCCTAGGGTAGGGCAGAAATTAAATTGGATGCCCAGGTCAAACCATTAGTCACCATGGCCCCACATTTTGGGCACATGCATGATTATGGCATACGTAGCCCCTGCCAAAATTTACTAATTGTTAAAAAACATTTTCCTATAGTTTTTGCCAAAATATCAAAATACAAATAAATGAAATATAAGGAGTTCTACACCTCCCCAGGGTCCCAAATCTTGGTGGTAGGTCAGTGGGGACATCCTTGGTGCATGATAAAATTTTCAGCACCTTAGATTCACTGCATGTTGGAGAATCCACTTGCATGTGTTAGCTTATGTTATGCCTTGGTGTGCAATTAGCAAAAATGCAAATATAGTGTATTTAACCCAATGGTGACATGCAAAGGTCTTGGAATTATTTACAGTGGTTCATTAGGGTAAATTTCATCCCTCAAATTAATCATGGAATTTTTGGAATCAAAAATTCCATTTATTGGAATTTATTTTAAATATAGCTATTTTGGAAATAAAATTGGAAAATAGGTTTTCCTCAAGTAAAAATCCTACAATTTTTCCAAGGCATAGATAATGTCACATTTGACTTAGGAAAAATATGATCCCTCTGTTTTGAGGAACGTTTGGAGTAGAAATCTTAAATTGCCCATTTTACCCTTATCTTATTAATTCTTGAAATGATGGATATATACCTCTGAAAAATTTGGAATTTATTCTACTGCTATAAAATTGTATTATTAGTTTTGCATAAATTTCTCAGAATTAATGGATGCATTGTTAGTTGTTAGTTTAATACAATGGCATTTTTGGTAAATATGTTATAATGGAATTTTATAGGCCATTACACAATAAATGCTGATGATACTCTGTCAATACTCATAAATTAGTGCTCTAAAAGTTCTGTAATTTTCCTGGAATTTTGGATTTCATAATGCCTATACTTCATTTGGAAAAATGGAATTTGTGTGAAATTGATATTAAATAGGAAATGGGAATGAATAATTTAAGGAAAATTATGAAACTCTGTAGGCAGCAATATTTTATCAATATACATCTCATGAAAAGTTCTCTAGGTCAGTGGATATTTAATCATACTACTTCATGTGTAAAATGACCTAGCGTTTAAAGTAAAAGATTTAATTAAAGGACTATTTGGCCAAGAAAAATTATGAGAATTCATAGGGTAGTTTCCTTAGTGCATACCACCCTAGGATAAATATTTAGAGGCAAGATGCCTTAAGGTTTGGAAGATCGCATTTTTAGGGTAACCATAGGACACGGTCTACATATATCACAAATAGGTCTTGCCTTAGGGGTTACCAGGGGATTGATTATCGGCAGAAATAAGAGAGTTCAACATGAACAACCCTGGTGGGTAGAGTTGTCTTAGTGAGGGATCAGAAGTGCAAGTCTTAGTTAGCAACTGGAGTGGGGGTCGGCGGAAGACCGTCGGTTTCCCGGTAACACCTTAAGTCACTAGGGTTGTACTAGAGCAATAAGGAGAGCTGGGGAGATACATGGGTAGCCATCAACTAAAATAAATATCCTTGCGAAAGGGAATGCTGGGCGTAATCCCAACACAGTTCCTAGTGCCCCTTGAAAGCCCTTCACAGGGAATACCGGGGGCAGTCCTGGGATTAACCTTAAATCTCTAAGTATAATAACCCGTAGACAAGAGTAGTTTAATAGGTTAGGACATTGTTGTACCTTCTCGCCCGTGTAGGGTTGGAGAGATTCATGGTATATGCTCACCCGTATGGGGTTTGAGGGAGTTGGTATAAAGGCACTAATGTGCGATCTCACCCGTTTTGGGGTTTGAGGGAGTTGGTATAAAGGCACTAATGTGCGTTCTCACCCGGGTTTGGGTTTGAGGGATTCAGGACGGGTTTGGTCCTGCGAGCGGGAGGCTCGGTATGAATTACTTGCATGTGCATAAATATCGTGGCGGGGCATGCGGTACTGGCCGTTCGTCACACCGATGACAGTACGGTGCACCAGGCGGTTGTGAGAGTTAGAGGGGCCAGTGGGTTGTTTTACACTGCGGTCTGGAGGACGATCCCCGATAACACACATCCGACCCAACAAGACTGACGGGTTTGTCAGCAAAGTACGTACGCGAGACTCTAGAGTGCACCTTGGACGTGTACAGAGGCGTATGAGAGGGGTCTAAGGCTTGGTAGTGTGCATACCGGTCTAGAAGCGGAGACGCCCGCTCCGCTGCTGCCGTAGCCACAGCGGTGGTACCCGAGAGTGATGCTAGCTCTCAAAAAGTGGGAACTAAAGGTCTGTGATCACAGAGTCGTTGTGTGTGAGTTGCACTTGCCTGCGCATAAAATTGCATCATATCATTCATTCATATTAGGTCATACGCTTCATAGATCATTATCATATAAATTAGTATGGTCTCTTTTATATGATAAGTTAAATTTCCTAGAAACCCTAACTTATATATTTGTATGGGCATTTATATAAGTTTGGGTACGTTTGTGATGATAGCATAGTGGTAGTTTAGTTTATTTACTTGTTCATATTACTGTTCTTTACTTTCCTTTACTGCACTGCTCTTACTTATTACTTGTACCGTACTTAGAACTGCTAGCGTAGAACTACTTTACTTATTACAACTCTAGTTAGATACTGTCACCTGCTTCCACTTTGCTACCCCTTTTGTTGTCCTCCGCTTCATCCTCCCGCTCGGTGCCTAGGAGCTGCGGGGCGAGGTGCGGAGGAAACGACTTAGTATTTTTGACTAATGGTCGGTGACCAACTATTTTTAGGAGCCCGGGGAGATGGAGCACCAGCACGTCGAGGAGACAGGACATGAGAAGCAGATACCGCATCAGCAGGCTACTACCACTACTGTGCGTCCTCAGGTGGGACGAGATCTGATGTTCTAGTATAGCTTCCGCATTTATTATTTTGTGAGAGAGTGATTTTGATGTACTGGGCATAAGCCCTTTTTACTCTTTCATTTGTACTCTTCTGTGGACTATAGTGATGTACTTTTCATTTCATTTATATGATTGTACTATGTGGCTTGTTGACTGATGGTTTTATATACAGTTTTACTTCTTTTTTCTCATATTGGACTACAGGTTAAATGATCATACTAGCCGGCAGCATCGACGTGTTGCGGTGTCGACTAACCCGTGAGTTAGTGCCACCGTAAGACGGCGGTTCTGGGCATAAGATCTGGTAGCCCTCCTTGGTAAGGGGGAGGGGGGTCTTACAAACTGGTATCACTTGAACAACGATCATATGAGAAAGAAGTCCACAACATGGGACCACCCCCGCCCGAGCATTAGTTTGCGGACAAACTATGCAGCGGAAGCAGTGGTGTGCCCATGTACAAAAGTCACATAAATGGTCCACAAAGTACAATGAGTTAGGCCAGTTTTGTTTTAACCTTACCTTTATGCAACCTCCACAGGTCGCCGCGCCGCAAAATGTGGCTCCTCCCCCTCCAGCTGCCACTCCATTCCTACATACGGAGATGGGGCAGACCTTGACGGCGATTCTGGATGCCTTCAGAGCCCAGCAAGTCCCGGCTCCACAGCCAAATCCGTGCATTCAAGAGCCTGTCCCCACCGACGTACCGTGGGACAGAGGATGCGGTGAAGACGGAAGAATGGCTGGAGGCCATACATGAGATCTTAGCAGGCATCAACTGCCCAGTCGGCGAGGCAGTACCTCTAGCCACCTCTGTGCTGGAGGCTCATGCAAAGAGATGGTGGAAATCAGTCCGGGAGTCTACTTATGCGGACTTTGAGCTGTCAGAGATATCATGGGAGGAGTTTGGCGATGTGTTTCTGGAGCACTTCGTCTCTGCCACGGACAGAGATGCCTTGGAGGAGAGGTTTTTGAACCTCAAACAGGGGACTAGATCGGTGATAGAGTATCAGAGAGAGTTCTCTCATTTGGCCAGGTTCGCAGGGATTCAGGATACCAATGATAGGAGGTATGCCAAGAGATTTTACCGGGGCCTCAGGGACGATTTGAGGCAGGCCCTGCTATTCATTTCCCATGGCACATCTAGGCAGATCATCGAGATGGCGAAGAAGCTGGAGGCTGACCAGCTGATGGTGCGAGCCGGAGGGAAGAGACCATTCGAGTGGTCGACATCAGGAGAGAGCAGTAGGGGCTCTCAGAGAGGCAGGACCATCGGATACAGGAAGGGTGGGGGACGTCGTCGTCCCAACTTCAGGCAGGAGCAGGGGCCTCCTCCAGCATTGGCTCCCCCACCTCTACAGATGCATGATCCGAGGAGACAGGATGACTGAGGCCACCGACAAGTGGTTTGTTAAGGATACCGCCAGCCCGGGCACATCAGGTCGGAGTGCCCGCACCGATTCCATCCCCCTCCTCCTCCTCCACCTCCAGTGGCCCCAGTACAGCAGGGCCGAGGACGAGGCCGAGGACGAGGCCGAGGTCGGGGATATCACAGCAGGAGACGCGAGCAGGAGCAGATATATGCCTTGGACCTCACAGAGCCGAGGAATCCCGAGGAGGTTATCACAGGTACTTAAAGTTAATTATGAATTTTCTTGGATTTTCAATGATATATATATAGTACCTGGAACTATAGGATAACAATTAACTTTCACATAAACAAACCTCAGGAATAGTTATGATCAGCGGCAAGCCCGCTCATACTCTCTTCGACATGGGTACTTCACACTCGTTCGTATCCGAGGCCTTCATCGACGGACTCGAAGGCGTGGAGAGGTTTCCTGGACTAGAGATGAGGGTGCGTCTACCCGATGGGTCGGAGCTGCGGACCACTGCACATTATGATATGGAGGCCGAGATTGGCGACAAGGCATTTGAGGCGCCGGCAACTATTCTGAAGCTGCAGGACTTTGACTTGATCTTGGGCATGGCCTGGTTGCATCGGAACCATGCCCAGATAGATTGTCCGTCCAGGAGGATCACGCTAAGGCATGGCGACTCTCATGTTATCGTTGAAGGTATCCAGCCTATCTGCCACCTACTGTTATCTGTTGTACAGGCTATGAAGGCCCATGAGCAGGGTGAAGAAGTTTATCTTGTCTGCTTCGAGATGGTGGGAGCAGAGACGACTATCTCAGAGATTCCGGTGGTCCAGGATTTCTCCGACGTATTCTCGGAGAAATTGCCCGGGCTACCACCTGCTAGAGACTTGGATTTAAGGATTCAGCTAGTACCAGGAGCGAGGCCGGTGTCCCGGGCACCCTACAGGATGGCTCCCAGGGAGTTAGCAGAGTTCAAGACTCAACTACAGGAGCTAGTCGAGTCAGGATTTGTGCGGCCCAGCTCATCGGCATGGGGAGCGCCAGTTCTCTTTGTGAAGAAGAAGGACGGATCACTGTGACTGTGCATAGATTACCGGGAGCTGAACCGGTTAACGGTCCGCAACACCTATCCTCTGCCTCGGATAGATGAGTTATTTGACCAGCTACAGGGAGCCTTCTGGTTCTCCAAGCTAGATTTGCGATCCGGCTACTACCAGCTCCGTATCAGGGAAGAGGACGTACCGAAGACGGCATTCAGTTCACGTTATGGATTATATGAGTTCACGGTGATGACTTTTGGGCTCACGAATGCTCCTGCCGCATTCATGAGTCTAATGAACCGTGTATTCGAGCCTTTCCTAGACCGCTTCGTGATTGTATTCATCGACGACATCCTTGTATATTCTCGGACTCAGGAGGAGCATACGGAGCACCTGGCACAGGTCCTGCAGAGGCTGAGGGAGACCCAGATGTACGCAAAATTTTCGAAGTGCCAGTTCTGGTTGCAGGAGGTGGCTTTCCTGGGGCACACGATCAGTGGGGCTGGGTTAGCAGTGGACCCAGCCAAGATAGAGACAGTGAGGGATTGGCCACGGCCGAAGACCACATCTGACATCTGCAGTTTCTTGGGGCTAGCAGGGTTTTATCGCAAGTTCGTGGAGGGGTTCTCGAGGATAGCACTCCCCCTCACGTCTTTGACAAAGAAGGACACAGATTTTGTTTGGACAGAGCGGTGTGAGACGGCTTTTCAGGAGCTGAAGGACCTGTTGGGTATTGTATCCACAATGTACCTGATTTGAAGAAGCCCCTGGACAAGCTAAGGTCAATAGACAATGTATTTGATAAAATCTTTCAAGTTGTACTTGCAGTTATTTCACGCTAAGTGCACACCAATGTCAGGGTGCAGTAGGTCAATATACACGGGTCTGCACGACGTAATCCCTCGTTGAGCAGATCAGTGTGTTGTCCTACGTGTACTCTCTCTATTGGAGTGCACTTACTTTCAAGTACAGGGCCGTGTTTATGCAAGAGAAGACAAGGAGCAAGGATGGGTCAAGGAGCAGCTCTCGGGTGGAAAGACGAAAATTTGTCCAAGTATAATTCGACGAGAATCACCAAGTGATTCTCGCCGATTCGGCGAGAATCACTAGTGATTCTCGCCGAATCGTCGAGAATCATTAGTGATTCTCGTCGACTCTTTCCGGCTACCTCAAAACGGTGCCAAGTAAGATTCGGCGAGAATCACTAGTGATTCTCGCCGAACCCATCGCAGAGCAGGTCATGAATACCAAGTTATATTCGTTGAGAATCAAAAAGTGATTCGGCGAGAATCACTAGTGATTCTCGCCGAATCGTCGAGAATCACTAACTGATTCTCGCCGATTCGTCGAGAATCATCTGCGATTCTCGCCGATTTTTACTTAGCGATTTCTCTGGAAGCTGCTGGACCGGATTCTGCCGCTGGCACTATTTTGAACCAGATTTCCGGTTTCTACTTGTGGGTCCCACAACGGTCATTTTGAAAGCATCTACAGTATATATATACGGGTATTTTGAACGGAATACGGACACAGAAAAGAAGCCGAGCACGATCTAACCCTAAAATCGCGAATCTGCTCCGCCGCCGCTGTCGCCGCTCGCGCTAGTTGGTCGCCGCTGTTGATCGCGTTTCTTCCCGATCTCCGGCGACAGAAGCTTAGCCAAGCTTAGAGTCTCACGCGTCTATCCAGAGATCCCTTGTCTCTCGATTTGTTGATCGGGAAAAACTTCCCCATCCGAATCGATCGAGACGACCGATTCTCGTGTGACCGTTGGTAGACCTAGCTAGCTTCGCTACGAAGTTTGGATCTCTAAAGAACAGCAGCCGCACATCGTCGCCGCCGCCGATCCCGTGAACCTAGTCGCCACCCTTCTTGCTACCGCCGGTTCCGGGGAGATCCTCTCTAAGAGAGACCAAGGTTGTGGACTCTTTGTAGACTTCAAGATCACGTCGTCAACGAAGAGGGAGACCGTAGTCTCCTCACGTAGTTTGTATTTCTTGTACATTCTATTTTACTTTTGTTATAAAGGAACGTTGGTTCCGTGTTGTAAGGGTTGGGTGCAACCCGGTTTGTGGGAGTGTTGACTCCTACGTGTGGAAGGGTTCCTTCCGATAGTGCAGGGATTGGATTTCAATCCCGTTGGAGAAGAGACCGAGTCGTCCCTGGTTGGGAGATAGGTCGAAGGGGGAAAGTGGATGTACCCAAGTCGGGGAACCACTATAAATAGCTTGTGTACTCTGGTGTGCTGTGTTGTTTTATTTTCGTGTGCAGGTACAATTTAAAATTCCGAAAAAGCGCTGCACGTCACCTATTCCCCCCCCCCCCCATAGGTGAACATAGTTGACACTAGGTGGACTTTCAAGTGGTATCAGAGCGAGGTTGCTCATCAAAAAGGCTAACACCTTGAGTTGAATCCGGCCACTAGTATCAAGAAGAAGACAACAGCTACAATGGACGGGATCAAGTACACAGGCAAGATCCCAGTGTGCACCAGGCTCAACTTTCCTATCTGGAAGGAAAGGATCAGGTTCTACATGGAAGCTGTTGATCCTCGACTCTTCATGATCGTGGAGGAGGGACCTTATGTCCCCACTAAGGCCTCCACCATTGATCCTACCCAGAAAGTGCCAAAGAAACTTTCTGAAATGGACAAGGACGAGATGGTGCTAGTAGGACTTGACAAGAAGGCGCGAAACATTCTGGTCAGCGCGGTTGATGACTCAATGATGCAAAACTTCAGCAACTGCAGGACAACACAGGAGATCTGGCAGTGCCTGATCATCCTAATGGAGGGCACGGATGAAGTGAGGGATAATCGGAGATCCCTCCTGAACCAGAAATATGAGGCCTTCAGACAAGGGCCTAAGGAAGAGATCGGAGTCACCTACGAGAACTTCCTCAAGATCGTCAATGCCCTCAAAGGATACGGTAGAGTGTTCACTAATGGTGAACTCAATGATAAATTCCTTAGGTCCCTCACTAAGGAATGGGACACAAAGATCTGCGCCATCCGAGAGTTTGGCAGGCTAGCTGAGACTGACCCGCAAATTCTATTTGGGAAGCTGATGTCCTATGAGCTTCAGCTGAACACCAGGAAAGCAGAAGAAGAAGCAGAGAAGGCTGCAGCCAAAGAAAAGACTGTGGCTCTAAAGGCCAGTCACTCCAGAAAAGGCAATGGTGTGGTTTCATACTGTGCCAGGAAAAAGGATGAGGAGGAGGACTCCGAGCCATGCTCCTCCAGCTGAGAGCTGTCGGAGGAGGATTTCTCCCTCATCACTCGAGAGTTCAAGAAGTTCCTCAAGATGAGGAATCAAAGAAAGAGAGACGGCTCCTCCTCCAGGCATCAGAAGAAAAAATATTCTTCTGACAGGTATGCTTCTAGACCGAACAAACATCGCTCCTCTGACATTATTTGCTTTGGATGCAATAAGCCAGGACACGTCGTGGCCGACTGCTATCAAGGCAAGAGAGAAAAAGGGAAAGAAGAGGAGCACAAATCTTCGAGAGATAAGAAGAAAGAACGGAGCTACATCGCCAAAAGGCCAAAGACACTGAGTGAGTCTGATTCCTCAGACTCCAGTGATGATGAGGAAGCCTAATTAGGGCTGGTGGGTCGCTCCGACTCAGAAGGAGAATGCCCCCCATTTACTGGGAAGGTAAAAGCTCACACTCCTCTCTCCGACTCCGACTCTGATCCTGAGTCTCAGGATGATGAACCTGAGGATAGCCCTTCAGCCCGTGAAGCGGAGCTACTCGAGAAATATGAGCTTCTGCTCAACACTTTCGAGGAGTGCCGTAAGAGACTGAAGGCTGAGAAGAAGGAAGTGAAATTCCTTAAGGGTGAGTGTGTATCCCTAAGGGAAGAGGTCACTAGCTTGATTTCTCTCCGACAGGAGCACCTCGACCTAACTTCAAAGCATTCAGAGTCTTTAAAGCTCCTTGATCTTAAGCAGGAGGAAGTCGATAAGTTGGAAGAACAACTTGCGGCAGAAAGGAAGATCGTCAAGAGCTTCTCTATGCCAAAAACAGTTCTTCCAGTCGTTGATACCTTCTCTGCTCAGGCCAAAGGAGCTGGCTTGGGGCATGTAGGGGTATCTGGTTCCTCATCCAGGAGAAACAGGAACCAGAGGAAGAATAAGGCCGCCAAGAAGGCCTCTGCTGATGAAAAGGGTAAGGCTCCTCTTAGTCCTGTTGCGTTCAGAAAGCCTAGCTTCCCTTGCAACCAACATGACTTTGAATCAACCTTTGTTCATCATTTCCGGCCCTCGGTTGCAAAGCCAAAGAGCCGATATGATGGTTGGACCTTTCCCCGGAACTTCGGTGAGAGTGCCCTCAAGGCACCTTATGAGGAAATCCACATGGGAAATTATGGTCAATTCTCTAACGGCCATAATGGAAAGCAGGCACCAAAAGCCAAGCCTGCTATACAGAAGGTGATGAAGTCATGTGACTGCTGTCACCATGAGGCCTCCACCTCCAGATCCAAGGCCCCAGCTGTACCCACCGTTCCCAGGGTAAGGCAGGAGCCTAGGAAGAGGTACAACAGATTCGACTGTTGGTGCTGTGGCAAAGTCGGTCACTTTGCCATGGATTGTTGTTTAAACCAAGGCATTACGAGACTCCCTATGTTAGCAATGCGAGGCCGACCACTCGTAGGGTTAACCAACCGAGGGGGAGTGTGCTAACCAGGAATCTAGGACCCAAGTTCGATTGGGTTCCTAAGGCAAATTAATTTTGTTTTGCAGGAATGTCCAAAGGCCACCAAAATGCCGATCTGGTATTTGGACAGTAGATGCTCCCGGCATATGACTGGGACAAGAAGCCTGCTGCGTGATTACACTACAGTCGAGAATGGACCCAAAGTCATCTTTGGAGGGTCAGATCGAGGAGTCACCAGAGGTTACAGTATGATTTCCAACGGTATAATCTCTATCACCGACGTGGCTTATGTTGAAGGGTTAAACCATAACCTGATCAGTGTAAGTCAGTTATGTGACAAAGGTTATGACGTTAAGTTCTGCAAGGATAAATGTCTGATAATTTCACGTACCTCATCTGAGACGGTATTATCAGGCATTAGGAGCAGAAATATCTTCTGCTTAGATTTTCTCAGTTTAGATTCATCTACCCTCGTATGCCTTGTGGCAAGAGGCAGTGCATCTCTTTGTGACCAGTGGCACAAGAGATTGGCTCATATTAATTTCAAGACAATTAGTATGCTGTTTTCTAAGAACTTAGTAAGGGATGCTCCCAGTATCAGGTGCATCAAAGATAGCCCCTGTCCTGCATGCCAGATGGGAAAACAGACTCGGGCTACCTTTAAGAGCATTGCAGACAAAGACTCTTCCCGATGTCTTTACCTTTTACATATGGACTTGTTTGGTCCAATGCAAGTTTATAGCTTGGGAGGCAAGTCCTATATGCTAGTGATAGTTGATGATCATTCTCGGTTTACATGGGTGTTCTTTTTGAAACGAAAGTCAGATACGTTTGACATCTTCACTAGTTTTGTCAAGCAGGTTCAGAACGAATTTAAATGCTCAGTGGTCAAAATCAGAAGTGACCATGGAACAGAATTCGAATCTGGTGCTATGACAGAACTTTGTGAAGAACAAGGGATCTTTCATGAGTTTTCCTCCCCGCGCACTCCTCAGCAAAATGGAGTTGCGGAGAGGAGAAATAGAACTCTCATTGAAGCCTGCACGACAATGTTGAAAGACGCTTCTCTCCCGGAATACTTCTGGGCAGAGGCTGTCAATACCGCTTGTCATGTACAAAACCGAGCATTGATCAACAAGCATCATCGTAAGACGCCTTACGAGCTATTGAAAGGCAGGAAACCAACCATGTCCTACTTGAGAATTTTTGGTTGCAGATGCTATGTACTGAATAATGGGAAGTACCCGCGTACTAAATTTGGTGAAAAATGCTTCGAAGGCATATTCATGGGCTATAGTTCCCACAGTCGGGCATATAGGGTCTTCAATAAGAAAACCCTAGTGCTAGAAGAATCAATAAATGTTGTATTTGATGAAGGAAGTTTGCTTAACAACAATTCTTCCAGTGGTATTCTTGAAGATGCAGGTGCACGACTTGAACAGCTGAGTCTGGATGAGACCGCTAAAGATGACACTCCTAAGTACGTCAAAGTTTCCACCACCACGTCATCTGAAAATGTTGAAGATCAAAATGAAACAAATCTCTTAGTAGAAGGAGAAGCCCAAGAAGTAGTCGAAGCTCCAGACGCCAGACTTCTAGAGCTCCGACACGTGAGGGATCATCCTAGAGATCAGATCATCGGAGATCCTCGTGTCGGTGTCAGAACTCAAAGAGGTACTATTAACGAAGTATTGCATCTCAGCTTCCTGTCACAGGTTGAGCCAAAGAAGTTCGACGAGGCGAACAAGGATGCGGCATGGATTCTAGCCATGCAAGATGAACTACATCAATTCGAACGTTGCAACGTTTGGACGCTAGTTCCCAGACCATACAAGCAGAATGTGATTGGCACCAAGTGGATCTTCAGAAACAAGCTGGATGAACATGGTGTCATCATAAAGAACAAGGCAAGGCTGGTGGCTCAAGGGTACAGACAGGAGGAGGGGATTGACTTCGACCAGACCTTCGCACCAGTAGCAAGGCTTGAGGCAATCAGATTGTTCCTGGCGTATGCTTCGCACAAAGGATTCACAGTTTATCAAATGGATGTGAAATCAGCATTCCTGAATAGAGACCTGAAAGAGGAAGTATACGTCGCTCAACCCCCAGGTTTTGTCGATCCTACTTTTCTCAATCATGTCTATTTTCTTAATAAAGCTTTATATGGGTTAAAACAAGCTCCATGAGCTTGGTATGAGACTTTATCTAGTTTTCTTCTTGAGAACAAGTTCTCTAGAGGTAAAATAGATAAAACATTGTTTCTCAGGGAAGTCAAAGGCAAGATTTTGCTGGTGCAAATCTATGTCGATGACATAATATTCGGCTCAACGGACAACAATCTTCGCAAAAAGTTTTCTAAACTTATGCAAGGAAAGTTTGAAATGAGCAGTATGGGAGAGCTCAAGTATTTCTTGGGACTTCAAGTGAAACAGTCTGAGGATGGAATCTTCATCTCTCAGACGAAGTTCACAAATGAACTTCTTAAGAAATTCGGTATGGAGAGTGCAACCTCTATGAGGACTCCAATGGGATCCACTATGTCTCTGGATAAGGATGAGAAAGGTAAACCTTTCGATGAAACCAAATACAGAAGCATCATTGGATCCCTGCTCTATCTTACTGCCAGTAGACCGGATATCATGTTCTCCACATGTGTCTGTGCTAGATATCAGATGAACACTAAGGAATCTCACTATGTCGCTGCAAAGCGAATTCTAAGATACCTTAAAGGTACTCCCAATCTTGGCTTGTGGTACCCGAGAAACAATGATGTCGAGCTAATAGGTTTTTCAGATGCTGATTTTACAGGGAGTAGGGATGATAGGAAAAGCACATCCGGGACGTGTCAATTCCTCGGACGAAGGCTTGTCTCATGGAATAGCAAGAAACAGAATTGTGTTGCAACCTCCACAGCATAGTCTGAGTACATCTCGGCGGGCAGCTGTTGCGCACAACTCCTATGGATCAGAAACCAGTTAGCCGACTACAACCTTCAGTTCAAGGAAGTTCCCATGTACTGCGACTCCTCCAGTGCGATTGCAATTGCCAACAACCCGGTATCGCACAGCAGAACGAAGCATATTGAAGTGCGCTACCACTTCATTCGGGAGCACGTGGAGAACAAGTACATTTCTCTCTGTTATGTCCCCACGGACAAGCAGATTGCAGATATATTCACAAAGCCCTTAGACGAAGCCAAGTTCAGTCTCTTCAAAACTGAATTGGGAATGCTAAATTATGAGGAATGAAGTCTACCGAAGCTCCAGGATCATGCATCTAGAGGGAGCCTCTGCAAGGTACTCAAGTTGAGCCCAGGCGCAAGAACTGAGGGGGAGCAAGGTACTCAAGTATGAGCACAGGTTCAAGAACTGAGGGGGAGCAAGGGGACAAATACTACAGACCCCGATTTGCAGAAGCCGAAAAGGAGGAGATTACCCTCTCGGCTAAGGCTATGGTGGCTCCAAGCTTGCTCCCAAGAAATTGGTATTGGTAATGGATAACTCACTCAACTCAATTTCAAGTTTATGGTTTTCATTCCCATATGCTCTATTCACCTTAGCTTGTAGGGTTTAGGATTCTTCAAATAGGGGGAGATTGTTGGGTATTGTATCCACAATGTACCTGATTTGAAGAAGCCCCTGGACAAGCTAAGGTCAATAGACAATGTATTTGATAAAATCTTTCAAGTTGTACTTGCAGTTATTTCACGCTAAGTGCACACCAATGTCAGGGTGCAGTAGGTCAATATACACGGGTCTGCACGACGTAATCCCTCGTTGAGCAGATCAGTGTGTTGGCCTACGTGTACTCTCTCTATTGGAGTGCACTTACTTTCAAGTACAGGGCCGTGTTTATGCAACAGAAGACAAGGAGCAAGGATGGGTCAAGGAGCAGCTCTCGGGTGGAAAGACGAAAATTCGTCCAAGTATAATTCGACGAGAATCACCAAGTGATTCTCGCCGATTCGGCGAGAATCACTAGTGATTCTCGCCGAATCATCGAGAATCATTAGTGATTCTCGCCGACTCTTTCCGGCTACCTCAAAATGGTGTCAAGTAAGATTCGGCGAGAATCACTAGTGATTCTCGCCGAACCCATCGCAGAGCAGGTCATGAATACCAAGTTATATTCGTTGAGAATCAAAAAGTGATTCGGCGAGAATCACTAGTGATTCTCGCCAAATCGTCGAGAATCACTAACTGATTCTCGCCGATTCGTCGAGAATCATCTGCGATTCTCGCCGATTTTTACTTAGCGATTTCTCTGGAAGCTGCTGGACCGGATTCTGCCGCTGGCACTATTTTGAACCAGATTTCGGGTTTCTACTTGTGGGTCCCACAACGGTCATTTTGAAAGCATCTATAGTATATATATATACGGGTATTTTGAACGGAATACGGACACAGAAAAGAAGCCGAGCACGATCTAACCCTAAAATCGCGAATCTGCTCCGCCGCCGCCGTCGCCGCTCGCGCTAGTTGGTCGCCGCTGTTGATCGCGTTTCTTCCCGATCTCCGATGACAGAAGCTTAGCCAAGCTTAGAGTCTCACGCGTCTATCCAGAGATCCCTTGTCTCTCGATTTGTTGATCGGGAAAAACTTCCCCGTCCGAATCGATCGAGACGACCGATCCTCGTGTGACCGTTGGTAGACCTAGCTAGCTTCGCTACGAAGTTTGGATCTCTAAAGAACAGCAGCCGCACATCGTCGTCGCCGCCGATCCCGTGAACCTAGCCGCCGCCCTTCTTGTCGCCGCTGGTTCCGGGGAGATCCTCTCCAAGAGAGATCAAGGTTGTGGACTCTTTGTAGACTTCAAGATCACGTCGTCAACGAAGAGGGACACCGTAGTCTCCTCACGTAGTTTGTATTTCTTGTACATTCTATTTTACTTTTGTTGTAAAGGAACGTTGGTTCCGTGTTGTAAGGGTTGGGTGCAACCCGGTTTGTGGGAGTGTTGACTCCTACGTGTGGAAGGGTTCCTTCCGATAGTGCAAGGATTGGATTTCAATCCCGTTGGAGAAGAGACCGAGTCGTCCCTGGTTGGGAGATAGGTCGAAGGGGGAAAGTGGATGTACCCAAGTCGGGGAACCACTATAAATAGCTTGTGTACTCTGTTGTGCTGTGTTGTTTTATTTTCGTGTGCAGGTACAATTTAAAATTCCGCAAAAACGCTGCACGTCACCTATTCCCCCCCCCCCCATAGGTGAACATAGTTGACACTAGGTGGACTTTCAGGACCGACTCATCTCATCCCCCATCCTTGCGCTTCCATCCGGGAGCGAAGGATTCCAGATATACACGGATGCCTCTTATCAGGGGATGGGTGCAGTCCTGATGCAGCATGGACATGTTATTGCTTATGCTTCGAGACAGTTGAAGAAGCATGAGCATAACTATCCAGTACATGACCTAGAGCTTGGGGCTGTGGTTTTCGCCCTAAAGATATGGAGGCATTACTTATACGGGATTCATTGTGACATCTTCTCATATCACAAGAATCTCAAGTATATCGATACACAGAAGGACCTAAACCTGAGACAGAGGAGGTGGCTGGAGTTCCTCTGTGATTATGACTACAAGATCCACTATCATCTGGGAAAAGCGAACACGGTAGCGGATGCTTTGAGCAGGAGGGCCGGCACTTCTGGACCGGAGCCCCGTTTGATGTCTATAGAGCTGCTACAGATGATGGAGGACATGCACATTACCATGGTGTCCGAGACTGAGCCAGTCGTATATAGAGAGTATTTGAGCTCAGTGATCAGTGACGATGATATACAGGAGCGCATCCGAGCACATCAGAGGCTGGATGCTGCGTTACAGCCGATTTTCAGTGCCCTAGAGAGGGGCAAGGTCGAGGACTACATGCTACAGGATGATCTTCTTCGGTTCCGGGGGCGCATCTACATACCAGCAGGGGGCAGTATCCGGTATGACATACTCCGAGAGGCACATTGCTCGAGATATTCAGTGCACCCCGGCATCACCAAGATGTGGGCAGATTTGCGGAGGTCTATGTATTGGCCAGGGATGAAGAGGGAGATCACGGATTTTGTGACCCATTGCAAGACCTGCCAGCGTGTGAAGGCAGAATGCAAGAGCCCGGGAGGTTTACTACAGTCACTGCCAGTTCCAGAATTGAAGTTCAAGGACATTGTTATGGACTTTGTACACGGATTGCCTCGCTCCCACTCTGGGCATGATTCTATATGGGTTATAGTGGATAGATTGACCAAGGTAGCGCGGTTTATTCCAGTTCGAAAGGATGCCCCAGTTGCAGTTCTGGTGAGATTATTTGTGGAGCAGTACGTCAGATATCGTGGCATCCCCAGGACTATTGTTTCGGACCGTGATGGTCGGTTCACTTCGAGCGAGTGGAGGGCCGTGCATGCTTACTTGGGATCTCGGCTTACTTTTAGTACCGCCTTCCATCCGCAGACCGACGGAAAGACCGAGCGGACCATCCGGACCATGGAGGACCTGCTCAGACTATGCATATTGGATACGGGGAAGCCTTGGGAGAGGCTGCTACCATTGATTGAGTTCTCGTATAATAACAGCCACCAGGCTAGCATCAAGATGGCTCCATACGAGGCACTTTATGGGAGGAGGTGGCGGACACCGCTATCATGGGTTCAGGATGTGGATACCAGGGCTCTTGGATCTGATTATATAGAGGACACTGAGGCTCAGATTCGATTGATCAGAGATCGGCTACTAGAGGCCCAGAGCAGGCAGGCAAAGTATTATGATGCTCGGCACCGGAAGGTGGAGTTCCAGGTTGGAGACAGGGTATTCTTGAAGATACGTCCAGTACACGGTGTCTCTCGGGTGCGGAGGCACAAGAAGCTCAGTCCATGATACATGGGGCCATACCTGATCCTGGAGCGGATCTGCCCCTTGGCTTACCGACTGCGGCTGCCACCGGAGTTGGGTGCATTACATGACGTCTTTCATGTCTCTTCCTTGCGAAGAGCTCTCCTTCGGCCGGAGCAGCACATTACTACTACAGCCGGACCGGTAGAGCCTGACAGATCAGTGAGATTGGAACCGATCCGGATTGACGATACAGCCATCCGAGTGTTGCGGAAGAAGAACGTCCCTCTTGTGAAGGTGTTGTGGTCCAACCATGGACGGGAGGAGCACACTTGGGAGCCGAATGATCTGATGCTGGAGCAACACCCGGAGCTATTCGCATCAGGTACTTTTAAGTTATGTCTTTAAATTTCTTGATGATTCTTGCAAATAGAACCCCGTAGACCCGAACTTAAATTTCGGAGACGAAATTATTTTCTTGCTTATTGGAGTTTGTAACATCCCATGTTACTTCTGGACCCCTCAACTTAGATTGGGTTAGGCATGGGTGAGATTTAAGGAAGACCAACTATGTTTGGCCCTAGGTAGTGGGTGGTAGCCATGTGGGGCCCACTATAGGACCATAGTCAAACTAGGTCAAACCAGCCTAAGAGGGGACCCTAGCCACTCCATGACCCCACCTGTAACACCCCCTATCCGTCGCATGGCATATAGCAGTAGGTCCGGCCGGGGCCCGACGCCATATACCACAGACAGACCGGGTGGTTACGTATGGAAACCATCCAACCAATCTCAACGTCCTACACAGAGCATTCTAGCGGAAGCAGTTTATAAAAGAGGTTGTAAACAAGAACCCAGCATTAGAGCACAAATGTCCACTAGTACGAAAATAGGAATGTTATTACAAAATACTCAAAACAAGCCTTAAGGCCATACAAAATGTTTCACTTGAATATTACATGTTTTACAAACCACGGCACGCAGGCCGGTCATACATGAATAAAGCAGTAAACACTTCTACTTGGGCCTTCGAGGGCCAGCTTCGCAAAAAGGGCTTTAGCCCGCTATTGACCGCTTGGTCCAGCTGCACCTTCAAGCAACAAACCACCGCACGGTGGCAAAATAAGGCAACGGTCAGCAATGCTGACCAAATTATAACGATCCCGCCCCCAACTCGGGGCGGCGATGCTCCTTCCCTGCATTTCATTAGCATAAGCGAGCCATACATATAACCATAGCCATTTCATCACAGACGTTGGCACGTACGGCCACACGTCCCGTGCACTCAGGGCACATTCTCGGTGAACCGGTCGATGTCACGTCAATTAAAGCCATTAACATTCCGGACTCACCACCGCCACTTAGACGGCCAAACCTATGAGCAATTTGTCTTCCTGGCCTGGGTCACGACAATTCAAGCCATTGACCGCCGAAGACTCACATCTATGCCAACGGTAAGTGCCACGTAACCTTAGGTCTCTTTAACCGAACGACATAAAGCGGGTACGGTTCCATCTAACCCGTGCTCACATCGCAACGACACTTTAAGCCATTTGCGCGGGTCAAACTTCCTCTGAGTCCCATTCTACCGCAAGACACATAACCCCGTTATGTTCAAGTTGGCTCTCAGGCCACCAAGTTGGCAAGATCTCGTATCCGCACAGTTTTCCGGGTGCACCTTTGGGTTAGTCCCCAAGGCTCCCTGCTGCAATCTACCGCGTAGAAAACCCGAAAAACAAACCATAGCACGGAGTCTTCTCCGGCCTTATGCAATGCAATATCACCGATCCAGACTAACATGTTCGGGTAGGCTTCACACATCATGCCTACGTCCGTTCTCGCATACGGACTCTAAACAACGGGGACTTTACATATCTACCTGAAGGAATGCCTCCAACTCTCCGCAAACTCGCGAAAGCGGGCTTCCTATGCTAAGAAAGAGAGCGACTCATGCTCAAGATGAGGATCGTTACCCTTGAGTTCCTCTTTGGCGCCATCGAAAAGTAATCGGATAGAAATCACCGCACTTGCGTTGCCTCCGTGGATCCGGAGTCGGCTTGCGATTCAGAGCTCCGAAGCTCCTCCAATGGCGGATCTAGCTCTTCTTCTTCCCTTAGCTCTCCTCTCTCTCCAAGAACTTAGAAAGAGAACAAGTGAAGAAAAGTGAAGGTTTTCCAAGTCAACTCACGGGTATATCCCTTCAGGAACATCCCCCAGCCGTTGGATCTCAACCTAAGGAAACGAACGGCTTTGATTCGGGGCTGAAATGCCCAATCTGGGCCGAACACGGCCTGGCACACGCCCGTGTCCATGGCCGTGTGCCGCATTCGCCGTCAAAATCGAATCTCCTGGACCCTCACACGGGTATCGAACACGCCCGTGTTCTAGCTGACACGCCCGTGTTCCAGCTGACACGGCCGTGAGGCCGGCCGTGTACCCCATGATTTTTCCCCCATTTTCAACCCGAGCACTGCACGGGTTCTAGGACACGCCCGTGTCCTTGCCCGTATCACATTGACACGCCTGGACCCCAGGCCGTGTACACGGGACATTTCGTCGAGGGAAGATCGACGAATTGATGACACGGCCTTGGACACGCCCGTGTCCTAGGCCGTGTTCCTTGTCTCGACGATCGTCGAGTGAATCTCGACGACTCCCCGGGACGATCGTCGACACGGGTCGACACGCCCTGCGACACGCCCGTGTCGCAGGCCGTATGCCCATTCTCGACGAATCGTCGAGTATAACTCGACGACTTCACGGCTAAGTGTCGACACGGGTCGACACGCCCGTGTCGCAGGCCGTGTGCCCATTCTCGACGAATCGTCGAGTATAACTCGACGACTTCGCGGCTAAGTGTCGACACACGCTTGACACGCCCTGGGACACGCCCGTGTCCCAGGCCGTGTGCCTTCTGCCAGAACCCATACTGGCCCAAAACGTCCCCCTTTGCTCCTTTGAGTTTCGGGGCGTTACAACTCTCCCCCTCTTAAAAGAATTTCGGCCACGAAATTAAATAAAGGAAAGACATGTACAAAACCAAAATTTGTACCTGAGCGGAACAACTCCGGATATTCGTCAAGCATTGTCTGCTCTCTCTCCCAGGAGAGCTCCTCACGACCGCAATTGTCCCACCGGACCTTGACCATCCTGATCTCTTTATTGCGTAGCCGCTTGACCTCCGAGTCCTCAATCCGCACGGGCTTGACTTTTGTCGTTAGCCCACTTTCCACCGGCACTTGATCGACCGCGATCACTTGCGTAGGCTCTTGCACCGCCTTCCGAAGCACCGAAATGTGGAATACATCGTGTAAACCACTAAGCTCCACTGAGAGCTTCAACCGATAGGCCGCTTCACCAACTCGCTCCAGAACCTCGAACGGTCCAAGGTATCTTGGGCTTAGCTTTTTCAATCGCCGCACCCGCGAGACACCCTTGAATGGCTTGATCTTCAAGTATACATAATCGCCCACAGCGAACTCCACGTCCCTGTGCTTGGCATTATAGTACTTTGCTTGTCGGTCCTGAGCGATGAGCAACCTCTCCCGAATCGTTCTCACCAAAGAAGTAGCATCCTCCACTTCCGATCGCTTATACAACTTTGACTCACCCGTTTCTAACCAAGACAACGGCGTGCGACATCTTCTACCATATAGGGCCTCGAAGGGCGCCATCTGAATACTCGCTTGGTAGCTGTTGTTGTATGCGAACTCCACCAAATAAAGGTGGTCTTCCCATTGCTTTCCAAAATCCAAGACACACATGCGAAGCATGTCTTCCATGGTTCTATTGACCCTCTCGGTCTGCCCATCCGTTTGCGGATGGAAGGCTGTGCTAAACTTCAGCTTTGTTCCCAACATTTGCTGCACCAGCCTCCAATCATTGGACGTGAACCGCCCATCTCGGTCACTCACGATGCTGCGGGGCACACCATGAAGCCGTACTATATTATCCACATAAAGCTTTGTCAGCTTCTCCACCGGATCATCCTTCCTATGTGGAATAAAATGCGACACCTTCGTTAATCGATCAACAACCACCCAAATGGCGTCGTTTCCCTTTTGCGACCTTGGCAAACCGTGCACAAAGTCCATAGAGATGTCGTCGAATTTCCACTCCGGAATAGGCAAGGACTTAAGAAATCCTCCCGGCTTTTGGCACTCCGCCTTTACCAAGGCGCAGGTTTGGCACTTCGCTACGTATAGCGCCACATCCTTTTTCAAACCCGGCCACCAAAACAGTTTCTTCACATCACGGTACATCTCTGTGCTCCCCGGGTGAATCGAGTACTTGGTATGGTGTGCCTCGTACAACAACTCCACCCGTAAATTGCCCACACTTGGGACGCACAGACGACCGTCTTTCCGAAGCAATCCGTCCTCCACGACGAATTGGGAATTTGACCCATCCAGAGCCTCTATCATGAACTGCTTCATATGAGCATCCATATCCAAAGCCTGCCGAATACGATCAGCCAGGTCATATTGGACTTCAGTCCAATGCAGAACTGGTTCAGCACTTGATTGTCTGTCCACACAAACAATCTCCAACGCCTCCAACTCCCGCACCAACCGCTCATCGTGCACCGATAGCCAATTGGCTTGAGCTGGGGCTCGGCGACTCAACGCGTCCGCAACCGCATTCCCTTTGCCAGGCACGTAGTGGATCTTGAATGTATAGTCCCCCAGGAACTCCATCCACATACGCTGCCGCATATTCAGATCCTTCTGATCAATTAGATACTTTAGGCTCTTGTGATCGGTGTAGATATCAATCTTCACACCGTACAAATAGTGTCTCCACAGCTTCAAGGCAAAAATCACGGCCGCTAACTCCAAGTCATGGACCGGATAATTCCTCTCGTGCACTTTTAGTTGTCTTGAGCCATAAGCTATCACGCTTCCGTGCTGCAGTAGCACGCAACCCAAACCGCTGCCTGAAGCATCGCTATATATCTCATAGCCTTCGGTTCCACATGGCGAACTCAGCACAGGCGCCGTGGCCAACCGACACTTCAGTTCCTCAAAAGCTCGCGCGCACTCCGGCGTCCAAACGAACTTATGCTCCTTCCTCGTCAAAGTAGTGAGAGGTAACGTTATCCGCGAGAAGTTCTCTACGAATCGCCTATAATAACCGGCAAGCCCCAAAAAGCTCCGGACTTCTGCTATAGTAGCGAGCTCAGGCCACTCTCGTATCGCAACAATCTTCGCCGGATCTACAGCAATACCCTCTCCACTCACTATATGCCCGAGGAACGCAACTGAGGATAGCCAAAACTCGCACTTCGAGAACTTGGCATACAACTGATTTCTCCTTAGCGTCTCCAACACCAAATGAAGATACTTGAAGTGATCTTCCTCACTTTGCGAGTACACCAAAATATCGTCGATGAAGACGATCACAAAATGGTCCAAGTACTCCCTGAACGTCCTGTTCATCAAATCCATGAATACTGACGGCGCATTAGTCAGCCCAAACGGCATGACCGTAAACTCATAATGCCCGTACCTCGTACTAAACGCTGTCTTTGGGATATCACTCTCCCTTATCCGCAGCTGATAGTACCCAGCCTTGAGATCCAACTTCGAGTACACCGTCGACCCTGTTGAAATTTGTGAAGTGGAAGTGGGTGACGGGACAGGCCGCGCGGCCTGTGGCGGACAGCTTTGGCGGACTGGGCGGACTGGGCGGACTGAGGTTTGCGGCCTGGTGAAAAGTCTGGTGGAAGCCGGCTGTGTTCTGAGCGGGTTGTTGCATGGAGTCCGCGGTTTGGTGCGGCCTGGTATCTGCGGATAGAGAGGCTTGCGGACTGGTGCATTGCTCAGTGGCCGCGGGTGCAAGCTTACGCTGTTGGCGGGTTGGTTCGAGTTCGCGGGAAGCCTTGCGGACTGGTGTGTCCGCGGTTTGGGCTGTTGCGGACTGGGCCTTGAGCTTGGCTGAGGCCTTGTCGAGCTCAGGTGTTACAGCAGGTCTTGCTGTGGAGACCGGTTGGCGGACTGGTGTTTGGAGTCCGGGAGGTAGCTGCTGTGTTGGACAAGTGCGAGGAGCTCGCGGACTGGTTGCGGTCTGTGCTAGGGTGTTTGGCGGACGGGACTTTGTGTCCGCCATGCTCGCACTGGCCCTTGATGGTTTTGGACTTGGTCACACATTGTGCCAAGTTCATGGTGTCCGCCGTATCCGCGAAGTCCGCTGTGACCGGGCGGACTGTTGCTGTTTGCCTTTGGTCGTGGACTTGTGGCGGATTGAGGCGTGAGTCTTGCGGACTGCCTCGGGTTGGTGCGGACAGCCATTGAATAGGGTTTGCTGTCCTGAAGCAGTTGGAGCTTTGCGGGCTGGTGCCTTGTCCGCTTAGCTTAGGCGGACTGGAGAGGGTTCGTCAACGGTTGCCTTGCTCCTGGCGGTTTCCTTGGTATCCGGCTAAGTCCATGCGGACTCAGCGGACGGTGGTTGTGTTCGTGCGGACTGAGGGTGGTGTCGCTACCTCTTGGGCGGTGACCACACTCCTCACCTTGCCTATAAATAGGACCCTCCCGGCACATCTACAGTAACCTAAGTAACGTGAGTGAACAGTAAATTGGGTTGGGCGAGTGCTGCGGTCTGTGTTTTCCAGTCCGCGCGGCCTCGCGGCTTCGGCGGACTCCGTGGTATTCGGCGGATTGCAGCATAGCTTGGGCGAGCTCAGCGGTCTCGGCGGTCTTGGCGACCTCGCGGTCTCGGCGGACTGGAGTGCTGTCCGCCCGGCTTGTTTTTTGGTTCTTTCTGTTTACAGCTGTAATACTAGCGAAATCATGTCTCGCTATGTATGCCTCGGATTGTAAAGAAGTGAATGCATAATAAGACCTTCTTGTGCTTCCATTGTTTTGTTGGGTGCAACCTCTAGTCCTTGGGTTTTCTGCAGGTTCAGCGTGCAAACTGGGTAGTTCCGAAGATATTAATTTGGTGTTTGGGCTATCTTGCTGACCACGTTGAGAAAATTTAACATGGTATCAAAGCCAGGTTTCTGAGGTTGCGGAGGTTCAGTTGCGTGAGCGGAGGTCAACCAGCGTTGTTACTCAGTGATTGAGTGGTGATCAACATGTGTTGTTGCTCGGAGCTGCTGAAGGGTACCAACAGGTGGTTGCAATGGAAGGAAGCTTAGCAAGAGGTCTTGGCATTGAACTCTTAACGCCGACTAACTATAAAAAGTGGAAGTCGTGCATGAAGAGTTATCTTCTGGGCGAGGAGCTGTGGGAAGTTGTCGGTGGAGACGACAGACAGGAAGTAACTGCTGCTTTCGGTACTGCTGAGCAGGTGAGGCTCTGGAGAAGAACTAATGCTAAGGCAGAGTTCGTTCTGAAGAGAGCTGTCTCTCCGGAACTGTTTGATCACATCATTGGATGTGAGTCGGCTGCTGATATTTGGACAACCATTGATGAGTTGTTCAATAGGAAGAATGTGGCGCGGCTGCAGTTCCTGGAGAATGAGTTGGCCAGGGCAACTCAGGGAGACCTTTCCATCTCCAAGTACTTCTTAAAGATGAAGAGCTTGTGTGCTGAGCTGTCGGCACTGGATCCTGATGAGCCTATCTCTGAGGCAAAGATGAAGAGGCACATTATCCGTGGCTTGCGGAAGGAGTATGTGGCCTTTGTTACATCTGTTCAAGGGTGGGCTACTCAGCCGTCGTTGCTGGAGCTGGAGAATCTGCTTGCCTCGCAGGAGAGCTTAGCAAGGCAGATGGCTGGAGTGAATCTGAATCAGGAAGGCAGCGAGGCTCTCTTCTCAGGCAAGAAGAAGGGATGGGAAGGGAAGAAGAAGAAAAAGGTGCAGGCCGCTGTTGAGAAGGAGACTTCAACTTCGTATCCGTCGGAGAGGATCAATGCTCCTAAGGACTGGAAGAAGAATCTGAAGTGCTACCGGTGTCATAAGCGAGGGCACTTCAAGCGGGACTGCAAGGTCAAACTGCAGCCTGGGCATGCTGCGGGAAAGGAGGAAGCTTGCTCGCAAAGTGAAGAAGCAGAATGGGGAGGAGCTTTCATGACGGGCACTTGTGTCCGGGCCTTATCTGCTGAGGACTTCAACAGCGAGTGGATCGTCGACTCCGGGTGTGGTCATCACCTCACCGGAGACAAGTCGAAGTTCACCTCCATGCAGGCTTACTCAGGTAATGAAGCTATTATCACTGCTGATAATATTGTTTATGCAGTAGAGTAGGAGGGGGTCGTGTCTTTGGGTAGTGATCAAGGGCCACTCACGTTAAGGAGTGTGTATCACGTGCCGGGCATGAAGAAGAACCTCTTCTCGGTGACCAATGCAGTGGACGCTGGGTATCACGTTCTGTTTGGGCCAACAGACGTGAGGTTCCTTCGCAACGTATCAGCGGTAAAGGCTGATGTTGCTCATGTTGGGAGGAGGGTGAAGAACTTGTTTGTTCTTTCCACCAGTGCCTATGTTGATAGGATGAGGGCCAATGATAGTGCGGCTATCTGGCATGAGAGGCTGGGGCATGTTGGCATGGACAAGCTAAAGGCAATGGCGAGTAGAAGTCTGGTGAGGGGGTTGCCGATGTTGTCCTCCTTTGGTGATGGGCATGTTTGTGCGGGCTGTCAATACGGTAAGGCACATCGCCTTCCGTTTGATAAATCTCAAACAAGGAGCAAGAAACCATTGGAGTGTATTCATGGCTACCTGATGGGACCGACTGTTACTGCCAGCCTTGGTGGAAGCAAATACATGCTTGTTTTGGTTGATGACTACTCAAGGTATACTTGGGTGTACTTCTTAAAGGAGAAGTCGGAAGCCTTCCATTTGTTCGTGGAGTTCAAGGAGTTGGTAGAAGGCCGGCTTGGCTTGCGGATTAAGAAGTTTAGAACTGATAACGGGGGGGAGTTTGTCTCTTTCGAGTTTTCTAACTTCTGCAGGAAGCACGGGATCCAACGGGAGCTTACATGTGCTCACACTCCACAACAAAATGGGGTAGCGGAGCGGAAGATCCGTCATTTGACGGAAACCTGCAAATGCTGGCTGCATGCGAAAGATATCCCGAGGTCCTTTTGGGCGGAGGGAATGTCTTGTGCTGCTTATGTTATCAACCGGATGCCACTCAGCCCTATCAACATGAAGACTCCTGTTGAGCTGTTGCTGAAGGAGAAGCCGAGTGTTGGACACCTTCGGGTGTTCGGTTCAACTTGCTACGTGCATGTCCCGGATGCTTCACGGACAAAGCTGGATGCGAAGGCAAGGAAACTTGTCTTTGTTGGCTATGATGAGCGGAAGAAGGGATGGAAGTGCATGGACCCTGTGACGAAGAAGTTCGTGGTGTCAAGAGACGTTGTCTTTGTCGAGCTGACGTCATATGGAGGTGGCTCGGTGGAGCTTACCGGAAGTAGCAAGGTTGAGGAAGCACCGGTGGAGGCTGCTGAAGGCTTGGAAGAGGAGCTTGCTGTTTCACCAGCAGCTCCTGTTGCTTCGAACTCCGAGGCTGAGCCTTCTGGCTCAGGAAGCAGGGGGAGCACTGCTCAATGCTTGCCCCAGGTAGGAGTGGAGCCTGAAGAAGCAACGGAAGCCGTGAGCAAGGAGCTGTGTCTTCGGAGATCGAAGAGGGTGGTTAAGCCACCGGCTCGGTACTGTGATGGGAATGCAGTGAGCTTTGTCTCCTGCTTCTTTGCAGGTCCTCTGGATGAGCGAGAGCCTGAAAACTTCAACGAGGCCACTGGAGTGAAGGAGTGGGATGATGCCATGAAGGAAGAGATTGATGCTCTGAAGAAGAATGAAACCTGGGACCTTGTGCCCAAGGTTGATGGCGTTACTCCGGTTACTTGCAAGTGGGTGTATAAGTTGAAGAAGAAGGCTGATGGGAGCATTGATCGGTTCAAGGCTCGCCTGGTCGCAAGAGGATTCTCACAACAGTATGGAGAAGACTATGAGGAGACATTTAGTCCAGTTGCGAAGATGACATCTGTAAGAGTGGTGATCGCCTTGGCTGCTAGCAAGGGATGGAGGTTGTGGCAACTCGATGTGAAGAATGCCTTTCTTTACGGAGAGATTGATAAGGACATCTTCATGGATCAGCCGCTTGGTTTTGTCTCTGAAAAGCATCCGGACTATGTCTGCAAACTCAGGAAGGCTCTCTATGGGTTGAAGCAAGCTCCTCGAGCGTGGTATGGGAAGATTGCAGAGTACTTGCAATTCTGTGGATACCTGGCTTCTAACTCAGACTCAAGCTTGTTCGTCAAGAAGAAGGGAGAGCTAAGAGTCTTGGTCCTGCTGTATGTGGATGATATGATCATCACAGGGAATTCGGAGGAGGAAGTAGCAAGGCTCAGGGCTGAGCTTGCTATACGCTTCGAGATGAAAGACTTGGGAGAGTTGCATCACTTTCTTGGTCTGGAAGTGGAGAGGAAGGAGTGCGGGATTCTCATTAGCCAGAAAGGGTATGCTGATCGTATTGTGAAGCGGTTTGGCATGGGCAAAGGGAAGAAGTGCTCTACTCCACTGGAATCTGGGCTGAAGCTTCGACGGGATGAGGGAAGGGTTCTTCATGATCCCTTGGTGTTCAGGGCTCTTGTTGGGAGCTTGATTTACCTGACGATTACAAGGCCGGATATAGCTTATGTTGTTGGCCGAGTAAGTCGGTATATGGCTGAACCAAGGCAATCTCATCTAGTGGCGGCAAAGGGGATTCTGAAGTATGTCAAGGTGACTTCTGAGATGGGACTCCTCTATGGAAGGGATGCGGAGTTTGCGTTGCTCGGGTACACGGATGCTGACTATGGCAGTGATTCGGATGATCGAAGGTCTACTTCGGGTTATGTGTTCACTTGCGGTTCAGTTAGCATCTCGTGGTGTAGCAAGAAGCAGGACTCGGTGTCGGTTTCAACCACGGAGGCGGAGTATAAGGCTTCGGCCTTGGCTGCTCGGGAAGCCGTTTGGTTGAGGAGGCTTATAGAGGATGTCCATGAAGAAGTGCAAGGGCCTACTTTACTCCGGGGTGACAATGAGAGTGCTCTCAAGCTGGTTAACAATCCAGTGTGTCACGCCAGGACCAAGCATATAGAGATTGATCACCACTTCATCAGGGAGAAGGTGTTGGAGGGGTCTCTGCTGGTCGGGCATGTTCGGAGTGAAGATAATCTTGCTGACATCTTCACGAAGCCGCTGTCGAAGGGGCCCTTTGAACGCTTGCGCAGCTTGCTGGGCTTGGTCACCACTTCTCACTTCAAGGGGGAGTGTTGAAATTTGTGAAGTGGAAGTGGGTGACGGGACAGGCCGCGCGGCCTGTGGCGGACAGCTTTGGCGGACTGGGCGGACTGGGCGGACTGAGGTTTGCGGCCTGGTGAAAAGTCTGGTGGAAGCCGGCTGTGTTCTGAGCGGGTTGTTGCATGGAGTCCGCGGTTTGGTGCGGCCTGGTATCTGCGGATAGAGAGGCTTGCGGACTGGTGCATTGCTCAGTGGCCGCGGGTGCAAGCTTACGCTGTTGGCGGGTTGGTTCGAGTTCGCGGGAAAACTTGCGGACTGGTGTGTCCGCGGTTTGGGCTGTTGCGGACTGGGCCTTGAGCTTGGCTGAGGCCTTGTCGAGCTCAGGTGTTACAGCAGGTCTTGCTGTGGAGACCGGTTGGCGGACTGGTGTTTGGAGTCCAAGAGGTAGCTGCTGTGTTGGACAAGTGCGAGGAGCTCGCGGACTGGTTGCGGTCTGTGCTAGGGTGTTTGGCGGACGGGACTTTGTGTCCGCCATGCTCGCACTGGCCCTTGATGGTTTTGGACTTGGTCACACATTGTGCCAAGTTCATGGTGTCCGCCGTATCCGCGAAGTCCGCTGTGACCGGGCGGACTGTTGCTGTTTGCCTTTGGTCGTGGACTTGTGGCGGATTGAGGTGTGAGTCTTGCGGACTGCCTCGGGTTGGTGCGGACAGCCATTGAAGAGGGTTTGCTGTCCTGAAGTAGTTGGAGCTTTGCGGGTTGGTGCCTTGTCCGCTTAACTTAGGCGGACTGGAGAGGGTTCGTCAACGGTTGTCTTGCTCCTGGCGGTTTCCTTGGTATCCGGCTAAGTCCATGCGGACTCAGCGGACGATGGTTGTGTTCGCGTGGACTGAGGGTGGTGTCGCTATCTCTTGGGCGGTGACCACACTCCTCACCTTGCCTATAAATAGGACCCCCCTGGCACATCTACAGTAACCTAAGTAACGTGAGTGAACAGTAAATTGGGTTGGGCGAGTGCTGCGGTCTGTGTTTTCCAGTCCGCGCGGATTGTTTCAGGCTGACGGTTTGCTGTGTGCAGGTCGCGCGGATAACTTCAAGGAGCCAGGAGCTTGGCTTTGACTTCGGTCAGTGCTTGGAAGTGTGCGGTCTCTGCGGACTCAACAGGAGGTCGCTCTGCGGCTTGTCAGTTCTGTTTCAACTTTCCCAGCTTCAATAACTTGTCCGCCGGCTTCAGGCGGGTAGGGGAGTTCCTCAGTTCAGGTTCAGCAGGAGGCGAATAACGGTCTGTCCGCGCGGCCTCGCGGCTTCGGCGGACTCCGTGGTATTCGGCAGATTGCAGCATAGCTTGGGCGAGCTCAGCGGTCTCGGCGGTCTCGGCGACCTCGCGGTCTCGGCGGACTGGAGTGCTGTCCGCCCGGCTTGTTTTTTGGTTCTTTCTGTTTACAGCTGTAATACTAGCGAAATCATGTCTCGCTATGTATGCCTCGGATTGTAAAGAAGTGAATGCATAATAAGACCTTCTTGTGCTTCCATTGTTTTGTTGGGTGCAACCTCTAGTCCTTGGGTTTTCCGCAGGTTCAGCGTGCAAACTGGGTAGTTCCGAAGATATTAATTTGGTGTTTGGGCTATCTTGCTGACCACGTTGAGAAAATTTAACAGACCCGACTAACTGATCAAAGAGATCATCAATCCGGGGGACCGGGTACTTGTTCTTCTCCGTCAGCTTGTTTAGCTCCCGATAATCAATACATAGCCTCAAGCTTCCGTCCTTCTTCTTAACAAAGAGGACCAGTGCGCTCCAAGGCGAAGAACTCGGGCGCACATACCCTTTCTCCAACAACTCTTGCAGTTGAACTTTCAGCTCCGCCATTTCCTTAGGCGCTAGCCGATACGGAGATCGTGACACAGGCTTTGCACCTGGCACTAGCTCGATCGTAAAATCTATCTCCCGCTGAGGCGGGGCTCCAGGAAGATTTGCGGGGAACACATCAGGGTATTCCGATACCACTGAAATACAATCCAACGCGGGCTTCGGCTTTGCAACCTCCACTAGTGTAAAGAACAGTTCTGCTCCAGCACGAACCTCCTTCACCACCTGAAGAGCAGACATCAACGTCTTGCTCGACCCCTTTAAGCCCGTAAAAGTCGTCTCATGACTCGCTCCCAGCTTAACTTCCTTGCTACCGTAATCTATGTGGGCCTGCTGCTCCGAGAGCCAGTCCATGCCAAATATGACGTCGAACTCCACTAACGGAAGTAAAGACGCTCGCAGGTCGAACTCCTGCTCCCCAATACGAATCTTAACATCGCAGATCCTATCCGCTCGCATCGAACACCCATTGGGCAACAACACATCCAACTTATCCTTCGCCATCGAGGAAAGGACCCCGATGCGTAATATAAATCCTTCGGACAAGAAGGAGTGTGAGGCTCCCGTATCGAAGAGTGCTCGTGCTGGATTTTCACAAATCAATACAAATCCTAAACAAGTAGTGGTATGGTAACATGTGCATAACAAGCATATAAAGAAATTGACTTGCTATAAATTAAATCGTACCTGTCACCACATCAGCTTGTTTAATGGCCTCCTGTTGGCCAAGATTGTAGACCCTTGGTTGGGCCGGAGCATAATGGGATGCGGTCGACTCCACCGCCTTTCCCTTCTCTTCATAAGTGGCTCCCGGCCTCCTCTCGGACTTAGGACGTCCGCTCCAACAATCACGGGCAAAGTGTCCCGTCTTTCCACATGTAAAGCACGCGCCCGGTGTCCGACTCGTAGTCGCCCCAGAAGCGCCAGAAGGAGCTGGTCCCGAAGTCCTATGCTTCTTGAAAGCCCTCCGATAGCCGGACTTTGAAGTAGTCGGCACTTTAAACTCAGATTTTCTATCACCCAAGCCTTTCTTCGCTTGCACGTTCTTCATGTCCTTCTCCAAGGACCGGGCAGTATTGACCAAGGTTAAGAAACCCTGCGTCATCGGCCCCGAGAGTAGCAATCTCAACTCGTCTCTCAACCCTTCGTAGAAGCGATTAGTCTTGCGCTCCTCATCCATGATGGTGGAGCTAGCATAACGACTCAACCGCGTAAACTCGTGGAGATATTCATCCACGCTCCTCTCACCCTGCACCAACTTCAGGAACTCATTCTCCATTGAAATCCTCTGAGTAGAAGGGAGGTATCTTGCTAAGAACAATCCCGAGAACTCTTCCATCGGAACGTCTATCAGTTGTCTACCTCTCAAATGATGCAGCTCCAATCCTTCCCACCACATCCTCGCTTCACCGTCCAGCAGGAACGTAGCGATGGTGGTCATTTGCCACTCCTCCGTCTTCGTCGCTGTCATGACTCTCTTCACCCTGGAGAGCCAGTCTTCAGCCTGAGATAGGGTTCCCAACCCCGAGAATAACGGAGGGTTAAAGCTCATTACATGCTTTAGCTGCCTCTCAGTTGCTCTCCTTGGCACTACCGGTTCTATAACCACTTGCTCCACCCTCCTCGGCTCAGCCTCTTGAAGAGGTACTTGCTCCATCACAGGAGCGGGCTGCTGCGCTTGCCTTCCAGGCTGCGCATTAATCACGGCCAACACCGCTTCAGCCACCAATCGTATATTTTTAGCCGACATAGGTGTTGCAGGAGCAACATCCGGTGCACTACTAGCCTCAGAAACTCGGCGTTCTGACGGCCCAACACCACTTCTGGTCACCTATAGTGGTACAAAACACCGTTAAGCGACCAAATAGTATTGCAAACAGCAATTATAGGAACACGCAGGTTCCTCAAACACGAATATTTCCATTACTAAGTGGACATTCATGGGTTCTTTTACCATTATAACGATGACGCACGCAATGTGCTCACCACCCCTTAAAAAGAATTCGGCCACGAATTCAGTTTAAGCCCGACCAAAACCAGTAGTCTGATACCAAATTGTAACACCCCCTATCCGTCGCATGGCATATAGCAGTAGGTCCGGCCGGGGCCCGACGCCATATACCACAGACAGACCGGGTGGTTACGTATGGAAACCATCCAACCAATCTCAACATCCTACACAGAGCATTCTAGCGGAAGCAGTTTATAAAAGAGGTTGTAAACAAGAACCCAGCATTAGAGCACGAATGTCCACTAGTACGAAAATAGGAATGTTATTACAAAATACTCAAAACAAGCCTTAAGGCCATACAAAATGTTTCACTTGAATATTACATGTTTTACAAACCACGGCACGCAGGCCGGTCATACATGAATAAAGCAGTAAACACTTCTACTTGGGCCTTCGAGGGCCAGCTTCGCAAAAAGGGCTTTAGCCCGCTATTGACCGCTTGGTCCAGCTGCACCTTCAAGCAACAAACCACCGCACGGTGGCAAAACAAGGCAACGGTCAGCAATGCTGACCAAATTATAACGATCCCGCCCCCAACTCGGGGCGGCGATGCTCCTTCCCTGCATTTCATTAGCATAAGCGAGCCATACATATAACCATAGCCATTTCATCACAGACGTTGGCTCGTACGGCCACACGTCCCGTGCACTCAGGGCACATTCTCGGTGAACCGGTCGATGTCACGTCAATTAAAGCCATTAACATTCCGGACTCACCACCGCCACTTAGACGGCCAAACCTATGAGCAATTTGTCTTCCTGGCCTAGGTCACGACAATTCAAGCCATTGACCGCCGAAGACTCACATCTATGCCAACGGTAAGTGCCACGTAACCTTAGGTCTCTTTAATCGAACGACATAAAGCGGGTACGGTTCCATCTAACCCGTGCTCACATCGCAACGACACTTTAAGCCATTTGCGCGGGTCAAACTTCCTCCGAGTCCCATTCTACCGCAAGACACATAACCCCGTTATGTTCAAGTTGGCTCTCAGGCCACCAAGTTGGCAAGATCTCGTATCCGCCCAGTTTTCCGGGTGCACCTTTGGGTTAGTCCCCAAGGCTCCCTGCTGCAATCTACCGCGTAGAAAACCCGAAAAACAAACCATAGCACGGAGTCTTCTCCGGCCTTATGCAATGCAACATCACCGATCCAGACTAACATGTCCGGGTAGGCTTCACATATCATGCCTACGTCCGTTCTCGCATACGGACTCTAAACAACGGGAACTTTACATATCTACCCGAAGGAACGCCTCCAACTCTCCGCAAACTCGCGAGACCGGGCTTCCTATGCTAAGAAAGAGAGCGACTCATGCTCAAGATGAGGATCGTTACCCTTGAGTTCCTCTTTGGCGCCATCGAAAAGTAATCGGATAGAAATCACCGCACTTGCGTTGCCTCCGTGGATCCGGAGTCGGCTTGCGATTCGGAGCTCCGAAGCTCCTCCAATGGAGGATCTAGCTCTTCTTCTTCCCTTAGCTCTCCTCTCTCTCCAAGAACTTAGAAAGAGAACAAGTGAAGAAAAGTGAAGGTTTTCCAAGTCAACTCACGGGTATATCCCTTCAGGAACATCCCCCAGCCGTTGGATCTCAACCTAAGGAAACGAACGGCTTTGATTCGGGGCTGAAATGCCCAATCTGGGCCGAATACGGCCTGGCACACGCCCGTGTCCAGGGCCGTGTGCCGCATTCGCCGTCAAAATCGAATCTCTTGGACCCTCACACGGGTATCGAACATGCCCGTGTTCTAGCTGACACGCCCGTGTTCCAGCTGACACGGCCGTGAGGCCGGCCGTGTACCCCATGATTTTTCCCCCATTTTCAACCCGAGCACTTCACGGGTTCTAGGACACGCCCGTGTCCTTGCCCGTGTCACATTGACACGCCTGGACCCCAGGCCGTGTACACGGGACATTTCGTCGAGGGAAGATCGACGACTTGATGACACGGCCTTGGACACGCCCGTGTCCTAGGCCGTGTTCCTTGTCTCGACGATCGTCGAGTGAATCTCGACGATCGTCGAGTGAATCTCGACGACTCCCCGGGACGATCATCGACACGGGTCGACACGCCCTGCGACACGCCCGTGTCGCAGGCCGTGTGCCCATTCTCGACGAATCGTCGAGTATAACTCGACGACTTCATGGCTAAGTGTCGACACAGGTCGACACGCCCTGCGACACGCCCGTGTCGCAGGCCGTGTGCCCATTCTCGACGAATCGTCGAGTATAACTCGACAACTTCGCGGCTAAGTGTCGACACACGCTTGACACGCCCTGGGACACGCCCGTGTCCCAGGCCGTGTGCCTTCTGCCAGAACCCATACTGGCCCAAAACGTCCCCCTTTGCTCCTTTGAGTTTCGGGGCATTACACCACCACATTGCCCTAACCCTGAAAACAATCCAAGTGCACCTAGGGCATGCCATTTGGTCAATATTTTGACCCAAGTTGACCAAAGTCAACCTTGGGCTTAAATTGGTCAAACCCACACTCATAAGCCCAATTAGCCTAAGTAGGGCACCCCCTTGACCCAACCCAAGTTGGGTGGTGCCACTAGACCCATTTCCACCAAGTAGGGTCAGCCCACCCACCATGGTTGACCAAGTCAACTCCCCAAGTCAACAAGTCAACAAATTGACCTAAAAGAGTGAAATGAAGATCAAGCCATTTTCCCTTGGACCAAGCCACCAAAATTGTCCCATAGCCAGCCCAAGTGAACAAGACCAGTCCTACCCCTCTAAATCAGGAGAGAGACTACATGCAAGGGGGTAAAAGTGGGATTTTAAGGGTAGGAGGAGAGAGAAAATGAAGGAGAGGAAATGATGGCCACATGGCCACCCCATCAGATGGTTTTAGCTGCCCAAAACCAGGTGGCTGACCTCCCCTCTCCATTTCCAGCAGAAAACCAGGGTTGTGAGCCACTTGGCAGCTGGGCGGAGCAAACAAAGCTCAAACCGAGCTCACATAGGAAATACCTCCCCATATACTCCACCTCAGTCCAAATAGACCTCACCAACAGCTTCAGGAGACAGAAGGGAGTGGAAATCGAGTGCTTAATCATGGAGAATGGTGGAGAATCGAGTTTTTGGGGTGGAGCTCACCGGCGCACCACCACCACGGCGAACCGCCGCCTGACCCGCAGTCAAGCCTCAATTCAGGTGTGTTTCGCCTCGCCTCTTCCCGTACTAGGTTTCTAGATCAACCTAGGGAGATATCGGGCTCAATCGAGCCCGATGCCATGAGATAAAATGGAGAAAACCGAGCCTTTTTCTTCTTGCTCGGGTTCGCCGGAGGAGCCATCTCCGGCGGCCCCACCGTCGGGAAACGCTAGCCCCCACCTTAACGAAGGTGGTGGCGATATCCGCCGGCGGTGGTGGTGGCTCAGCTGGCCGGAAAATGCCAGCCAACATCATCCAGGAAGATGTAATCGTGGCCGTCAAACCATCGGGGACGATGAACCGATTCCGTCGGTTTTAGCTTTAAGATTCGTGCAATAGATTTAAATAATTTAATTAATATTTGATGAATAGTGAAATCTCTGTCACATTATTACAGCCACCTTGCATGTTAATTTTAGGCCTCTTAGAGGCATTTCCAGAACTTAGCCTCTTAATAAAAATTGTATCCAAGGGTCTTATCTTTAATTTGCCACCCTAAACATGTGATATGGTGTAGTGTACAGTCCTGTAGGACATTGCTCCTAGGACTGGTCCTAGGGTAGGGCAGAAATTAAATTGGATGCGCAGGTCAAACCATTAGTCACCATGGCCCCAACTTTTGGTCACATGCATGATTATGGCATACTTAGCCCCTGCCAAAATTTAGGAATTTTTAGATAACATTTTCCTATAGTTTTTGCCAAAATATCAAAATACAAATAAATGAAATATAAGGAGTTCTACACCTCCCCATGGTCCCAAATCTTTGTGGTAGGTCAGTGGGGACATCCTTGGTGCATGATAAAATTTTCAGCACCTTGGGTTCACTGCATGTTGGAGAATCCACTTGCATGTGTTAGCTTATGTTATGCCTTGGTGTGCAATTAGCAAAAATGCAAATATAGTGTATTTAGTCCAATGGTGACATGCAAAGGTCTTGGAATTATTTACAGTGGTTCATTAGGGTAAATTTCATCCCTCAAATTAATCATGGAATTTTTGGAATCAAAAATTCCATTTATTGGAATTTATTTTAAATATAGCTATTTTGGAAATAAAATTGGAAAATAGGTTTTCCTCAAGTACAAATCCTAAAATTTTGCCAAGGCATAGATAATGTCACATTTGACTTAGGCAAAATATGATCCCTCTGTTTTTAGGAACGTTTGGAGTAGATATCTTAAATTGCCCATTTTACCCTTATCTTATTAATTCTTGAAATGATGGATATATACCTCTGAAAAATTTGGAATTTATTCTACTGCTATAAAATGGTATTATTAGTTTTGCATGAATTTCTCAGAATTAATGGATGAATTGTTAGTTGTTAGTTTAATACAATGATATTTTTAGTAAATATGTTATAATGGAATTTTATAGGCCATTACACAATAAATGCTGATGATACTCTGCCAATAGTCATAAATTAGTGCTCTAAACGTTCTGTAATTTTCCTGGAAATTTTGATTTCATAATGCCTATACTTCATTTGGAAAAATGGAATTTGTGTGAAATTGATATTAAATAGGAAATGGGAATGAATAATTTAAGGAAAATTATGAAACTCTGTAGAGAGCAATATTTTATCAATATACATCTCAGGAAAAATTCTCTAGGTCAGTGGATATTTAATCATACTACTTCATGTGTAAAATGACCTAGCGTTTAAAGTAAAAGATTTAATTAAAGGACTATTTGGCCAAGAAAAATTATGAGAATTCATAGGGTAGTTCCCTTAGTCTATACCACCCTAGGATAAATATTTAGAGGCAAGATGCCTTAAGGTTTGGAAGATCGCATTTTTAGGGTAACCATAGGACATGGTCTGCATATAACACAAATAGGTCTTGCTTTAGGGGTTACCAGGGGATTGATTATCGGCAGAAATAAGAGAGTTCAACATGAACAACCCTGGTGGGTAGAGTTGTCTTAGTGAGGGATCAGAAGTGCAAGTCTTAGTTAGCAACTGGAGTGGGGGTCGGCGGAAGACCGTCGGTTTCCCGGTAACACCTTAAGTCACTAGGGTTGTACTAGAGCAATAAGGAGAGCTGGGGAGATACATGGGTAGCCATCAACTAAAATAAATATCCTTGCGAAAGGGAACGCTGGGCGTAATCCCAACACAGTTCCTAGTGCCCCTTAAGAGCCCTTCACAGGGAATACCGGGGGCAGTCCTGGGATTAACCTTAAATCTCTAAGTATAATAACCCGTAGACAAGAGTAGTTTAATAGGTTAGGACATTGTTGTACCTTCTCGCCCGTGTAGGGTTGGAGAGATTCATGGTATATGCTCACCCGTATGGGGTTTGAGGGAGTTGGTATAAAGGCACTAATGTGCGATCTCACCCGTTTTGGGGTTTGAGGGAGTTGGTATAAAGGCACTAATGTGCGTTCTCACCCGGGTTTGGGTTTGAGGGATTCAGGACGGGTTTGGTCCTGCGAGCGGGAGGCTCGGTATGAATTACTTGCATGTGCATAAATATCGTGGCGGGGCATGCGGTACTGGCCGTTCGTCACACCGATAACAGTACGGTGCACCAGGAGGTTGTGAGAGTTAGAGGGGCCAGTGGGTTGTTTTACACTGCGGTCTGGAGGACGATCCCCGATAACACACATCCGACCCAACAAGACTGACGGGTTTGTCAGCAAAGTACGTACGCGAGACTCTAGAGTGCACCTTGGACGTGTACAGAGGCGTATGAGAGGGGTCTAAGGCTTGGTAGTGTGCATACCGGTCTAGAAGCGGAGACGCCCGCTCCGCTGCTGTCGTAGCCATAGCGGTGGTACCCGAGAGTGATGCTAGCTCTCAAAAAGTGGGAACTAAAGGTCTGTGATCACAGAGTCGTTGTGTGTGAGTTGCACTTGTCTGCGCATAAAATTGCATCATATCATTCATTCATATTAGGTCATACGCTTCATAGATCCTTATCATATAAATTAGTATGAGATCTTTTATATGATAAGTTAAATTTCCTGGAAACCCTAACTTATATATTTGTATGGGCATTTATATAAGTTAGGGTACGTTTGTGATGATAGCATAGTGGTAGTTTAGTTTATTTACTTGTTCATATTACTGTTCTTTACTTTCCTTTACTGCACTGCTCTTACTTATTACTTGTACCGTACTTAGAACTGCTAGCGTAGAACTACTTTACTTATTACAACTCTAGTTAGATACTGTCACCTGCTTCCACTTTGCTACCCCTTTTGTTGTCCTCCGCTTCGTCCTCCCGCTCGGTGCCTAGGAGCTGCGGGGCGAGGTGCGGAGGAAATGACTTAGTCTTTTTGACTAATGGTCGGTGACCAACTATTTTTAGGAGCCCGGGGAGATGGAGCACCAGCACGTCGAGGAGGCAGGACATGAGGAGCAGATACTGCATCAGCAGGCTACTACCACTACTGTGCGTCCTCAGGTGGGACGAGATCTGATGTTCTAGTATAGCTTCCGCATTTATTATTTTGTGAGAGAGTGATTTTGATGTACTGGGCATAAGCCCTTTTTACTCTTTCATTTGTACTCTTTTGTGGACTATAGTGATGTACTTTTCATTTCATTTATATGATTGTACTATGTGGCTTGTGGACTGATGGTTTTATATACAGTTTTACTTCTTTCTTCTCATATTGGCCTACAGGTTAAATGATCGTACTAGCCGGCAGAATCAGCGTATTGCGGTGTCGACTAACCCGTGAGTTAGTGCCACCGTAAGACGGCGGTTCTGGGCATAAGATCCGGTAGCCCTCCTTGGTAAGGGGGAGGGGGGTCTTACAGTTAGCTCAACCCTAGGCCACATTGGGTGACCTAGCTAATCCTAGGGGTGATTAGTAACCCATTGGTCTCTCCTAAGGTCTAGGGAGACCTTGGTGGGGTGGGTTTGGCACATTGGGGGTCACTTGACCCTTAGGAAGGGTACTTTGACAAAATTAGTGCTAGGGTTGTTTTATGTTAACTTAACCTCCTTGGTTGACCCTAATGGGTCCTTAATGATCCTATGCCCCCCCCCCCCTAAAGGGAAAGGGAAATTGTGGTAGGGTCCTAGAGTCAAGTTAAAACCCTAAAGTCAAACCCTAGGGATAGTATTTGAAATGTGATAATTGCAAACCATGGTGGTCTCACCTTCTTTTCTTGGTTTACTTGCTCTTCTAGGGCTTCCTATTGTTTTGTAATTCCCTTGTCATGACAAAACTACTCTTGGGGGTCTAGTTGTTTGAGGGAAGTTACAAATCCTAATTCATAAAAATAAAATTTCGTCCCTAAATTCAGGTTAGGCCTGTGGGGTTCTAGAGAAAAAGGAAAAATTATGTAACATCCCTTAGAAGGTTTAAATTATATCTGCCTCAAAGAGTTTCAGATACTTCTGCAACATCAGGTCCCGTGGTTCCCAAGTGTGCTACTCCTGCCCATGGTTACTCCACAGGACTTTGACCAATGGTACCTTGCGCCGCAGGGTCCGTACTATTGTATCATCAATCCTGACCGGCTTCATGTTGACTGACCGATCCTACGCCATTGGGCCATCCGTAATAGAGATCTGCTGCTCAGGTCGTAGCAAAGCTCTCCGAAGGGAAGAGACGTGTAAGACGTCATGTAGTCCTGCTAACTCTGGCCGAAGCTCCAGCCTATAGGCCAAGGGGCCGATCCACTCTAGGATCCTGTAGGGCCCCATGTATCTAGAACTGAGCTTCTTCCGCCTTCAAACCCGTGAAACTCCATGAATCGGTCAAATCTTCAAGAACACCCGGTCTCCTACCTGGAAATACACCTGTCGATGTCGCGCATCATAGTACTTGGTCCGCCTGCTCTGAGCCTCCAACATCCTGTCCTGAATGAGCCTCACCTGAACATTTGTATCCTCCACGAATTCCGAGCTAAGAGCCTTGGGGACCTCATCCTGGACCCAAGATAGAGGGGTCTGACACCTCCGTCCATATAGAGCCTCATAAGGGGCCATGTGTATACATGTCTGATGACTGTTGTTATAGGAGAACTCGATCAGTGGCAACGGTCTCTCCCAAGGCTCCCTGCGATCTAGAATGCACAAGCGCAGAAGATCCTCCAGAGTCCGGTTGGTGCGCTCTGTCTGTCCATCTGTCTGAGGGTGGAAGGTTGTGCTAAACGTCAACCGAGAGCCCAGGTAAGCCTGAACTGACCTCCACTCCTTGGACATAAAACGTCCATCCTGATCCGACACGATCATCTTGGGCACTCCATGATAGCGCACAAACCTCTCCACAAACTTCCACGCTAGATCAACTACCGGAGCGTCCTTCCTGTCTGGGTTAAACCTGGCCACCTTTGTCAGCCTGTCGACGATGACCCAAATTGAATCGTTGTCTGCATGCAACCGAGGTAGCTCGTATATGAAGTCCATGGCTATATCCTCAAACCTCCACTCCTACACTCTATCTTCACTAGCTGGCAAGCCTCACAATGTGTCATAAAATATGTGTTGTCCTTCTTCATGCCTGACCAAAACATGGTCTTCTTCAGATCTGCTGCCATCGATCACGTGCCCATTCTGCATCAAAACGACACCCATCCCCTGGTATGATGCGTCGGTGTATACCTGAAATGCCTCCCTCCCGGATGGAAGGAGAAGAATAGGAGTCGAGGTGAGCCGGCCCTTCAGCTCCTGGAAAGTAGCCTCGCACTGCAGCTTCCCAACGAATGGGGTCTCCTTCTTCGTCAGAGATGTGAGCTGGAGAGAAATTCGGGAGAACCCATCTACGAACTTCCGGTAATAGCCGGCAAGTCCTAGAAAACTCCTCATATTTGTGACTGTCTTCAGCGGTGGCCAATCTCGAACTGCCTGAACCTTCGCCGTATCTACTGCCAAACCTACTCCACTAATAATATGGCCCAGAAAGGCCACCTCCTTCAGCCATAACTGGCACTTGCTAAACTTCACATACAACCTGTGCTCCCGGAGATTCTCCAAGGTCACTGACAGGTGGAGAGCATGCTCCTCCTCAGTCCTCGAATAGATGAGGATGTCATCTATAAAAACTATGACAAAATGTCAAGGTAAGCCTCGAATACCCGGTTCATCGGGCTCATAAACGCAGATGGGGCATTCGTGAGGCTGAAGGGCTTCACTGTGAACTCAAATAGTACATATCTGGTGCTAAAGGATGTCTTTGGAATGTCCTCCTCCTGAATACGCAGCTGGTAGTATCCTGATCGCAGATACAACTTCGAAAACCAATGAGCTCCTTCCAACTAGTCAAACAGCTCGTCAATCCTAGGCAAGTGATACGTGTTTCAGACCGTGAGCCTGTTCAGGGCTCTATAATCAATGCATAAGCGGAGTGTGTCGTCCTTCTTCTTCACGAATAAAACTGGAGCTCCCCAAGGCGAGGAGCTCGGCTTGACAAAACCTGCTTCTACCAGCTCCTATAACTGGCTCTAAAACTCTACCAGCTCCTTCGGGGCCATACGGTAGGGAGCTCTCGATACTGGCTTAGCCCCCAGCATGAGCTGTATCTAGAAATACTGCTCCTGATGCGTTGGTAACCCTGGCAGATTCTCTAGGAATACGTCAGCAAAGTCTCAAACCACCGGAATATTAGCAATGGATCCCTTGACCTCAACCATCTCGAACAACACCTGGTAAACATCATCTCCCTACAGGTGGGCCTCCACGTCCAGAAAAGATGAGAGAAAGAGGCGGGAAAGTGGAGCGGTACTTTCAAACGTCACATAGACATCGCCATATCTGAGTATAACCCTCCACGCCGGGAATTCAATCTGAGCGTGGTTCTGGGCAAGTCATGCCATTACCAGAACGAGATCGAAGTCCGGCAAGCTCAGGATTGTCGTCGGGGCTTCGAGGGTCAACCCATCGATGGTCACCCTCAGGATGCAACTCATAGTAGATCGGACCACCATCCTATTGGGGAGACGCACCCTCTAAGTAACTCCCTCGTAAAATATAATGCCCTCCAGCTCCTCGACGAAGTCCTTTGAGACAAAATTGTGTGATGCCCTCGTGTCGAAGAGAGTGAGGGCAGGCTTGCCACACACCAACACTACTCTTGAGTCTATTAGACTATTCATAGTTATCTAGTTTAAGATTCTTCCTTAACATTTAAACTGTTTCAAATATACATAATCCAATCTTAGAAAGAAAAGAACTTAAAATTTTAGATGTACCTGCTATTACCCTCTCCGGGTCCCAGGGCTGAGCCAGATCCAAGGAATAAACCTGCCACTTGTCCTGCATGCTTTCTATCCCCTGAAATCCACGGCCCTGGCCACGTCCCTGCTCACCAAACTGTCGATCAAGTGGGGCCTCCTGGAGTGCTAGTAATGGTTCCCCTCTCATAGGGTCGTTCCTCCGAATGTGCCCCGGCTGGTTGCACCGATAACATGTCGGTGGCTCCTCCACTGCCCTCGACATCTCCCTCATCTATAGTGGCTGAGGATCCAGCACCACCGGGGTCCACTGCTCATGTCTATCCTCCTGACGGGGCTGATCCTCGTTCCTCTTTTCCCCAATAACTCGACCTCTCGGCTGGTCTCTCATACCACTGATCACAGCATCATTGGTCGTTCTCTTTCCGCCACGAATAGCAGCTGGTCTGCCTCCAGCTTCTTGGCTATCTCTAAGATCCTCACTAAACTCCTATCAGAGACGAAGAGGAGGGCCTACTCATGTCATCGTGAAGGCCCTTGTAGAACCTCTTCGCGTAGCACGTATTGTCCAGCTAGTACGAATCCGCAAAGCGGGCTAAATGAGTAAACTCCTGATAGTACTCCAAAACTGTCCTGCTGTAACAACCCCATCCGTCATATGGCATATAACAGAAGTTCCAGCTGCAACCCGACGCCATATACCACGGAAATTCGGAAGGGTTACATAAGAATATCAAAACATTCCAACTACGACTACTCGCCCTAACACAGAGCATTCTAGCAGAAGCTTTTAAACAGTTGTCAAGAACCCATAATTGAATACCAACTAACAAGAATGTCCACAAACTACTATAGGAATGAAATAACAAATACACTGAAAGTATTTGGCCTTATGGCCTTACAAGAGTTTCACTTAACAAAGTAATGTTTTACATACATCGGCTCGCAGGCCGGCCAAACATGACAAAAGTAAAACAACAATTTGCTTTGGCCTTCGAGGGCCAGCTCAGTAACATGGGCTTCAGCCCGCTATTTGGTACTTGGCTCTGCAGCACCTGCAAGCAACATTCCATCGCACGGTGGCAAACAAAATAACGATCAGCCAAAGCCGACCAAATTATAACGACCTCGCCCCTTACTCGGGATGACGGTGCTCTTTCCCTGCATTTCATTAGCCCGACTAAACAATAGAGTACAAACATACTTCACCACAGGTGTAGGCTCGCATGGCCAAACACCCCGTGCACTCAGGGCACATTATCGGTGAATCCTGACAATTTAGTGGCTTCACCACCATCCCCGGGATGACAACATCGTGAGCATTTTAGCCTTTCTGACCACCGTCTAAGGCTCCCGACTATGCCAACGGCGCTTCTTAGGGCTGGCTGGCTATTATAGGAGGTTTGTTGAAGGTTTCCTTGTGTTGTCTGCGCCATTGACAAAACTGATGCAGAAGAACACAGCTTTTGTGTGGAGCGATAAGTGAGAGGAAGCTTTTCTAGATTCGAAGAGGAGATTGTGCACTGCTCCAATTTTGGCCTTGCCTACTGAAGGAATAGAGTAAGTTGTTTACGTGGACGCATCACATGTGGGACTTGATTGCGTGTTGATGCAAGAGGGCAAAGTAATAGTGTATGGGTCAAGGCAGTTAAAGATTCATGAAAGGAATTACCCCACGCATGATTTAGAGTTCGTAGCTATGATTTATGGCCTGAAGTTGTGGAGACACCTATTATATGGCGCATTGTGTAAGATTTACACAGATCATAAAAGTTTGAAGTATGTGTTCACTCAAAATGAGTTGAATTTCCGTCAGCGGAGATGGTTGGAGTATGTTGCAGACTATGATGCTAAGATTCAGTACCATCTGGGCAAAGCTAACGTGGTAGCCGATGCCTTGAGTAGAAAGACATCTAAAATCTTTAATCTCTCTATGAATTCCCTGGTCGAAGAATTTCTCTTGATGAATATTTCAGATGGAAGTTGTGACTCGTAGAGCAGTTTAGTTGTAGCAGAACCTTCTTGGGTCACACTTACGAGGCTACATCAGAAGGATGATATGGACTTGCTGCACCTCTATCTTAGAACGGAGAAAGGGGAGTTACCAGACTTTTCCATTTATGATGCGGGTACATTGAAGTACCACGGCAAATTTTGTATCCCTGTTGTCAAGGACATTCGATTTAAGTTGTGCAGTGAGGCGCACGGTTCTAGTGTTGCCTACCACCAAGGTTCTACAAAGATGTATCAAGACCTAAAGAAGATTGCCTGGTGGTTTGGAATGAAGGGTGATATAGCCAAGTTTGTATCAGAGTGCTTTTCTTGCAAGCGAGTCAAGGCCGATCATAGAAGGCCGGGAGGCAAGTTGACGCCTTTGGATATTCCAAGCAGGAAATGGGAGAGTATTTCCATGGACTTAATTACTGGATTACCAAGATCTCCCCGAGGGCAAGATTCGATTTGGGTTATTGTTGATAGCCTAACGAAGTGTGCCCACTTCGTGTCTTTCAAGATTGACTACTCCATGAAGAAGATAGCAGAGTAGTACCTGGATGAGGTTATTAGGCTACATGGAGTGTTTGTTACTATTGTGTCAAATCAAGACTCCAGGTTTATGTCTCACTTTTGGAAAAGCTTACAGGAAGGGTTGGGTACCGATCTGAGGTTCTCCACCTCTTATCATACACATACTAATGGTCAAATAGAGAGAGTGAATCAGATCGTGGAGGACATGATAAAATATTATATCTTGTACCACAAAGGAGCATGGGATGAGCGACTCAGATTGATGGAGTTTGCTTATAATAATAGCCATCAAGAGAGCTTGCAGATGGCCCCGTTTGAGGCCTTGTATTGGAGACATTGCAGAACTCCCTTGTTTTAGGTCGAGGTTGGTGAGAGACCATTGTTGGGTCCTGAAGCGTTAGAAGTGTAACACCCCCTATCTGTCACATAGCATATAGCAGTAGTTCCGGTCGGGGCCCGATGTCATATACCACGGACAGACCAAAGGGTTACGCAATGAAACCATCCTTCCAATAACCAACGTCCTACACAGAGTACATTCTAGCGTAAGCATTTTAAATGTTGCAGAATAAGAACCCAGCCACAGCATGGATGTCCACTAACAATAATAACCCAAATGGAATGAGCGTACAAATACACAAGTACTTGGCCTTATGGCCTTACAAGAGTTTACGTTAAACAAATAGTGTCTTCCAAACATCGGCACGTAGGCCGGTCATACATGAGAATATAAGTAAACATTCGCTTTAGTCCTTCAAGGGCCGGCTCAGCAACCAGGGCTTTTGCCCGCTATTTGCCACTAGGCTCCACAGCACCTGCAAGCACAATCCACCGAAGCGGTGGCAAACAAAAGCAACGGTCAGCTAAAGCTGACCAAATTATAACGACCTCACCCCTAAACTCAGGGTGGCGATGCTCCTTCCCTGCAGTGCATTAGTGAAACCAAACAAGATAGTGAAAGTACAATTTAAGCACACTTCACCACAGGCATAGGCACACACGGCCACACACCCCGTATTCTCAGGCACTTATGTGGTGACTCAGTCCACCACCGCCCCTTGGACGGCAAACACGTGAGCATTTTAGTCTTTTTCATCCGAAGCCTAAGACCCACCCTCTATACCATCGGTAGGCCTCTAAAACCGAAATACATAGAGCGGGTACGATTCCACTCAACCCGTTGCTCACCTCGCCACGGCAATTTAAGTCATCGGCGTGGGTCAAGCTTCCCCGAAGCCCGAGTATCGAACATACAATATTACATAACCCAGTTATATACAAGTTGGCTCCCAGGCCACCAAGATGGCAGAACCACGTTTTTGTCCAGTTTTTCGGGTGCACCTTGAGATTAGTCCCCAAGGCTCCCTATTACAATCTACCGCGTAGAAAATGCAAAAACAACAACCATCGGCGCGGATTCTTCTCTGGACATTCATGCAATGCAATATCACCGATCCAGACTAACTTGTCCGGGTAGGATTTACACACCATGCATATGTTCGTACTTCGATTCTGAACTCTACATGCAAAACAACGGGGACTATTCATGTCTACCCAAAGGAATACCTCGCACTCACCGCATACTCGCGAGAGCGGGCTTCCTATACAAAAAGGAAAGATGACTTCACATGTCCAAAAAGAGAATCGTTACCCTTGCATTTCTCTTTGGCGCCATGAAGATCTAGATGGATGAAAAGCACCGCAACGGCCTCGCCTCCCTAAATCTGAACTCGGCTTACGATTTGGGGCTATGAAGCTCCATTGATGGCCGAATCTCTCCTCCTCCTTCTTCCTTGCTCTCCCCTCTCTCTAAAGCTTTAGAAAGAGAAAGCTTGAAGTAGAATGATGGTTTCAAACCCTATTCCCGAACTTAACCTAGCAGGAACATCCCTGGGCCCTTGGATGCCAAAAGAAGGAAACGGACGGCCACGATTCACACTTAAAATCCATTTACTGGGCCGAACACGGCTTGTGACATGCCCGTGTCCAAGGCCGTGTGCCTCAATCGACACCAAAACTGTCACATCCATACCAGGATACGGGCTCTCGACACACCCGTGTCACATTTGACATGCCCGTGTCAATCAGTACACTCCCGTGTTTTGTGGCGTGTTCCTCCATCGACACAGGACCAAAACCATCACGAAGAGAACATGGGTTCTTGACATGCCTGTGTCAACCTGAACACGCATGGTCTCCAGGCCGTGTTCCTCCCCGACACAGCTCTGTTAATAACCCGAGCAGGATACGGCCTGGGACACGCCCGTGTCTCAGGCCGTGTTCGTTGTCTCGACAATCGTCGACTGCATTTTCATCGACCACTCGGCAAGATCGTCGAACCCGAGCACAATACGGCCCTGTACACGCCCGTGTCCCAAGCCGTGTGACCCTTACCAAGCACCAAACTTGGTTTTAAACGCTGCCCATCCCTCTTTTGAGTTTCGGGGGCGTTACAATTCTCTTCCTCTTAAAGAATTTCGTCCTGAAATTAAGAAAGGAAAATATAAACAAAACTTAAATGGTACCTGAGTGGAATAACTCTGGGTACTCCTCAAGCATGGTGTGCTCTCGCTCCCACGAGAGCTCCTCCTGACTGCAGTTGTCCCAACGGACCTTGACCATCCTGATGTCCTTGTTACGTAGTCGCTTGACTTCCAAGTCCTCAATGCAGACGGTCATGACCTTCGTCGTCAACCAATTATTAACCGGTACTTGATCGACCTCAATAACTTGTGAAGGCTCTTGCACCGCCTTCCGCAGTACCGATATGTGGAATACGTCGTGTAGACCACCTAGTTCGGCTGATAGCTTTAATCAATAAGCTGTTTTGCCAATCCGCTCCAGAACTTCAAACGGTCTAAGGTACCCCGGGCTTAGCTTCTTCAAGCGTCGTACCCGTGAGACACCCTTGAACGTCTTAATCTTCAAATACACTAGTTGCCAACGGCGAACTCCACGTTCTTATGCTTGGCATTATAATACTTAGCTTGCCGGTCCTGAGCGATTAGCAATCTTTCTCGAATGGTTCATACCAACAAGGTTGCACCTTCCACTTCTTGTCACTTGTACAACTTCGACTCACCCGTTTCCAGTAATGACAACGGCGTGCGACATCTTCTACCATAAAGGGCCTCGAAGGGCGCCATTTGAATGCTCGGTTGGTAACTGTTATTATAGGTGAATTCCACCAAGTACAGGTGATCTTCCCACTACTTCCCGAAATCCAAGACGCACATGCAAAGCATGTCTTCCATCGTCCTGTTGACTCTCTTGATCTGACCATCCGTCTACGGATGAAAGGCCGTGCTGAAACTCAGCTTAGTTCCCAACATTTGTTGCACCAACCTCCAGTCGTTGGACGTGAACCGCCCATCTCGGTTACTCACGATGTTGCGGGGCACAACGTGAAGCCGAACAATGTTATCCACATATAGTTTTGCCAATTTCTCCACCGAATCATCCTTCCTATTCGGAATGAAGTGCAACACTTTTGTCAACCAATCTAAGATCACCCAGATGGCGTCGTTTCCCTTCTACGACCTTGGCAAACCATGCACAAAGTCCATTGTAAAATCATCGAACTTTTACTCCGGGATAGGCAAGGACTTCAAGAAACCTCCAGGCTTCTGGCACTCCGCCTTCACTAAGGCGCATGTTTGACACTTCGCCATGTGCAGTGCCACATCCTTCTTAAGTCCTGGCCACAAGAACAACTTCTTCATATCACGGTACATCTTCGTGCTCCTTGGGTGAATCGAGTACTTGGTATGATGAGCCTCGTACATCAATTCCACCTGCAGTTTGCCCTTATTTGGGACGCACAGACGACTGTCCTTCCATAACAAACCATCCACAACATCAAATTGGAAATTTGACCCATCCAAAGCCTCAACCATGATTTGCTTCATGTGGCCATCCAAATCCAGAGTCTGCCGAATTCGATCAGCCAGGTCATACTGAACTTTTGTCCAGTTCAATTGCGCTTTGGCACTAGTCTGCTTGTCAACACAAGGGATTTCTAATGCCTCCAACTCCCGAACCAAATGCTCATCATGAACCGACAACCAGTTGGCTTGCGTAGGGGCTCTGCGACTCAACGCATCCACAACCGCATTGCCTTTCCCAGGCACATAATGAATCTTGAATGTGTAGTCCCCCAAGAACTCCATCCATCTCCGTTATCGCATGTTTAGATCCTTTGATCCAATAAGTACTTCAGGCTCTTGTGGTCTGTATAGATAACGACCTTCACCCCATATAGGTAATGCCTCCACAGCTTCAGGGCAAATATCACAACCGCCAACTCCAAGTCATGGACCGGATAATTCCGCTCATGTACCATCAGATGACGTGATCCATATGCTATCACACTTCATCCTGCAGTAGAACACAACCCAATCCACTGCCCGAAGCATCGTTGTAGATCTCAAATCCTTCGGTCCCACTCATTGAACTTAGAACAGGCATTGTGGTCAACCGGCTTTTCAACTCTTCGAAATCTTCTGCACACTCAGGCGTCCAAACAAACTTCTGCTCTTTCCTCGTCAGATACATGAGGGGTAACACTATATGTGAGAAGTTCTCCACGAAGCGCCTGTAATAGCCGGCAAGCCCCAGAAAACTCCGGACTTTCGCTACCATAGACAGCACAGGCCACTCCTGTATAGCAACTATTTTTGCCGGATCCACCGCAATTCCCTCTCCACTAACTATGTGACTAAGGAATGATACTGAGGATAACCAAAACTCTCATTTGGAGAACTTGTCATACAGTTGAATCCTCCTCAATTCTCCAACACCAAATGCAGATGCTTAAAGTGATCCTCCTCACTCTGCGAGTACACCAATATATCGTCGATAAAGACGATCACGAAGTGGTCTTGGTATTCTCTAAAAGTCTTGTTCATCAGATCCATGAACACGGATGGCGCATTAGTCAACCCAAACGGCATGACTGTGAATTCATAATGCCCGTATCTCGTGCTGAAAGCTGTATTGGGGATATCACTTTCCCTTATCCTCAGCTGATAATATCCGTATTTAAGATCCAATTTCGAGTACACCGATGACCCAACTAACTGATCGAACAGATCATCAATTCTTCGGATCGGGTACTTGTTCTTCTCTGTTAACTTGTCCAACTCTCGGTAATCGATACAAAGTCACAAACTTCCATCCTTCTTCTTAACAAAAAGTACCGGTGCGCTCCAAGGCGACAAACTTGGTTGCACATAATCGTATCCCAACAGCTCTTGAAGTTGAACCTTCTGCTCCGCCATCACCTTAGGCGCTAGCCGATACGGAGAGCATGACACAGGTTTGGCACCTGGCACTAGCTCAATAGTGAATTCTATCTCCCGCTGAGTTGGGGCTCTAGGGAGATTGTCAGGGAACACATCAAGGTACTCGGATACTCCAGGGATGCTGTCCAAAGTAGGCTTAGGCTTCGAGGTTTCCACTAGCGTGAAGAACAGCTCTGCACCAGCATGAACTGCCTTAACCACCTGAGGAGCAAACATCAGAGTCTTGCTCGACCCTTTCAAACCCGCAAATGTCATCTCACGACCAGTTCCCAACCTGACCTCCTTGCGATTTCAATCAATATATGCATGCTGCTCCGAGAGCCAGTCCATACAAAAAATCACGTCGAACTCCACTAGCGGCAGTAACGAAGCTTGCAATTCGAACTCCTAATTTCAAATTCGTATCTTTACGCCACAGACTCTATCCACGCGCATTGAAGACACATTTGGCAACAACACATCCAATTTGTCCTTGGCCATCGAAGAAGGTACACCGATGCGCGATATAAATCCTTCAGACAAAAAGGAGTGCGAAGCTCCCGTATCAAAGAGTGTTCTCGCCGGATTATCGCAAATCAAAACAAAGCCTAATACAAACAGCAATAAGCTAACATGCGCAAGGTAACACGTATTTAAAGTTAACTTGCTATAAATTTAAACCGTACCTATCACCACATTAGCTTGCTTTATGGCCTCCTGCTGGCCAAGATTATAGACTCTAGGTTGAGCTAGGGCATAGTGGGATGCGGTTGACTCCACCGCCTTGCCCTTCTCCTCATAGGTTTCTCCTGACATTCTCTCGGACTTTGGATGTCCGCTTCGACAATCTCGGGCATAGTGTCCCAGCTTTCCACAATTAAAGCATGCACACGGGGTTCGGACTGTAATCGCCCCAGATGCACCATAAGAAGGGGTTGGACCCGAAGTCCTAGCGTTCTTATTCCACTTACGGAACATAGATTTTGAGGAGTTCGGCATTTTAGACTTCGTCCCCTTTGCACTAAAGTCTTTCTTCACTTGCACATTCCTCAAATCCTTCTCCAAAGACCGAGCCGTATTGACCAGGGTCAAGAAGCCCTGTGTCATAGGCCCCGAGAGCAGTAGCCTTAGGTCATCCCTCAGACCCTCATAGAAACGATTCATCTTACGCTCCTCATCAGCAAATGTAGAGCTAGTGTACCGACCCAATCGAGTAAATTCATGGAGATACTCGTCCACGCTACTCTCTCCTTATGTAAACTTCTCGAATTCATTCTCCATCGTGATCCTCTGAGTCGAGGGAAGGTACCTTGCCAAGAATAGTCTCGAAAATTCTTCCATCGAGACGTACGTGAGTTGCCTTCCCCTAAAGGTGATGTAGCTCCAAACCTTCCCACCACAGCCTTGCATCTCTGTCCAAAAGGAAAGTAGCTATGGTGGTCATCTGCCACTCCTCCGTTTCTATAGCTGTCAAGACTCTCTTTACTCGGGAGAGCTAATCCTCAGCTTGGGATGGGGTTCCCATCCCCGAGAACACCGGAGGATTGAAGACCATAATATGCTTGAGCTGCTTTTCAGTTGCTCTCCTAGGTAGCAATGGCTCCACCACTACTTGTTCCACCCTTCTCGGTTCAGCCGCTTGAAGCGGTACCTGCTCCACCGCAGGGGCAGACTGGGTATTTATCATCGCGAACACAGCTTCAGCCACCAATCTTATGGTTTCTGCCGAGAGAGGTGTTGCAGGCACATCATTCGGTGCACTACTTGCCTCAGAAACCAGACGTTCTGACGGCCCTACACAACTCTTGGTCACCTATAGTCGTACAAAACACCATTAAGTGACCGAACAATATTGCAAAAGTAATTATAGGAACATGCAGGTTCCTCAAACATGTGTATTTTCATTCCTAACTGGACATTCATGGGTTTTTTTTATATTATAACGATGACGCACACACATGTGCTCACCACCCCTTAAAAGAATTCGTCCACGAATTCATTTAAGCAAGACTGACACCGATAGTCTGATACCAAATTGTAACACCCCTTATCTGTCACATAGCATATAGCAGTAGGTCCGGCCGGGGTCTGGCCGGGTTACGCAATGAAACCATCCTTCCAATAACCAACGTCCTACGCAGAGTACATTCTAGCGGAAGCATTTTAAATGTTGCAAAATAAGAACCCAGCCACAGCATTAATGTCCACTAACAATAATAACCCAAATGGAATGAGCGTACAAATATACAAGTACTTGGCCTTATGGCCTTACAAGAGTTTACGTTAAACAAATAGTTTCTTCCAAACATCGGCACACAGGCCAGTCACACATGAGAATATAAGTAAACATTTGCTTTAGGCCATCGAGGGCCAGCTCAGCAACCAGGGCTTTTGCCCGTTATTTGCCACTAGGCTCCGCAGCACCTGCAAGCACAATCCACCGAAGTTGTGGCAAACAAAAGCAACGGTCAGCTAAAGCTGACCAAATTATAACGACCCTGCCCCTAAACCCGAGGCGGCGATGCTCCTACCCTGCATTGCATTAGTAAAACCAAACAAGATAGTGAAAGTACAATTTAACCACACTTCACCATAGGCGTAGGCACACACGCCCACACACCACGTACTCTCAGGGCACTTATGCGCTGAACTTGGTCCACCACCTCCCCTTGGACGGCAAACACGTGAGCATTTTAGTCTTTTTCAGTCGAAGCCTAAGACCCACCCTCGATGCCATCGGTAGGCCTCTAAAACCAAACCACATAGATCGGGTACGGTTCCACTCATCCCATTGCTCACCTAGCCATGGCAATTTAAGTCATCTGCACGGGTCAAGCTTCCCCGAAGCCCGAGTATCGAACATACAATATTACATAACCCAGTTATGTACAAGTTGGCTCCCAGGCCAACAAGATGGCAGAACCACGTTTCTGCACAGTTTTCCGGGTGCAACTTGAGGTTAGTCCCCAAGGCTCCCTGTTACAATCTACCGCGTAGAAAACCCCAAAAAACAACCATCGGCGCGGAGTCTTCTCTAGCCACTCATGCAATGCAACATCACCGATCCAGACCAACTTGTCTGGGTAGGCTTCACACCTCATGCATATGTCCGTACTTTGATTTCGGACTATACATGCAAAACAATATGGATTATTCATGTCTACCCGAATGAATAACTCACACTCACCGCATACTCGCGAGATCGGGCATCCTATGCAAAAAGGAAAGTGGACTTCACATGTCCAAGAAGAGAATTGTTATCCTTGTGTTTCTCTTTGGCGCCATTAAGATTTGGATGGATGAAGAGCACCGCAACGGCCTCGCGTCCGTAGATCTAAACTCGGCTTATGATTTGGGGCTCTAAAGCTCCATCAGTAGCCGAATCTCTCCTCCTCCTTCTTCCTTGCTCTCCCCTCTGTCTAAAGCTTTAAAAAGAGAAAGCTTGAAGTAGAATGAGGGTTTCAAACCCTATTCCCGAACTTAACCGAACAGGAACAGCCCTGGGCCCTTGGATCCCAAAACAAGGAAACGGACGGCCACGATTCACACTTAAAATCCATTTCTTAGGCCGAACACGGCTTGTGACACACCAGTGTCCAAGGCTGTTTGCCTCAATCGACGCTGAAACAGTCGTATCCAGACCAGGACACGGGTTCTCGACACACCCGTGTCACACTTGACATGACCGTGTCAATTAGTACACGCCCGTGTTGTGGGGCGTGTTCCTCCATCGACACAGGACCAAAACAATCCTGAAGAGAACACTGGTTCTCGACACACCTGTGTCAAATTTTACACGCCCGTGTCAACCCGAACACGCCTGGGCTCCAGGCTATATTCCTCCCCCGACACAACTCGGCTAATAACCCGAGCAGGACATGGCCTGGTATAAGCCCGTATCTCGTGTTGTGCTGGCTGTCTCGACGATCGTCGACTGCATTTTCATCGACCACTCGGCAAGATCGTTGAACCCGAGCATGATACGGCCCTAGACACGCCCGTGTCTCGGGTCGTGTGACCCCTACCAAGCACCAACTTAGTTCTAAACGCTGCTCGTCCCTCTTTTGATTTTTGGGGCATTACAAGAAGAGATGGATATTTCTTTGAAGCATATCAGAGAAAAGCTCTGTATAGCTCAGGAGCGTTATGAGAAGGACGTTAAATGTCGGAGGACTGATTTGGACTTTGAGGTTGGTGACCTGGTTTTTCTGAAGGTTTCCCCAATGTCTATGGTTAAGATATTTGGAAAGAATCATAAGTTTGACCCGAGGTATGTGGGACCTTTTAAGGTTATTGAGCGTGTTGGTGTATCGGCTTATAAGCTGGATTTACCTGCAAATTTTCCTGATGTGCACGACGTGTTTCACATGAGGTAGTTGCAGAAATGTGTGCTCAGCGACCGACAGATTCTTGATGTTGTACCCCAGTTAGAGCCTAATCTTTCCTATATTGAGATGCTTGTTCGCATTCTGGATACTCAAGATCGAGTGTTGTGGAGGAAAACCTTACCAATGGTTACAGTTTTGCGGTGAAACCAAGACGTGGAAAGCGCCACTTGGGAGTTGGAGTCTGCTGTGAGGGAGGCTCATCCTCATCTGTTCTCCTAGTTTCTTACGGTATGTACTTCCCTTCTATAATCTTTGATTATATTTCGTTTATAGTGGAATCTTTCATGCATAAAATTTCGGGACGAAACTTCTTTTTAGGGGGAGTGGCTGTAACGCCCCGGATTTTTCGATATTTAATTTGACGTCAGGGCGTTATGTTGACCCTTAGTTGGTGGTTACCATTGTCAGAGCGTGATTTTTACTCGTTGGTATCTGAGGTTTTAGTTTAGCAGTATTGGCTTTGCTAATTTCTCCTGTGTTTTGATATTCTCATGCGAGTCGAGATTCATTTTGGAACACGGTGGAGCCTTTTTGGGAATGATGATATTTTGACTTCGAGTGATTTTTGCCCGAGTTTGGTTTGTTGGATTTTAATTCCGACTTCATCATTGGATTCGTCGCCTCGACATTTAGCTATGGTGTGATTTTCGTTGAAATCTGTGTTAGTGCGAATTTTGAGTCGTTTGGAAGATTAAATAATGATAAATTATTATTATAATACTTATATCTACAAGTATAAATAGCCTTGCGATAAGACGGAAACCCCATTCATCGTTTTCTTCTTGAAACTGTCGGTCTGTTTGCGTGAGAGAGAAAGAGTCGCTCTTTGGAGAGCCTTCGACCGCGGATTTTAGGGGCTCTAGTGCATGAAATCATCGTCGGAGAGTAGATCCGGATAGCTCTCACCTAGATCTAGTTTCAACGGTAAGTTTTTCTGTTTCGTGGATTTTTAGAGGTTTAGGTTGCGGTTTTGACCTTCCTTCCTCTTGAAAAGTTTTAGGTTTTTCTGCTTAGGAGTTTTTGCGGCCAGATCTGTAAAACAAAAAAGGAGCGTTGGTGCAGCCAAAGTTCGACAAGGTTTGAGGCAAGTGGTGGTTCCCCCCTGGTTGTTCTTTGTTTCTTATTGTCTTGATTTTCCTTCCTGTACAAAAATTAGATTATGGTAGAGTATGGCCATCACGATCTGTTGGGCAGTAAAGGCTTTTTCGCTTATATTTAACATAGTCGACCTGTAGAAGATAGTTGAGAAAACTTAGTTGATTATGGAATTAATCTGGTTAGGGTAATCTCATCGGGTTTGATATTTCGGTTAAGTTAAATGTGTCTTATATGGCTGATTAATGTTGGGTACATTGGTCACAATGTACTTGATTTGAAGAAACCATTTCAGTTCAATGATATACATATAGTTGTATTTGATGAATGTTAAGTTCACGTGTGCAGACAAATAAAGCTAAGTACAAAAGTGTCGACACACTAGACAAGTGTCGACACCTTTGTCAAGGATGTGCTGAGACAAGGAGAAAGTTGTGTCGACACCCAGGACTTGGGACGACACTATGATACAAGAAAACAACTGTGTCGACACTCAGGACTAGTGTCGACACACACTGCACAAGTTGTGTCAAGACAAAGAGAAGTTGTGTCGACACTAAGGACAAGTGTCAACACACTCTATACAAGCAGTGTCGAGACTGAAGACAACTGTGTTGACACTCAAGAGAAGTGTCGACACACTTCACATGCTGAGTCAAGACTGGAAGCAAGTAGTGTCGACACTCAGGACTAGTGTCAACACATTCTACATCAGCTGTGTCGAGACAAGGTGAAGGTTGTGTTGACAGATTCAAAAGTATGTCTACACTACTACAAGAGTAGTATCGACACCCAGGACTGGTGTCGACACATCCAACAGTCAAGTTTCAACACTTCAAGTAGATTTGTTTCCTAAGTACAGAAATCAAGTCAGAGGGTCTAACAACTGTCAAAACTATCAGATGTCAGTTATTAATCGAATCAGTCGATTACCTTTAACAAAGCCTATATGAAGGGATCAAACACTTCAGAAAAGAGACAGAGAGAGAAGAATTTGGCAAGTCCAGATCTAAGAAGCTATCTGCTAGAATACATAAGGTGGAGAGAAGCCAGATCAAGAATCGTCTTCAACATTATCCATCCTATATCTACCCTAATTTCAACTTCAAGAAGCTTTGAAAAGCTAAGAAGGGCAGGATCAAATCTATTACTTCAAGATCAAAGGAAGCAAACAGATCAAGAAGCAGTCACTCATTCCTCTCTTGCTGGGTGACTTGTTCTGAATCAATCTCTTTTACATTTGTTAATTTTGTAAGATCTACCTGTAGGTCTGAGTGTATGGGAAACATTTTCTCTGAGATTGTAAGCCTATGTTATTAAGGTTGAGGTAGGGCAGGGATTGCCTGAGGTAGGAGAAGTAGTAATTTCTCTGAGTTTTAGGGTAATATTTGTCATAGAAGTAGGAGTCTGGATACAATCTGAGGTAGAGTTCTTGGGAAGAACTTGAGGTGTAGGATCTTGGTGATCTGAGTGTTAAGACTTGTAAAGTCTGAGTTGCAGGAGCCAGCTGGGCTCTGAGCTGTAAGATCTGAGGATCTGAGTAAAGGAAGAAGGAGTTTGGCCAAATCTAGTTCATTGCTAGATAGGCGAAGGGGGAAGTGGATGTACCCATAAATTAGGGAACCACTATAAAATTGTGTGTACTGTACTGTGTATGATGTGTTTGGTATGTTGTGATAGTTCTAGATTGCTAGTAAGATCATCTTATTTATCTGCCTGTGATATTTAACTGAAAGAAAGTATATCTCTGAATTAAAAAAGTAGTCAAGATTCAAATTGGACCTATTCACCCCCCTCTAGGTCACTCTCAATCCTAAAACAAACATTTACAATTGGTATCAGAGGGAGGTTCACTGAAAAAGGCATAACAGCCTAGTGAGAATCCTAAGGATTGGAAAGAAAGATATATCATTGCTCAGAGGGAAAATAATTCCATCAAGCTCCTTGTCTGCTCTAAAGAAAATTTTTGAATATGGAAGGAAAGAGTCAGATTATTCATGGAGGCAGCAGATCCAAGAATTTATATCACAGTGACTGAAGGACCTTTCATTCCCATGAAAGTGTTAGTTCTTGATGGAAACATCAAGACACCCAAGACTTACATGGAGATGGATAAGGATGAAATCATTCTGGCCTCTATGGACAAGAGGGCTCAGAATATTATAGTGAGTGCAATAGATGATTCCACTTTTCAAAATCTGATTCATTGTAAAACATCAAAAGAAATGTGGGAATCACTGATAGTTTATATGGAAGGAACTGAAGAGGTTAGAGATAGAAAATCTCTGTTAAACCAATAATATGAAGTCTTCTGACAGGTTAAGAAAGATTCAGTGGCTGACTGTATTGAAAAATTCTTCAGAATTGTGAATAACCTGAGGACTTATGGCATGAGCTTTACTAACTATGAACTTAATGACAAGTTCTTAAGGTCCCTGAACAAAGAATGGGACATCAAGATGTGTGATATAAGAGAAATGAGCAATTTAGCCAATATAGACCCCCAGGCTCTATTTGGCAAGCTGTTATCCCATGAGTTACAGCTCAACCTCATAAAGTTTGAAGAAGATTTAGCTAGAGCACACAATAGAGAAAAGTCCTCGGCCCTAAAGGCTGAGACTTCTAAGAAGGTCAAAGAAAAGTCAACACTCTTAGAGAAACAAGAAACAACCTCTAAATGTACAGAATCATCCTCATCAGGAGGAGACCTAACTAAGGAGGAACTGTCTCTCTTCTCTAAATAGTTCAAGAAGTTGTTGAGGAGAAAAAGGCAAGGCAGCTGGAATGGTCCAGCTAGAGACTCTTCTCTCAAAAAGATCAATCATCCAGAGAAACCCAGGAAGAAGAATTCTAGGGACAGGTATGGTTCTTCACAGAACCAATATATTAAGACTAATATTGTGTGTTATTGCTGCAACAGGCAAGGGCATGTCATAGTTGATTACTCAACAAAAAGAAAGGAGAAAAGTCAGAAAACTTGAAAACTGGATAGCACAAGAAAGCTGAAAAAACTCTCTTGGCAAAGAAACAATCTACATTATCTGATAGTGAGTCTGATTCATCTGAATCAGAAGAGGAGGGGGCTCTCATGGGCCTGATGGCTATTGAAGAAACTCAATCAGGAGAAGAAGGACAGGATTGTTCAAGTCCTGCTAAGGTAAAACCAACCTCTCCTATTTTTACATCAGTTTCTCTTTATACATCAGAAAGTAAATCATGTTCTCACTCCTCTAATAATAGAGAACATGATTAAGACACTGAAGTTGATTTCAACACTCTTATCAATAGATATGGGAAGTTACTAAAGACCTTGATTGCAAACAAAGAGCTTGCTAAGAATCAGGCTAGTGATTAGAATCCTTGAGAGGAGTATCTTTTCAGTTGGAAAGGGCCAACATAAAGTTGGACCTACAAAAACAGAAACTTGCACAACTAACTAACAAGATAGATAGTCAGGTAGAAGTAATAGTAGAATAGGTCAAGACTGTCAAGGACCTAGAAGCAAATCTCTCCCAGGAAAGACAGCTCCTGAGACATTACTCTAAACCCAAGTTTGTTCTACCTATCATAGATACATTTTATGCACCATTTAGAAGTGGTGTCGGATATGGAAAAAATAAAAAGGCTATTAAGAGGTATGATCCTAAGGAAAAAGCCAAAATGGATCCAGTTAAGCTAACTCCCAAGCATCTGACTTCTAACAGATGCAATAAATAATGTGTTCCTGGACACATGAATCCTGAGTGCACTACCAGCAATGTCATTAAAGAGCATTGTTGGGAGGGACAAACATTTAAAGGCCAAAAACCAACACAAAGGGTGATTAATCCAAGAAGCCAAGGAATTCTTGGATCTGGCCCCAGTGCACCTCACCAAAACCTGAAAGGTAAGGGTGTAAACTATGCACCACTACCTTGGAAGTTGGATATCAAATCCAAGTTGCACAGAAGATCAACTTCACATGTGCAACCAAAGAAAAGATATAATCGATTTGAGTGTTGGTGTTGTGGGAAGATTGGGCATTTTGCCATAGATTGTTGGTATAATCCAACAGCGCCTTCATACAAGACTCAACAAGGTTTTTCAGAAAGCATGTTGTGTTTCACATAGCAAAGACTAACAGGAACCAAGGCCCCAAAACTATTTGGCTGCCTAAGGTAAATTAATTCAATATTTGAAGGAGGAAACAAGTACCACGGGAAGGCCAATATGGTACTTGGATAGTGGCTGTTCCAGGCACATGACTAGAACAAGGAGTTTACTAAGGGATTATACTCCAGTAAGGAATAGACCTAAAGTCATCTTTGGAGGGTCAGAGAAAGGACTCACCAAGGGATATGGTAACATTTCAAATGGCCTAGTTACCATCACAAAAGTGGCTTATGTGGAAGGATTGAACCACAATCTAATAAGCATAAGTCAGCTTTGTGATATAGGTTATGAAATTTTTTTCCATAATGACAAGTATCTGATAAGGAATCCAAGTGATCAAGTTATCATCTCGTTAGGCACTAGGAGTGAGAATATTTATTTTCTAAATTTTTTAAGTGTAAATGAGAAATCACATGTATGCCTTGTAGCTAGTGAGAAAGACTTTTTGTGTGCAATGGCATAAGAGGCTAGCTCATTTAAACTATAAAGCAATGAGCAAACTATTCTCTATGGACTTAGTTAGAAACAGTCCACAGCTCAAATGCCCCAAAGAAGGCATATGTCCTGCATGTCAAAAATACAAACAGACAAAAGTCTCCTTTAAGAGCATACAGTCCAAAGACACTGAGAGGTGTCTGTACTTACTACATATGGATCTATTTGGTACTATGTAAGTTCTTAGTTTGGGTAGAAAGTCCTATACCTATGTGATTGTGGATGATCACTCTAGGTTTGCTTGGGTATTCTTCTTAAGGAGAAAGACTGAAACACTAGACATCCTTGTTGATTTTGTCAAAGAAATCCAGAATGGGATGGAATGATCTGTGGTCAAATTTAGAAGTGACCATGGTACAAAATTTCAATCTAAAAAGATGAAAAATTTCTGTAAGGAACTAGGGATCTTTCAGGAGTTCTCCTCTCCAATAACATCACAGCAAAATGGAGTTGCTGAGAGGAAAAATAGAACTCTTATTGAGGCAGCTAATACAATGCTGAGTGATACATCTCTTCCAGAATAATTCTAGGTCGAGGCTGTAAACACAGCATGTTATGTTCAGAATAGAGCATTGATCAACATGAATCACAACAAGACTCCCTATGAACTAATGAAAGACAGAAAACCAAATCTGTCCTACTTCAAGATTTTTGGTAGTAAGTGCTGAAAGATGGTGTTAGATCTGATTTACTCTAGCGGGGGGGTGAATAGAGTAATCTAAAACTTTATGGCTATTTTTAAAACTATCAGAGTATAGAATGATACCAACAATAGTAATAGATAAAAAGAAAATGATCTAAACTAAACTACCACAGCACAGCACAAACACAGCCACAGCAAGAACAAAAAGAAATGGGGCACCCAAACAACACAATAAATTTTATAGTGGTTCCCTAACCTGGGTACATCCACTCTTATACCACCCTAGTAGGAATCCATTAGCAAGTTTTGATCAGGTGACTGCCACCTTTGAGCTTTTAATCAGGTGCCCAAAAATCAAAATAAACTTTTGAAGGGAGTTAATAAACCTTTTATACAGGAAGAGGGAGAGAGATTGATGGTGTCTTCTCTTTCTCAAACAACTGAGAAAACAAGTGGATTATTGTTGTCAAGGCTTTTCCAGAAATCACTTGAAGCCTTGCACAGGGAGTAGGTCTTCTTCCTTGACTTGAGATAATCCAAGAACTCCTGACTGATTTGAATATGTTGTCCTTGAAAGCTCCTGGAATGGAAGTCAAAGAAGACTCTGATTGTGATTGTTGTTCTTCTTCTTATTCAGTATGGTCAAGGAGAAAACAAAAATGTTTTCTGCACTGAGAATGCCTGAGACTGTTTCTGTATTTTTTGTCTATTCTTTATGATGTGTACTTTAAGTTCTATTGACTGAAAAGAAAATCCCTTTTATCTATCTCTGTCTAATTCTCCTTTAAATTTTGAATTGTCTGCATTAATTGATGACGACCTGGAGAATGAAAATCGGCTGGTGAATATTTGCATTGATGAGTTTCCCAACTGTCCCAGTAAATCAAGCAAATAATTAACCTGATGAAGACCATAATTAATGCTGCCAAATAATGGCTATATTCAGAGAATATATGCATTAATTACTCAGGAATTATTGCTAAATAATATATGGAATATGACAGAAAAGAGGGAAAATTCTAAGTCAGGATCTGCACAGAAATCATCCACCAAAGAATAGATTTCGTCGACCTGAGACCAAAGTTCATCGACCAGAGAAATCATGTTCATTGACTAGAAAAAACTTGTTCGTCGACCTGAGTTCCAAGTTCGTCGACCTGAGTTCAGAGAACTGCATTCTGTGAATAACTTGCCAATATTGTGGTCAAAGTTCATCAAGTTGATAACTTATCTTCGTCGACCTGAGTTCAGAGAAAGTATTCTGAAAGAATGTGTTGAAGTTGAACTTCCAGAATTCGTCGACCTGTGCTCGAATATCGTCGAGCTCAACTCATAGAATTAACTCTGAGTTCATCGAGCGGAGGAAGACTATCGTTGAGTTGAGTTCGACGAACGTCGAACTCATTTTCTAAACTTGATTTTCTTCTAAGTCTTGAGTCTTCTGCCGGCTGGTCTATGTATGGTTGAACCTAATGACTTAGCCTAAACTATAGGACTCAATGACATGACCCTGGCTATATATTGTGGGTAAGACATCCTAATTAGTGAAACTAGCCCAAATCCAACAAGGGATCCAACAAGTGCTATGTATTGGACAATGGGAAAACTTATCTAACTAAGTTCTCAGAAAAATCCTATGAAGAAATCTTGGTAGGGAATAGTGAACATAGCAAAGCATACAGAATCTATAACTTGAAACATCAAGTTGTAGAAGAATCAATTAATGTAGTTTTTGATGAAACTTCTATTTTATATAATGAAAACTCTAACAACTATAGTCTAGGTTATATAGACTCTAGGATGGAAAAGTTAAATATAGGTGATTCACCAGATCTAAAGTTACACACTATAGATGATGTATAAATTCCTATAGAAGATACAGTTACTGCCCGGGGGAGGAAGAGAATCTTCCTAATCCTCCTACAGAACTAGGTAATGGTAGGTACTTGCTAGTAGCAGTTAGACATCTTAAAGATCTTCCTATTGACCAAATAATAGGTGATGTCATGCTAAGAGTAACAACTAGAAGTAGACATCACAATGAGGTTTTATACTCTAGTTTTCTCTCTCTGGTAGAACCTAAAAGGTTTGAACAAGCCAATTCAGACCCCAACTAGATTATGGCTATGCAAGAAGAGCTCAATCAATTTGAGAGATGCAAAGTATGGAGTCTAGTTCCTAGACCTAGTGATCACAATGTCATAGACACTAAGTGGATTTATAGGAATAAACTAGATGAGCATGGGGTTATTGTTAAGAACAAAGCTAGATTAGTGGATAAAGGATATAGACAAGAGGAATGAATAGGCTTTGATTAAACCTTTTGTAAGACCCCTTTTTTTGCTACGCTATCGGGTCTTACGCCAAGAGCCGCCATTTTGCGGTGACACCTTCGCACGGAAGGTCAACACTGCGGAACACCAACCCTATTGGCACACAGAATTACCAAAGATGCGGAAGCTTATAAAAAAGACAGTAAATATCGGGCCCACAAAACATATCACATATAGATATACAACATGAATTACAGCATGTCCCAGAATAAATGAGTATCAAAAAAGATGAACAAAAAGGTAAACAGGCTTATGTCCAGTACATCAGAATCCTCACTACAAGGTCATTCGCGGAAGCTAACAAGACTAAACACTCACGGAGCCAGAAGCGGGTTCTCCCGAGCTAGACTGGCCTACCTCCATGTGCACCGTGCCCTGCTGGTGCTGCCTCTCCGACTACTGCCTGTCTCCCATAGAGAGCCCCTGAAAAATAAAGGTCCACCGACCGTTAGTCAAAATACTAAGCCAACTATCATCCCCGCCTCCCCCCGCGACTCCTAGGCACCGTGCGGGAAGGATGGTAGGGAAGATATTGAGGTGGAGAAGTGTCAAAGCAGATGGTGGTGGACCTAAACAGCAATGATATAACAGAACTATAAAGGTGTACAACAATAATATGATAATACTAAAGTAAGGCAGTAAATAAAGAAAGTAAGAAAGCAAAGTATAATGAAGAATAACCCTAACTTATATGAATGTCCATACAAACTTATAAGTTAAGGGATCTTTTACAAGGCTCCCATTGTATAAGCTATCTCATACTAAGTTATACGATGGGGTGTCAGGTTTTATAAAAATATGAGTGTAGTGAAATGTTACGCTGATGAAATGCTATGTTCACACAAGTGCAACTCACGAACACGACTCTATGCGCACAGACCTTTAGTTCCCCCATTTTGGAGTTGGCTAAACTCTCAGGTACCTCGCGCTGTGGCAAACGGAGGCAGTGGGTCAGGCCACCCACTACTAAGCTGTCATTCACGCCACCCAACCTAGACCCTTGTACGCCTCAATGTGAAGAACACACCACGGAGCCTCTGCGTACCATGCTGGCAAATCCACCAGTCTTTCCTTGGCTATGTGTGAACCACACTCGCTGAGTCATCATACCGACATTGGCGTGAACGACCGTCAAGTAACAAAGACCCACCTTATGTTATGCACATGCAATCCAGAACTTCTGAGCCATAGGTTCCCCGGACTAACCCGTCCGTCAAACCACCTACCAAGCCATCGCGCCGGGCTAACCTGCCCACAACTAAAACCACCGAGCATACCGCTCGATTGACCAAGCTGAATTATCAACCCTGAAACTAAAGGTGAGTGTAAGTGGAGTTTTAATAAAGACTAATTACTCTTGTAATCAATTTTACTCTTACAATTTACGTTAACCTTGGACTGCCCATGGCATTCACTGCCCGGGGCTCTCGAGGACACTAGGAACTACAATGGTTGAATCCCAAAGCTCCCTTTCGCAAGGTACTTATTATTATTGGTACCTACCTAAATTAAACTTCATCGTAAGTTTACTTAATCTAACCCTAGTTCCTTTGACTCTTGAACTATTTCTAAGTGTAGTTGGACTCTCTCACTAGGGAAAGACGATCACTTGTCGCTCCCAGGTATGACCTCAACCTAGCCCACCAGGCTCTCACAACCTGACCCACATTGATGACCTCAGTCATACTCTACAGGTTAATTATACCACATACCCCTTTACCTCAAACCCAAAGTTCTCAAGATTCCCTGATATTGTTGTTTTGCTATGTGCAGACCTAGTGAGCTAAATGACATGCAGGAATGGTGACCCCCATAAATATTCATCTGAATGTCCTAAGAAAATTACTGGGGGTCTATAGTGACAAGATTAGACTAAGTCCAGAAAATTGTAATTTTTCTAATTTAATTGGCATTCATTTAATTTTTCCCAAATCAAGGTCATAGGTGATTTTGAAAATGATGTACTAGATTTACATGAGTTATGACCACCCAAAAATTATGAACTCCATATGATGCAAATAAATCAAAGAATACCAAGTTTCATAAATTTTCATAAATGTTTTAGCCTTTAATTAATTAATCCATAATAAATTTGATAATTAAGGGTAAAGAAGGAAGTACTAAAATACATCATCAAAACATTATGGAAAAATTACTAAATCTTAAGGGTGACCAGAAAGGACCTTTCACCAAAGATCATAATTTTCCAAGCTCGTTAGGCACCAAAATAAAATCAATTAATTTTACTTAAAAACAAGTACTTTGTGAAGCAACCCCTGTAAACAGACTTCAAAAAATTCCACCAAAATTTACAGAGCTTTACAATATCATAAAAGATCCTCTGACTAAATTTCATGAGTCTCCAGAAAAAGGTTAATTCATAAGAAATTTTTAAATAGAAAGAGCAACTTGAGGGTTGTGAATGAAGTACTCCAAATATTGATCTAAAAATTCATATTAAAACTTCTAGAGCTTTGTTATGGTCTTACATCATAACTGTCTAATTCTCATGCAATTTCAGGGTTAGAAAGTCATATTTAAAAATTCTTCAAGAAAACCCATGATAGTGCATTTTACGAAGGAACCTACTTGTAAACTCATCCCAACAACATGTAAAATATTCTAGAGTTTAATATGACTATAAAAACGACTCATACCATCATCCCATGGAAATATAAGTTCATAGTACCCCTAAATTATTTCATAATGTGTTAGGGTCTCATTAAGCATAAAGTTATTTTAAGTGGGGTGCAAGAGTCCAACTACCACCTTTAATAACCCTAGGTCATTACTCCACCCTAGAAACCCATGTGGTAAACCCCAAGTCCAAACAAGGACTAAACACCCTAAGTCCACAAACCCTAACAAGCTCAAACCAAGGCTTGAACTAGGGAACTAGGGCTCATCCACCCTAACCCATCCCAAACTCTAAGAGAGGGTGACCCTACTGACCTTAGGACTCTGGCCAGAGCACCAACCCATTATGGTAGGATTGGCCCCTTCATGCCCCAAGAATCCTAAACCCTAAACTCATCCTTAAGTGCCCAAACTTTAGTCACATCAAAACCCAGTCAAATCATACTCAAATGGGTTGAGATTTTAACCAGAGACTCATGGTGACCCCTAAGACCATCCACCAAAGTTTTGGGGGTTGGTGATTTAATTAGGCCGCTTAATTAAACCATACAAGGATTATTAAATTTTTACAAAAACTATATAAAATATTTCTCCAAAAATTCTCATTTTTGGAAATGTCCTAGGTATAGATAAGATTGACTCCCTGCCAAAATTTCAGGTCATTTGGACATGTGTTTAAGTGGGGCACCTATTTTAATTTCTGACTAGCCCTAAGTATAGACTGCACCGTTTTGGGTGTTGAGGTCAGAACACTGAGCCAAATTGGTTGAAACAAATTTTAAATTACAATAGATCTCAAGGGCTACAACTTTGGTTTTGCACATTTTCTGTAGAAGGCTCTAAGTATTTTAATAAATAGAAACATTAGCTGAAATAAATATGACAGAAAATCAAATAAAAGAATTTATATAATCCTAAGTTTAAATCAAAGGCGGCACAGATCTTGGCGCAAATCGTGAGGCAACTGGTCGTCTTCCACCTCCAGCCTACGACTGAGATTGCCACGTCGTGGAGCTCTTTCCAATCGCTATTGTCGGCCACCTGGCCATCTCCCCGGCCGGCCACTGCCTCCACCTCCTTCGTTGAGGTGGTAGTTATCGTCAAGCGGCGGCATGGCCGCCGAAGTGGCTGTTTCCGATGAACCCGAGGGGTAAGAAAAACCCGAAAACTTTTGGGAAAGAGCTTACCTGATCGGGCTCGATTGAGCCTGATATCTCTCCTATTTGATCTAGGATCCTAGCACAGAGGGAGACGGGGAGAAATCGACCTTCTGGGTGGAGCGCAGCCGTGTCGATTGTCGGGTCGCCATTTGTGATAGAGGAGTTGCCGGAGTTCTACAACAGCACTGTGGAAGGACTAGATTTCGTCGAGGGAGGAGTGTAAATGACTCCTCTGGGTCTGGGGAGTCTTTATAAAGAGTCAGAATGGGGAGGGGAGGGGTCTTTTTTCATGGCACCAGTAATGGCTAATTAAGAGGTTTTGGCCATGGGTGGTTAGTTTTGGCCATGGGTGGTTACACTTTTCCGGCCATTGAACTTCCACCAAAACCACCCCTAGCCTTCTCTACACTGAATGGGGAATAGGATCAAAGCTTTGGAAATGGAGAGAAGGGGCCCTTGGTCTCCCTAGGCCGTAAATGCTCTCCTCCCAATTTCTTTCTCCTCCATAATGCTAAATCCATAAGTTTAGTCCGACGAATTTATCTCATTCGTCGAACTCCGCCCGACGAATCTACTTTATTCGTCGAACTCCGCTCAGCTCTGCTCGAGGCTTTCGTCGAGCTCTGCTCGAGGCTTTCGTCGCGCTCTGCTCGAGGCTTTCATGGAGCACTGCTCAAGGCTTTCGTCGCGCTCTGCTCGAGGATTTCATCGAGCACTGCTCGAGGGTTTCGTCGAGCTCTGCTCGATGATTTCCGTCTAGCTCTGCTCGACAATTTCAGTCCAGCTCTGTGCGATGATTTCCGTCCAGCTCTGCTCGACGATTTCCATCCAGCTCTGTACGACAATTTCCATCCAGCACTGCTCGACGATTTCCGTCCAACTCTGCTCGACGATTTCCATCCAGCTCTGCTCGACGATTTTCGTCCTGCTCTGCTCGACGATTTCCATCCAGCTCTGCTCGACAATTTCCATCCAGCTCTGCTCGACAATTTCCATCCAACTCTACTGGACGATTTTCATCCAGCTATGCTCGACGATTTCTGTCCAGCTCTGCTCGATGATTTCCATCCAGCTCTGCTCGATGATTTCCGTCCAACTCTGCTCGACGATTTGCGTCCAGCTCTGCTCGATAATCTCCATCCAGCTCTGCTCGACGATTTTCGACCAAGGTTACATTGGGTGTTACTTGACCCTTTAGTTCTTCCCAGGGTTTTGTAATGACCTAGTTATGACAAAACCATCCTAGGGGTCTAGAAGTCTGAGGGATGTTACAAATCCCAATACATAAAAACAAAAATTTCGTTCTCGAAATTCAAGTTAGGCCTACGGGGTTTCAAGTATATATATGAAAAAGAATGTGACATCCCGAGAGGTTAATGGGATTACCTTACGTGAAAAGCTTCGGGTACCTTTTTTGCATCAATTCATGTGGCTCCCACGTGTGCTCCTCTTGTCCATGATTCCTCCACAAGACCTTGACCAGCGAAACCTTCTTGCGCCGCAGGGTCCATACCGCTGTATCGTCAATCTTGACCGGCTTCATGCTGACTGACCGATCCGACCCTACAGGGCCATCCATAGCAGAAATCAGTTGTTCAGGTCGTAGCAAAGCTATCCAAATGGAAGAGATATGGAAGACGTCATGTAGTCCCGCTAACTCTGGCGGAAGCTCCAGCCTGTAGGCCAAGGGGCCGATCCACTCTAGCATCCTATAGGGCCCCATGTATCTAGGACTGAGCTTATTCCGCCTTCGAACCCGAGAAACTCCATGCATCGGCCGAATCTTCAGGAACACTTGGAATCCTACCTAGAACTCCACCTGCTTATTTTGTGCATCATAGTACTTGGTCTGCCTGCTTTGAGCCTCCAACATCCTATCTCAAATCAGCCTCACCTGAGCATCAGTGTCCTCCACAAACTCTGAGCCAAGATCCTTGGGGTCCTCGTCCTGGACCCAAGATAGAGGGGTCTGATACCTCCATCCATATAGAGCCTTATAAGGGGCTATGTGTATACTGTCCTGATGAACTTTATTGTAGGAGAACTCGATCAGTGGCAACAGTCTCTCCCAAGGCTCCCCGCGATCCAAAATGCATAAGCACAGAAGATCCTCCAAAGTCCGGTTGGTGCGCTCTGCCTGTCCATCTGTCTGAGGGTGGAAGGCTGTGCTAAACGTCAACCGAGATCCCAGGTAAGCCTGAACTGACCTCCACTCCTTAGACGTGAATCGCCCGTCTCGATCCGACACGTTCGTCTTGGGCACTCCATGATAGTGCAAAAACTGCTCCACAAACTTCCACGCTAGATCAACTACCGGAGCGTCCTTCCTGACTGGGATAAACCTGGCCACCTTTGTCAGCCTGTCGACCATGACCCAAATTGAATCGTTTCCTATATGTGACCAAGGTAGCCCATGTATGAAGTCCATGGCTACATCATCAAACTTCCACTCCAGCACTGGGAGTGGTTGCAGTAACCCGGCCGGACTCCTGCACTCCGCCTTCACTAGTTGGCAAGCCTCGCAATGTGTCACAAAATATGTGATGTCCTTCTTCATGCCCGGCCAAAACATGGTCTTCTTCAGATCTGTTGCCATCTTCGTGATACCCGGGTGCACGGAGTATCTGCTGCAGTGAGCCAGTGCCATGATGTCCTCCCGAATACGGCCTCCTGCCGGTATATAAACTCTGCCCCTAAAACAAAGCAGCCCATCTCTCAGTGAATAATCCCCAGCCGTGCCTTCCTCCAAGGCTCTGAAAATGGGCTCCATCCTCACATCCAGCCTCTGCCCATCCCTGATGCGATCCCAAATGTCATATTGGTACTCATCAACACGAGGTACTCCCTGTACAACTCTGGATCATCCTCAAATACCAGGGATATCTTCATCTCCTCCAACATACGCACCAGCTCCAAACCCATCAACTAAGGATCTGCCCCTGACATGGTGGCTCTCCGGCTCAGGGCATCTGCCACCACGTTCGCCTTGTCCGGATGGTAATGCATGGTATACTGATAGTCTGATAGTAACTTTACCCAGTGCCTCTGTTGGATATTCAGCTCCTTCTGAGTGTCCACATACTTCAGGTTCTAGTGATCTGAAAAGATATCACAATGAACCCCGTAGAGGTAGTGTCTTCAGATTTTCAGAGCGAAAATCACTGCTCCCATCTCCAAGCCGTGCACCACATAGTTTAGCTTGTGCTTCTTTAACTATCTGGAAGCATAAGCGATCACGTGCTCATTCTGCATCAGGATGGCACCCATCCCCTGGTATGATGCGTCAGTGTATACCTGAAATCCCTCCCTCCCGTATGGAAGGGCAAGAATAGGAGCCGAGGTGAGTCGACCCTTCAGTTCCTGGAAAGCAGCCTCGCACTATGGCATCCAAATGAATGGGGTCTCCTTCTTCTTCGAAGATGTAAGCAGGAGAGCAATCCGAGAGAACCCCTCTACGAACTTCTAGTAATAGCCGGTAAGTCCTAGAAAACTCCTCACATTGGTAGCTATCTTCAAAGGTGGCCAAACTCGAACTGCCTGAACCTTCGTCGGATCCACTGCCAAACCTGCTCCACTGATAATATGGCCCACAAAGGCCACCTCCTTTAGCCAGAACTGGCACTTTCTGAACTTCGCACACAACCTGTGCTCCCGGAGCTTCTCCAAGGTCAGTGTTAGGTGGCGAGCATGCTCCTCCTCAGACCTCGAATATATGAAGATGTCATCTATAAAAACTATGACAAAATGTCAAGGTAAGCCACGAATACCCGGTTCATCAGACTCATGAACGTGGATGGGGCATTCGTGATGCAGAAGGGCATCACTGTGAACTCAAATAGCTCATATCCGCTGCTAAAGGCTGTCTTCGGAAAGTCCTCCTCCTGAATATGCAGCTGGTATTATCCTAATCGCAGATCCAACTTCGAAAACCAATAAGCTCCCTCCAATTGGTCAAACAGCTTGTCAATCCTGGGCAGGGGATATGTGTTTCGAACCGTGAGCCTGTTCAGGGCTCTATAATCAATGCATAAGCGGAGCGTGTCGTCCTCCTTCTTCATGAATAAAACCGGAGCTCCCCAAGGCGAGGAGTTCGGCCTGACAAATCCTGCTTCTACCAGCTCCTATAACTGGCTCTGAAACTCTACCAGCTCCTTCGGGGCTATACGGTAGGGTGCGCTCAATACCGGCTTAGCTCCCGACACGATCTAAATCTGGAAATCCTGCTCTTGATAGAGTAGTAGCCCTGGCAGCTTCTCTGGGAATACGTCAGCAAAGTCTCAAACCACCGTAATATCAGCAACAGAGCCCTTGACCTCAGCCATCTCGAACAACACCTGGTAAACCTCGTCTCCCTGCAGGTGGGCCTTGACGGCTTGAATAGAAGAGAGAAAGAGGCTGGAAACAGGAGCGGTACCTTCAGACATCGTATAGACATCGCGACATCTGAGTACAACCCTCCTCGTCGGGCAGTTAATCTGAGCATGGTTCTAGGCGAGCCATGTCATACCCAGAACGAGATCGAAGTCCGGCAAGATCAGGGTCATTGTCGGTGCTTTGAGGGTCAGCCCATCGATGGTCACCCTCAGGATGAAACTCGCAGTAGATCGAACCACCATCCAATTTGGGAGACGCACCCTCCTGGTAACTCCCTCGTAAAATCTAACGCCCTCCAGCTTCTCGACGAAGTCCTCTAAGACGAAATTGCGTGATGCCCCTGTGTCGAAGAGAGTGAGGGCGAGCATACCACATGTAACAACCTCATCCGTTCATATAATATATACTAGAAGGTCCGGCCGGGGCCCCACAGCATATACCACAAAACAGACGATAAAGCTACAAAGTGATACCAGAGTAGCGCAACACACCTAACACATTGCATTCTAGCGGAAGCCTATACACTCGAACTCCTCTCTTGAATGTCCAACACATATAAAACTCCTCATTTTATATATCATAGGAATGTCTTACAACACATATAAATAGTTGGCCTTATGGCCTTACAGAGCTTTCAAACCGTGGCCCAAACATTGGCACGCAGGCCGGCGACATCAAAAGAAAATCTAACATTTATTTCCAACTTAGCCTTCGAGGGCTACTAATAGCAGCAGCAGCTAAAGCAACATGGACATCAACCCTTTTTCGTCCCGCTTGGCTCTCCAGCACCTGTACAGGGACAATACACCCAACGGTGGCAAACAAAGGCAATGGTCAGCATTCAGCTGACCAAATTATAACGACCCTACCCCTTTCTCTGGGCAGCGGTAATCTTCCCAGCAGGCATATCATATCATATGCATGGTTATATATCTCATATAATGTGCTTTCACGCACACATGCCATCACAACCGTCAGCCACCCGGCCCAACGGTCCGTGCACTCAGGGTACATTATTGGTGTACTGGCAAATCAGTTGCCCACCACTGTATCAGGGTCACAACCCAACGACAACTCACTTAAGCATTTACTCCATGGCATGCAGCCGGAGTTTTATAGTCTTAGTGAACCGGGATTAGCCCGTAGCCCCCCATTGTATCACGGCACGTATGCCGAAGACTCTTGCTATGCGCTCCAACAAACCGCACCTTCTGATCTCACGTCGGACGGACATAACGCAGGTCAGATCCTCCATCCTCCACCCCCCACCCCCCCCACCCCCCCCCCCCCCCCGCCCCCCCACGTTGCTCAAATCGCCTTGCCATCACTGAGTACGGCGTACTCGCGGCTAAATAAAGGCGCGGGTAGGTCTCACCGATCCTGTTCTGGCATTCAAGCCCGGGTATTTCTATTACACTCATTCATCTCACAACATTAGCGGGTTTTCCTGAGCACACCAGTACTTCCTGCTACTCTCTTCGCAGGTTGACACCGCAAATATCACAAATGTCAGGGGTATTTCCTGGCTGCCACGCCAGTACTTCCTGTTACTCTCTTCACATGTGGACTCCATATGAACATAAGCATGACAAAGGGTATTTCCTGGAATTCCAATCCAGTACTTCCTGCTACTACCTTTCACAGGTCGAACCAATAGCACAAGCAGCACAAGCATTCTACGGGTATTTTCCTGGACTACCACTACAGTACTTCCTGCTACTTTCTTTCACATGTCCAACCCGTTGACTCCTAAACTATGTGTTTATCACGGAGTCTTCTCCGGTTCTTATACAACATCACCAATCCAGACCAACCTGTCTAGATGGGCTTCACACAACATGCTTATTCCATACTCTAATTCCGGATCTATATGCCAACAAAAGGGGATTCCATGAATCAACCCAAAGACTCCCAAAATCAGCCAACTTTTGGTGGGGGAATCACATACATATGCCAAAAAGGAATCCTTCACATGGCTAGGAAGATAGGTCGTTACCCTTGAAGACCTCTTCGGTGCCATGTGCTCTCAACTGGCTAGCAACAGCTTTTCCTCCGCAACGCCGGCCTCGAATCTCTCGTCGGAAGATCGCAGCAGCACCGGTGACTAGCCCCTTTCCTTCTCCTCCTTCTTCCTCTCCCTTTCTCTTACTAGGAATGTAGAAAGAGAAGACCAAATGAAAAATGAGATTTCCCTTCTCATCCACGGCCTTAAGGAAGCAGGGAGGCAGCTCATCCATTGGATCCCAGCTGAAGGAACGGACGGCCACGATTTTTCCACAAAAGCACAAATTTGCCTGACACGGCCTGTGACATGCCCATGTCCCCGTCGTGTGCCTCAAGTGGTGCTCAACCGACTTATCCAATCCAGTAACACGCCCATGTGACACGCTCGTGTCATGGGACGTGTCACCTGACATGCCTTCAGACACGCCTGTGTCTGTGGCCGTGTTCATTAGGCTGAAAAAAATCTCAAAGTCACCCGAGACTCACACGGCCTGTGACACGCCAGTGTCTCAGGCCGTGTGCCCATACACGGCACTAAACACGCCCCAGCTTAAATTCGTCGGGCTGAGTTCATCGATCGCGCTGACACGCCCTATGACACGCCCGTGTCACAGGCCGTGTCCTAAGCACTCGACGATCGTCGACCAAATTTTGTCGACCACTCGTCGATTGTTCCTCCCGAACACTCGTCGAATGCAGGACACACCCTAGGACACGCCCGTGTCCCAGGCCGTGTCACCCCAAAACTGAGCCTGCTGAAAAATGGGTTGTTACAACCCTCCCCTCCTACAAGAAATTTCATCCTCGAAATTCATATACAGGAAGGCAACCAGCAACCAAAAAGTTATAACATCAAAAGATCTTGTTACAACAAAATTTGCACTATGAAATTGCTACAAAAAAAGCTCGGGAAACTCCGCCCGCATGGTCTGCTCTCGCTCTCATGTAAGCTCCTCATGGCCGCAATTGTCCCATCGGACTTTAACCATTCCGACCGTCTTGTTCCGCAACTGTTTCTCGGCTCGATCCTCGATCTGAATGGGTCTAATCCTCATTGTTAGCCCATACTCCACCGGCACACGATCATCCGTGATCACTTGAGCTGGATCTTTAACGGCCTTCCGAAGCACCGAGATGTGAAACACATTATGTAGTCCACCCAAGTCTGCCGAATGAGCGAGCTGATACGCAGCTTCTCCGATTCGCTCAACCACTTCAAATGGACCCAAATATCTTGGACTCAACTTTTTCAAACGTCGAATCCTGGAGACACCTTTGAAGGTCTTGATCTTCAAGTAGACCCAATCGCCTACCGCGAACTCCATATTCTGGTGCTTGGCGTTGTAGTAATTCGCTTGACGATCTTGGGCTATGAGTAGCCTCTCCCGAATAGCACGAATGGTTGAGTTTGCTTCATCAACTTCATTACGATTATAAACTCTAGCTTCGCACGCTTCTACCCAAACAAAGGGAGTACGGCACTTCCTTCCATATAGAGCTTCATACGGTGTCATCCCGATGCTCGCCATGTAGCTGTTATTATAAGCAAGCTCCACCATGTAGAGATGACCTTCCCATCTCTTAATAAAGTCTAGGGCGCACATTCGGAGCATGTCCCCCATCGTTTTGTTGGTTCGTTCAGTTTGGCCATCCGTTTGGGGATGAAAGGCCGTACTGAAAGTCAACTTCGTGCTCAACAGCTGGTGAACTAGCCTCCAATCCTTTGACATGAATCGCCCATCTCGATCACTCACGATGCTCCGAGGAACACCGTGGAGCCGTACAATCTGTTCCACGTATAGCCTTGCCAAACTTTCTACCGAATCATCTCGCTTGTTTGGTAGGAAATGTGCTACTTTTGTCAGCCGATCAACAATCACCCAGATGGAATCATTCCCGCGCTGAGATCTCTGCAACCCGTACACGAAATCCATAGAAATATCATCAAATTTCCACTCTGGAATCGGCAACAACTTCAAAAAACCGCCCGGTTTCTAGCATGCCGCCTTCACCATAGCACAGGTTTGGCATTTAGCCACATAAAGAGCAACATCTTTCTTTAGCCCTGGCCACCAAAATAGCTTTTTCATATCTCTGAACATCTTCGTGCTCCCTGGGTGGATTGAGTACTTCATATAATGCGCTTCATACATCAGTTCTTCCCTCAATTTACCCACATTTGGGACGCACAAACGGCCTTATTTCCGCATAGCAGAGGAGATCTTCATCTAACTCCGATGCCCGTCGAACTCGGTCCGCAAGGTCACATGGCACCTCCGTCCAGTTCAAACATGCATTGGCAGTGACATTCTTGTCAACACAAGAAATCTCTAATGCTTACAGCTCCTGGATGAGACGTTCATCATGCCTTTGCAACCAAGTTGCTCTTGCCGGAGTCCGCCGACTCAAGGCATCCGCGACAACATTCCACTTCCCGAGAGTATAGTGAATCTCAAAGGTGTAGTCCCCGAGGAACTCCAACCACCTTCGTTGTCGCATATTCAAATCCTCCCGCTCAAAAATGTACTTTAGGCTCTTGTGATCTGTATAGATATCCACCTTCAAACCATAAAGATAATGCCGCCACAATTTTAGTGCAAAGATCACCACCGCCAACTCAAGATCATAGATGGGATAGTTCCGCTCATGCACTTTCAGCTGGCGTGAGGCATAAGCAATCACCTTTCCATTTTGCAGAAGTATGCAGCCTAAGCCGCTTCCTGAAGCATCACTGTGTTTTACAAATCCATCAGTACCATATGGCGATGACAACACCGGCACTGTGGTCAACCGAATCTTCAGCTCTTCAAAAGCTCGCGCGCACTCTGGCGACCAAACGAACTTCTGTTCTTTTCGCGTCAACGTGGTTAGCGGCAAAGCAATCCGCGAGAAGATTTCAACAAATCTTCGGTAGTAGCCTGCTAGTCCAAGGAAACTCCGGACCTCGGCCACTGAAGATAACACTGGCCACTATTGTATGGCCCTTATCTTCACTGGATCCATAGCTATGCCCGCTCCACTCACCACATGGCCCAAAAACGCCACTGACGATAGCCAAAACTTGCACTTCGAGAACTTGGCATAGAGCCAATTCTGCCTCAATGTATTCAACAACAACCACAAATGCTGCTCATGATCGGCTTCCGATCTCGAGTACACCAGGATATCATCAATGAACACTATCACGAACAGATCCAGGTACTCGCGGAATATTCGGTGCATCAAGTCCATAAATACTGATGGCGCATTGTACAGTCCAAATGGCATGACTGTGAACTCATAGTGCCCGTACCTTGTTCCAAATGCGGTTTTGGGAATATCTTCTTCCCGGATCCTCAATTGATAATAACCAGATTTCAAGTCCAGCTTCGAGTAGACGGACGATCCCACTAGCTGATCAAATAGCTCATCAATCCGCGGAATCGGATATTTATTCTTCTCGGTCAGCTTATTCAATTCGCGGTAATCAATACATAACCGCAAGCCACTGTCTTTCTTCTTCACAAAAAGCATATGGGCACTCCAAGGAGACATGCTTGGGCATATATAACCCTTCTCCATCAATTCCTGCAGTTGGACTTTCAACTCCGCCATTTCCTTAAGCGCGACGCGATATGGCGAGCGGGCCACAGGTTTCACACCTGGCACCAACTCGATCATGAAGTCAATCCCACGCTGGGGTGGTAGCCCAGGGAGATCCTTGGGAAACACATCTGCAAATTCCGACACAATCGAAACATCACCCACACTGGCCTTAGGCTTAACAGTCTGAATCTAGGCTAAGTAACACTCCGCACCGTTCCGAACAGCCTTCAAGACTTGGAGTGCAGACAACAACGTCCCGCCCACTCCTCGCATACCCGCGAACTTTGTCTCCTGTTCGGTATTCTGGCCCAACGTGATTTCTTTGGACTGGCAATCAATTAAGGCATGCTGCTCCGCAAGCCAATCCATACCAAATATCACGTCGAGTTCCGATATTGGCAGTACAGATGCAGTCAAACTGAAATCCCGACTTCCTATTTGAACGGCCACATTGCAAGCTTGATCCGTAAGCATCCAACAACCATTCGACAACACCACTCTTACGCTATTTGTCTTCACACGACTAGGTATCCCAAGTCGCACTATAAACTCGCGTGACAGAAAATAATGCGATGCACCTGTATCAAACAGTGCTCGCTCCAGCGTGTCCCGAATCATCACAAAACCTGTGACAATCATGTCACACACATAAGCCGCATCCATATAAGCATTAAGCAAAACATACAAGCAATATAATACTCAAACACTAAACTCGTACCTGTGACGACGTCACTCTGCTTGATGGCCTCCTGCTGGCCAAGATTATAGACCCGAGGTTGCGCCTGAGAGGCAGAGGATTCTACCACCGCCTTTCCTTTTTTGCATATGACGCTCCCGCCTTCTTTTCACTCTTTGGCAGCACCCGACAATCTCGAGCTATATGCCCCACCCGTCCACAATTGAAGCACGTACGAGTATCTGGCTTGGAGGTGGCCACCGACATTGCTCCCGATGCAACTGAAGAAGGAGCTTGTCCCGCCGTCTTGGGCCTCTTGCCCCATTTCTTCTTATAAAATGACTTCGTCGGTTGGGGCACTTTAAACTCCGGCTGTGACACATCCAATGCCCTCTTCCCGTGCACCCTCTTCATGTCTTTTTCCAGCGCACTTGCAGTGTCGACCAACGCCTGGAAGCCTTGGTTCACAGAACTAGAAATCAGGAACCTCAGCTCATCCCGCAGTCCTTCGTAGAACCTATTTGTCTTTCTCTGCTCATCAGCAAATATCGAACCCGCATACCGCCCTAAGCGTGTAAACTCATGCAGGCAAGCTTCCACACTGCCATCTCCTTGTGTCAACCTTTGGAATTCATTCTCCATGGCAATCCGTTGTGCCGCAGGAAGGTGCTTCGCTAGGAAGAGTCGAGAGAATTCTTCCATCGATACTTGTGTTAAGGGACGACCAGCCAAGTGATGCAGCTCCATCTCGTCCCACCACAATCTATCCTCTCCTTCAAGTAAGAAGGTAGATAGGGTGACTTTCTGATGCTCCTCCGTTCCAATCGCCGTCATGATTCGCTTGACGCAAGGTAACCAATCCTCAGCCTATGCAGGAGCTCCCATGCCCGAGAACGTCGGCGGGTGAAAACTCATAAACTGCGTCAACTGCTTCTCAACGTCTCGAGGATTCCCAACCATAACAGGTTCCGGTCTCGCCTCCACCTATTCTGGCCTTACGGCCGGCTGCGCCTGCCCTTGCGCCTGCCCAACCGGTTGTCCTTGAACCATCGCAAACAAAGCCTCAGCAATTTGTCGCACGGTTTCTGCAAACGGCGGAGGTGTAGGCACCTCAGTTGGTGTCGTACTTTCATCCGAATGTTGGGGCTCCGATTGCCCCGCACCACTCCGAGTCACCTAAAGGGGACAAGACACACACATTAGAGGTCGTACACAAGCAAACAACACAAAATAGGAAAGCGCAGGTCCCTCGAACACAAGAATTTGCATTCCTATCATGGACATTCAGGAGTTCAAACGTGTTACCGTGGTTTGCACAAATACGTGCTCGCCACCCCACAAAAGAAGTCGACCAAGACTTCGAGAGGGAAAGACCAAGATAGCTGATACCAAAAATGTAACAACTTCATCTGTTCATATAATATATACTAGAAGGTCCGGTCGGGGCCCCATAGCATATACCACAAAACAGACGATGAAGCTACGGAGTGATACTAGAGTAGAGCAGCGCACCTAACACATTGCATTCTAGCGGAAGCCTATACACTTGAACTCCTCTCTTGAATGTCCAACACATATAAAACTCCTCATTTTATATATCATAGGAATGTCTTACAACACATATAAATAGTTGTTCTTATGGCCTTACAGAGCTTTCAAATAGTGGCCCAAACATTGGCACGCAGGCCGGCCACATCAAAAGAAAACCTAACATTTATTTCCAACTTAGCCTTCGAGGGCTACTAACAGCAGCAACAGCTAAAGCAGCATGGACATAAACCCTTTTTCGTCCTGCTTGGCTCTCCAGCACCTGTACAGTGACAATCCACCCAACGGTGGCAAACAAAGGCAACGGTCAGCATTCAGTTGACCAAATTATAACGACCCTACCCCTTTCTCGGGGCAGCGGTAATCTTCCCTGCAGGCATATCATATCACAAGAATGTCTATATATCTCATATAATGTGCTTTCATGCACATATGCCATCACAACCGTCAGCCACCCTGTCCAACGGTCCGTGCACTCAGGGCACATTCTTGGTGTACTGGCATATCAGTTACCCACCACCGTATCAGGGTCACAGCCCAACGGCAACTCACTTGAGCATTTACTCCATGGCGTGCAGCCGGCGTTTTATAGTCTTAGTGAACCGGGATTGGCTCGTAGCCCCCCATTGTATCACGGCACGTAGGCCTAAGACTCTTGTTATGCGCTCCAACAGATCGCACCTTCTGGTCTCACATCGGACGGACATAACGCAGGTCGGATCCTCCACCCCCCATTGCTCAAATCGCCTTGCCATCACCGAGTACAGCGTACTCGCGGCTAAATAAAGATGCGGGTAGGTCTCACCGATCCTGTTCTGGCATTCAAGCTCGGGTATTTCTATTACACCCATTCATCTCACAACATTAGCGGGTCTTTCCTGGGCACACCAGTACTTCCTGCTACTCTCTTCGCAGGTGGACACCGTAAATATCACAAATGTCAGGGGTCTTTCCGGGCTACCACACCAGTACTTCATGTTACTCTGTTCACAGGTGGACTCCCTATGAACATAAGCATGACAAAGGATATTTCCTGGAATTCCAATCCAGTACTTCCTGCTACTTCCCTTCACAGGTCGAAACCAATAGCACAAGCAGCACAAGCATTCTACGGGTATTTTCCTGGACTACCACTCCAGTACTTCCTGCTACTTTCTTTCACCGGTCCAACCTGTTGACTCCTAAACTACGCGTTTATCACGGAGTCTTCTCCGGTTCGTATGCAATATCACCAATCTAGACCAACCTGTCCAGATGGGCTTCACACAGCATGCCTATTCTGTACTCCAATTCCGGATCTATATGCCAACAAAAGGGGATTCCATGAATCAACCCAAAGACTCCCAAAATCAGCCACCTTTTTGTGGGGGAATCGCATACATATGCCAAAAAGGAAGCCTTCACATGGCTAGGAAGAGAGGTCATTACCCTTGAAGACCTCTTCAGTTTCATGAGCTCTCATCTAGCTAGCAACAACTTTTCCTCCGCAACGCCGGCCTCGGATCTCTCGTCGGAAGATCGCAGTAGCACCGGTGACCAGCCCCTTTCCTTCTCCTCCTTCTTCCTCTCCCTTTCTCTCACTAGGAATGTAGAAAGAGAAGACAAAATGAAAAATGAGATTTCCCTTCTCATCCACGACCTTAAGGAAGCAGGGAGGCAACCCAGCCATTGGATCCCAGCTGAAGTAATGGACGGCCACGATTTTGCCACAAAAGCACAAATTTGCCTGACACGGCCAGTGACACGCCCGCGTCCTAGGCCGTATGCCTCAAGCGTTGCTCAACCGACTTATCCAATCCAGTGACACGCCCATGTAACACGCCCGTGTCACGCGCCGTGTCACCCGACACGCCTTCAGACATGCTCGTGTCTGTGGTCATGTTCATCAGGCTGAAAAAATCTCAAAATCACCCGAGACTCACAAATCCTTTGACACGCTCGTGTATCAGGCCGTGTGCCCATACACAACACTAAACACGCCCCAGCTCAAATCCGTCGAGCTGAGTTCGTCGACCGCGCTGACACGCCCTGTGACACGCCCATGTCACAGGCCGTATCCTAAGCACGCAACGATCGTCGACCAAATTTTGTCGACCACTCATCGATTGTTCCTCCCGAACACTCGTCGAACGTATGACACGCCCTGGGACACGCCCGTGTCCCAGGCCGTGTCACCCCAAAACTGAGCCTGCTGAAAAATGGGTTGTTACACCACACACCAACACTACTCCTCAGTTTATTAGAGTATTCTTAGTTATCTAATTTAAGTTTCTACCTTAACATTTAAAATGTTTCAAATCTATATAATCTCATCTTAGAAAGAAAAGAACTTTAAAAAAAATTGATGTACCTGCTATTACCCTCTCCGGGTCCCACGGCTATGCCAGATCCAAGGTATAAACCTGCCCCCTGTCCTGCAAGCACTCTCTCCCCTGAAATCCACGGCCCCGACCACATCCCTGCCCACTAAACTGTCGAGCAGGTGGGGCCTCCTGGAGTGCTGGTAATGGTGCTCCTCTCATAGGGCAGTTCCTCCAAATGTGCCCCAGCTGGTTGGACCGATAACATGTCGGTGGCTCCTCCACTGACCTCGGCATCTCTCTCATCTGTAGTGGCTGAGGAGCCAACACCACCGAGGTCCTCTGCTCCTGCCTACCCTACTGGGTCGATCCCCATTCATCTTTTCCCCAATAAATCGACCTCTCGGCTGGTCTCTCCTACCGTCGATCACAGCGTCATTGGTCGATCTCTTTCGGCCCTGAACTGCAAGCTGGTCTGCCTCCAGCTTCTTGGACATCTCCAAGATCCTGGACAAACTCCCATCAGAGACGAAGAGGAGGGCCTGCCTCGTGTCGTCATGAAGGCCCTTGTAGAACCTCTTCGCGTATCTCGCATCGTCCAGCTGGTATGAATCCGCAAAGCGGGTTAAATGAGTAAACTCCCGATAGTACTCCAAAACTGTCCTGCTTCTCTGCCTCAACTACAGGAACCTATCCTCCAACTCATATCTCGTTGACTGAGGCACAAAATGCTCCAGTAGGGCTGCCCTGAACTCAACCAAGGAAATGTCTTCACTATCCACTCCAGCAAAGGTGGTGTCCAACAGTGACTTCCACCACCTCTTCGCATGCGACTCCAGACATGTCACTGCCAAAGTCACAGCCTCTTCTATCAGGCATCTAATACTGGCTAGCATCTCGTAAATGATGTCCAGCCACTCCTTCGTACGAACTTCAGTCTCCGTCCTGAGATAGGATGGGGGGAGAAAGCCCCCGGAAGACGCTCAGCCAGTTTGCCACGAGATTTGGCTGAGGAGTCAGAGCCTGCTGAGCCCTGAAGGCCTCCAGAATAGCAGTCAAAGTCTGGCCTATCTCTGTCTACTGAAATAGAGTCGGAGCTGGCGGGGGTGGGTCACGTTCTGAGCCTTAAATGCCCCCTACTGGGGAGTAGGATTCTTCGAAGGCTAGAAAGGAGAATACCAATTGTTAGACGATAAGGGAAAGGAAGAAAAGAGATGGGACTTTTGCATGTGGTTTCCCTTTATGGGCACACCATTGCTTTCGCTGCTAGTTTGTCCCCAAACTACGCTCGCGCGGGGTAGCCCAGGGTTTGTGGACTTCTTTTTCTTCAGATCGAGGTTAGCTCTGATACCAATTTGTAAGACCCCTTTTTTGCTATACTACCGGGTCTTACGCCCATAATCGCCATTTTGCGGTGACACCTTCGCTTGGAAGGTCGACACTATGAAACGCCAACCCTGCCGGCACATAGAATCACCAAAGATGTGGAAGCTTATAAAATAAGACAATAAATGCCAGGTCCAGAGAACATATCACATATAGATATATAGCATTAATCACAGCATGTCCCAAAATAAAATAGTACTGAAAAAGACGAGCAGAAAGGTAAATGGGGGCTTACATAAGAATCCTCACTATAAGGTCACTCGCGGAAGCTAACAAGACTAAACACTCACGAAGCCAGAAGCGGGTGCTCCTGAGCTAAACTCGCCAACCTACATGTGCATCGTACCCTGCTGGTGCTGCCTCTCTGACTGTTGCCTGTCACTCATCCGGAGCCCCTTTAAAATAAAGGTCCACCGACAGTTAGTCAAAATACTAAGCCAACTATCATCCCCGCCTCCCCCCGCGACTCCTAGGCACCGCGCAGGAAGGAGGGTAGGGAATATATTGAGGTAGAGAAGTGTCAAAGCAGATGGCGGCGGACCTAAACTAGCAGTGATATAACATAACTATAAAGATGTACAACAGCAATATGATAATACTAAAGTAAGGCGGTAAAGAAAGAAAGTAAGAGAGCAAAGTATAATGACGAATAAACCTAACTTATATGAATGTTCATACAAACTTATAAGTTAAGGGGTCTTTTTCAAGGCTCTCATTGTATAAGCTATCTCATACTAGGTTATATGATAGGGTTTTATGCAAATATGAGTGTAGTGAAATGTTATGCAGATGAAATGTTATGTTCACACAAGTGCAACTCAAGCACACGACTCTATACGCACAGACATTTAGTTCCCCCATTTTGGAGTTGGCTAAACTCTCAGGTACCTTGCGCTATGGCAAATGGAGGCAGTGGGTCGAGCCACCCCACTACTAGGTCGGCATTCATGCCACCCAACCTAGACCCTTGTACGCCTCAATGTGAAGAACACACCACGGAGCCTCTGCGTAGCATGGTGGCAAATCCACCAGTCTTTCCTTGTCTATGTGTGAACTACACTCATCGTGTCATCGTACCGACGTCAGTGTGAATGACCGTCAAGTAACGAAGACCCACCACCTTATGTTATGCACATGCAAACCAAAACTTCCGAGCCATAGGCTCTCCGGACTAACCTGCCCGTCAAACCACCTACCTAGCCATTGGCTCGCCGGGCTAACCTACCCACAACTAAAACCACCAAGCATACCGCTCGATTGACCAAGCTGAATTATCAACCCTGAAACTAGAGGTGAGTGTAAGTGGAGTTTCAGTAAAGACTAATTACTCTTGTAATCAATTTTCTCTTACAGTTTACGTTAACCTTGGACTCCCCATGACATTCCATGTGAGGGGCTCTCGAGGACACTAGGAACTACAATGGCTGAAGCTCAAAGCTTCCTTTCGCAAGATACTTATTATTGTTGATACCTACCCAAATTAAACTCCATCGTAAGTTTACTTAATCTAACCCTATGACTTTGACTCTTGAACTATTCTGAAATGTAGTTGGACTCTCTCACTAGGGAAAGACGATCACTCGTCACTCCCAGGTACAACCTTAGCCTAGCCCACCAAGCTCTCACAACCTGACCCACGTTGATGACCTCAGTCATACTCTACAGGTTAAGTATACCACATACCCCTTTACCCCATACCCAAAGTTCTCAAGATTCCTTGATATTGTTGTTTTGCTATGTGCAGACCTAGTGAGCTAAATGACATGCAGGAATGGTGACCCCCATAAATATTCATTTGAATGTCCTAAGAAAATTACTGGGGATCTATAGTGACAAGATTAGACTAAGACCAGAAAATTGTAATTTTTCTAATTTAATTGGTATTCATTTAATTTTTCCCAAATCAAGGCCATAGGTGATTTTGAACATAATGTACTAGATTTACATGAGTTATGACCACCCAAAAATTATGAACTCCATATGATGCCAATAAATCAAAGAATACCAAGTTTCATAAATTTTCATAAATTTTTTATCCTTTAATTAATTAATCCACAATAAATCTGATAATTAAGGGTAAAGAAGGAAGTACTAAAATACTTCTTCAAAAAATTATAGAAAAATTACTAAATCTTAAGGGTGACCGGAGAGGACCTCTCACCAAAGAACATAATTTTACAAACTCGTTAGGAACCAAAATAAAATCAATGAATTTTACTTAGAAACAAGCACCTTGTGAAGCAACCCCTGTAAACACACTTCCAAAAATTCCACAAAAATTTACAGAGCTTTATAATGTCATAGAAGGTCCTCTGACTAAATTTCATGAGTTTCAAGAAAGATGTTAATTCATAAGAAATTTCTAAATAGAAAGAGCAACTTGATGGGTTGTGAATGAAGTACTCTGAATATTGATCTAAAAATTCATACTAAAACTTTTAGAGCTTTGTTATGGTCTTATATCAAAACTGACTAAATCTCATACAATCTCAGGGTCAGAAAGTCATATTTAAAAATTCTTCAAGGAACCCCATGATAGTGCATTTTACGAAGGAACCTACTTGTAAACTCATCCCAACAACATGTAAAATATTCCAGAGATTAATATGACTACAAAAATGACTCCTACCCTCATCCCTTGGAAATCTAAGGTCATAGGGCCCCTAAATTATTCCATAATGTGCTAGGGATTCATTAAGCATAAAGTTATTTTAAGTGGGGTGCAAGAGTCCAACTACCACCTTAAACAACCCTAGGGCATTACTCCACCCTAGAAACCCATGTGGTAAACCTCAAGTCCAAACAAGTACTAAGCACCCTAAGTCCACAAACGCTAACAAGCTCAAAGCAAGGCTTGAACTAGGGCACTAGGGCTCAACCAACCTAACCTATCCCAAACTCTAAGAGAGGGTGACCCTACTGACCCGAGGACTCTGGCCAGAGCCCCAACCCATTTGGGTGAGGATTGGCCCCTCCATACCCCAAGAATCCTAAACCCTAAACTCACCCTCAAGGGCCCAAACTTTAGTCACATCAAAACTCAGTCAAATCATACTCCAATGGGATGAGATTTTAAACAGTGACTCATGGTGACCCCTAAGACCATCCACCAAAGTTTTGGGGGTTGATGATGTAATTAGGCCCCTTAATTAAACCATGCATAGATTATTAAATTTTTACCAAAACTATAGAAAATTTTTCTTCAAAAATTCTTTTTTTTGGATATGTCCTGGGTATAGATAGGATTAAGTACCTGCCCAAATTTCAGGTCATTTGGACATGTGGTTAAGTGGGGGCACCTATTTTTATTTCCAAATAGCCCTATGTATAGACTGCATCATTTTGGGTGTTGAAGTCAGACCACTAAGCCAAATTGGTTGAAACAAATTTTAAATTATAGTACACCTCAAGGGCTACAACTTTGGTGTTGACTACATTTTCTGTAGATGCCTCTAATTAATTTTAATAAATAGAAACATTAGCTGAAATAAATGTGATAGAAAATCAAATAAAAGGATTTATATAATCCTAAGTTTAAATCGGAGGCGGCACAGATCTTGGCGCAAATCGTGCGGCAACTGGTCATCTTCCACCTCCAGCCTACGGCTGAGATTGCCCCATCCTAGAGCCCTTTCCAATCGCTACTGCCGGCCACCCGGCCATCTCCCCGGTCGGCCACCGCCTCCACCACCTTCGTTGAGGTGGTGATATCGTCAGACGGCGGCACGATCGCCAGAGAGGTTGTTTCCGACGAACCTGAGGGGTAAGAAAAACCAGAAAGTTTTTAGGAGAGAGCCCACCTCATCGGGCTCGATTGAGCCCGATATCTCTCCTGTTTGATTTAGGATCCTAGTACAGAGGGAGAGGGGGAGAAATCGACCTTCTAGGTGGAGCGCAGCCGTGCCGAATGACGGGTCGCCATTTGCGGTGTAGGAGTCGCCAAAGTTCTGTAACAGCACTGTGGAAGGACTCAATTTCGTCGAGGTAAGAGTGTAAACAACTCCTCTGGGTCTGGGGAGTCTTTATAAAGAGTTAGAATTGGGAGGGGAGGGGTCTTTCTTCATGGAACTATTAATGGCTAATTAAGAGGTTTTGGCCATGGGTGGTTACACTATTCCGGCCATTGAACTGCCACCAAAACAACCCCTAGCCTTCTCTATACTGAATGGGGAATAGGATCTAAGCTTTAGAAATGGAGAGAGGGGGCCCTTGGTCTCTATAGGCCGTGAATGCTCTTCTCCCATTTTCTCTCTCCTCCATAACGCTAAATCTAGAAGTTTAGTCCGACGAATTTATCTCATTCATCGAACTCCGCCCGACGAATCTGCTTTATTCGTTGAACTCCGCTCAGCTTTGCTCGAGGATTTCGTCGGACTCTGCTCGACGCTTTCGTCGAGCTCTGCTCGACGTTTTTCGTTGAGCTCTGCTTGACGATTTTCGTCGAGCTCTGCTCGACGATTTTTGTCGAGCTCTGCTCGATGATTAACTCTTAGCCTGTACTTTTGGGGTATTACATTGGGTGTCACTAGACCCTTTAGTGCTTCTCAGGGTTTTGTCATGACCTAGTCATGACAAAACTATCATAGGGGTCTAGAAGTCTGAGGGATGTTACACCCTTGCACCTGTAGCTATGCTATAAGTCATAAGATTATTTTTAGCTCATGTAGCATACAAAGGATACAAGGTCTACCATATGGATGTAAAGTCAGCATTCATTAATGGTACACTGAAGAAGGAAGTCTATGTAGAGCATCCACCAGGTTTTGTTAACCTTAAACACAACACCTATGTCTTCAGATTGCACAAAGCTTTGTATGGGTTAAAACAGGCAACTATAGCCTGGTATAAGACTCTGTCTACCTTTATTACAGGGAACTAGTTCTCTAGAGGAAAGTTAGATAAGACACTATTCCTTAGGGATTTCAAAGGTTCAAGCATCCTAATCCAGATTTATGTAAATGACATAATTTTTAGGTATACTAATGAGAAGATGTGTAGAAATTTTATCAGGGTTATACAAGGCAAGTTTGAAATGTGCAGCATGGGTGAGCTAAAGTTCTTCTTGGGATTCCAAGTTAGACAATCTGAGGATGGTATATCCATCTCTTAATCTAAGTTCACTAAGGATTTGATTAAGTGATATGGTATGGAGAATTCTTCTACCATGAGAACTCCAATGGGTTAAACAGTGTCACTACACAAGGATGAATCTGGGATACCAGTTGATGAAACCTTGTATAGAGGCATCATTGGATCACTCCTGTATTTGACTAATAGTAGGCTAGATATTATGTTCTCAACATGTGTCTGCAAGGTACCAAGCATGCCCCAAAGAGTCTCATTACACTATTGTGAAGAGAATATTGAGATATCTTAAGGGCACACCCAATCTTGTGCTTTGGTATCCTAGGGATAGTGATTTTGAACTCACAGGCTACACATATGTAGATTTTTTAGGGTGTAAAGAGGATACAAAATGTACTTTTGGAACTTGCCAGTTTCTAGGAATAATACTAATAAGTTGGAGTAGCAATAAGCAAACAAGTGTTGCAATTTCAACAGCAGAATCTGAGTACATATCTACTGGAAGCTGTTGTGCATAGTTGCTATGGATTCAGCATCAATTACTGGACTATAATGTACAGGTAAGCAAATCTGTTATGTTTTGTGATTCTACTAGTGCAATTTCTATTGCTAATAATCATGTTCCACACAGTAGAACTAAACATATAGAGATTAGATATCACTTTCTTAGAGAGAATGTTGAAAAAGAAAATATTATCCTATAGTATACTCCAACAGATAGACAAGTTGCGACATCTTTACAAAACCCCTAGATGAAATCAAGTTCAATTACTTTAAATTTGAACTTGGCATGTTGAACATTGAATAAATCCTTTCAATTAGTTGCAAAAAAATCAAGAAATTATATTCAGAATACAAATTTTGTCTAAGTCAAAGAATTGTGTCGAGACACCACAGTGTGTGTCGACACTATAGACAGTATTGTGTCGAGACATCAAAATGTGTGTTGACACAATAAGTAGTCATATGTCGAGACACCTGACAGTGTGTCGACGCCGATTAATATAAGAGTGGCGAGACATTATAATTTAGTGTTGAGACATATGGTTGTCGAGACCTTGAGGTCTGTGTCGAGAGACATGAACTTTGTGTCGACTTAAGTCGACACAACTTGACAAAATAGGTTTTTCATGTCGACATTAGAAATTTCCTAATATTGAGAAAATTACTAAATGCAGCGCACCTTTTCACCTTCAATAGACAGTTATTATAAATAGGAGGAGAAAGGAATTGTCGACTACGCTTACAGGAACTATTGCAAGAGTGATTGGTGTGTGTCAAGACTAGAAATTCTTAGTCGACACCTCTCAATCTCAAACTCTTTCAACTAGAATGGCACCCAAGATGGATGACAACATAAATTATGGTTACGAACTGGTGTGAAATCCCTTCGTCTCCGCACCAGAAGAAATAAGTGATTGACCTTGTCACTGAGGTAGGTATTGAATACCTACTTTCAGAACCCACTAAGATTTGAAAGAGTGAAGTATCAGAATTCTATTCAAATGCCTCACTAAACCCTAAGTCAGGTAAGATCAAATCCATTGTTAATGGAGTAAGAGTAAAGGTCACAACCAAAATACTGGCTAAAGTCTTTCATATTCCATATACTACTCAAGAAGATAACCTGGATTCAAGCAAAACTGCAGAGTCTTTAGAGTGGTGTGGACTGGCTCCAACCACTAGGTTTGGAAGTTCTTTGAACAGGAAGGGAATGAATTCTCGGGGAAAATTTTTATCTAAAGTAATTGGAATGGTTCTCTTCTGCAAGACTGGAGCAAATGACAAAATTTCAACCTATATGTTTAGATTGATGACTAGGATTGTCTTCAGAATCAAGACTGATTGGAATAGGGTAATCTTTGATAAAATAGCACAGGGGATTCAGAAGCCCAATATGGGTAGAATTGTTAGTCTGTATCTGGTAAAGGCAATTCCAAATAGTATCAATCAGAAGATTGGATCCAAGATAAATCATATGAGGAGAATGGACATGAGAATTTTGTCCAGATGGGAAAGGGTATGGTCTAAGGACACTCCAGAACCCAAAAAGACAATGGAGGTAAAAAGAAAGAAAGCAGTGGTAGAAGAAGAAGAATCATCAAGTGATTCTGAAGAATAAGTAGAGTTTAGCTCAGATAAGGATGCTGAGGAAGAACAAAGAAGATCTCCAAGAATCTCACCTGAAACTAATGATCAGGTGCAGGGGGAGAACATTCCTGAAAAAGAACAAATTGAGGGAGAGATCTTCAATGAATTGTCAATGGATACTGCTACAACTATAATAATGGATGTTGTACAGGAACTGGAACACTCAAAGATATCTGAACAATTAATATCGGAGAAAGAAATGTAGGAAGAAATTCCAAAAGAGACTGAATAAGAAATTCTTCTTTCTAAAGAAAAACTTGCAGGGGGAGATAGATGAAATTCCCCAAATTGCGGTTCCTGATGCTGACATTCAGCATGCAGATGATAACTTAGATAATATCAATATTAATGAGAAAAGTACAAGAGTTGAGGGGGAGTTTGCCCCGGATACTGACAAAACCAAAGAGAAACCTCAAGTTGAAGAGGTAAGTTCTTCTGAATCTGAAGAAGCAGAAGAATATCAACTAAAAAAAGTAAGTTTTCTGAAATGAAGAAGAGGGCAAAAGCTACAAACAATATTTACAATCTGCGACACAGATGCTCATACAGAAGATGTCAACTCTCTGCTAGTACAAATTCAAACAATGCTATATAAGAAAAGGCATGATCTAGAAAAGTATGTAGATGACAACAATAAAGAGCTGCAGTTTCAACTGGCTCAGGATATTAAGTTAATAAGATTTGAAGTCAATCTTTTGAAATCTGAAATGACTACTTTATTTGAGAAAGGAGCTAATGTTGTAGTCTATATTGCTAAACAACAGCAATAGGCTAAGTCAACTACAGATGAGATGGTTGTCAAACAAGGCTATATCCTTGAAAATGAGAGAATTTTGGATGAAAACATGACAGCCCTACATACAGAGATAATGGTTAAACTGACTTAGCAGTCTACTAAATTAGACAACAAATTAGCTGCTGCTACAAAGGCCATAGAAGCTCAGCTGGCAAACCATTCAGCCTCCTTGCTTAAAGATATAAAGTCTTCTGACAAGAGTTTGGACAATAATTTACTGAAAGTAAAGAATACTGTCACCTCAGGTATCAATTACTTAGATAGACAGGTTATATTTCACAAGAATGATTAGAGAGATCATGTTGAAAGAGAAGTTATAAAGGGGGAGAGGGTAATGATAAAAACCAGTACTGAACAAGCTACCTGGATTTCAAATAATATCAGAGACACTTTAGACTTTCCTCTTTTATGGTATGATGGGGATCAGACTGCTGAGTTTGGTTATCAACCAGCTCACCTTGAAGAACCTCATGCCACTCGTACTCATGCTGATGAGCAAACCATATACAATCCTGCAGCAAATGCTACCTTTGAGACTATCCAAGTAGCTGTCTCTCACATGTATAGTCCTCCACCATCAGTTCAAAATGTTATCTGTGAAAAGGTGGATATGCCTGAATCTATTATGCTCAAAAAAAAAGAGGCACAACTTTCAAAGAAAAGGTTCAGAGAACAAGCTGAGACAAGACCAAATTTTGAGTAGTGGAGCTCAACCTCCAGATCAATAATTCTCACTGCATGGAAGGCAGTAAATGTAAATGTGACAGATAGAGGTAAATGGTATCCAGAACAGGAATAGGCATAACATTTAAAGCAGCAAAAAGTTATCCAGAAGTTCAGACATGATCTGAAGAAAGGAAAGCTTCATGTTAAGTCAATTGAGCCCAGTAAATACTTACCAAAGCCAAACCATTATTTTGAAAGATAAAGACTGAAAGAAGAAGCCATTGCAAAAGCTAAAGCTAAGGATGATAAAGGGAAGAAGGTTGCTGATGACAAGGTGCCTAAGGTGAAGGCAAAGATTCAATCTGGAAAAGGCATAGTCATCAAAGAACCAAAGCAGCCTTAGAATGTTCTTAGCTTTGGATTTCATAAAACAACTTGTTATGTAACTATTGTATAACCAAAACTTGCAGTTGTAAACCTTGTGGTGAACATTCAATGAAAATTTTGGTTTACTCAACTTTTCATGTGTTATTAATTAGGATTGTAATTGTTTGTCTTACTTTCTGTTCAGCATAACTGATTTTAAACACGTGTTTTTATCTATGGTATTTCACATATTGTACATCACGGTACTTTTAAATGTTTTTATCATAATATATTTATGGTATCATGTTGTATATCATTGAATTGGGGTTATGACTTCTATAAATAGGGGAAGATTATTGGATATAATGGTCACAATGTACTTGATTTGAAGAAGCTTTTTCGGTTCAATGATATACACAGTTGTATTTGATGAATGTTAAGTTCATGTGTACAGACAAATAAAGCTAAGTACAAAAGTGTCGACACACTAGACAAGTGTCGACACCTTTATCAAGGATGTGCTGAGACAAGAAGAAAGTTGGGACGACACCCAGGACTTGGGTCGACACTATGATACAAGAAAATTACTGTGCCGACAATCAGGACTAGTGTCGACACACACTACACAAGTTGTGTCGAGACAAAGAGAAGCTGTGTTGACACTAAGGACAAGTGTCGACACACTCTATACAAGTAGTGTTGAGACTGAAGACAACTGTGTCGACACTCAAGAGAAGTGTCGACACACTTCACAAGCTGAGTCAAGACTGGAAGCAAGCAGTGTCGACACTCGGGACTAGTGTCGAAATATTCTACATCAGCTGTGTCGATACAATGTAAAGGTTGTGTCGACACATTCAAAAGTATGTTGACACCACTATAAGAGTAGTGTCGACACCAAGGACTGGTGTCGACACATCCAACAATCAAGTTTCAACTTCAAGCAGATTTGTTTCATAAGTACAGAAATCAAGTCAGAGGGTCTGACAACTATCAGAACTATCAGAACTATCAGATGTCAGTTATTAACCGGATTAGTCAGTTACCTTTGATAGAGCCTATATAAAGGGATCAAACACTTCAGAAAAGAGACAGAGAGAAAAAAATTTGGCAAGTCCAGATCTAAGAAGCTATCTGCTAGAATACAGAAGGTGGAGAGAAGTCAGATCAAGAATCGTCTTCAACATTCTTCTGCCTAGATCTACCTTAATTTCAACTTCAAGAAGCTTTAAAAAGCTAAGAAGGGCAGGATTAAATTTATCACTTCAAGATCAAAGGAAGCAAATAGATCAGGATCAGATCAAGAAGCAGTCACCCATTCCTCTCTTGCTGGGTGACTTGTTCTGAATCAATCTCTTTTACTTTTGTTAATTTTGTAAGATCTACCTGTAGATCTGAGTCTAGGGGAAATATTTTCTCTGAGATTGTAAGCCTAAGTTATAAAGGCTGAGGTAGGGCAGGGATTGTCTGAGGTAGGAGAAGTAGGAATTTCTCTAAGTTGTAGGGTAAGATTTGCTAGAGAAGTAGGAGTGTGGATACATTCTGAGGTAGAGTTCTTGGGAAGAACTTGAGTTGTAGGATCTTGGTGATCTGAGTGGTAAGACTTGTAAAGTCTGAGTTATAGGAGTCAGTTAGGCTCTGAGCTGTAAGATTTGAGGATTTGAGTAAAAGAAGGAGAAAGAGTTTTGTTGAATCTAGTTCATTACTAGATATGCGAATGGGAAAAGTGGATGTACCCATAAATGGGAAACCACTATAAAACAGTGTGTACTGTGCTGTGTTTGGTATGTTGTGATAGTTCTAGATTGCTAGTAAGATTATCATGTTTAACTAGCTGTGATATTTAACTGAAAGAAAGTATATCTCTGAATTAAAAAAGTAGTCAAAATTCAAATTGGACCTATTCACCCCCCTCTAGGTCACTCTCAATGCTAAAACAAACATTTACAATTAAGCTAAGTCAGAAATTAATCCTTGATGGTTGTAGGTTAATTTGTCGAACTGAGCCTTAGGTTTAAGCAATTTTGTTGGGCAGGTTAGGCATTGAGTGTAATCCTAGCATTGAAGTTCAGTTTTTAGTCTAAGGCAAAAGCGTTGAGTGTGTTGCACACACTCAACGCCATCGGGTAATTTTTAAAGGCTAAGTATAAAAGTACTGAGTGTTCTGAATACACTCAACACCAGTGAATATTTTCATAGGCTAAGTCAAAAGTGTTGAGTGTGCTCTATTGTAACGGCCCAAAATGTAAAGTGACCTAAACAGATAGTATAATTTGATAATAAAGATCCCCTATGATGAAAATATACAACTCAGTGTCAATATTGGCCATTGCAGTTCATTTTGATTTCAAAATTTTGGTAGTTTGTTTTAAGTATCTGTTTAAATATCTCCACATTACTTTATACTATCCTAGTATATTGGAAGCAACCCATGTTAACTTGATACAAAGGTTTTGGGCTTTGGACATGGCTTTTGGACCGGCTGCTATAGGAGTACATGTGGCTCAATTATGATTAATAGAAATCGATGTTTATAAGATTTTGGGAAGTTAGTGGGAGGTGGTGGGAAGAAAGTGAAATAAATGGAAGAGATTCTTATCTCTTCTTATCAAGTATTGTTGCCACTCCTTCTATCCCTTCCTCGTTCATATCGCGGCTAGGTTTCCGGGAACGGAGCCATTTTCTCCCCTTCTTATCCTACATTCCCCCTCAAATCTGTACCAAATTAGATGGGATTTTTGTTTATATATTGTTGGGTATTGTATCCACAATAACCTAGATTTGGTGAAGTCACCCTTGAACTAAGATGAATTAAGTTGTATTTGATGTACTGTTTGAGTTATGTGTTTGCAGGATTTAATTTGCCAAATTTAGACCAATGTCAGTCTACAATGGGTCACCAAACACAGGACCATACAATATAATCCCTCATTGTCTGATCCATGGTGTTGACTTATGTGTAGCCTCTTTATTGGGATACACTTCATTTTTCAAGCACTATGGATGTTGGTGAAAGACATGTTGCTGATTTTATTGAAGAAAGGAAAATCCTCATGAACTAGAATTTTTCTAAGTGTGTCACTCGAGTAGAAGTCTAAGTACTCGAGTTGAACCCTTAGTCATACTCGAGTAAGTCTAGTCTGAACTCGAGTAAAGGAAATGGCTCTCGAGTGATTTGAATCTAGCTCTCGATTGGCCAAATCCATTACTCGAGTAGACTTCTTCTTATTCTCGAGTTAACAGATTTTCTATCTCAGAATTTTTCTAAGTCTTATACTCGAGTAGTCAAGTTCACCACTCGAGTAGTTAAGCTCTTTATCTCAAATGACAGAAGCAAAGATCTCGAGTTGTATTTACTTCACTCGAGTAGTATTGATTATGTACTCGAGAAATCTGCTTACTTCTCGAGTAGTCTAAAACTAGTACTCGAGTAATCTATTTTAAACTTCCAGAATTTTCTCTAAGTCTTTTTCTCGAGTAGTTCACTTCTACCTCTCGAGTAGTTCACTTCTACCTCTCGAGTAATCCTTCTACCTCTCGAGTAACACTTTTAGCACTCGAGTAATTCTTTATTCCACTCGAGTGATTATAGATTTTGTTCTGAATTTTCTGAAGGACTTCTTCTCGAGTTGTCTAAAGCTATCTTCTCGAGAACCTGAAGTAGTACTCGAGTAACTTTTTCTTCACTCGAGTAATGCAGATAATTTTTCAGAAAATTTGCTAAGTCCTAAACTGACGGGATTTTCAAATGACATGACGTGATTGGTCCACGTGGACGTCATTAATGCTAATTATGGCTGTTAGGGAGATCTTATATAAGGTCTTGTCAATTCGACTAACCCTAACGAGCGCTGAAAAGATGTACCTTAAGAATTTTGAATCTTATTTTCTCTTTCCTAAACGGAAGTCGCCACCGATCCTCTTCGTGCAAATCGCCTAAGGCTTTCGTTCAATAAGATGCAGATCAAGTTGACTTACAGATCGAGATTGCTTTTCAACTTCTTCATCATCTCTCGGATCGTGTGAGTCAAGAAGTTTCAGATCAGGATCTAGCTTAGCCTCTACTTCAAAATTTCTGATAAAGCTGCAAAGTTCAGGAAGAAGACCTTGGCCGAAATTTCCAGGTCTGAGAAATAATATTGTTTGTATTTCATATTCTCAATTTATTCTTGTAGGAGATTACTCTCCGAGTGTAGGTGCTTTGTTCTCCGAGTTATATGAAGTTTTCATCTTCCGAGTGTAGATCCGTATTGTGGATCGAGTTGTAGGAACTTTGTTCCGAGGCGTAGGATTGTTTCAATCTGAGATAGTGGAGTAGTCAAGTATAGTGCTTTGCTAGATCGGTGAGTGGAAAGTGGATGTACCCAAGGTTGGGGAACCATTATAAATCTCTGTGTCCTCAGTGATTGCATGATTACTTTTTGTGCATAGATCGCTAATTTTTATTCCGCAAAAAGTCGCACAACTCACCTACTCACCCCCCTTTAGGTGATTTAGGTAGGCAACTGAATACTTTCAATTGGTATCAGAGCCAGGTTGATCATTAAAAGATTAACACCTTGATCAGATCTGACCTAAGTTGTCTTTTGAGTTATTCAAGCATGGAAAAGGCCAAAGACTTTGCTAAGCTTCCCTTGTATACAAAGAATAATTTCCCCATGTGGAAAGAGAGGATTAGATTTTTCATGGAAGTTGTGGATCCAAGGATGTTCATGATTGTTGAAGAAGGTCCTTACGTTCCTATGACCGTCTCCACTATAGATCCAACAAAGAAGGTTCCTAAGCAGTTGATGGATCTGGACAAAGATGAGATTGTACGTGTCTCCTTAGACAAGAAGGCCAAAAATATTATAGCAACTGCAGTTGATGACTCGATGCTGCAGAACCTGATCCACTGCCAGTCCGCTAAGGAAATGTGGCAATCCCTCGTCACTTTGATGGAAGTCACAGAAGAAGTTAGGGATGATAGGAGATCCCTTCTTAATCAAAAATATGAAGCCTTCTGACAAGGATACAATTGCAGATACGTTTGAAAACATCTTCAAGATAGTTAACGGCCTAAGAGTATATGTCTGAGTCTTCACCAACGGAGAACTGAATGATAAGTTATTGAGATCTCTGACTAAGGAATGAGATAACAAGGTTTGTGCTATTCGGGAATTTTGAAATCTAGCTGAGACGGACCCGCAAAATCTCTTTGGAAAGCTTATATCATATGAGCTACAAATTAATTCAAGAAAAGTTGAAGAAGAGAAGAACAGGTATTCATTCAAGGAGAAGTCGGTAGCTCTAAAGGCAGACACCTCAAGGAAGTCCAAGGCTGCCTCTCTTGCCCTAGCACAAGAAGTAAGTGAAGAAGAAACCTCGGAGCCAAGTACCTCGGGCTCAGAACTATCTGAAGGAGAGTTTTATCTACCCACAAGACAGTTCAAGAAATTCTTAAATAAAAAAGAAGCAAGTAAAAGGCAAGGATGCCTCTTATAGAAGATCACGTCATGATGGTGATCGACACAGAAAAGGCACAAGCAGCCATGATAGGTATACTACTAAACAGAACAAACATATTTCTATTGACATCATTTGTTGTTGCTGCAAAAAGACAGGTCACGTCATTGCTGACTGCCCCCATAAGTAGAAGGATGGTGGAAAAAGAGAAGAAAAGAAATCTCCTTACAATAAGAAGAGAACAAAAAAGAGCCTAATAGCCAACAAGGGCAAGACTCTTAACGACTCTGACTCATCTGAGTCGAGTGAAGAAGAGGAAGCCTACTTTGGGCAAATGGCTCAGATTAATGATGAACAAGAACCCCAATTCATTTGGAAGATAAATTCTCACACTCCTCTCTCTGAATCTGATGTTTCTGAACATGATCATGAGGACAGCTCTTCTGACGATGAGTCTGAACTCATGGCCCAATATAATGAGTTGATCAAGGCTTAGGACGAATGTCGAAAAGTCGTGAAAACTCAAGCCAAAGAGATAAAGTCTCTGAAGGTTGAAGAGAGCACCTTGAGAGAGGAAGTCGCTAAGACCGACTCACTCAGACAGAACTTCAATGCTGCCATTGAAGAATATAACAAGGCTCTCGAGCACCTAGAACTTAAGGAGAAGATCATAAAAGAACTGGAAGCACAACTTGAAGCTGAAAAGAAACTTGTTGAAAGTTTCTCGAAGCCCAAGAATGTCCTTCCTTTCATTGTTGAATTCTCAGCTAAGGCCAAGGGTGCTGGGCTAGGCCATGTTGAAGCTCCTAGCAAATCTTCTAGGAGCAATAAGGCTTAGAGAAAGAATAAGGCGGCCAAGAAGTATTTGGCCAAAGAAAAAGGGAAAGCCCATAAAGATCAGACTTCTTTCAAGAAAGTCATATTTCCAACAAACGAGTTTGATCTTGACTCGTCCTATGGTCACTTTGTTAGACCTACTTATGTAGAGCCGAAGTCTCGTTACCAAGGATGGACTCGTCCCCGAAACTTTGGTGAGAGTGTCTTTAAGGCACCTTATGAAGAAATTACTCTTCAGAGCTATGACCCTTATAATCATGGTCATAACATCAAGAAGGCACAAAAGGTAAAGCCTATTGTTGAGAAGCCACTAAAGGAGAAGAAATCATGTGATTGCCATCATCATGAAGCTTCTTCCTCCAAGAATGTTGTCGCTGCTAGACCACCATCTCAAAAGGTCAAGCAGGAGATTTTCAGGCAAAGATACAACAGGTTTGACTGTTGGTGTTGTGGTAAAATTGGTCAGTTTGTCATTGACTGCTGGTTTAATTCCAAGAATTTTGCAACTCCTCAAGTTGGCAATATGAGAAAGACCACTCATAATGATAATACTCGTATGGGTAGTATTCTAACAAGAGACCAAACACCCAAACGTGTTTGGGTTTCTAAGGCAAATTGATTTGTAATTACAGGTATGTCCAAAGGCCACCAAAACTCCTATCTGGTATTTGGACAGTGGATGTTCACGGCACATGATCGGTACAAGAAGCCTTCTTCAGAACTATTCTCCAATCTTGAACGGGCCAAAGGTCATCTTTGGAGGTTCGGGCCGAGGAATTACTAAATGTTATGGTATGATCTCTAACGGTATTGTATCCTTCTCAGATGTGGCTTATGTTGAAGGATTGGAACATAATCTTATGAGCATAAGTCAGCTCTGCGATAAAGGATACATAGTTGAATTTCATGCTAATAAGTGCTTGATAAAATTGATTGACAATATGAAAACGATTCTATCAGACACTCGAAGCAGAAACATATTTTGTTTGAATTTTTTTATATAGACTCTTCTACACCAGTGTGTTTTATGGCTAAAGATAGTGCGTCTTTTGGTGACCAACGACACAAGAGACTAGCACATATTAATTTCAAAACTATTAATAAATTATTTTCTCTGAATTTAGTACGTGATGCCCCAAATGTCAAGTACGCTAAAGATAGACCTTGTTACACATGTGTAAAAGGCAAGCAAACAAGGGCTACCTTTAAAAGCATTATTGGCAAAAGTTCTAATAGATGTTTACATCTACTTCATATGGACTTGTTCGGACCACTACAAGTTAGAAGTTTGGGAGATAAGGATTATACATTAGTTATTGTCGATGATTACTCGCGCTTTGCGTGGGTGTTCTTTCTGAAACACAAGTCAGATACCTTTGACATCATTACTAATTTTCTCAGGCAAGTCCAGAATGAATACAACTGTTCCGTAGTCAAAATCAGAAGTGACAATGAAATAGAGTTTTAGTCTGGGGCCATGACAGAATTCTATGAAAGCTTTGGTATATTTCATGAGTTCTCCTCTCCTCGTACTCCTCAACATAACGGAGTAGCTGAGAGAAGAAATAGAACACTCATAGAGGCCTGCAGGACTATGTTGAGTGATACCTCACTTCCGGAATACTTCTGGGCTGAAGTCGTTAACACTGCATGCCACATGCAAAATCGAGCACTCATAAACAAGAACCACAATAAGACACCTTACGAACTTCTAAAGGGCAGGAAACTAACTATTTCATATTTTAGAATCTTTGGTTGTAAGTGCTTCGTCCTTAACAATGGGAATTATCACACTTTCAAATTTAGCGAAAAGAGTTTTGAAGGTATTTTTGTAGGGTATAGTAGCCATAGTAAGGCATACAGGATATTTATAGAAAAATTATGGTCATAGAAGAATTCATACATGTTGTATTTGATGAGACGAGCTTGCTGCAAAGCAACTCTTCTAGTGTGTTCATTAAAGATGCAAGTTCAAAGGTGAAAGAACTTAACTTTGGTGAGCCGACTGAAGAAAAAGGAGAAAAGTTCATCAAGATCACCACTCCAACCCCGATTAGATAGGTTGATGATCAAGATGAAGAAATCGTCCAAGTTGATGAAGTCACTCCGGTGATTGAAGACACTCTAGTTGCAAGGACTCTAGAGCTCAGACATCTGAAGGATCACCCAATGGACCAAATCATAGGAGATCCCTGGGATGGTGTCAGAACTCGTAAAGGTACAACTAACGAGAATTTATATTTAAGTTTTCTCTCACAGGTTGAACCAAAGAAGTTTGAGGAATCAAACTCAGACGCATCTTGGATAATGGAAATGGAAGAAGAACTAAATCAGTTCAAGCATTGTGAAGTCTGGAAACTTGTTCCAAGACCCAAAGGTAAGAATGCCATTGGGGCAAAGTGGGTCTACAGGAACAAGATGGACGAGGATGGAACGATCATAAATAATAAGGCCAGACTCGTCGCCAAAGGATATCGTCAAGAAGAAGGAATCGACTTTGACCAGTCCTACGCTCTAGTTGCAAGGCTAGAGGCAATCAGGTTATTCCTAGCATATGTCGCTCTTAAGGGCTTCACTGTCTATTAGATGGACGTGAAGTCTGCCTTCCTTAATAGTTATATAAAGGAAGATGTGTATGTAGAACAACCTCCAGGTTTTGTTGACTCTAACTTTCATGATTATGTTTATCTGTTATCTAAAGCTTTATATTATTTGAAACAAGCTCCTCGAGCTTAGTATGAGATGTTGTCTACCTTTATTCTTGAGAACAAGTTCACAAGGGAAAAGATAGATAAGACATTATTTCTTAGGGAAATAAAATGCAAGATTTTGCTAGTACAAATCTATGTCGACGACATTATTTTCGGCTCTATTGACGACTACTTATGCAAGAAGTTTTTAAAACTTATGCAAGAGAAGTTTGAAATGAGCAGTATATGTGAGCTGAAGTATTTCTTAGGGCTTCAGGTGAAACAATCTGAAGATAGAATTTTCATCTCGCAGACTAAGTTCACCAAGGAGCTAATTAAGAAATTCGGAATGGAGAACGCAACCTCTATGAGGACTCCAATGGGTTCAGTTGTGTCTCTGGACAAGGATGAGAAAGGGAAACCTTTTGATGAAACCAAGTACAGAAGCATAATTGGATCATTGCTCTACCTTACTGTCAGTAGACCAGACATAATGTTCTCAACATGTGCATATGCTAGATTTCAAGTGAACTCTAAGGAATCTCACTACACTGCTGCAAAGCAGATTTTAAGATATCTTAAAGGTATACCAAATCTTGGCTTATGGTACCCAAGAAGTAATGTGATTGATTATTTTCGCATCGGGTCCGAAAACTTGATGCGTTTAAAACTACAAAAATTGGTGAGAATTCCCGCGGCACCCCGGGCGGTTTATGTAAGGAAAAAGGCGGATTCAGTTTTATTTAAAAATGGGGCGCGCTGATTTATTTATTTGGATATAAAATGGTTTAGATCGAGTTTTAACGAAAGAAGGTAAGTGCACCTATCGCGTGTAGTACAGGATATTCTGGGGTGGAATATCGAGGTCGTATTGTTCTCGGGGTTGGTTTGATTATTTCTACTCTTCCCTGGAGGGGACTATTATTTTACCGATAATTACTTGTCGGGTATTTTTTATATATATAAAAGCAAAAAGTAAGACAGAAAACAAAAAATGAAAGCATTAAAGGGTGGAGCCGATGATGAGCTTAGCGCGACCGTATCTAATAGAATTTGAACTAAAATAAACTTTTAATAAAAAGAGATCCTAATTTTCAAATTAATTAAGGCAGAGACTTGGCCGCGGAGGTTCCAATAAAATGAGCTCACCTAGCTATAGGGTTATTGCTCACCTGAACGCTAAGACTATTCGACCGAACGTTAGTCCGACGAAGGATTCCTCTTAACGCCCGCATTATGCTAAGAACCCCGCTATTGGGTGGGGAACCCAATCCGGTAGAGTTGGTGCGCCTCCTCTCTCGAGGGTTAGTGCGAAACTCTCTTTACCAAGGGGTGATCGGTATATACGCACGGACTCTCGGCTAGCTAGCGTATGGACTACGAAAATAGTGCCCACACATCGATATGTGGTCCTACGCGTCGTAAACCCTAGGCAAACCTTAAGTTAATTTAATTAATTAGAAAATAAGGAACTTTAATTATTTAAAGTTTTTTTTTGTCCCAATGTTCTTCGATACTGAGGGCTAAGAACGATTAGCCACTCATCGGAATGGGGACGGCAGCGGTGAAAGCGATAAAGAAAGCAGGAAAAGAAAGCAGTAAAGGAAAGCAGTAAATTGCAAGTCCTACTCAAACGAGTAGGAGTGAAATGAAAGCAGTAAAGTGTGAGTCCCGGCGCAAATGCGTGTGCGGGAGAAATGAAAGCGAGTCCTACTCAAACGAGTAGGACAAAATAAATGCAACGCACGCACACTCTCGACAGAAATTAAAACTCACACACGCACTCGACATAAAGTAAAACACGCACACAAATCCTACTCAAATGAGTAGGGAAAAATAAATGCGGGTCCTACTCAAACGAGTAGGACTAAATAAATGCACCCACTCTACAGAAAGTAAAACACACTCACTCGACAGAAAATTAAACACACTCTACACACTCTACTTGAATAAAGTAAAACAATGCGCCATTTAACTCTTAACTAGTAGGCGGAAATAAATGCGTACACATAAAAAATTTGCAAAAAACTAAGTTATCTAAAAATTAAAACGATTGCATTTCTACCGCTAGAATGCGGTAGAAATGCATAAAAAGCTGAAATAAAAATTAACTGGGCAAAAAGTTTTGCAAATAAACGCAAAAATAGAAGTGCTCGGAAAATTAAAATGAATACATTTCTACCGCTAGAATACGGTAGAAATGCGTAAAAAGAGAACAGAAAAATTAAACGAGCAAAACGGTTTTTTAAATAAAAGCGAAAATGGAAGTGCTTGAAAAAGGAAAATAACAACTTATCCATCCTTATAACTCTATAAAAACGCTTAAAAAGTGGAAGAAAAGATAAAAGAACAAAAAGTTTACGATCTAAAAAGACTAAGTAAAAGAAATCAAAAACCACTTTATAATCATTTTTATAGTTTCATAAGGATGAGTATAAGGTGTATGGAAAAATCCTAACACTAAACAATCTAAGTAAACAAAATAATGAAAATATAAAAGTAAAAATTATACTCATACACTCACACACACATATAAAAAAGAACGAAAACAAAGGATAAAACAAAAGCAAAAAAAATGATTGCATAAGGGATGGCACATAGATGAAGTCCAAGGCATGTAATGGAAAAAAACTACGTTTGTATTAATAATAAAAGGTGATTACAAAGCTAAAATAGAAGAGAGAGAGGGGGGGAGAAAATATCCCTTACATAACATTTGGAATTCATCCCAGCAGCATAACACCTATACAAAATGGCCTAAAAAAGTGGAACAGGATTACAAGCAGAAGGCAGGAATTTATAGACAAAAATTTTCACGGGACACGCCCTCTGACACGGGCGTGTCAAGGGGTGTGTCAACACTATTGAAGATTCGATCCGGCGAGGTGACGGCTTGGTTGAATTCGGGCAGGACACGTGTCGGTATCGCGGCGGTCACGCCCCAGGTCCCGGGCGTGACTATAGGCGTGTCGGGGAGGTAGAACTGGACGCGGGCGGCGTCGAAAGTCGCGGGTGCAGTCTTGTCGGCCAGGTGGATAAGGGCACACCCTCGGTCACGGGCATGACGCTAGGTGTGTCGGGGTGGGTCGACGAACATCGAGCGCGATTCGTCGAGCTATAAGCCTTGATCTTTGATCGGGATGGACACGGGCGTGTCGTGTTGGCTATCACGGGTATGTCATGTTGGTCGCTGATCGTCGAGCGGACAATCATCGAGTGGAATTTTCGTCGAGCTTGCTGGAGAAGTCACGCCCCAGGTCACGGGCGTGACTCTGGGCGTGTCGGGTGTGTCGATAAACGTCAAGCGGAATTCATCGAGCGCGAGTCTTGATCGTCGATCGGAAATGACACGGCCGTGTCGGGTTGGCTGACACGGGCGTGTCATTCTGATCGACGATCGTCAAATGGAAAATCGTCGAGCGCGAGTCTTTGATCGTCGATCGGAAATGACACGGGCGTGTCGGTTTTGCTGACACGGGCGTGTCGGGTCAATTTTTGACCATTATCTGAAACATAAAATAAATTAAGTTTAGCCAAATATTTACAATAAAAGGAGCAATTTATTAAACAAAAACAGGTAAAAATGACGAAAATAAATGAAAACGACTAAATTAATGTACACAAAAATACGTATATTTACAATTCATCATAATGATAGTGAGCTAATTTGTTAACCCCTCAGTCCGCAACACCCTGCAAGGTTCCAAAGCCCCCCTTTCAACAGGCGCGGACGCGATTTATCAGTCTGCCCTGTCCGGCAAGGTCACCAATCGGACAAGGTACCCCAGCAACGGATGCAAGGACCTGTCCGCTCAGTCCGCCAGGACGGATCAGATTCTCTACAGTGGCGGACGCAGTGTCTCGTCCGCCCAGGCCACCTCCCTCCAGCAAGAACACGCCCAGCAGCAGTGGAACCTCTAGTCCGCGTGCCAAGTCCGCCCCTTCTGCGTTGACTGGCGTGTTCTTTCTTTTTGCTTCCCTTCACCGCTGCCTGGTTCTCCTGTACCCCGGGCAGTCGGTTATTTTAGCCCTGCCCGTTTGGGCAGGCCCCCTATCCTATAAATAGGGGGAGGTGGTGCACCCAAGGCACGCTGACTCGGACCCAGGAGCCTACTTGTTACAGGCTGCGGACTCGAATCTTGTGCCTTGCGGACTCCCCCTCGCTCTTCTCTTGTCAACCTTTTCCTTTCACTTGTAACCCAATCCTTCTTCAATCAAGGGAAAGCCCGTCGCAAGAGAGGCATTTAGGCCGCGACGGGCGAAGTCTGTTGTTGTCGTGGTTCATGGCCCTGCTCTTCTTCCTGCCCTCATTCGCTTAGTAGATCACTACTCGCAGTCTCCCTATTCCCTGGTGTTCGAACCGTTAGCTGGTGGTGCTCGACCCCCCTTGTGTTTTCGTGCATCAACAGATAACACACGGCCTTCAGATCTGAGTAGTGTTTTGAAATCAGCGGACGGAAATGTCAGACCGCAGAGCCCGCTCCTCAAACCGCTCCAGCTCTTCATAGGACTCTCTTTGGGACGTAATTGAGCAAGCTTGCCTTGAGGCCGAGCAGTCCCGCCAGCAGACTGACCAGCGTCTCGACGCAATCAGCCAAGCTCTGCTCGTGCTGGCCTAGCGGCTTGCTCCTCAGGCCGCAGCGGACCCAGCGGACTCGCCAGTCCGCCAGACCCCAGCTCGCCGAACTCCGCTTCGGCAGTCGCCAGCAACTCCCCGGAATGCTGCTCAGTCCGCTGCCCCTCTGCGCCCTCAGGAGGAGCAGTTTGCTTTCAGAAATTTCTTCAGAGAGGCTGCCAGGGGCACTCCTGCCCGCCAGCTTCATTTTGCTGACCGCCAGTCCGTCGAGCCCGCGGACTCCCCGGCTCCAGTCCGCCCCTTCTACCCCGCAGAGTTCGAGACCCCATCTCCCTTTGTTGACCGAATCCGATGGGAATCGGCTCCGAGCAACTTCAGGGAGCCTCGCATCCCATTCTATTCAGGAGGGACTGATCCAGTCTCTCACCTCCAAGCATTTGAGGGGGCAGTTGCTTTGAGATGCCTCTCAGATGCCATCAAGTGTAAACTCCTGGTTACCACTCTCGAAGGACAGGCGAGAGAGTGGTTCTACGAGCTGCCTTCGGGCACAATCTCTTCTTTCGCAGAGCTTCGTAGCCAGCTGTTGTTGAGGTTTGCTACCTCGAGGAAGAGGAAGAATGGGCCAGCTGCCCTATTTGAAATCAAACAAAGGGATAATGAATCGATGGCGCGATTCGTTGATCGCTTTCAGAGAGAGATCCAAGGGGTCAGGAATGTAAACCCCGATTATTATAAGGTCGCCTTGATCCATGGCCTCCGGGAGGGCCCTCTGAAGTTTAAAGCAACAACCAAGGCACCTGAGACTTATCAAGAGTTGATCGGCATGGTCAACCGTTTCATTGAAGGAGAAAATGCCAATCCAACTTATGTCTCATCCCTGACAGCTAAGGCTGAAGGAATGGATGCCTCCGCTTCTTCCTCTCATGGCAAGCCCCCTCGCCCAGACTTCCAGCCTCCATCTCAAAGAGGCAGAAACTTCCGCAACAAGAAACCTTTCCAAGGCCATCAACAGTTTCATGAGCAGAGACTGCCACTGACCGCCACTCCAGCTGTTCCATTGCAAGCTCTTCCCATCCTCCAACAAGCAGCCTTGCTTGCTCCGGGCCAATTTGATGAAAGCCCCATGGAGGACACTGCAGATCTGGACCTTGACGAAGTCATCCAGATCTTGCAAAGAAGATCAGAAAAAAAGAGGCAAGAGCCTCAGAAAATGTGGAAGCCAAGAAATAATGCACAATATTGTCAGTTCCACAAAGAAAAGGGCCATCTGACTGAGGACTGCAAGGCCCTTCACACGTTGATAGAGAAGTTGCTTGTCGAGGGCAAGATTGACCTGGCCAAGAAGGATTCTCCTTCCTCGTCGAAGCCATCCACCTCAAAGGGCAAAGAGGTAGCTGAGGCATACCAGGAATGTGTGGATGTAGAGGACGAAGGCCGTCTGGGGCCGATCAACGTCCCGGTGGAGTGCTTCGATGCAGATGATGAAGGGGTCCTGGGACGCCTCTTCTTCATCCATGGTGGAGCAGGGACCGAGTCCACTCAGAAATCGTCAATTTCAAGGGTCACCCAGGCAGAGGTGGCCTCCTCTTCCGTTGCTCCTCCAAGTGAGGTTGTCACCTTTGGTCCAACAGACCTACCTCAAATAGCCAACCCGTTTGATGACGTCGTAGTAATCAAGGCTGTAGTGGGGGACTTCACAGTGGATAGGATTCTTGTTGACACAGGCAGCTCGGTCAACCTCCTGTTCAAGTCTACCTTTGAGGCCCTGAGGACCAGAAAGCCTCTGCTTTCCACTGAGGGGCCACTCTATGGTTTCTCGGGAGAGAGAAAGGAAGTAGAGGGCAGCTTCATCCTGCACGAGAAGCTCGGAGGGTCGACTAATCAAATACAGTTCATAGTGGTTGACGCCCCCAGCAGCTACCATGCCATCTTCGGCAGGCCCTTGTTAAACAAGTATCAAGCGGTGGTTTCCACTTACCACCTTGCCATCAAGTTCTTTGCCGATGGAAGGATGTGTCGGGTCAGGAGTGACCCAAGAAGAGCAAGGGAGTGCTACGTCCGTACTGTCAACATGGTTGAAGCCAGCCCTTCCCTTGCTCCAACAGAAGTTGCAGAAGTCTCTCCCAGTTCAGAAGTTGCTGTCGATGAAGGTGCTTACCTGGAACCTGCCCAGGTGACGCAAGGAGTCCCCATTACTGAGGGGGAGGAGAGGAAACTCTTCATCAACTCGGAGCAACCTGAAGATCAAAAGGCTGAGTTGATTTCCTGTTTGCTGAATAATCTGGATGTCTTCACCTGGTCAGCAGAAGACATGCCAGGAGTGGATCCTGATGTTGCATGCCACCACTTGAACGTTGATCCCGACTGCAAGCCCATATAACAAAAGAAGAGGGACATGGCTACAAAGCTTGCTGAACCGATAAGGGAGGAGGTCGCAAAGCTCCTCAAAGCAAATTTTATCAAAGAAATTCAATATCCTACTTGGATTTCTAATGTTGTAATGGTTAAGAAACCAGGAGGAAAATGGCGAATGTGTGTAGATTTTACCAAACTTAATAAAGCATGCCCTAAAGATTGCTACCCCTTGCCTCGGATAGATTCTTTAGTTGATTCCGCGCTAGGGTACTCTTATATGAGTTTTTTAGATGCGTTTTCTGGTTATCACCAGATAAGAATACATAAGCCCGACGTTCCTCACACGTCGTTCATAACTAATGATGGTTGCTATTGCTACCTTGTGATGCCCTTTGGGCTTAAGAATGCTGGTGCAACCTACCAACAGATGATGGACCGTGTGTTTAACCATCAGAAGGGGAGGAACCTAGAAGTGTATGTAGACGATCTCTTGATTAAGAGTAAGTCGTTTTCGCTTCACTTGTGAGACCTAGCAGAGACGTTCACTACTCTGCGTAGGTACAAAATGAAGCTCAATCCTTTAAAATGTACGTTTGGAGCGAGTAAGGGAAAGTTTCTTGGTCATCTCCTTACTCTGGAAGGACTTGCCCCCAACCCTGATAAAGTGAAAGCCATCCTTGATATGCCTACCCCTCGTTCACCTAAAGAGGTTCAGCAGTTAGGGGGGAGGCTAGCAGGCCTTGCGAGATTTCTCTCTCGAGTTGGAGATAGGAGTGCTCCATTCTTCAAAACTCTCCGAGGAGCCTCCAAGTTTGAGTGGACGGAAGAATGCTCCCAAGCTTTTGAGCAGTTGAAGATGCAACTGACCTCAGCACCCCTGCTTCAGAGTCCTCGGCCAGGAGAGATTCTTTTCTTGTACCTAGGGGTTGCCCCTGAGGCCGTCAGCTCCGTTCTTCTCCGGGAAGAGAGCAGAAAGCAATTCCCAATTTATTATGTTAGCCATATCCTAAAGAGTGTTGAGACACGGTATCCAATTCTGGAGAAGTTAGCCTTGGCGCTAGTCATGTCGGCTCGCAGGCTTTGTCCATACTTCCAAGCACATTCAATTCAAGTCATCACCGATCAGCCTTTGAAGGGTGTGTTGGAAAAACCAGAACATTCCGGCAGACTAGCTAAGTGGGCAATAGAGTTGAGCGAATTTGAAATCTCTTTTGTGCCCAAGACAGCCATTAAAGCTCAGGTCCTAGCAGATTTTCTAATCGACATGCCAGAGTCCAGTCCTGATCGAGCAGAAAGGTCACCTTTGGCTTGGACCATCTATGTTGATGGAGCCTCAGGCAGTTCTTCCAGAGCAGGGGTGGTTCTCATCAATCCAAACGGAGTCAAATTGGAGCAGGCCATCAAATTCTACTTTTCAGTAACCAATAATCAGGCTGAATATGAATCTTTGCTAGCAGGCTTGAGGCTTGCAAGAGAACTCGGAATCGATCATGTTCACATCAAAACCGATTCTCTGGTAATGGCGTCACAAGTCCTCGGTAACTTCGAAACAAGAGAGCCGATCCTGAAGAAATATCTAGCTCTTGTGAAGATAGAAGTCGGCAGGTTCAAGAGCTTTACCATCGAGCACATCCCCAGAACAGAAAATGAGGAGGCCGATTTTCTTTCCAAGCATGGGATGCTTTCAGGAGGGACAACTTCCGAGCTCTTTCGCCCGGCAGTATTGGAAGGAGATTTGATGCAAGTAGACCAATGTACCTCTTGGATGGACCCATTCATCCTCTATCTGTCAACGAGAGATTATCATCATACAGTCAGAGATAAGAAAAAGTTCAGAATAAAAGCAGCTCATTACTTCCTAGTGGCGGGAGTCCTCTACAGAAAAACTTTCCTCTCTACCATGGCCCGGTGTGTTTCAGAAGAAGAAGCTTTCACTGTTTTGCAAGAGATTCATTCCGGAGAGTGTGGAAGCCACTCGGGAGCCAGAACTCTTGAAAAACGAATCCTGCGGCAAGGATATTTCTGGCCCACTATGAAGAGAGACTCTGAGATCTATGCCAGAAAGTGTGTTCAGTGCCAGAAGTTTGCTCCACTTCAGCACCAAGCAGCTCAGTCCCTCAGATCGATTGCAACTCCTTGGCCCTTCGCAGTTTGGGGAATGGACCTCCTCGGTCCTTTTCCCATGGCAAGCAGTCAGTGACGTTTCATCATCGTAATGATCGACTACTTCAGCAAGTGGATCGAAGCCAAGGCATTGGCTAAGACAACTACTCAGGTCGTCAGAAGCTTCATTTGGGGAGAGATTGTTTGTCGGCATGGAATTCCAATGGCTATAATCACTGAAAATGGGCCACAATTCAACAACTCCGAGATGATAGATTTTTGCAAGCAGATCGGAACAGAGCTGCGGTTTGCATCAGTTCATCATCCCAGAAGCAATGGCCAAGTAGAAGCAGCCAATAAGCAGATCCTCAGTTTGCTCAAAAAGAAAGTGCAGAATCTCAAGGGCAGCTGGGCTGATCAGCTTCCATCAGTTCTCCAGTCCCTTAGGACAACGCCATCATCCGCAACTGGGGAGACTCCATTCAAGCTCTCTCATGGCTTGGAGGCACTTATACCAGTTGAGTTTGAAGTCCCGTCACCCAGAGTTCTGCTTGCAAGAGAAGGCATTGAGGACTGGCTTGAATTGAATAGTGAAGAGATGAGGTTCAGCCTGGAACAGATCGAGGCCATCAGAGATCAAGCAGCCATAAGGCAGGAGGAGATCAAAAGAAGGATGGCCCGCTACTTTGATCAGAACGTGAGGATCAAACACTTCCAAGTGGGAGATCTCGTTCTAAAGAAGATTGATGCAGCTGCAAGAGCTGGTTCAATTGGGAAGCTTAATCCAAATTGGGCCGGCCCTTTTGTTATCAAAGAAGCATTAAAGAGCAGCGCTTACCGCCTGCAGACATACGAAGGAGAGGATATACCACACACATGGAGCGGGGATGATCTCAAGCGGTTCTATTCTTAAACCTCCTTTTTTCTACTTTGTGTATCCCCTTCAAGAGTTATTATGAATAAAAACTACTTGCTAATGCTTCTTCAAGTGTTGTCTATGTAATCATGACAGATGAGACGCTAAGAAAGATTCCAAAAACGGTTCTACGCCTGAACTCCCTTTTCTTTCTTATGTTTGCTTTGCAAATACATTTTATTAATCGAAGGATCTATACTGACAACTTTTTCTAGTGTTTTCTCTCTCTCCCAAAGACCCATAACGGTTCCCTGGTACCAGGAGACATCGCCGAGTTCAGCAAGACCTCCCCTAGAGCTGTTGTCATTAGCGTAACACCACAAAGACCACGTGTTGCGAGGAGATTTCGCACCGTGTAGTGGGAGCTTGCAGGCTCTAGCGCGGTTGGATTCTGGACTTCGGATCCCGGCAAGTACCTGACCCCACCTCTGCATTATGGAGGGATGGGTGGGGTAAAGCTCTACCATGCTGCCATAGGGGTATCGTTACAACTTCGATGATCGCGTGAGGAAAGTATGCCGTTCCGGCTCACCTGCCCGCTGGTCATCTTAGCTTGTAATGTTGGAGTTACCATGATGATCTGGAAGTGGTCAAACATCTAATCTCACTGCCAACGCAATATGAGCCTGCAGGGTCGCACATAAGAGATGTGGAGAAGTTGGATGACTGACTGTGTTGGTAAAGGTTACCAATCACCGACCTGAATAGGGTTATGGGCAAGGTGTTGCCTTATAGGATCATCGGGTTGGGCAAAGGTTGCCTTGAAGGGCTGGTTAGGTTTGTCGTCCGAGGGTCGATGAGAATAGTCGAGAATCATCTTCTGATTCCCGCCGATCGACGAGAATCACCTTGCTGATTCTCGCCGATCGACGAGAATCGACGAGAATCAATTGTTGATTCTCGACGATCGACTACCTTGGCTATTGTCGTCGACCGCGGCTCGACGATCGTCGAGTATCATTATGTGTCGTCGAGCGTGGCTCGACGATCGGCGAGAATCGTCGAGTATTGTACTCTGATTCTCGCCGATCCAATGTGATACTCGCCGAATGATTCTCACCGAACCTGCTCAGTGATTCTCGCCGATTGTCGCCGATTCTCACCGATTCATTCTCGCCGATTCTGAACCCTAGTTCTGGGTGGTCTGCGGATAGCGATTTTCCTGAGTTTATTTTATACTTTAAGTATAAATATAACACTTAGGGTTTCGGGAAATTGGGCGATCTGTCTCTTCTGTGCGAATCGAACCCGACGGAAGGAGTTCCGCATTTCGCTTCGCCGATCCCGATCCCGATCCCGCCGCCGGAAACTGTTCCGCCGCCGCGTTCGCTCCGCTGCCACCTCTCCTCCGGCGACTGTCGCTGGTGCTGCTCTTCCTGGCACGGACCTAGCAGTCCGTGGAATAGCCGAGGTGCGGTCTTCTCCTTCCCGATCTTCCGTGCGACGGAAAGCTCGGCGTTCTCCCACTCGTGTGGACTTCTGCAGAAACGTGGATACTATTCCACGTAGAACTCGCCACTAGCAAGAAGATAAAGTTTGGAGCTTCTCCGTTGAGTTGTGACTCAACGCCACCGAGGTAATTTTTGCCTAGTTTTGCTAACTTCTTGATTCAACCGTCATGGCTCGATCCGCATCTCTTTGGGTTTTTCTTGATGTTTTACTTTTCCGCTGCGTGCACAAGTGTTGTGCCAACCCTATAGAGAAACCCAACAGTGGTATCAGAGCCAGGTTCCGGCCATGACTGTTGTTTTGGAAGTTGTCTTATTCCAATGCGTGTAAACCTAGAAATTTAGAAGTGTTCTAAATGTCTAGATTTAGTCTTGGCACTTCGCCAAGAACGATTGGAATTTCGGTGGAATTTCTAAGTGTTAGAAATTGTTGTCTCCTTAGCAGTAACCATCCCTCGAGTATGTTTTGGATTTTGAATCCAACATAGAGAGATGAGCTTGTCTACTGCTTAAGTTGAGTTGTCTTTGCCTTTGTCCAATGCATGTAAATCTGAGGATTTGGAAATTTCCGGATGTTCAGATTTAGCCCTTCCTTCTATCAAATGTTGATGGTGTCAGGATGTGCACATAAGGGATGCATGTGGTTTTAGAAGAATTGTTTTTCTTTGGATGTGCACATTGATCAAATGTTGATCATGGTTAATTGTTAACCTAAAATTGAAATCCCTTCTTTTAATATTAAGTGTTCGGATGCCTTCCGATGGATGACACTCTTCCTGCCTCGATCGATGAAATGTGGGCTTGCCAAAGCAAGGTGCATTAATCTATCTTGGTAAGGGTGCGAGCGGATAATTGTGATATCCCACTGTTGACATCGGGTCCAGCTTAACTAGGTGACCTCAAAGGTTGAGTGCCTAGAGGCATAGGGTTGGCATGCACCATATGATGGATGCGAATAAGGAGTTATTCACCAACCATACAAGAATTGCATGAGGATGCAATTGGCAAGCGTTGCCTACCTAAATAACCACATCGTGAGAGGAACGCCAAAGCGGACTCATTGTGTTGGTGAAATACGGATCTTGTCCACTAAGAGAGTAGCTCGCATGAACTCTCCGAATTGTTAGTGAGGGCTATCATTTCGAATAAAATAGTGGGAGTATTTTAATTGAAGTCCTAATTAGAATAAATTGCAATTGAAATGTAGGTACTGATTTTATTCTGCATAAATTCTTGTAGAATTCCATGGCAAGCGTTTCACACTCCACGCTGTCTCTGAGAGCCATCCTTGAGAAGGATAAGCTCAGCGGGACAAACTATATGGACTGGTATAGGAACCTGAGAATTGTTCTCAGGCAAGAGCGAAAGCTCTATGTCTTGGAAGAAGAATCCCCCGAGGTGCCGACCGGGAACTCTTCCCGTGCTGAGAAGGATACTTATAAGAAGTATACTGATGATGATGTGGATGTCGAGTGCCTTATGCTTGCCACCATGAACTCTGAGCTTCAGAAGCAACATGAGAACATGGGGTGCAAGGAGATTGACGGGCACCTCAAGAAAATGTTTCAAGGGCAGGCTCGTCAAGAGAGGTTCGACATCACTAAAGCGTTGTTTCAGTGCAAGATGGGAGTTCGAGACTCAGTAGGGACTCACGTACTCAAGATGATTGGGTATATAGAGAACCTTGAAAGGCTGGGTTTTCCTCTTGGTCAAGAGTTGGCCACGGATCTGATCCTGCAATCATTGCCAGACAGTTATGAGCAGTTTGTCTTGAACTACAATATGAACGAGATAGACAAGACACTGCCCGAACTCCTAGGCATGTTGAGAACTGCCGAGATCAACATGAAGAAGGCCAAGCCTGCCAGCCCCATACTGATGGTGCATAAGGGCAAGGGCAAAGCCAAGGGCTCCAAGAAGATGAAGGTAGGACCTAAGTCATATCTTGAGCCCAAGTCTTCAGCACTGATGAAAAAGAAAAGCACGGTGAAGGATGGGAAATGCCACCACTGTGGCAAGGCTGGTCATTGGCGGAGGAACTGTCCTTCGTATATTGAGGGTCTGCAGAAATTGAGGGGAGGTATGACTTCCGCTTCTAATGTTTACGTTATAGAGATAAACCTTTTTGCTCCTTCATCTTGGGTATTGGATACCGGATGTGGTTCTCACATTTGTACAAATGTGCAGGAACTGGGAAGGAGAAGATTGCTGAGTAAAGGGGAGGTGGACCTCCGCGTCGGCAATGGAGCAAGAGTTGCTGCTGTAGCCGTAGGAGTTTACCGTCTTTCTTTGCCCAGTGGGCTTGTAATAGAACTAGATAACTGTTATTTTGTTCCGGCAATAACTAGAAACATTATATCTATTTCATGTTTGGACATGATTGGATTTTCTTTTATAATTAAGAACAATTGTTGTTCTATATTTAAGAATGATGTTTGTTATGCTGTAGCCCAATTGTTTAATGGTCTTTACGTTTTGAACTTGGACCATCTGATCTATAATGTAGAAAATAATAAAAGACTAAGAACAAATGACTCGAACCCTACGTTTCTCTGGCATTGTCGTTTGGGCCATATCAACGAGAAGCGCATATCCAAGCTCCATAGAGATGGACTTTTGGACTCATTTGATTATGAATCATTTGAGCGATGCGAATCTTGTTTGTTAGGCAAGATGACTAAAGCTCCTTTCATTGGTTATACTGAGAGGGCTGAGGATCTCTTGGGTGTTATACATAGTGATGTATGCGGACCCATGAGTTCCATGGCTAGAGGAGGGTATTTCTACTTTGTTACATTTACTGATGATTTCAGTAGATACGGATATGTGTATCTTATGAAGTGCAAATCCGAGACCTTTGAAAAGTTCAAAGAGTTCAAGAATGAAGTAGAAAACCAGTTGGGTAAAAGGGTTAAAGCACTCCGATCTGATCGAGGTGGCGAATACCTGAGTCATGAGTTCCGTGATCATCTGAAAGAGTGTGGTATTGTATCACAGCTCACTCCACCTAGAACACCACAACATAATGGTGTGTCTGAGAGGAGAAATCGTACTCTGTTAGACATGGTACGTTCGATGATGAGTCTTGCAGACTTGCATGTTTCCTTTTGGGGTTTTGCTTTAGAGACTGCTGCAATGACATTGAATCGCGCTCCAACGAAAACGGTTCTGAAGACACCATATGAGATATGGACTGGGAAGCGTCCTAGTATGTCGTTCATTAAAATTTGGGGCTGTGAGGCATACGTAAGACGTCAAATGCCTGACAAGCTGGAACCCAAATCAGATAAATGTTATCTGGTGGGATATCCTAAGGAAACGAAAGGGTATTACTTTTACCTACCATCCGAGGGCAAAGTGTTTGTCGCAAGGACTGGTGTCTTCTTGGAGAAAGAGTTCTTATCAAGAAAGACTGAAAAGGTAGAGCTTGAAGAAGTTCAAGAACCACATGTAGTGAATGAACCGGAATTGGATTCTGAGATAGGACTACAAGATGTTGTAGCTGGAGAACCTGCTCAGGGAACACAAGTCCTACGTAGATCTGGTAGACCGAGGTTTGAGCCTGAGAGATATGGATTTCTCGTGTCTCAAATAGGTAATGTGTTGCTTATGGATCATGATGATGAACCAGCAACCTACCAAGAGGCTATGAATGGACCGGACTCCGACAAATGGCTTGAGGCTATGCAATCCGAAATGGACTCCATGTATGCAAACCAAGTTTGGAACTTGGTGGAACCACCTGAAGGGGTACGACCCATAGGGTGCAAGTGGGTCTTCAAGAAGAAGACCGACATGGATGGGAATGTACAGACATTCAAAGGGCGACTGGTGGCTAAAGGTTTCAAGCAAATTCATGGTATTGACTATGATGAAACTTTTTCCCCTGTTGCCATGGTAAAGTCCATTAGGATATTGCTTGCTATTGCTGCGTATTATGACTACGAGATCTGGCAGATGGATGTCAAAACGGCTTTCCTTAATGGAAACCTCCTTGAGGAAGTGTATATGACACAACCCGAGGGTTTTGTATCCCCAGATGAAGCCACTAAAATATGCAAGCTGAATAAGTCCATTTATGGACTGAAACAGGCCTCTCGAAGTTGGAATCTTCGTTTTAATGAGAAGATCAAAGAGTTTGGTTTCATCAAGAATGAAGATGAGCCTTGTGTTTACAAGCGAATCAGTGGGAGCATTGTTGTCTTCCTGATATTGTATGTAGATGACATACTGTTGATTGGGAATGACATTCCTACCCTGAAAGTTGTTAAGAACAACCTAGGGAACTGCTTTTCAATGAAGGATTTGGGCGAAGCGACTTATATACTTGGTATTAAGATCTATAGAGATAGATCGAAGAAGTTGCTGGGTTTGACCCAGAATACGTACATCGAAAAGGTGTTGAAGCGGTTCAACATGCTTGAGTCCAAGAAAGGATTTTTGCCCATGTCTCATGGTGTGAATCTCTCTAAGGACCAGTGTCCAAAGTCTTGTGAAGATAAGGACCGCATGAAGTTGATTCCATATGCTTCGGCAATTGGGTCAATCATGTACACGATGTTATGTACTCGACCCGATGTTTCCTTTGCTTTGAGCATGACTAGCAGGTATCAGTCAGACCCCGGTGAATGTCACTGGATTGCAGTCAAGAATATCCTGAAGTACTTGAGAAGGACTAAGGACGTGTTCTTGGTGTATGGTGGAGAGGAAGAGCTCGTTGTAAGTGGTTACACGGATGCTAGCTTCCAAACTGATAGAGACGACTCCAAGTCTCAGTCAGGTTTTGTGTTTTGCCTGAATGGAGGAGCTGTGAGCTGGAAGAGTTCCAAGCAAGAGACAGTTGCTGATTCTACAACAGAGGCCGAGTATATCGCAGCAGCTAATGCAGCGAAGGAGGCTGTATGGATTAGGAAATTCATCGGCGAGCTTGATGTAGTTCCTAGCATTGTTGGTCCCGTAGTTCTCTACTGTGATAACAATGGTGCAATTGCACAATCTAAGGAACCTAGATCCCATCAGCGCTCCAAGCACATACTCCGGCGGTTTCATCTTATTCGTGAGATTGTCGAACAAGGAGATGTAAACATTTGCAGAGTGCCGACTGAGGAAAATATTGCGGATCCGCTGACAAAGCCTCTCGCGCAGAGAAAGCATGATGGTCATACTAGATCGATGGGTATACGATACCTAAATGATCAACTCTAGCGAGAATCTTGTGGATTGCATGTTATCTTGTATTTTGTTGGCTGTTTATTCATATGATGAACTGTGTACCTAGTTTTTCTTTTATAATTAATGGCAAATTCTTTTATTATGAGTTTTTCTATATATGATAGTTAAATGTTAACATAATAGATACCCTTAGAATGTTTGCTTCCATGGGACATCAAGTACGTGACTTGAATGTGAGAGCCCATGATTTATTTGAAGCTTCATTCTTAAAGGTCCCTGGTCAAGTATCATCATAGAAACTAAGGGTGATGATGATACATGAAGGCTAGCACGTGTGTTGACTGATGACTGGTTCTCACAGGTCATGATATTGTGATATCAAGTCATCACGTGGGTACTTGTTAGTGAACAAGTTGTACTGGACAGACCCAACCTGAGACTACTCTGTGGATTGTCATCCAATAGTGTCACGAGTAGGTCTCAAGTGACAATGGTGTTGTGGTCCTTTGACCTGAAGTCACAGCATTCATCAAGTGAGGAAGAGCGTGCTTTGATGCCATCTAAAGTCTTCCTTGAGAAAGGTTGATGATAAGGGTGGTCGTTGGGCATGTTACGAATCATTTGGGTGTTTGTGTGTGAGCAGATATGGGATTTGTCTTCCTGTATGACAGGAGTTGCATCCATGGGCCCCTTGATGGAACTGGACTGAGAAATGCATGGCCATGCTTGGTTGAGTCAATATGTGATATTGGACTCACCATTCTCTGAAAGTCCATCCTGGATCAAGAAAACTTGGATTGAGCTAAAATGAGGGTGACACGGTCCATGCCTCTAGTTCTTTCCGGATGTAAGGGACAAAGGGACAAAGACAACGCTGATACATTGGTCATAAAGGCTTATGAGTTATTAACTCTTATTGCTTGGGGAGCAATGATGCATTGCTAGATGCCGCTCATTGTTTGTGAGGTTTTTGGTTTGATACTTTCGAGATCAAGTGGGAGTCTGTTGGAGTTACCATGATGATCTGGAAGTGGTCAAACATCTAATCTCACTGCCAACGCAATATGAGCCTGCAGGGTCGCACATAAGAGATGTGGAGAAGTTGGATGACTGACTGTGTTGGTAAAGGTTACCAATCACCGACCTGAATAGGGTTATGGGCAAGGTGTTGCCTTATAGGATCATCGGGTTGGGCAAAGGTTGCCTTGAAGGGCTGGTTAGGTTTGTCGTCCGAGGGTCAATGAGAATAGTCGAGAATCATCTTCTGATTCCCGCCGATCGACGAGAATCACCTTGCTGATTCTCGCCGATCGACGAGAATCGACGAGAATCAATTGTTGATTCTCGACGATCGACTACCTTGGCTATTGTCGTCGACCGCGGCTCGACGATCGTCGAGTATCATTATGTGTCGTCGAGCGTGGCTCGACGATCGGCGAGAATCGTCGAGTATTGTACTCTGATTCTCGCCGATCCAATGTGATACTCGCCGAATGATTCTCACCGAACCTGCTCAGTGATTCTCGCCGATTGTCGCCGATTCTCACCGATTCATTCTCGCCGATTCTGAACCCTAGTTCTGGGTGGTCTGCGGATAGCGATTTTCCTGAGTTTATTTTATACTTTAAGTATAAATATAACACTTAGGGTTTCGGGAAATTGGGCGATCTGTCTCTTCTGTGCGAATCGAACCCGACGGAAGGAGTTCCGCATTTCGCTTCGCCGATCCCGATCCCGATCCCGCCGCCGGAAACTGTTCCGCCGCCGCGTTCGCTCCGCTGCCACCTCTCCTCCGGCGACTGTCGCTGGTGCTGCTCTTCCTGGCACGGACCTAGCAGTCCGTGGAATAGCCGAGGTGCGGTCTTCTCCTTCCCGATCTTCCGTGCGACGGAAAGCTCGGCGTTCTCCCACTCGTGTGGACTTCTGCAGAAACGTGGATACTATTCCACGTAGAACTCGCCACTAGCAAGAAGATAAAGTTTGGAGCTTCTCCGTTGAGTTGTGACTCAACGCCACCGAGGTAATTTTTGCCTAGTTTTGCTAACTTCTTGATTCAACTGTCATGGCTCGATCCGCATCTCTTTGGGTTTTTCTTGATGTTTTACTTTTCCGCTGCGTGCACAAGTGTTGTGCCAACCCTATAGAGAAACCCAACATGTAACCCTCGAACACTCCATGGTACCCTCGAGCAGTGCCTGCAGGAGACCCACAGCTTAGACTGTACTACAGGCAAGAGGGCAGGGAACCGTTCCGACAAATGAGCATTTTGCTCTTCGCAGGGAATTATGTGCGGACTGGTTTTCTCTATCCGCTCAGTCCGCCTGTTTGGGTTGATTTTATAGCTTATAGCCCGGTGAGGAAAGTATGCCGCTCCGGCTCACCTGCCCACCTGGTCGCAAGCTATAGGTCATTTCTTCTATTGTGAGCGGATTGGTTTTCTGTGTCCGCTCAGTCCGCCAGCTTGAGTTGATTTTATAGCTTGTAGCCCGGTGAGGAAAGTATGCCGCTCTGGCTCACCTGCCCACCTGGTCGCAAGCTATAGGTCATTTCTTCTATTGTGAGCGGATTGGTTTTCTGTGTCCGCTCAGTCCGCCAGCTTGGGTTGATTTTATAGCTTGTAGCCCGGTGAGGAAAGTATGCCGCTCCGGCTCACCTGCCCACCTGGTCGCAAGCTATAGGTCATTTCTTCTATTGTGAGCGGATTGGTTTTCTGTGTCCGCTCAGTCCGCCAGCTTGGGTTGATTTTATAGCTTGTAGCCCGGTGAGGAAAGTATGCCGCTCCGGCTCACCTGCCCACCTGGTCGCAAGCTATAGGTCATTTCTTCTATTGTGAGCGGATTGGTTTTCTGTGTCCGCTCAGTCCGCCAGCTTCGGTTGATTTTATAGCTTGTAGCCCGGTGAGGAAAGTATGCCGCTCCGGCTCACCTGCCCACCTGGTCGCAAGCTATAGGTCATTTCTTCTATTGTGAGCGGATTGGTTTTCTGTGTCCGCTCAGTCCGCCAGCTTGGGTTGATTTTATAGCTTGTAGCCCGGTGAGGAAAGTATGCCGCTCCGGCTCACCTGCCCACCTGGTCGCAAGCTATAGGTCATTTCTTCTATTGTGAGCGGATTGGTTTTCTGTGTCCGCTCAGTCCGCCAGCTTGGGTTGATTTTATAGCTTGTAGCCCGGTGAGGAAAGTATGCCGCTCCGGCTCACCTGCCCACCTAGTCGCAAGCTATAGGTCATTTCTTCTATTGTGAGCGGATTGGTTTTCTGTGTCCGCTCAGTCCGCCAGCTTGGGTTGATTTTATAGCTTGTAGCCCGGTGAGGAAAGTATGCCGCTCCGGCTCACCTTCCCACCTGGTCGCAAGCTATAGGTCATTTCTTCTATTGTGAGCGGATTGGTTTTCTATGTCCGCTCAGTCCGCCAGCTTGGGTTGATTTTATAGCTTGTAGCCCGGTGAGGAAAGTATGCCGCTCCGGCTCACCTGCCCACCTGGTCGCAAGCTATAGGTCATTTCTTCTATTGTGAGCGGATTGGTTTTCTGTGTCCGCTAAGTCCGCCAGCTTGGGTTGATTTTATAGCATGTAGCCCGGTGAGGAAAGTATGCCGCTCTGGCTCACCTGACCACCTGATCGCAAGCTATAAATCATTTCTTGTATTATGAGTGGATTGATTTTCTTTATCGCTATGGGTCATTTCTATCTTTGGCGGACTGGTCTTATCTATCCGCGCAGTCCGTCAGTTTCCTTGGGATGATTTTATAGATTCTATCTTTGGCGGACTGGTTTTCTGTATCCGCTCAGTCTGATAGTTTTCTTGAAACGACGAGCTATATAGATCATTTCTACTATGAGCGGGTCGGTCTTCTGTATCCGCTCAGTCCGCAGAATGGTTTTCATGTTATAATTTGATTAATAAAGAGAAATGCGGACTCTACTAGAACTCAATGAAGTACCACCTGACTTTGTTATCAGCTGGCTATTTTCGTCATTTTTTAAGGCGAATGTTGAATGGATTGATGATTTGGATTCTCTAATTAGCGAGATTCGTTATAAATGATCTTAGTGTCGTGCGGACTGCAATTAAAACTCAGCAGAGTCCGCCTGGCAATTTCTTATTCCGACAACGGACAATAATATTCTTTAATCAGCAAAATAAAAAGCATAAACTTATCAGCATGACGTGCGGACTGCTAAGTGTCGGTGCGGTGAGCGTGGAAAAAGAACATTGCAGAAAGCACACATGCCAAAAATATCCTTTCTTTCTATTTCATCAAAAACTGTTTACATCATTCTATATGTTCGGCGGACTGCAATCTTGCGTCCGCCACTTTTACAAAAAATAAAAGATAAAAAATACATTGATCAATCTGTAGTCCTTTGTTTCTTCTCTGGAGGTGCAGGGCTGTCACCAACAATGTCAACTTCTGGAGAGTAGCCCCCGGAGCCGCTCCCGCTGCTATCTGATCATGTACTCGAGGCGGACCCGCTATGCGAGCTCCCGGTAGCAGAGGATACAGAGGTGTCGGACTCGGCGAACAGTTCCTCTACTCGCGGGCTTGAGGCAGCATTGTCTTCCTTGGCACTTTGCCCTTCGCCCTGCCCTCCGTCTTCTTCTTCAACTTCTTCTTCTTCTTCTTCTTTGTCTTCTTCTTCCTCTTCTTCCCCTTCCTCAATGATGTCCTTTCCTTTTTTAGCCCTCTCCATCGCCGCGACCTGAGGAGCCAGCTCAGGGAAGATCTCCAAAAAAGGGACGCCATCCACTCCCTCCTTTATGAAGCCGTCGCGGACAAGTCGCTCAATAGCGACCTCGACGGTCTCCTTTACGAAAGGGAGCATGGCAGACTGGAAGTTGTTGTTTTCCAAGTCATAGGCGAACTGCGCAAAACAAAAATCAAACGACAGACATATCGCGGCGGACAGCAAACTAATGTCGCTGCGAATTCAACTAACCCCGAGCTCTTCTCTTTGCTGAGCAACCCTTTTTCCCAACCGTACATTCCTTTCCTTTAGCGCTTTATTATCCTTTTGAAGTTGTTCGTTCTGCCTCAACAGGTCTCTAGCCAGGGTGGCAACATAGTGATTTGTCACCACGCTGTTCGCCGCGGCCTGAGAGGCTAGCAGAGGGAGGTCGGCGGCGGGCACCTTCTTAAGGTCGCTCAAGTTGCGCTTTCCGTAAAGCGTGGAAATCGCAATGTGGGCATGGCGTGTTATCCGCGGACTCTTCCACGAAGGAAGCGCGGTGGATAAGCGGACGTGTTTATTCTTGTTGTGCCAGTGGACCATAGGGTTCCCCCTAAGGTCCTTCTGGCTGATGCCGAAGCCACTCATGGAGAAGCTTTCTGAGGAAGAGTAATCCGCTGCGGGATCCCCTTCCTCCTTCCTCTTTCTTGCAACTGCTTCTTTCTTTTCTTTCTGTGTAGGGACGAAGCCGCTAGGCGTCTGCGGCAAGTTAGCGGGTACCGCCAAGGTCGCTGCAAAAACAAATGGGTTAAACGCCAAGGTCGCAGCGGATGCAAAAGCTGGGTTCGGAAGCTACTTACTCTCTTCGGGCATGACGTCCGCTAAGCTCGCTAGCAGCGGAATATAATGCTCGATGTCGAGCCTGGCGTTGGCCAAGAACTCGACAATGGCGGACTCTAAGTCATCCAGTTGCACGCTTTTGAAGGCGGAGTCCGCGCGCACCTGCGGATAGGTGTGCGCGAACCCTAGGTCTCCCTCAAAAATCAGGAACCTAGAGGTCCAGTTGTGGATTTTGTTGGGAAGGCTCACAACCTTCATCCCCCTGCAGTAGAAATAAATCACCCCCTTGTAGGGGCGGCCTCCGGAAGCAGTAATGGAGCGGACAGAGAATATTTTGCGGAAGACATTCATTGAAAAAGCGATCTTTTCAGATCGCAAATAAGATACAAAGCTGCAGATCGCAGCGAGTGTATTCGGCGCAAACTGGCCAGGCACCATTCCATAGTGCTCAAAGATGGCGGCGAGTTCCCATAGGAGCGAAAACTTGAATCCTCTATCAAAATGGTCCACAGGGATGGCGATCTGGGTTGCGGTTGAGAAGTTTAATCTTTCTTGATGGGCGGGAAGGCGGACAAGGATATTCGAGTTCGCCATCTTCTTTTCGACAAAGGCGTCCAGGTCGGCCTCTGTCAATGTGCATTTCCGGTGGTCCGTGGAATGGAAGGCGACAGCAGCATCAGTCCGCGCGGACACCATTTTGCAGGCCGCAGGGTTCCTTTTACTTCAGCTGTTTCCTGCAAAAGAGAAAGCAGAAGGCCCTATTTATAGCTAAAGAGTCTGACAGCTTTTTGACCAGGCCGCAGAGCTCGCAATTCCAATCCGCACAGTCCGCAAAAAGTTAAAACAGCCAAACAACAACGCGGATACAAACACAGATTCACATGCCAAGGAAAATTCAATGCAAAAAGTTGTGGCCGACACAATTTGTTGTCCGCTCAGATCGCGCTTTTTCTCCCGGCAGGTCACAAGGAGCGGATACATTTTCTATCCGCTTAGTTCGCAGTCTTGCCAACCTGTAGGTTAAATAACGAGAAGCGGACACAGCATTAGTCCGCACAATTCGGCACATCACAAGGATTAAGCTACATAATTTGCGGATATATAATCTGAGCCCGCACAGATCAAATAGAGTTCATTCTACAGCACAGCATTGCTTGAAGCACAATTATCCAAATAATTATACAATTAAGCAAATAAAAGTTCAAGGCATTGCGGACTCAGCGGTCCCTATTATCGGTCCGCGCTGGCCTTTCTGCCCTGTCTCTACATAAATGAGCTGCTTGATCGCTTATCTGAAGAATTTCGCTGTACACACGGCAGACATGATGGTGAATGACATTAATGGTCTGGTGCATATGAGCAGCTTCCCGATCAACCCGACTGAGGGGCACCATTGGCTCCGTCGCCGGCCTCGGCTCCTCATCTGCAGATTGTTGGGCACCGCCTGCCGGTGCGGCGATCTCTGGAGCAGCGCGATCTGACACTCGCGGCTTCTGCTCAGCGACCTCGGCAGCCCGCTTTCCTTTTTCTCCACGCACCGACGCCAAGTGCTTGCCTTTATAAAATCGGACGTCAACCGCAAGCCTCTTCTTCTCCCTTTCAGACCTCTCCAGCGCCCGCGAGATGCTGGCGATCTGGTCTTTTAGGTCCTTCTCGCGTTCTGTGGACGCTTTCTCACGCGCAGCGGACGCTCTCTCGCGCTCCTCTGATTTCTCTAACTCTGCTTTAACACCTTGCATTTCAGCTTGGAATTTTCTCTCTAACTCTTTAATCATATTCAGGCTGGGCGGCTCATCCCTCGCGGATTCTACAGGCGAGACCGCGTCACCACCGGTATTCGGCGTTACCACGAACTCACCACTCTCGATGGAGCCCGGCGGTGACTTTCTACCTGCAACAAACAAAGTCAACCTCACATTTAAAGGCAGTTCGCGGCGGACGCAAAGAAAGGATGAAAGATCACTTTTAGACATAGCAGCAGTGAGTTGCCGACTATCGAAGATGATTGGCCGCCTTGCCCGCTCTGGGTCAAAGGCGCTTAACCGCTTCTTCCATTCGCGATGAACCTTTGCTCTTTTCTCAGCAGCCGCACTTGTTGAAACCACAATATCGTCCGTCTCAGTGATGATTTTGATTGGTCTTGACGTCCGCGGCGGTGACCTGTAAAGCCACTTACACTGAAAGTATTTAGGCGCCGGTTGAAGTTTACCTGACCGCATCAGCTCCGCAGCAATCCGCAGATCCTCAGCGGCTTTATCCGCCGCGACCTGCTTCGAGGCCGCCCCCACCGCAGCAACATGAGCAACGATTTGTTTCTTCTGCTCCCCTATCTTCTCTTTCAGTCTCTCTCTCTCCTCTTCCTCCGCAGCGGACAAGGAAGGGAGTTCGTCACCCTTATTCCCAGTGGCCGCCTCAGATTGCTACAGTACAACCAGCAAGGATTCATTGATTAAATCAAGTCGATCGACGTCTATGGAATCAATTATCTCATCCGTGGATAAACTGACCGTGGAGAGGGAATTATCTCCCTGGATTTGGGCCTCCGGTGTAACCAGGTCGCTGTCAGGAACTTCTTTGTCGCACGGTCTGTATTGTAAGTCCGCATTCCCAGTCCGCTTGGAGACGTTCTTCTCCTTCATTGCGCGTAGTTTCTTCTCAACCCGCTCGGCGACGGTCGCCCCGTCCCTCTTCCTCTTCTTCCTTTTAGCAGTCTTCTCAGCAGAATCCGCGGCGGACCCGCCTAGGTCGGGCTGGTTTTCGCGGACAGGCTCTGGGTTCACAGCAGTCAATGCCTTTGAGGGCGCATCGTCCTCTTCCTCAGTCCGCCTATCTTCTTCATCCAAGTTAACGATAGGCACCTGGGCATTGGGAGAAGATATGTCAGCCTCAATGTGTTCGCCAGTGGTGTCCGCCGAAGTTGCAGTTTTCTGAGAAGGGGCAGAGTCCGACAGCGTCACCATCTTTTCACTTCTCAATGGTTCGGCGTCAAATGCGGCGTCTTCGCGAGCAGATATGTCGGCACGGCGGACTGCTTTCTCCGCAGGATTCTGGCTATGGGAACTCTCTCCTGTGGGGTGGACAAGATCCTTTTTTGTCGACCTCTTTGCTATCTTCTTGGTCTTCATAGGCGTTGCCAGTGCTGGGTCGCCCTTTGCAGTAAGGCTAGAGAAGAAAGCTCCAAGCCTTGCCATGCCGGACTGGAAAGTGGAGACCGCAAGTGGTGAGTAGCGCCCCGTGTCGATCGAGATTCTCAACAGTTCCAGGGCCTCCTGCGATATTTATAGCGTTGGCGGCATTTTCGAGGCGTGCGGACTCGGCGGTTAAGAAAACATTTTCGAAGTTTTCTGGAAACTTAAAAATGTGTGGGGATTATGTTAACCCCTCAGTCCGCAACACCCTGCAAGGTTCCAAAGCCCCCCTTTCAACAGGTGCGGACGCGATTTATCAGTCCGCCCTGTCCGGCAAGGTCACCAATCGGACAAGGTACCCCAGCAACGGACGCAAGGACCTGTCCGCTCAGTCCGCCAGGATGGATCAGATTCTCTGCAGCGGCGGACGCAGTGTCTCGTCCGCCCAGGCCGCCGCCCTCCAGTAGGATCGCGCCCAGCAGCAGTGGAAGCTCTAGTCCGCGAGCCCAGTCCGCCCCTTCTGCGCGGACTGGCGTGTTCTTTCTTTTTGCTTCCCGTCACCGCTGCCCGGTTCTCCTGTACCCCGGGTAGTCGGTTATTTTAGCCCTGCCCGTTTGGGCAGGCCCCCTATCCTATAAATAGGGGGAGGTGGTGCACCCAAGGCACGCTGACTCGGACCCAGGAGCCTACTTGTTACAGGCTGCGGACTCGAATCTTGTGCCTTGCGGACTCCCCCTCGCTCTGCTCTTGTCAACCTTTTTCCTTTCACTTGTAACCCAATCCTTCTTCAATCAAGGGAAAGCCCGTCGCAAGAGAGGCATTCAGGCTGCGACGGGCGAAGTCTGTTGTTGTCGTGGTTCACGGCCCTGCTCTTCTTCCTGCCCTCATTCGCTTAGTAGATCACTGCTCGCAGTCTCCCTATTCCCCGGTGTTCGAACCATTAGCTAGTGGTGCTCGACCCCCCTTGTGTTTTTGTGCATCAACATAATTGGTTTTTCAAATGCAGATTTTGCAGGTAACAAAGACAACAGAAATAGAACTTCCGGGACTTGTCAATTCCTTGGAAGAAGGTTCATTTTCTAGAGTAGTAAGAAGCGAAACTGTGTTGCAATCTCAACGACTGAGTCAGAGTATATCTCTGCAGGCAGTTGTTGTGCACAGTTGCTATGGATAAAGAATCGGCTGGAAGACTACAATCTCAGAGTCCAAAACATCCCTTTGTTTTGTGACACCTCCGATGCGATTTCAATAGCCAACAACCCAGTCTCTCACAGCCAGACAAAGGACATAGAGCTGCGGTAGCACTTCATCCGGGAGCATGTGGAGCATGGGGACATAGATCTACAATATGTCCCAATAGACAAGCAGATTGCAGACATATTCACGAAGCCGCTGGATGAGGCCAAGTTCTCGTTCTTCAAAATAGAACTTGGAATGCTCAACAAAGAAGATTAGAGAAGGTGGACTCACAACATAGCTCATAGATCAAAGAATTCATCGAAAGTTGAAATTTCTCAAATTCTGACTTAATGAATCGAGTAAGAAGAAAGTCACTCAAGTACTTCTTTAAACTACTCGAGTACTCTGAAAGTCACTCGAGTAACATTACTCGAGTACTGAGTTCCCACTCAAGAAGTATGAAGATTTCACTCGAGTACCTTCATTATCTCACTCGAGTACTGTCGGTCCACTCGAGTATCAGGAAGACATTTTCTCAACTTCAATTCAAATTTCTTTATTCGCAACTCGAATCTTATACTGCCAATTTCTAAGGTATGTTAGCTTAATTTCTTTCTTAAGCATCGATAAATTAGGGTTATATAAATAGAAAATCCAGATTTCATTTTCTACACGATTTCAAACCCTCTCTCTCGAGTAAAACGAAAATCTCTTCGTCTTCGCCGACTATTGCAGAGCTCACGCCGTCTTCTTCCCCGCACAGAATTTCTCTCAACTTTCTGGATCATAGCACCTCCTTCAAAGATTGGAATCGGTTCTGAACTCGTCACCGCCGATATTGCCGAATTGTCAGACGATTTCAGGAATCTCCTTATTCTTCTCGACACCGCTGGCTTGACATTCATTCTACAGCAACCGTGCAAAATCCTATTTCCAGAAGTTGAAAAATTCTTTCAAAACATCAAAGTAAGGAGAAATGGCAAGGTCCTCAAGTCTACAGTCAAGGGAATAAGATAAAACTCACCAAAACCTCTGTCTCCAACCTTCTTCAGCTACCCGTAGTTGATGAAGAAGAACATCTAAGTCATGAAGACTCTGACAGGGCTTGCATGTTATGTGGACTCTCACCAGAAGTTCTTACCATCCGTCGATCAGATCACAATCCAAAAAGCAAATTCCTTGTGGATATCATTGGAAAAATTCTCCTGTGCAAGACTAGTTCTATAAGAGACATCTCACTTAATATGTTTGATATCATGACAGCCATCATCTACAGAAAGAAATTTCAGTTTGGTATGTTGATTCTTGAAAAGATCAGGGAGAGCATCAACCCTCCTAACTATGCCAGGATCATTTCTTTGATGCTGCATGAGATCAATCCTGAAGTATTTGATGTTGGATCCCTAGTTGATTTGGGCTAGGTTCACTAGCTTAGGATGTGACCCAACATGTATAGCCATGGTCAAATTTGTGTCCTAGAGTCTAGGCCAAGTCCATAAAGTCAACATCAGATGGACCAGCTATCAACAAGAAAATCAGAGACTCAAGAATTAGAAGATTTCCAGACTAAGTAAAATGAGTTCAATGTTCGTCAAACTCAGGTCGACGAAAGGCATTCTGAGCTCGACGATCTTGAGATATTTCTCTGTGCTGAGCTCGACGATCTTTTTTCTCTGTTCGACGAAGACTGAGATTCTTCAACTAACTAAAGTCAGAGTAACTCCAGATTTTTCTAAGTCCAACTTCAGGCTATGGTCGACGAACAAGATTCTGAGCTCGACGAACTTGGACCTCAAGTTCATAACTTCTCAGGTCGACGAATTCAGTACTCTACTCGACGATTTCTGGTCGACGATTTGAATCCTTCTCAGTCAGAAACTTCTCAGATTCTAAGTCCACAATCATTCTTCGGTCGACGAATTTGGATCTCAGTTCGACGAATGATGATTGTCAGCTCGACGAATGAAGATTGTAAGTTCGACGAATATTATAGCAGAATTGACAAGTTTCCCTTGAAGAATAATTGCTATTATCTAGTCGACAAACTCATCAGCTCAGCTCGACGAACTGCGAACTCAGCTCGACGATTCCTGTTCTTCGTTCAACGATTCCAGACTTAGATCTTCTCCAGTTTTCCATCCCTTTTCTTGGCGATGATTCCTGAGTAATTAATGCTCAATCTTCTCGGAATGTTACCGTTAGAACGAGCATTGATCATGGATTATTACATGCCGTTTTTCCATGGGACAGTTAGGGAATTCATTGATTGTCGCTTCCTTCCCAGACCGACTGCATTTACTGCTCACAGATTCTAATTTCGTATGTGTTCTTTAGACAAAAAGAAGAAAAGATCAAGCAGACTGATAGATACATACAGACAGACAGACATTCAACAGTCTTACAGAAATCAAAATCTTTACACTGCAATCAGCCAAGGCCAGAGAGCATCATCATCAAGAAGAAGAATAGTCAATCTCCAGCAAGAGTCTTCTTCTTTCAACCCTACAGAATAACTTCAGAAGGACAACAATCTCTATCTGTCAAAGAGGTTCCTCAAGCATTCTCTGGTCAAGGCAATCAAGTTCTTGAAGACCTGTCACCCTGAAACAGTGCTCCAGATTTCCTGATCCATTCAAGATCTCAGGGGGAGCAATCTGCTGAAATCAATCCACTAGTCTTCTCAGTTGTTATTGAGAAAGAGAAGACACCATCACCCCTTTTCCATCTTCTGTACAGGGTTTTAAGTCCCTTCAAAATTATTCCTGGTTGCAAGTCTCCTACCAAAAGACTTGAGGTTTTGGTTTTTGAGCACCTGAACAAAAGCTCATTGGTGTCAGGCACCTGATCAAAAATCTGAGTGGATTCCTACCAGGGTGGTAGAAGAGTGGATGTACCCATGTTGGGGAACCACTATAATTTCTTGTGTCGCCTGGTTGCCCTTTTTCTTTTGTTTTGGCTGTGATCTGTGATTTTTTAGGTTGTTGTGCCCCTTTACTTTATTTGCTAACCTGTTCACCTAGCTTTACATCAAAAGTTGTAAAGATTTTTTAAGAAAGCACAATACTTTATTCACCCCCCCCCCCTGTAGAGTATTTCAGATCTACCTTCACTTTCAATTGGTATCAGAGGGAGGTTGGTTAAACTACCACACCTTAAGAGGTTAATTGGTTGTACATGCTAACCCCTGAACCATAAAGATCCCTCTTGTTAGATCTGATTGTTTTGTTTCCTTTATTAGATTTATTTCTTCACAGAAATGGCTCAAAACAAAGATTATGCAAGCATCAGACCTCCAGTATGCAATCTTAACATATTTGCCATCTGGAAGGCGAGAATCAAATTGTATATGAATTCTATTGATGAAGATATTTTTGCTTCTATCTTGACAGGAGTACCTCCAGCACCTACAGCTTCTGTAAGCACCTCTACAAACATGACTGCAGTACCTCCTCCAGACAATAATGATGCTTACAAGAAATCCAAAATTGCAGATGCAAAAGCAATGAACATCTTGGCTCAGACTATGTCAGATGACATATTTCAGAAGGTGGCTGAGTGCACCTCAGCCAAGGCCATTTGGGACTCCCTCAACCAAATGGTAGCTGGTTTAGCTGATGAAAGGAAAAACAGGAGATCAGATCTCATATCCTTGTATGAGAATTTTAAGAAGGATGAGGCTGAATCAGTTGCTGAAATGTACAATAGGTTGAGCTCAATCATCAATGAGCTTAAAACCTTGGATAAAGATATCACCCTGACAGAGGTGAATGACAAAATCTTGATGTGCTTCCCTAGCTCTTGGGATTCAAGAATCTGGCCTATCAAAGAAGCCAGAAGCCTAAATGAGATATCAATTGAATCTCTGCTAGGCAAACTAAAATCCTATGAGCAGTTGATTAAGTCAAGAGAAGCAGCTGAACAAAAATCAACAACTCCAGTGAGAAAGGATCACAGTATAGCTTTCAAGGCATCTGAGGAAAGTGAGACCTCAATATCCAATGAAGAACTAATGAGCCTCTTTGCAAAAATATTTTATAAGATTGCTAGAAAGGATTTCAGAAGAAAATCATCCAGGCAGGATGATAAGCACAAGTATGACAAGACACCAACCAAGGAGGTTGCGTGCTTTGGATGTAGAAACCCTGGACATTACATCTCTGAATGTCTAGAAAGCCAGAAGAATGAGAAAAGCAGAGAAAAAGACTCCAGGAGAAAACACAGCAGCAAACCCTCCTCCAGCAAGTATAAAAAGAGAGACAAAGACTTTGTTGCTGAAACTTGGAGTGATACTGAAGAAGAATCATCCTCTTCCAGCTCAAGTGAAGAAGAGGAAGAAGCAAGATCCAAGGAGGTTTGCCTTATGGCAATTGATGCCTCCAGGAGCTGTTCAGGATCAGAAGGAGAATCTGAAGATGAGGCAGCCTCAAACTCAGAGGCAGATCAGGTTCTTTCAAGTTTTGACTTTAATTTTGATTTATTTAAAATTAAATTCAAAACTATGTGTTTAGATTTAATCAATTCAGAGAAAGAAATAAAAAACCTCAGAGAAAAATTAGGAAATCTTGAATCTGTTAACTCAGAAAATCTTAAACTAAAAGATCAACTAACTGTAGCACATTAGGAGATAATTAAATTAAAATCTGATTTATGTGAGGCCAAACAACTTGAGCAATCTCTCAATGGAAGAAGCCTCAAGCTGATGGACATAACAAGCACAGTAAATGCCAGATTAAATGACAAGTTGGGCTTGGGTGCATCATCAGGTTTGCCCCCCATAATTAAGAAAAACATCCTTACAACACCCATTAAGTTTGTCTCTACCAAGAGAAAAGAAAAGATAATAAACAAACCAATGTCTGAAAACATTCCAAAACCTATAGACAAGAGCAATAGAAATCAGAAAACAGCTAATAAAAACAAGGTTCGGCAGCATTCGTCGAACTCAGATCGACGAAATGTGGCCCGTTCATCGAACCTAGATCAACGAACGCTGAACGCAAACTTCTGTTATAACAATTCGTCTAACTGCGATCGACGAACTTTGTATGGTTCGTCGAGCAGAGGTCGACGAACATGGGGCGCAGAAAATTACTACTGTCATTCTCTGAGCAGAGATCGACGATCTCAGCCCTATTCGTCAAACTCTGGTCGACGAACTTACAAGAATTCGTCGAACCCAGAAGGACCAAACATAAATCATTTATCTTACAGAAATTCTAAGCCAGCTAATAAACCATTCAATCTAGTAGCTGATTGATTTATTCCACCTAGGAGATATCACTCCTTAGGTTACAAATCTCAACCTACTTTGTCAGTTATCTCCAGCTTTTCATTTCAACCAAACAAAGGACCCAAGGTGACCTGGGTCAAGAACAATTGAGTTTTATTTTTCATTACAGATACAGGTGAAGAGCTGTCCAAGGGTGAGTCAGACCTGGTACTTGGACAGTGGTTGCTCCAAGCATATGACACACAGCAAGGACAATCTATCTAATTACAAGTCCAAGCTAGGACCAAAGGTGATCTTTGGTGATTCAAATAGTGGCCAGTCTGAAGTATATGGAGCAGTAAAGATTGGAACAGTTACCTTCAAGAGAGTAACATATGTAAGAGGACTCAAACATAACCTAATATCCATAAGCCAATTATGTGATGAAGGTTATCAGGTACACTTTAACTTTACCTCTTGTTCTATTATTAATAATGAAAACAAAATTGTTTTAATTGGAATTAGACAAGATAACATATATCTAGTAGATTTTATTTCTGTCAAAACTGATGTTTGTTTACTCAATATCACTAGTAACCAAAATGAGTTGTGACATAAAAGATTAGGTCATGTAAACCTTTAAAATATAGCTAGGTTATCTAAAGACAACCTTGTTAGATGTTTACCTTCTGGTCCCTACAAGAAGGAAAACCTTTGTAGGACTTGTCAATTAGGCAAGCAACCTAAAACTAGTTTCAAATCTATTAATAAGAGTGATTCACCTATGATTTTGTATTTGCTTCATGTGGACCTATTTGGACCCATTGCAGTACAAAGCCTAGGAGGGAAGTCTTATACTTTAGTAATTGTTGATGACTTCTCCAGATTCAGTTGGGTGGCCTTTCTGAGAACTAAGTTAGATACATTCAAGGTTCTTACAGATTTTCTTAGGACCATACAGATTGAGTTCTCTACTCATGTTGCATTGATCAAAAGTGATCATGTCACAGAGTTTGAGTCTCTTCTTATGCATGAGTTCTGTGAGAAGGAAGGTATCAGGCAGTGCTTCTCATCTCCTAGAACTCCCCAACAAAATGGGGTAGCTGAAAGGAAAAATAGGACACGCATTGAAGCTGCAGACACATTATTGGCAGATGCTTACATACCTCTATCCTTTTGGGCAGAAGCTGTAAACACTGCTAACTATGTCCTGAATAGAAGCCTTATACATAAGCTGAAAAATAAGACCCCCTATGAATTGCTTAAAGGGAAGAAACCTAAAATCACATATTTTAAAGTTTTTTGTTGTATATGCTATATTCACACAAACAACAAAAGATACATTAGAAAGTTTGAGGCTAAGGCTGAAGAAGGGATTTTTCTAGGATACTCCCAAGTAAGCAAGGCTTATAGGATGTTTAATAAATCCTCTCTTAAATTTTAAGAATCAGTCCATGTATCTTTTGATGAAGCTAACATGTCTTATAAGGAGAAAGAGATTTCTACCTATAGCTTTTTGCAGGTTCCACAACTGTGTGAGTCTATGGATGGACTAAACCTTACCCAAGAGGTGTCAATCCATCCTGCTCCACAGGTTGCTGAAGACAGTGAAGAAGAGATTCAAGTGGAAGTGGTTGAACTTCCCTCAACAGCTAATAACATTCCTCAAGAGGAATCAATTATAGAAGCTGTTGCTGAACAAACTCCACCAATTGATATTTTCACACTTAGAGATCACCCCAGATCTTAAGTGATTGGAGACATTTCAGCAGGTGTACAGACAAGGCATCAACTCAACCAAGACTTGATGCATGCATGTTTTCTCTCTCAGATTGAATCTCTCTCCATCCATGAAGCTGAGCAAGATCCCTACTGGATCATTGCAATACAAGAGTAACTAAATCAGTTTGAGAGATGTAGAGTTTGGGATTTGGTTCCAAGACCTCATAACTACCCAGTTATTGGAACCAAATGGGTCTACAGAAACAAACTAAATACTCAAGGAAACATTGTGAGAAACAAGGCTAGGCTTGTTGCTCAGGACTACAGGCAAGAGGAAGGAATTGACTATGACCAAACCTTTGCCCCTATTGCAAGGTTAGAGGCCATAAGAATATTCCTTGCCTATACAGCTCACAGGAGATTCAAAGTTTTCCAAATGGATGTCAAGAGTGCATTTTTGAATGGAGTGCTTCAAGAAGAGGTTTATATGGAACAACCTCCGGGTTTTATCTCTCTAACTCAACCCTCTTTTGTATTTAAATTGCATAAAGCTCTCTATGGTTTAAAGCAAGCTCCAAGAGCTTGGTATGAGACCTTAGCAAGCTTTCTTTTAGAGCATAAATTTACAAGAGGAACCATAGATAAAACCCTTTTCACTAGACATCATAAGGACCAAATATTGTTAGTGCAATTATATGTGGATGACATCATCTTTGGGTCTACTGATCTCGAATTATGCAAGAGGTTTGCTGACCTCATGCATTCCAAATTTGAGATGAGTAGCATGGGTGAGCTTTCCTACTTCCTTAGTCTCCAAGTGAAGCAGCTCCCTGATGGTATCTTCCTCTCCCAAACTAAGTATGCTAAAGAGCTTATTAAGAAGTTTGGGATGGGTGATGCTTCAGGAATGAAAACACATATGGCTACCAATGCTGTTGTGGATTCTAATGCAGTAGGGAAACCTGTAGATCAGAAGCATTATAGGGCAATTGTTGGATCCCTATTATACCTAACAGCTAGCAGGCCTGACATCATGTTTGTCACATGCCTTTGTGCTAGGTTCCAAGTGAACCCCAAAGAATCTCACCTTATTTTCTTAAAAAGAATTTTGAGATATATAAAGAGTTGTCCTAATATAGGACTCTGGTATCCTGTAGAGTCAGAGTTTGAGTTAACTGGATACTCAAATGCTGACTATGCTGGATGTAGAGTGGATAGAAAGAGTACCTCTGGAACTTGCCAGTTCCTGGGTATGAGGCTTGTCTCCTAGTTTTGTAAAAAGCAAACATCTGTGTCTACATCAACTGCAGAAGCAGAATATATGGCTGCTGGCAGCTGCTGTTCACAAATGTTATGGATACAAAACCAACTCTTAGACTATGGTGTCAACTTAAATAATTCAACATTATTTTATGATAACACTAGTACTATTGCTATAGCATAGAATTCAGTTCACCATAGTAGGACTAAACATATTGATATAAGGCATCATTTCATTAGAGATAATGTAGACAAAAAGAAAATTAACCTAATCCATATTCCTACTGATTTACAGAGAGCAGATATTTTCACCAAACCCTTGGATGAGAAAAATCATCTGTTCTTTATATATCAACTGGGAATGATCAATGGAGAAGAGTTAAATTAGTTTCTGTCTATATTCGACGAATTTTCCAGAGTTCGCCGAACGAAGTTCGACGAATTAGGGAAAGTTTGGGAGATGCTCGTCGAACGGAGATCAACGAATTCTCTGAGTGGAAACAATTTTCGTCGACCGGAGATGACGAACTTTGCTTCAGAAGATATTTCGTCGAACGGAGTTCGACGAACTATGTTCGGTTCTTCTGGATGAGATCGACGAATTATCTATCTATAATTTATTTCGTCGACCTCAGTTCAAAGAACTGTTTTCTTTTTCGTGGAACGGAGTTTGTCGATTCATATTCAGGAAAACCATATATCTAGGTTTTCTTCGACCTCTGTCCCGCGCTTTCAGTTCCTGTTGCACTTGATCGTTGTTTGTTTCTCTTGCAGGTCATCAATGGCGGTTCCAGCGAGCACTCTGGCTATAATGAAATTCGACATAAGATTTGACATGGACTTTGATTCATTCCAGCACTCTGACCCTATATTTCTCTACATTCTGGAACTTCTAGAAGAACTTGGTCTCAAGGATTTTATGATCAGAAGAATCAAACTGCATGCAACTTAGATTAAAGAATGGGTATATACTTCGTATGCTTCTGAGGACAACATCTTGACAGGGAATATCGGGGGTAATGTCGTTTCCTTATCCCCCGCCGTTCTTTCTGAAATTTTTGCATTGGTCAATGGAGAAGATGATTTGGACATAGATTCCGAAGAGTATAGTTCGATGCTGAAATTGATGGGGTTTACTGGGAGTAACCCTAACAAGTTGTTAAAGAAACAACTTTCTGCCGCCTACCCGTTCTTGGCGGATATTGTAGGAAAAGTGCTGATGGGCAAGCACTCCACGCACGATTACATAACGAGACAACAATTCCTTGTCATGTGCGTAGTGGTCAACAAGAGACACGTTGATTGGGGCCAGATCTTCTTTGAGTTGATCAAGAAGAAAAACAGTAAGAAAGAGGTTTGCTTTGGAAGAATCCTGGGGATTTTCCTTCAAGAAAAAGCTGGTGAATCCATGGTCTCCCCGACCATATTCATCAATGCCAACAAGCGCCTCACATGCGCTTTGTTTGGCAGATGGGAGAGGACGATCTCTAAGCCATCCAAGGCTTCCTCCTCTTCCATCCCAGCTTCTGAGAGCACAAGGGCTGTGAAGGCCACTCCCCACCCTGCAGAAGAGGTTATCCCATCTCCACACCCTCTTCCAGCAACCCATCTTCCATCTTCAACCAGTCTTCCATCTCCTCCAGCACCCCAATCACAAGAACATTCTCATGTCCTTACTCCTCCTCACTCTCCACCACTTGACATCACTGATAGTCCATCTACCCCCCTTCAAGAGAATCCACACCCAACTCCTCCAGCATCACCTCTTCCACCTCATCTATCTAACATTCCACATTTTCATATACCATCCCCTTCTCCACCTCCACCAGACACCACCATGACAGATGTCATTCCTCCTTTATCTCCTCCATCTGTTCCCCTCACTTCATCTACTTCTCTACCTTCACCAACTACCTTTCCATCTTTGGACTCCTCCACTGTATCTACAATCATATCCCTGCTCACTCCCCTCATCAAATCCCTAATCACAGAGGTCATTACACCTCTTGTGAATTCTATTAATTCTTTATCTGCCCAAGTATCTCTTATTTCTACTGCCTTCTCTTCATTCAGGAGCCTGGCTCCAGGTTCTCTTGAACCCAGGCAGGGGGAGATGCTCTGTGATGAAGCAGCAACAGATGCAGAAGCAGCAGCAGCAGATACAACAGCAGATACAGCAGCAGTTCCTCCTGCATAAATTTTGCAAGAATTTGACTCAGATTCGATTGAATTGACTCATTTCATGGATACTGACATTGATTTAGATGAGTCAATTCCAGAGCAGATACAAACTGTTGGTGATTTACATTTAAATCCCACAGTTGATTTGGCTGTTTTGTTGAGAAATTTTGATACAATTTATGTACAGTTCCCTTCCTCTAAGCCACAGTTGGCTATTGTGTCTTATACTTCCCATGTTAGTCCAGCAGTTGCTAAGCAACTCTGTGATAGTTTTGACATTCCAGTTTTTGCTCCATCCTCTACAGTTATTCCATCTTCTCCAGAAGTTGTCTCAGCACTAATTTTTGTTATGGATGACTCACCAATGCCTGATCTAGATGAGCTAATCTTGGCTGATATTGAAGAGGAAAATAAGGCAGCAGCTGAAAGCTCTGTCCCAATTATCTCTGATTCTTGTATAGTTTCTGAAACTCCAGCTTCTGAACCTTCTGCCCCTCCTCCGGAAAAGGCTGTCATTGATGATAAAGCTTTGAAAGCATTGGATGCTTTATATGATAACCCTCAGGGTTCTGGCAGTGAAGATGATGAAGATGATGATGAATATGACTCAGATGAAGAAGCTGCCAAGAAGAAGAAAATGATGTCAAAGAAAAGGAAGGCTCCTCCTCCTCCTGCTCCTAAGCCCAATCCAATAGCTGACACTCCCTACTACATTCTGCATAATGTTACTCCTTATAAGGGAATGTCTTCTTGGATGTGGTTATCTAAGAACCAGCAAAAGGAAAGGAAAAGAAGTAGGAGATATTCTCCTCCTCCAGTCCACATATATAGAAAAGATCCACCTCCTCCTCCCCCTCCAGCAGCTGGTGCCACTGACTCTAGCTCTCAGAGATCTGCCCCTATGTAAACCTATCAGAGACATCAAGGGAGATCCTCTAGAAGCAGTCAGCAAGGGCATCACTCCTCAGGAAATCAACAGCAGCATCAGTAGCAATAGTAACCTATCTCTGAAGATCAAAAGGCTAAGAATCCTGAAAGGCCATATTCTCCTCCTATCCCTTTTGAGGATCCTGAAACAGCCAACACTCCTAAAATGGCCAGGTTCTAGGAACTGATTGGCATATCTTTGATTAATAAAGCTAAAGCTGAAGGTAAAGATATTTCTGGATACACAACTATGTCAAAATACAGGAAAGAAGAACTTAAAAGATTTGGCAAAGCAAACAAGCTCTTCAATGTTGATGACTATATGAAGCTCCATCCTGAAGCAGTTGTCCCCAGAGCTACATCACTGAAGATTATTGGGGCAGCTGACATGACAATGACTCAGGCTCAGGCTTTAGATCCAAATAGAGAAATTATCTTTAAAAAGCCAGGAGAGAAAACAAAAGAAGACAAGTCTATGCAGAAGAAGCAAAAGAAGTAATCTTTACTTTGTTTCAATTTCTTTCTGCATTTGCTTTCAAACTATGTTATTTGTTTAAACAAAGCCTATGTACATATATATCTGCTGCATGTGTTATTAATTCTCTATCAGATATATTTCTTTTCTTGCTTTGTTTATCTGTGTGTTTATGTTTTGAGTTTCTTAGTGACCTCACCTAAATAGGGGGAGATTGTTGGATCCCTAGTTGATTTGGGCTAGGTTCACTAGCTTAGGATGTGACCCAATATGTATAGCCAGGGTCAAATTTGTGTCCTAGAGTCTAGGACAAGTCCTTAGAGTCAACATCAGATGGACCAGCTATCAACAAGACCATCAGAGACTCAAGAATTAGAAGATTTCCAGACTAAGTAAAATGAGTTCGACGCTCGTTGAACTCAGGTCGACGAAAGGCATTCTGAGCTTGACGATCTTGAGATATTTTTGTAACAATCCCATCCATTCATATGGTATATCCTAGAAGGTCCGGCCGGGCCCCCACAGCATATATCACAAAACATGTGTTGAAGGTACGGGATGATACCAGAGTAGCGCAGCGCACCTATCACAAAGCATTCTAGCGGAAGCCTATACTACCACTTGAACTCCTCTCTTGAATGTCCAACAAATAAAACACCATATTTTATAGCATATAGGAATGTCTTACAACATGTAACCATCATTGTCCTTATGGCCTTACAAGGATTTCAAACAGTGGCCCCAACAATGACGCGCAGGCCGGCCACAATAAAAGTAAACACAACAAACATTTCCAAATAGCCTTCGAGGGCTAGCAGTCACAGTAGCAGCAAGGACCTCAACCTTTATGCATCCCGCTTGGCTCTCCAGCACCTGTATAGGGACAATCCACCCAACGGTGGCAAACAGAAGCAACGGTCAGCGTTCAGCTGACCCAATTATAACGACCCTACCCTTTTTCTCGGGGCAGCGGTAATCTTCCCTGCAGGCATATCATATCACAAGCATGGCAATATATTCATATAATGTGCTTTCACGCACACATGCCATCACAACTGTTCGCCACCCGTCCCAACGGTCCGTGCACTCCGGGCACATTCTTGGTGTTCTGGCAAAGCACTTGCCCACCACCGTATCAGTGTCACAACCCAATGGTAACTCTCTTGAGCATTTACTCCATGGCGTGCAGCCGGAGTTTTATAGTCTTAGTGAACCTGGATTGGCCCTTAGCCCCCCATGGTCTCACGGCGCGCAGGCCTAAGAATCTTGTTATGCGCTCCAACAGACCGCACCTTCTGGTCACATGTCGGACGGACATAACGCAGGTCGGATCCTCCACCCCCTGTTGCTCAAATCGCCTTGCCATCACCGAGCATGGCATACTCGCGGCTATATAAAGGCGCGGGTAGGTCTCACCAATCCTGTTCTGCCATTCAAGCCTGGGCATAATTCTTACACCCATTCTCTCACAACAACAGCGGGTCTTTCCTGGGCCACCAGTACTTCCTGTTACTCGTTCACAGGTACGACACCGCAATATATCACAAATGTCAGGGTCTTTCTTGGGCATACCAGTACTTCCTGTTACTCTCTTACAGGTGGACACCCTACGACATCAAGCATCACAAAGGGCTTTTCCTGGTCACTCCAGTACTTCCTATTACTCATTCACAGGTACGACCCAATAGCACAAATATACACAGATATTTTCCTATACTACCACTCCAGTACTTCCTGCTACTACCTTTCATGGGCATAACCCGTTGACTCCTTAAACTACACGTTTATCACGGAGTCTTCTCCGATTCGTATGCAACATCACCAATCCAGACCAACCTGTCCAGATGGGCTTCACACAACATGCCTAGTCCGTACTCCATTTCCGTATCTATATGCCAACAAAGGGGATTTCATGAATCCACCCAAAGATTCCCAAAATCAGCCACCTCTTGGTGGGGGAATCACAAACATATGCCAAAAGGAAGCCTTCACATGGCTAGGAAGAAAAGTCGTTACCCTTGAAGCCCTCTTTGGTGCCATGAACTCGAAGTTGGCTTGAACGACTCACAAGAGCTTTTCCTCCGCAACGTCAGCCTCGGATCTCTAGTCGGTAAACCGCAGCACCACCGGTGATCAGCCCCCTTTCCTACTCCTTCTTCCTCTCTCTTTCTCTCTCTAGAATTGAAGAAAGAGAAGACCAAATAAGAAATGAGATTGCTCTTCTCATTCTCATTCATGGCCTTAAGGAAACCGGGAGGCCTCTCAGCCCTTAGATCCATGCTGAAGGAATCGACGGCCACAAATTTGCCAGAAAAGCCTAATTTTTCCTGACACGGCCTGTGACACGCCCGTGTCCATGGTCGTATGCCTCAAGCGGTGCTCAACTGACTTATCCAAACCAGTGACACACCCATGTAACACGCCCGTGTCATGGGCCGTGTCACCCAACACGCCTTCAGACACGCCTGTGTCTGTGGCCGTGTTCGTCAGGCTGAAAAAATCCCAAAATCACAAGAGACTCACACGGCCTGTGACATGCCCATATCCTAGGCCGTGTGCCCCTACACGGTACTAGACGCGCCCCAGCTCAATGTCGTCGGGCTGATTTCGTCGAACCAAAGGAACACGCCCTGTGACACGCTCATGTTACAGGCCGTGTTCACTGCACTTGACAAACGTCGACCGCATCTTGACACTCGACAATCGTCGAGCAACTTTCGTCGAACGCGCGGACACGCCCTGTGACACGCCTGTGTCACAGGCCGTGTCCAGAGTCGACCAAAGTTTGTCGACCATTCGTCGACTGTTCCTCTCGACACTCGATGCACGCAGGACATGCCCTGGGACACGCCCGTGTCCCAGGCCGTGTCACCCGAAAATTGGCCTGCTGATAAAAATCGGGCTGTTACAACCCTCCCCTCCTACAAAAATTTCGTCCTCGAAATTAAGACACGGGAAGGCAACCAGCAATCAGCAACCAAAAGTTATAACATTAAAATTTTTGTGTTCCAACATACTTCTCTCCACGGATTACAGAAACAGCTCGGGAAACTCTTCTCGCATGGTTTGCTCTCGCTCACATGTAAGTTCTTCACTGCCGCAGTTGTCCCACCGGACTTTAACCATACCGACCGTCTTGTTCCGCAACTATTTCTCGGCTCGATCCTCGATCTAACTGGGTCTAACTCTCGTTGTTAGCCCATACTCCACCGGCACATGATCATCCGCGATCACTTGGGCTAGATCTTTAGCAGCCTTCCGAAGTACCGAGATGTGAAATACATCATGTAATCCACCCAAGTCTGCCGACAGAGCTAGCCGATAAGCCGCTTCTCCGACGCACTCCACTACTTCAAATGGACCCAAATATCTTGGACTCAACTTTTTCAACCGTCGAATCCTGGAGACACCTTTGAAGGGTTTGATCTTTAAGTAGACCCAATCGCCAGCCGCAAATTCCACATTTCGATGCTTGGCGTTGTAGTACTTAGCTTGTCGATCTTGAGCAATAAGTAGCTTCTCTCGAATAGTCTGTATGGTTGAGTTTGCTTCATAAACTTCATTTGCTTTATAAATTCGAGTTTTGCCCTCTTCTACCCAAGCCAAGGGAGTACGACACTTCCTTCCATATAGCGCTTCATATGGTGCCATCCTGATAGTTAAAACTCCAAAAATTATTTATGAAGCGCGGCGCCCCGGGCAGTTTTATTTAAGTAGAGCGGGAGTGGTTTTATTTAGAAAATGGAGCGCGCGTATTTATTTATTTTGGATATAAAACGGGCGTGATCGAGTTTTAACGAAAGCAGGCAAGTGTACCTATCGTGAGTAGTACGGGATATTCCGGGTGGAATATCGAGGTCGTATTGTTCTCGGGGTCGGTTCGATTATTTCTACTCTTCCCTAGAGGAGACTATTATTTTACCGATAATTAACTTGTCGGGTTATATTTTATATATATAATAAAAAAGACAGAAAATATATAATGAAAGCATAAAAAGAAAGCTTGAAGGTGGTGCCGATGAAGAGCTTGGCTCGATGGCACCAAAAAAACAATTGAACTAAAATAGACTTTAAATAAAAAGAGCTCCTAAATTTCTAATTAATTAAGGCGGAGACTTGGCCGTGGAGGTTCCACTAAAATGAGCTCACCTAGCTATAGGGCTATCGCTCACCTGAACACTAAGACTATTCGACCGGGATCTCGTCCGACGAAGGATTCCTCTTAACGCCCACATTATGCTAAGAACCCCGCTATTGGGTGGGGAACCCAATCCGGTAGAGTTGGCGCGCCTCCTCTCTCGAGGGTTAGTGCGGAACTCTCTTTGCCAAGGGGTGATCGGTCCATATGCACGGCCTCTCGGCTATCTAGCATATGGACTACGGAAATAGGGCCCACACATCGATATGTGGTCCTACGTGTCGTTAACCCCGGGCAAACCTTAAGTACTTTTAATTAATTAGAAAAATTAGACCTTTAGTTATTTTAAGCTATTTTATCTGTCCCAATGCTCTTCGATACTGAGGGCTAAGAACGGTTAGTCACTCATCGGAATGGGGACGGCTTGCGGGAAAAGAAGAAAAGAAAGCAGAAAATGGAAAGCAGGAAATGAAAGCAGTAAAATAAAGCAGTAAAGGAAAGCTGAAAATTGCAAGTCCTACTCAAATGAGTAGGACAGAAGAAAGCTGTAAATTGCGAGTCCCGGCGCAAATGCGTGGGCGGGAGAAAGATTGCGGGTCCCACTCAAACGAGTAGGACTAAATAAATGCAACACACGCACGCACTCTACATAAAGTAAAACTCACGCACACACTCTCTCGACATAAAGTAAAACACACACACACAAATCCTACTCAAATGAGTAGGGGAAAATAAAGACCTGCCATTTAACTCGAATGAGTAGGCAGAAATAAAGAAAATTACAAACTCACGCACTCTACAGAAAGTAAAATAAGCAAGCGTCATTTAACTCTTAACGAGTAGGCGGAAATAAATGCGCGCAAGTACAGAAATGAAAAAAAATACTAAGTTACCTAAAAATTAAAACAACTGCATTTCTACCGCTAGAATGCGGTAGAAATGCGTAAAAAGCTGAAATAAAAGTAAACCGGGCAAAAAGGTTTGCAAATAAACGCAAAATGCACGAAAAATTAAAACAAGTACATTTCTACCGCTAGAATGCGGTAGAAATGCGTAAAAAGAGAACGAAAAATTTAAAAGAGCAAAAGTTTTGGAAAATAAAGGAAAATACAAGTGTTTGGAAAAATAAAATAATAAAATATCCATTCTTATAATGCTATAAAAACTCCTAAAAAGTGGAAGAAAATATAAAAGGATGAAAAGTTCTACAAAACTAAAAAGTCTAAGTGAAATGAAAATGACAAAACCACTTTAAAATCGTTTTTATAGTTTCATAAGGACGGGTTTTAGAACAAAAACTAAATAGCTATTATGAAGATGAAAATATCTACTTAACAATAAAAAGAAGTAATAACATTTTACTCTCATACACACACACACGCTTATAAGAAAAGACAACGAAAAAAAACTAAGTTAAAACAAGAAAAGAAGATAAGATTGCATAAAGAAGAGTTGCATAGATCCATTCCAAAGCTATAATAAGAGAAGAAAAAACAAATTTTATTAACTAAAACACGGGTTACAAAGACACGAAAATAAAAGCTAAGGAGAGGGGGAAAAATATCCCTTACATAGACTTTGGAAGCATCCCAACAGCATTTCTCCTATACAAAATGGATCCAAAGGGGAATAGGAACTCAAGCAGAACACTAGTATTTATAGGGGAAAATTTACAAGTACACGCCCTCTGACACGGGCGTGTCGACACTATTCATGATGGCGGCCGTCGATTTGACGGGAAAGTGGACTTTGGGCTGGACACGTGTCGGTCTCGCGTTGGGCACGCCCCAGGTCAAGGGCGTGACGGTGGGCGTGTCAAGGAGGTGGATCTGGGCGCGGGTAGTTTGGTGGTTTATGAAATTTTAAAAGTTATGCTCTCAAAAAATTTTAAATTAATTCTAGAATCATTGAAATAGGCTAAGTAGTTTGGTGGTTTATGAAGAAGGCATGAATATTGAGATGAGGCAATTTTTTCTCAAACCTCCGATTTTTTTTTTTATATAACTAGGAAAATGTAATCTTATTTTCCTAACATATAATATTTTTTCTTCTTTCTTCATAAATAATAAATAACTCAATGTATATGTGTAGGAGTAATGAATTTTATCCTCTTACTACATAACATATAATCGTTTTAAATATTGGGTGCCTATGTTTACGGAATGAAATCTTATTCTCATTGACATAAGATCTTTTAAGGGATAGGGGTAAACATGTCAAGTAAGACATGAAAAAAATGGAAATGAGTTTATTTTTTTCAAAAAGAAAACTAGATTTTAATAAAAAAGTTTTGAGAGCAACCTTTTTAAAATGAACGTTCCAATGTTTCTAAAAGCAAAGAGTAGAAATAATTAAAATCCATGTATGTTATTTTCTAACATAAAAAACGAGATTCTATTTATAAAATTAGAAGTGGTGGTGAAAAACAAGTTCCCTATTATAAGGATAAGACATAAAAAAATCTTAAAATCTTAACCCAAGACACTTAAATCTATCGAACTTTAATTAATAAATGAATAGTAAGCAAAGAATAACTAAAATTCGCATATAAATTAACTCGAAACTAGATTTTTGGAAAGCAAAAAGGGTTAATAAATTGTATATTTGATTTATTTTGTTACATAATTTAACAAAATAGTTTTTTGAATTTTTAGAGTTTTTATCATTTTTTTGTGAATTTTGATTATCGTCTTTTTTTGAATTTTTGTTTATCATCTTTTTAGGATTTTTGATTTTTATCTTTTAGGGTTTTTGGATTTTCAAATTTTTTTGATTTTTTAGTTTTTGTAGATAAGTTATTTACAAGAAAGAAGAGAGAAAGAAGTGTTATTTATAAAGAAGAGAGGGGAAATAGAGATTTTTACAAAAAAAAGTACAAAGTAAAAAACTCGAATGCAGCCCGCGAACAGACTCTTATTTGGGTGGTTGGTTCGATGAGTCGAACGCCGCGGGGAGGCAAAATGCGAGTTTTTATAAATAAGAAGAAGGGGGGAGATTTTAACAAAAACTATTTACAAAAAAAAATTTGTTTTTTTGTGAATTTTTTGAGTTTTATGATTTTTTTGAAGTTTTATGAAAATAAAAACAAGGAAAAGATTTTTAGGTTGTATTTTTTTGTAATGTTTTTGTATTTTTATGCGTTTTTGTAAAGTGCAGAAATAAATAAAAAAATACGAAAACACCCCCACACTTAAACCCAACATTGTCCCCAATGTTGCAATCTAAGTATGCGAAATAGATAATATACAAAATATAAGAAGTATAGAAAGAAAAAGGGAGGGAGGAGCTTCCCTTAGACGAGTGCGGGAGGCCCGGGTTGAAACCCTGCATGATTGTTAGAAGAAGAAAAAAAGCAAAAAAATAACATAAAAACAAAAAATATACACTCGGCGAAAAAGGGGTTGTGGGCGGTAGGGGGCAAGTGCGTAGGTGACTCGGAAGATAGCTAAGGCCTTAGCGACCACTGCGTGATAAAAATGGGACCCTCTAGCGCGCATAATAATGGAAGCGTGCTGAAGCAAAATGAAACGAAATAAAACAAATTAAAATAAAAGAAGTTAAATAAAACATATATACATTTGTTAATATCAAATTATTATATTGTTCGGTGTTTTTTAAGTAGATTTGTAGTTTTTAGTTTGTTGTTTTTTTTTCATAATGAAAATATATATTTTTTTTTGTTAAGTTATGTTCATTTTTAAGATATTTTTTATTATTATTATTTTTAGTTTTATATAGTTTTTGTTTTGTTTTTTTTTTCAAATTTTTAGTTTTATAGGTTTTTCAAATTTTTTAGTTTTATAAGGTTTTCAAATTTTTAGTTTATAAGTTTTGTAATCTAATTGTTTTTTTTCTTTGTTTTTTTTAAGTTATTATATAAAATAAGGAATTTTTTTTTATGTTTTAAGTTTTTCGATTTTTTCTAAAATTTTTTTTTTAAAAGTTATTATTAGTATTATTATTATTAGTATTAGTAATTTTGTTTGTTAGTTAACCATATATTTTTATAAATATAGATATAGGTAAAATTAATAGAACTCCAGTGTTCAAAATAACGACACGAATCCCCGGCAACGGCGCCAAAAACTTGATAGTTAAAACTCCAAAAATTATTTATGAAGCGCGGCGCCCCGGGCGGTTTTATTTAAGTAGAGCGGGAGTGGTTTTATTTAGAAAATGGGGCGCGCGTATTTATTTATTTTGGATATAAAATGGGTGTGATCGAGTTTTAATGAAAGGAGGCAAGTGTACCTATCGTGAGTAGTATGGGATATTCCGGGTGGAATATCGAGGTCATATTGTTCTCGGGGTCGGTTCGATTATTTCTACTCTTCCCTGGAGGGGACTATTATTTTACCGATAATTAACTTGTCGGGTTATATTTTATATATATAATAAAAAAGACAGAAAATATATAATGAAAGCATAAAAAGAAAGCTTGAAGGTGGTGCCGATGAAGAGCTTAGCTCGATGGCACCGAAAAAACAATTGAACTAAAATAGACTTTAAATAAAAAGAGCTCCTAAATTTCTAATTAATTAAGGCGGAGACTTGGCCGTGGAGGTTCCACTAAAATGAGCTCACCTAGCTATAGGGCTATCGCTCACCTGAACGCTAAGACTATTCGACCGGGCTCTCGTCCGACGAAGGATTCCTCTTAATGCCCGCATTATGCTAAGAACCCCGCTATTGGGTGGGGAACCCAATCCGGTAGAGTTGGCGCGCCTCCTCTCTCGAGGGTTAGTGCAGAACTCTCTTTGCCAAGGGGTGATCGGTCCATATGCACGGCCTCTCGGCTAGCTAGCATATGGACTACGGAAATATGGCCCACACATCGATATGTGGTCCTACGCGTCATTAACCCCGGTCAAACCTTAAGTACTTTTAATTAATTAGAAAAATTAGACCTTTAGTTATTTTAAGCTATTTTATCTGTCCCAATGCTCTTCGATACCGAGGGCTAAGAACGGTTAGCCACTCATCGGAATGGGGACGACTTGCGGGAAAAGCAGAAAAGAAAACAGAAAATGGAAAGCAGGAAATGAATGCAGTAAAATAAAGCAGTAAAGGAAAGCTGAAAATTGCAAGTCCTACTCAAATGAGTAGGACTGAAGAAAGCTGTAAATTGCGAGTCCCGGAGCAAATGCGTTGGCGGGAGAAAGAATGCGGGTCCCACTCAAACGAGTAGGACTAAATAAATGCAACACACACGCACTCTACATAAAGTAAAACTCACGCACACACTCTCTCGACATAAAGTAAAACACACACACACACAATCCTACTCAAATGAGTAGGGGAAAATAAAGACCTGCCAATTAACTCGAATGAGTAGGCGGAAATAAAGAAAATTACAAACTCACGCACTCTACAGAAAGAAAAATAAGCAAGCGCCATTTAACTCTTAACGAGTGGGCGGAAATAAATGCGCACAAGTACAGAAATGAAAAAAAAACTAAGTTACCTAAAATTAAAACAACTGCATTTCTACCGCTACAATGTGGTAGAAATGCGTAAAAAGCTGAAATAAAAGTAAACCGGGCAAAAAGGTTTGCAAATAAACCCAAAATGCAAAATGCCCGAAAAATTAAAATAAATACATTTCTACCGCTAGAATGCGGTAGAAATGCGTAAAAAGAGAACGAAAAATTTAAAAGAGCAAAAGTTTTGGAAAATAAAGGAAAAATACAAGTGTTTGGAAAAACAAAATAATAACATATTCATTCTTATAATGCTATAAAAACTCCTAAAAAGTGGAAGAAAATATAAAAGTATGAAAAGTTCTACAAAACTAAAAAGTCTAAGTGAAATGAAAATGACAAAACCACTTTAAAATTGTTTTTATAGTTTCATAAGGACGGGTTTTAGAACAAAAATTGAATAGCTATTATGAAGATGAAAATATCTACTTAACAATAAAAAGAAGTAATAACATTTTACTCTCATACACACACACGCGCTTATAAGAAAAGACAACGAAAAAAAACTAAGTTAAAACAAGAAAAGAAGATAAGATTGCATAAAGAAGAGTTGCATAGATCCATTCCAAAGCTATAATAAGAGAAGAAAAAACAAATTTTATTAACTAAAAACACGGGTTACAAAGACACGAAAATAAAAGCTAAGGAGAGGGGGAAAAATATACCTTACATAGACTTTGGAAGCATCCCTGCAGCATTTCCCCTATACAAAATGGATCCAAAAGGGGAACAGGAACTCAAGCAGAACACTGGTATTTATAGGGGAAAATTTACAAGTACACGCCCTCTGACACGGGCGTGTCAGGGGGCGTGTCGACACTATTCATGATGGCGGCCGTCGATTTGACGGGAAAGTGGACTTTGGGCTGGACACGTGTCGGTCTCGCGTTGGGCACGCCCCAGGTCAAGGGCGTGACGGTGGGCGTGTCAAGGAGGTGGATCTGGGCGCGGGTCGCGCCGAAAGTCGTCGCGCGGGTCATGTCGGTCAGGGGGAGATGTCACGCCCCAGGTCACGGGCGTGACTCTGGGCGTGTCGGCTGGGTCGACACTCGACAAACGTCGAGCGAAAAATGTCGAGTTGAAAATCGTCGAGCGGGAAGAGGTGTCACGCCCTAGGTCACGGGCGTGACTCTAGGCGTGTCGAGGGGGTCGACGAACATCGAGCTGAAAACGTCGAGCGAGTGGACACGGGCTTGGGTCACGCCCCGTGTCCGGTGACACGGGCGTGACCCCGGGCGTGTCAAGCTTTTCTCTTCAAAATTTGCTGATTTCACTGGAATTTGACATGTCACGCCCTGGTCACGGGCGTGACCAATATGTCACGGGCGCGACTTTCCAATTTTTTGCAGATTTTTGATATTTTCTGAAACATAAAAATAAAGCAAGACATCAAAATTATTTACAAAAAAGGAGCAATTTATTAAGCAAAAACATGAAAAAAAATGACGAAAAGAAATGGCAACGACTAAATTAATGTACACAAAAATGCGTATATTTACAATTCATCACATCTCAATGCTCACCTGGTAGATGTTATTATACGCAAACTCCACCATATAGAGATGATCTTCCCATCTCTTTCCGAAGTCGAGGGCGCACATTCGGAGCATGTCCTCCATCGTTCTGTTGGTACGTTCAGTTTGGTCATCTGTTTGGGTATGAAAGGTTGTACTGAAAGTCAACTTCGGGCCCAACAGTCGGTGAACTAGCCTCCAATCATTTGACGTGAATCGCCCATCTCGATCACTTACGATGCTCTGAGGAACACCGTGAAGCCGTACAATCTGGTCAACATATAACTTTGCCAAACTTTCGACTGAATCATCCCGCCTGTTCGGGATAAAATGTGCCACTTTAGTTAGTCGGTCAACAATCACCCAAATGGAATCATTTTCTTACTGCGATCTCGGCAACCCGTGCACAAAATCCATGGAAATATCATCAAATTTCCACTATGGGATCGGCGGCGACTTCAAATAATCGCCTGACTTTTGGCATTCCGCCTTCACCATCGCATATGTTTGGCATTTGGCCACATAGAGGGCAACATCTTTCTTTAGCCCTGGCCACCAGAATAGATTTTTCATATCATTGAACATCTTTGTGCTCCCGGGGTGAATGAAATACTTTGTGTAATGCGCTTCATACATCAGTTCTTCTCGCAATTTACCCACAATCGGGACGCACAAACAGCCCTCTTTTCGCAAAAGACCGTCATTCCAGGAGAATTTGTCTTCTGACCCTTCGTTAACATAGTGTAAGAGATCTTCATCCAACTCTATTGCCCGTCGAACTCGGTCCGCAAGGTCACATTGCACCTCCGTCCAGTTCAAATATGCATTGGCAGTGGCATTTTTGTCAATATAGTCTATCTCTAACGCTTCCAGTTCCTGGATAAGACGTTCATCATGCCTTTGTAACTAATTCGCTCTAGCCGGAACCCTCCAACTCAAGGCATCCGCGACAACATTCCCCTTCCCGAGCGTATAGTGAATTTCAAAAGTGTAGTCCCCAAGGAACTCCAACCACCTTCGTTGTCGCATGTTCAAGTCTTTCTGCTCCAATAGGTACTTTAGGCTCTTGTGATATGTATAGATCTCCACCTTCACTCCATAAAGGTAGTTCCGCCACAACTTTAGTGCAAAAATCACCGCCGCTAATTCCAAGTCGTGGACGGGATAATTTCGTTCGTGCACCTTCAGCTGGCGTGAGCCATAAGCAATTACCTTTCCATTCTGCAGAAGAACGCAGCTTAAGCCGCTCCCTGAGGCATCACTATAAATCACAAATCCATCGGTCCCACTTAGCGAAGACAACACCGGCGTCGTAGTCAACCGAACCTTCAGCTCTTCAAAAGCTCGTGCGCACTCTGGCGTCCAAACGAACTTCTGATCTTTTCGCGTCAGCATGGTTAGCGGCAAAGCAATCTGCGAGAAGTTTTCAACAAATCTTCGGTAGTAGCCCGCAAGTCCAAGTAAACTCCTGACCTCGGTCACGGAAGACAACATTGGCCACTTCTCTATGGCCTTTATCTTCGCTGGATCTACAGCAATGCCTGCTCCACTCACCACATGGCCCAAAATGGCAACTAACGACAGCCAAAACTCGCACTTCGAGAACTTGGCATAGAGCTGATTTTGCCTCAAAGTATTCAACACCAACCGCAAGTGCGTCTCATGCTCAGCTTCTGACTTCGAGTACACCAGGATATCATCAATGAACACTATCACGAACAAATCCAGGTACTCTTGGAATATACGGTGCATCAAATCCATGAATACTGAGGGCGCATTGCACAGTCCAAATGGTATGACTGTGAACTCATAGTGCCCATAACGCGTTCCAAATGCGGTTTTAGGAATGTCACCTTCCTGAATTCTCAACTGGTAATAACCAGACTTCATGTCCAACTTCGAATAGACGGTCGAGCCCACCAGCTGATCGAATAACTCATCAATCTGGGGTATCAGATATTTATTCTTCTCGGTCAGCTTATTCAGTTCACGGTAGTCAATACATAACCACAACCCACCATCTTTCTTCTTTACAAAAAGCACAGGCGCGCTCCAAGGTGACATGCTTGGGCGGATATAACCTTGCTCCAGCAATTCTTGTAGTTGGACCTTCAACTCAGCCATCTCTTTTGGCGCGACGCGATATGGCGAGAGGGCCACAGGTTTCGCACCTAGCACCAACTTGATCGTGAATTCAATCTCTCACTGGGGTGGTAGCCCAGGGAGATCCATGGGAAACACATCTATAAATTCCGATACAATCGGAACCTCACACACACTAGCCTTCGGCTCAACAGCCTGAATCAGTGCGAAGTAACACTCCGCACCCTTCTGAACAGCCTTGATTACCTGGAGTGCAGACATCAACGTCCCGCCCACTCCTCGCATACCCGCGAACTTTGTCTCATGTTCGGTATTCTGGCCCAACGTGATCTCTTTGGACTAGCAATCAATCAAGGCATGCTGCTCCGTAAGCCAATCCATCCCAAAAATCACGTTGAATTCCGATATTGGCAAAACAGATGCAGTTAAACTGAAATCTCGGCTTCCTATTAGGACCGCCACATCGCAAGCTTGATTCGCAAGCATCCAACAGCCATTCGGCAACACCACTCTGACGCTATCTGTCTTTGCACGACTAGGTATCCCAAGCCGCGCTATAAACTCGCTAGACAGAAAAGAATGCGATGCACCCGTATTAAACAGTGTTCGCGCCAGCGTGTCCCGAATCATCACAAAGCCTATGACAATCATGTCACATACACAAACCACAAACACATATGTACTAAGCAAAGCATACAAGCAATAGCATATGCAAAACTAAACTCATACCTATGACAACGTCACTATGCTTGATGGCCTCCTGTAGGCCAAGATTGTAGACCTGGGGTTGCGCCTGCGAGGCAGAGGAGTCCAACACCGCCTTTCCTTTTTCCGCATAAGACGCTCCTGCCTTCTTTTCACTCTTTGGCGGTACCCCACAGTCTCGAGCAATATGCCCCACCCGGCCAAAATTATAGCATGTACGAGTATCTGGCTTTGAGGTAGCCCCTGATGTTGCTCCCGTTGCAACTGATGAAGGAGCTTGTCCACTTATCTTGGACTTCTTGCCTCATTTCTTCTTATAAAATGGTTTCCCAGATCGGGGCACCTTCCACTCCGGTTGCGTCACAGCCAAAGCTCTCTTCCCATGCACCCTCTTCATATCTTTTTCCAGCGCACTCGCAGTGTCAACCAATGCCTGGAAGCCTTGGTTCACAAAACTAGACACCAGGAACCTCAACTCATCACTCAGTCCTTCATAGAACCGATTTGTCTTCCTCTGCTCATCAGCAAAAAATAGAACCAGCATACCGCCCTAAGCGAGTAAACTCATGCAGGTACGCGTCAACACTGCCATCACATTGGGTCAGCCTTTGGAATTAATTTTCCATGGCAATCCGTTGAGCCGCGGGAAGGTGCTTCGCTAGGAAGAGTCACGAGAATTCTTCCATCGATACTTGTGTTAAGGGACGACCCGCCAAGTGATGCAAGTCCATCTCATCCCACCACAATCTAGCTTCTCCTTCAAGCAAGAAGGTAGCTAAGGTGACTTTCTGATGCTCCGCCGTTCCAATTACCGTCATGACTCGCTTGACGCGCGATAGCCATTCCTCAGCCTGCGTAGGAGTCCCGCTCCCGAAAATGTAGGCGGATGAAAACTCATAAACCACGTCAGCTGTTTCTCAGCCGCTCGAGGAGCCACATCCACTACAGGTTCAGGCCTTGCCACCACCTGTTCTGGCCTCACAGCCAGTTGCTCCTGCCCAAGTGTCTGTCCTTGGATCATGGCAAATAAAGCCTCAGCAACTAAACGCACATGTTCTGCAGACGGTGGAGGTGTAGGCACCGCGGCTGGTGTCGTACTTTCATCAGAATGCTGTGGCTCAGACTGCCCAGCCCCACTCCATGTCACCTAAAGGTGGATGAGACACACACATTAACGGCCTTACACAAGCAAACAAAACAAAATAGGAACATGCAGGTTCCTCAAACACACAAATTTGCATTACTATCATGGATATTCAGGAGTTCACTTGTAGAAATGTGGTTTGCACTGACACGTGCTCGCCACCCCACAAAAGAAGTCGACCACAACTTCAAGAAGGAAAGACCAAGATAGCTGATACCAAAAATGTAACAACCTCATCCGTTCATATGGTATATCTAAGAAGGTCCGGCCGAGGCCCCACAGCATATATCACAAAACAGGCGGTGAAGGTACGGGATGATACTAGAGTAGCGCAGAGCACCTATCACAAAGCATTCTAGCGGAAGCCTATACTACCACTTGAACTCCTCTCTTGAATGTCCAACAAATAAAACACCATATTTTATAGCATATAGGAATGTCTTACAACATGTAACCATCATTGGCCTTATGGCCTTACAAGGCTTTCAAACAGTGGCCCTAACAATGGCGCGCAGGCCGGCCACAATAAAAGTAAACACAACAAACATTTCCAAATAGCCTTTGAGGGCTAGCAGTCGCAGCAGCAGCAACAGCAAGGACCTCAACCTTTATGCGTCCCGCTTGGCTCTCCAGCACCTGTACAGGGACAATCCACCCAACAGTGGCAAATAGAAGCAACGGTCAGCGTTCAGCTGACCCAATTATAACGACCCTACCCCTTTTCTCGGGGCAGCGGTAATTTTCCCTGCAGGCATATCATATCACAAGCATGACAATATATTCATATAATGTGCTTTCACGCACACATGCCATCACAACCGTTCGCTACCCGGCCCAACGGTCCGTGCACTCGGGGCACATTCTTGGTATTCAGGCAAAGCACTTGCCCACCACCGTATCAGGGTCACAACCCAATGGTAGCTCTCTTCAGCATTTACTCCATGGCGTGCAGCCAGAGTTTTATAGTCTTAGTGAACCGGGATTGGCCCTTAGCCCCCCATGGTCTCACGGCGTGCAGGCCTAAGACTCTTGCTATGCGCTCCAACAGACCACACCTTCTGGTCTCACGTCAGACGGACATAACGCAAGTCGGATCCTCCACCCCCCGTTGCTCAAATCGCCTTATCATCACCGAGCACGGCGTACTCGCAGCTATATAAAGGCGCCGGTAGGTCTCACTGATCCTGTTCTGGCATTCAAGCCTGGGCATAATTCTTACACCCATTCTCTCACAACAACAGCGGGTCTTTCCTGGGCACACTAGTACTTCCTATTACTCGTTCACAGGTACGACACCGCAATATATCATAAATGTCAGGGGTCTTTCCTGGGCATACCAGTACTTCCTGTTACTCTCTTCACAGGTGGACATCCTACGACATCAAGCATCACAAAGGGACTTTCCTGATCACACCAGTACTTCCTGTTACTCATTCACAGGTATGACCCAATAGCACAAATATACACGGATATTTTCCTGGACTACCACTCCAGTACTTCCTGCTACTACCTTTCACAGGCATAACCCGTTGACTCCTTAAATTGCACGTTTATCACGGAGTCTTCTCCGATTCGTATGCAACATCACCAATCCAGACCAACCTGTACAGATAGGATTCACACAGCATGCCTATTCTGTACTCCATTTCCGGATCTATATGCCAACAAAGGGGATTTCATGCATCCACCCAAAGATTCCCAAAATCAGCCACCTCTTGGTGGGGAAATCATAAACATATGCCAAAAGGAAGCCTTCACATGGCTAGGAAGAAACGTCGTTACCCTTGAAGCCCTCTTTGGTGCCATGAACTCGAAGTTGGCTTGAACAACTCACAAGAGCTTTTCCTCCACAGCGTCGGTCTCGGATCTCTAGTCGGTAAACCGCAGCACCACCGGTGATCAGCCCCCTTTCCTCCGCCTCCTTCTTCCTCTCTCTTTCTCTCTCTAGAAGTGAAGAAAGAGAAGACCAAATAAGAAATGAGATTGCTCTTCTCATTCACAGCCTTAAGGAAACAGGGAGGCCTCTCAGCCCTTGGATCCAGGCTGAAGGAATGGACGACCACAAATTTGCCAGAAAAGCCGAATTTTTTCTGACACGGCCTGTGACACGCCCGTGTCCATGGTCGTGTGCCTCAAGCGGTGCTCAACAGACTTATCCAAACCAGTGACACACCCATGTGACACGCCCGTGTCACGGGCCGTGTCACCCAACACGCCTTCAGACACGCCCGTGTCTGTGGCCGTGTTCATCAGGCTGAAAAAAATGCCAAAATCACCCGAGACTCACACGGCCTGTGACACGCCCGTGTCCAAGGCCGTGTGCCCCTACACGGCACTAGACACGCCCCAGCTCAATGTCGTCGGGCTGATTTCGTCGAACCAAAGGGACACGCCCTGTGACACGCCCGTGTCACAGGCCGTGTTTACTGCACTCGACAAACGTCGACCGCATCTCGACACTCGACAATCGCTGAGCAACTTTCGTCGAACACACGGACACGCCCTGTGACACGCCCGTGTCACAGGCCGTGTCCAGTGTCGACCAAATTTTGTCGACCATTCGTCGACTGTTCCTCTCGACACTCGACACGCCCGTGTCCCAGGACGTGTCACCCGAAAATTGGCCTGCTGATAAAAATCGGGCTGTTACAATTTCTCTATGCTGAGCTCGATGATCTTTGTTCTCTGTTGGACGAAGACTGAGATTCTTCAACTAACTAAAGTCAGAGTAACTCCAGGTTTTTCTAAGTCCAACTTCAGGATTTGGTCGACGAACAAGATTCTGAGCTCGGCGAACTTGGACCTCAAGTTCACAACTTCTCAGGTCAACAAATTCAGTACTCTACTCGACGATTTCTGGTCGACGATTTGAATCCTTCTCAGTCAGAAAATTCTCAAATTCTAAGTCCACAATCATTCTTCGGTCGACGAATTTGGATCTCAGTTCGACGAATGATGATTATCAGCTCGACGAATGAAGATTGTCAGTCCGACGAATATTGTGGCAGAATTGACAAGTTTCCCTTGAAGACTAATTGTTATTGTCAGGTCGACGAACTCATCAGCTCAGCTCGACGAACGGTGAACTCAGCTCGACGATTCTTGTTCTTCGTTCAACGATTCCAGACTTAGGTATTCTCCAGTTTTCCGTCCCTTTTCTTGGCGATGATTCCTGAGTAATTAATGCTCAATCTTATCGGAATGTTACCGTTAGAACGAGCATTGATCATGGATTATTACATGCCGTTTTTCCATAGGACAGTTAGGGAATTCATTGATCGTCGCTTCCTTCCCAGACCGACTGCATTTACTGCTCATAGATTCTAATTTCGAATATGTTCTTCAGACAAAAAGAAGAAAAGATCAAGCAGACTGACAGAGACATACAGACAGACAAACATTCAACAGTCTTACAGAAATCAAAAGCTTTACACTGCAATCAGCCAAGGCCAGAGAGCATCATCATCAAGAAGAAGAACATTCAATCTCCATCAAGAGTCTTCTTCTTTCAACCCTACAGGATAACTTCAGAAGGACAACAATCTCTATCTGTCAAAGAAGTTCCTGAAGCATTCTCTGGTCAAGGCAATCAAGTTCTTGAAGACCTGTCACCCTGAAGTAGTGCTCCAGATTTCCTGATCCATTCAAGATCTCAGGGGGAGCAATCTGCTGAAATCAATCCACTAGTCTTCTCAGTTGTTATTGAGAAAGAGAAGACACCATCACCCCTTTTCCATCTTCTATACAGGGTTTTAAGTGCCTTCAAAATTAGTCCTGGTTGCAAGTCTCCTACCAAAAGACTTGAGGTTTTGGTTTTTGAGAACCTGAACAAAAGCTCATTGGTGTCAAGCACCTGATCAAAAATCTGAGTGGATTTCTACCATGGTGGTAGAAGAGTGGATGTACCCAGGTTGGGGAACCACTATAATTTCTTGTGTCGTCTGGTTGCCCTTTTTCTTTTGTTTTGGTCGTGATCTGTGATTTGTTAGGTTGTTGTGCCCCTTTACTTTATTTGCTAACCTGTTCACCTAGCTTTATAGCAAAAGTTGTAAAGATTTTTTAAGAAAGCACAATACTCTATTCACCCCCCTAGAGTATTTCAGATCTACCTTCACTTTCATTTGATTTCTCCAAAGGAACAACCCTTAACCACATGAAGAAAGTATCCATTTCCTCTATTTAGAGATGGGAATTGAAGTTGTTGAATCCTGCCCAGACTGCTAGAGCTCATGAACATCCAGCTGCAGAGGACAGGACTTCATCTCCCTCTTCACCTCATAGTGTCAGCACATCGGGTGCAGCTGCTAAGGGGGAGTCTGCTCCTTCTATACAAGAAGAAAGGATACCTTCTCCACCTGTTGTTGTCTCTCTCCCTCCATCCACTCCAGAAGAAACTCCTTCAGATGCTCGGGTACAATACACCATTCTCTCTACATAAGAAGCCATCAATCAGATGATTGAAGAACTCGGCTCTGAAGATCCTCTTCCTCCCTTCCAGAAAGAACAATCTACTGAACCATCAAAGAAACCAACACCAGTACCATCACCTACTCATACTTCATCTCCAAGATCTCCGGTTCCATCTCCAGAATCCCCTGTTCACAAATCACCTGCTGCTGAGAAAGAACAAACTGAGACAATATTGATTTCTGATGAGAAAAAACCAACCCCAGAACCAGTTGAAGCTCCTCTGAAGAGCTTGGATTTCCCTATCCCCACCTTTATTGATGAAGAAGGAGATGTTTTGATTCACACAACCAGAGCTAAGAGCTCAGTAATTGTTGAAGAAGTTATTCTATGGACTGTTCCTCCTCCTCTAGCTCCTCAGACTACAACTCCACCTCCTGCTACAAATGATATTATAGGTCAGATTGAACAGATGTTGTTAGATCAGAGAAAGTATTTTGATGACTCTCTCAAAGTTGTTCAAGATAAAGTTACTGCTCTTAAGAAAGAGATGAGCAGAGGTTTTGCTGAAATTCAGCACAATACTAATAGTTAAGACAACTATTCAAGATAGGAGGAAAAGCTCTAGACCACACAATCACCAGTGTTGGTCGTGTAATGGAACAAGCTGTTACTCTTACAAATAATCAAATACAGTTAGAAAAGTTAGCCCAAGCTCACACATTCAAAATCTGTGAAGAAGTAGGTACCTTCAAAGAAGATGTCATAAATAATCTAATTATAGAAGTCAAAAAGGGGGAAGAATATAGTCAAAGAATACTTAGAGAAATCAGAAGCCAACAAGCAAACCCTCTGGGAAGAAAAGCTAAAGGAAATTCATGATGATGTGCAGAATCAAATCCATAGTGTAAAATTTCATACTTATGATACAGCTGTGTGGATGCACAACCAGATATTCCCTGATTTTCAAGCAGATCCAAACAATATTCCTCATCATTTGAATCCCCTAGCTCCTCTAGCTCCAGCTCCAGTTTCTCGGCCTTCCTTCTCTCCAAGACCTGAAGGCTCTGAAGCCCCTCCTCCAGAATCTTATACTCAGGTTTGAGAATCAGATCCAACAGATATATTTCAACAAGCTCCTCCTGAAATTCATATACTAGAGAAGAGAAGGTATGGTGATGGAGCCTCTGCCAGCAGATCCATTCCAATTCTAGATATAGAGAAAAGGAAAGCTCCTGAATTTACAGAGATTTGGAGTCCTACCTCTAAGTCACTTATCCTTGATACCCTAAAGATAGTCTTGGACTTCAATAAGAATAGACATGATCATTACAACTCCCAAGAGTGAGACTTGTATGAGAAGTCTATGACTAAGAGAAGACTCTATGATAGAGAACATGGAAGAAATAATCCTGCTGCCCCTCCAAAACCTCTCAAGTACTATCCAAAGCCATACAGTTATTAAAGGAGACAACAAGAAAAGAAGGATAGACAACAACAACAACAGCAACATCAAGCCAAAGAATGAAGAAAATTATAAGAGTGTGGGTGTGAATTGTGTAGAAATGATTTTTGGACAACTCTATTTATATACATCCTTAATTTTGATTAATCTACTTATTGCTTATAATCTTTGTGCTTATTACTCTGTTTTCTATCTTGCATATTTAGCTCTTTATTTGGTTAAATAATTCACCTTAGTGTAGAGGGTTCTGACTTCTACAAATAAGGGGAGATTGTTGTGTATTGTATCCACAATAACCTAGATTTGGTGAAGTCACTATTGAACTAAGATGAATTAAGTTGTATTTAATGTACTGTTTGAGGTATATGTTTGTAGGACTTAATTTGCCAAGTGTAGACCAATGTCAGTCTACAATGGGTCACCAAACACAGAACCATACAATGTAATACCTCATTGTGTGATCCATGGTGTTGACTCATGTGTAGCCTCTTTATTGGGATACACTTCATTTTTCAAGCACTAGGGATGTTGGTGAAAGACATGTTGCTGATTTTATTGAAGAAAGGAAAATCCTCATGAACTAGAATTTTTTTAAGTGTTTCACTCGAGTAGAAGTCTAAGTACTCGAGTTGAACCCGTAGTCATACTCGAGTAAGTCTAGTCTGAACTCGAGTAAAGGAAATGGCTCTCGAGTGATTTGAATCTAGCTCTCGAGTGGCCAAATCCATTACTCGAGTAGACTTCTTCTTATTCTCGAGTTAACAGATTTTCTATCTCAAACTTTTTCTAAGTCTTATACTCAAGTAGTCAAGTTCACCACTCGAGTAGTTAAGCTCTTTGTCTCGAGTGACAGAAGCAAAGATCTCGAATTGTATTTACCTCACTCGAGTAGTATTGATTATGTACTCGAGAAATCTGCTTACTTCTCGAGTAGTCTAAAACTAGTACTCGAGTAATCTATTTTAAACTTTCATAATTTTCTCTAAGTCTTTTTCTCGAGTAGTTCACTTCTACCTCTCGAGTAGTTCACTTATACCTCTCGAGTAATCCTTCTACCTCTCGAGTAACCCTTCTAGCACTCGAGTAATTCTTTATTCCACTCGAGTGATTATAGATTTTGTTCTGAATTTTCTGAAGGACTTCTTCTCGAGTTGTCTAAAGCTATCTTCTCGAGAACCAGAAGTAGTACTTGAGTAACTCTTTCTTCACTCGAGTAATGTAGATAATTTTTCAGAAAATTCGCTAAGTCCTAAACTGACAGGATTTTCAAATGACTTGACGTGATTGGTCCACGTGGATGTCATTAATGCTAATTATGATTGTTAGGGAGATCTTATATAAGGTCTTGTCAATTCGACTAACCCTAACGAGTGCTGAAAAGATATACCTTAAGAATTCTGAATCCTATTTTCTCTTTCCTAAACGGAAGCCGTCGCTGATCCTCTTCGTGCAAATCGCCTAGGGCTTTCGTTCAAGAAGATTCAGATCAAGATGACTTACAGATCGAGATTGCTTTTCAACTTCTTCATCATCTCTCGGATCGTGTGAGTCAAGAAGTTTCAGATCAGGATCTAGCCGAGCCTCTTCTTCAAAATTTCTGATAAAGCCGCAAAGTTCAGGAAGAAGACCTTGGCCGAAATTTCCAGATCTGAGAAATAATATTATTTGTATTTCATATTCTCAATTTATTCTTGTAAGAGATTACTCTCCGAGTGTATGAGCTTTGTTCTCCGAGTTGTAGGAAGTTTCATCTTCCGAGTGTAGATCTGTATTGTGGATCGAGTTGTAGGAACTTTGTTCCGAGGCATAGGATTGGTTTTAATCCAAGATAGTGGAGTAGCCGAGTCTAGTGTTTTGCTAGATAAGTGAGTTGAAAGTGGATGTACCCAAGGTTGGGGAACCACTATAAATTTTTGTGTCCTCTGTGATTGCTTGATTACTTTATGTGCATAGATCGCTATTTTTTATTCCGCAAAAAGACACACAACTCACATATTCACCCCTCTCTAGGTGATTTAGGTAGACAATTGAACACTTTCATATATATTGTTGAGATCGAAGTTCAGCGAGGTTTTGCTTAAGCTAGAGCAGTCAGGCTGGTTCACAGCTCTTGGATCGGTGCCCAGATTTCTCCTAACTTTACTATAAGCATAATTTTCCCCTTAAGTCTCTATGTTTTCCCATTATTTGGATTGGCAAAGTTTGTTTTGGACTGGGCATAGCCGGGCTCATGTTGTTCTTGTTGAATCACCCAGATCGTTTTAACTTCACTGTAAGCATTCTTTCCTTTTTGATTTCTCTTATTTTCCCCTTATATGGGTTGGATCTCATTACATTGTAAGTTAGGGTTTTGCCCCTGGTGAGAGTTATCTCTGGATCGGCTGGCTGGTTGAAGTGGTAATTGTTGGTTGTCTTCACGTTTAAATTAACTGTTGATTTTATTACCTGTTTGTTCAAATATTTTGGGAGACCTTTTGTTGTTATTGTCATGTTTTTTGCATGGGCTCTTGTGGGAGTTCTTCTTGCTCTCTCTTGGCCGACCAGCTGCCTTGAGATTTTTTTGGTAATTGTTGATAGTTGTTTATGATTACCCAGCTGTTAGCATGAGTAGTACACGACATGTGTTTCTCTTTTGGTTATGTTACTTGGAGGGCTGATGATTGATATGGGTTTTTCTCCGGCCGGCTATCAATTGATCCAAGTCCTGTTGACTGAGTTTTGGGCTTTGCTTTACCTTTAGGTCCTCTAGTATTATGTTTAGTCAAATTTTATGATATTGACAATGCTAATTCTGACCTCCAATAGGGGGTCTTAGTATTATAAGGGGTCGGATGGGTTCTCTGGATGGATGTACTAATTGGTGCAATGCTTATCTTCCTTTTGGGGTATACTTTCTTGAATTTAAATGTTCATGAGTGGGCTAGTTGAGTAGCTTTCAAATGATGTCAAAATAATAGACAATGTCGTAGCTATAACGAGATGCAACCCCGGTATAAAAGACCCTAAGTGATACAAGTTTTATACAGATACCGCGAAGGATGGCTTCTCAAAATAGGCGCGACGATGACATAAAATGCTATAAAAGGAATAATAACTGATGGTGAGAGCTGCCAGTTTAATTTTATGGTGTATTGCTCTCTTTTTCATTATATGCACTCTTATTTTTAGAATGTCAAATACATGGTTACTTGCAGATGCTAACGTGTAATAATGTATATCACTGATAAGGATTATCGCTATTATGTATGGCCTTGTATAAAGGCAAACAAGCAATTAGCTTCTGAGGGGATTAATAAATAAACAGACCCTAAGTATATTAAAGAATTGCATATAACGAACATAAATGAAAGTGCATCGATGCAGGAAAATGTTAAGGGTATAACTGAATGTGAATGCGCATAATTAATACTGATGGTTTGCCAAATCAGTCGGTCGCAAGGCATAAACGCTTGTTGAACTTACTGATTTGGACACTATAGACCCCGTGGGGTCAGGCCCAAAAACTGAAATATTGAAATATGAATACTGATACTGTGACTGTTACCCTTAACATTGATCAACGCAAAAGATGAAAAAATAACATAAGAACTTATACTGAGACATTGACCACTGTTTACTGATATATTGCTAAGCTCAACTACTTACATTATAAACTTGAGGATTGATAAAGGTTTTATAGTTACACTGCTCTATTGCATACACTGATACATTGTTGGATTATACATATAGGATCTTATACTACTATTCATTGCACTCATACTAATTTTCCTCACTCTATCATGTTGAAATAATATATAGATAGATACACCGTTTCACAGTATGTTTAATTGTACTGTTATACGGATACACTGTTGCATAGTTTACTTTGAGATATATATTGAATCTAATTGTGCTAGTCCTTATTGTTCACTAACTGCTCCTACTGTTTTATGGTTACTAATGATACAATTATATGTTATAATGTTGTTTCATAGTTTCACTATCGGTACGGAAAAAGGGTGAGTATAGACATATAGTTATTACATTGCTTAATCCTTTTCATTTGTTTATACAACAATTAAAGAGGTATATCCTCACTTAGTCATATTTTCATGACTACCGTCGTCAAATTTTATTTAGGTAACTGGCATGACTTTGGGTATGCAAAGTAAAGTGAAGTTGATCGTGGAAAGGCAAAAAAGATTCATGAAAGACTTCAAATTATGAGGTACATTTTTATTATGTGTTTTTATTCTGTGCTCACTGGCCTTACTTCAACCTGAGATGAATTTTATGAACATAGCTTAGATACAGAATTATGTGAGGTCTAAAATGGGGACCTCACATATATACACTCAATGTGACGTTGAGTGAGCTAAATAAAATCAACGCCATCTTTTAAATTCTGAGTCTAAGGCAAAAGCATTGAGTATGCTCTATACACTCAACGCGACATTGAGTGAGTTGAATACACTCAACGCCATCATTTAAATTTGAAGCAAAGTTAAAAGTGTTGAGTGTGCTGACTATACTCAACGCGACGTTGAGTGCATTGAATACACTCAACGCCATCGGCTTATTCCGGAGTCCAAGTGTAAAAGCATTGAGTGTGTTAAGTACACTCAACACGGCGTTGAGTGTGTTAAATACACTCAACACGGCATTGAGTGTGTTGAATACACTCAACACCATCGTTTAATTTTGAGCTTAAGTGTAAAAGCGTTGAGTGAGCTGAATACACTCAACGCGGCATTGAGTGTGTTGAATACACTCAACGTCATCAGTTAAAAGCATTGATCGTTGAGTGAGTGTTATACACTCAACGCGACGTTGTGCGAGCTGAATACACTCAACGCCATCCCGTAAAATTCTGTCCAAGTATAAAAGCGTTGAGTGAGTGCTATACACTCAACGCGGCGTTCAGTGAGCTGAATACACTCAATGCCATACTGTTTTCTGGTTGGCGTCGAGAGCATGGATTGTACTCGACGCTGCGTCGAGTATACTCGACACTTTTTCTATGGGCTTAGTTTTATTTTTTGCTGATTCATGGTATATCACCAGTAGGCTAGTTTTGCTAAATAAAATTAGTCTAGTGTCTGATGTTTTCGTCAAGCTTGATCTTAGGCCAATTTTTTGGGATTTATTCCTGCATTTATCGTAGGAGAAGTCCAATGTTTGATTTATGACTGCGGGTGTGTTGGTGGAGGTGTCTCCCCCACAGGTCTTGGCTATGATTGTCGATATTTTGGCAGATCTTTTGACCCTAATGAGTTTATGACTGTGGGTGTGTTGGTGGAGGTGTCTCCCCCCACTGGTGCCGGTGTTTCCACGATTTGGGAGTGTTAAGATATAAGACCTCCTTTCCTTGGGCCCTTGTGAAGTTTTATTGTGGGTATGCTGGTGGAGGTGTCTCCCCCCACAGATCTTGGCTATGATTGCCGATATTTTGGCGGATCTTTTGAACCTGATGGGTTTATGACTGTGGGTGTGCTGGTGGAGGTGTCTCCCCCCATAGGTGCCGGTTTTTCCTCAGTTTGGGAGTGTTAAGATATAAGACCTCCTTTTCTTGGGCCCTAGTGAATATTTATTGTGGGTGTGCTGGTGGAGGTGTCTCTCCCCACATGTCTTGGCTATGATTGCTGGTATTTTGGCAGATCTTTTGACCCTGATGGGTTTATGACTGTGGGTGTGCTGGTGGAGGTGTCTCCCCCCACAGGTGCCGATTTTCCCCCAGTTTGGGAGTGTTAAGATATAAGACCATCTTTCCTTGGGCCCTTATAAAGTTTTATTGTGGGTGTGTCGGTGGAGGTGTCTCCCCCCATAGGTACCGGATTATGCCGGTGACTTTGCTCACTAATATTGAGCCGACCTATTTTTTACTTTTATATACTTACTTGTATATGCATCTTATGAAGCTTAGTACTTTATTGCACCTGGTGTAAGTACCTTACCCTTGGACATGGTAAGTTTATCGTTTATCACGGTTTTTGTTTCTTAATTTGTTTGAAGTTTTGTAACCTAATCTTGGATTTGGGGTTGGGAACCCTTTTGCCTCCTTGTTTATTGCTTTTACTGACCTTCCTCCACAACTTGTATATTTTTACTGAGGTATTCTTTTCTTGTGAATGCCTCAGGATTGGAGAAATAGCCAGTTGAGCAGCTGAGAGTTTTGGATTTAGGCTGGTGTTCTGCTGCTGTCTATTCCTCACCAGTTGTGAGGTAGTTGTGGTTTACTTTTCCTTCAGGTCAGACATACATTGTTTTGGTGGGTTCGTGTTAAGTTGTTGACGCCCACATGATTTTGTTTAATGTTAAGTATTTGTTAGCTGATAAGTCACTTTTGTATGATTTATTGGTTCATACTTTCTCTTTGGGAGGTTTTATGTTAGATTGCGTGTTAGATATTTTTAAAGTATAAAAGTATCATTTCTATTACCACATTCATGTCATCTTTTAAAGCTAACGTCACCATATTTTAACTAGCGTACAAACTATTTTTATACTTATATTAAAAACTTAGAGGTATACATTTCATGAGTTGTCCTTTGGGATGTTTATGCTCATGTAGGGTGTTAACCATTATAAATAAACTATTTTTCCGCAACGTATAATTATATCTTTACTTGTGGACTAGTGGTCCACTGAGTCAAGGAATACGGCTAATTAATTAAACTTAACTGGATTTTCTTCATCAATACTTATGAATTTCATATAAAATGTAGAGTTGGAGTCTTGTCTGAGCGTTTGCAGTTATCTCCTGCATGACGTGACATCATGACACGTGTTTATGCTCTTGTAGGGTTGTGACAGTTCCTATGAGGTATCAACCTTCTCTTAACATCCAGGTAAGTTTGGCATGCGAGGTGTCAACCTTTTTCCACCTCTTCTAGTTCAGCTCGCTCGCCTAGCGAATGGTCCGAGAGGTATCAACATTTTCTTTCTTCCTTTAGTTGAGCTCCACTCTTAGGAAGGACCTCGCGTAGCACATCGTCTAGCGCTATCTCTCCAAACTACCGGTTCAACATTGTTTTTCCAAGCTCGAAAAAAGCGGGGATTGTGTATAACCCATAATTCTTTGAGATCAGAAGTACTCAAACAGACAGCTATTCGTAGACGATTGGGCGACCAGAGGCGAACTTAGGCGAGTAAAGGAGAGCTTGGGCGACCAAAGACGAGCTTGGGCGACTAGAGGAGGGCTTGGGCGAGCAGAGACGAGTTTGGGCGAGTATCTCGCGAGTCTGGACAAGTAGACCCTTGGAACTCGCTGACAGAAGCTGGATACTTGCCTATACCCCCAGGATTTATCTATAAATATCCCCCAGGTAGAGGTGCAAGTTGAGTTGAGCCGGCTCGAAAACTCGATGAGTTGGCTCAAAAAAAGCTCGACTCAAGCTCGAGCCTGTGGAGCTCGAGCTTGAGCTCGAGCTCTTCTAGTGTTGTTCATGAGCTCGCGAGCCGGCTCCTGAGTTTTTTATTTATACATTAAAAAAAATTTTAAAAAAAAGAAAATAAAGCTCATGAGATAAAAAGCTCGCGAGCAGCTCGAGCTCGCGAGCTCGAAACTCGAGCTCGAGCTCGAGCTGGGATAAATGAGCTCGTCGAGCTCGAGCTCGAAATGAAAAGCTCGAGCTCGAGCTTGAGCTTGGAAATTTTGCCAAGCTCAACTCGAGCTCGACTTGTTTGCACCCCTACCCCCTGGGGTACTAGAAATGGACTTTTGGAAGAGGTTGAGGTCCCCCCATGTGGATACTCGCCAAGTCCACGCCTGCCTAGTACCTTGCCCAGTTTTTTGGTTGCGGAGGGAAAGTTTCTCTCAAACTCTCGGGTACGTGGTAAGACCCCCATGCTGGAGCACTTGGGGTGTGCTTATAAATAGTTTTTTCTCTCTCATGCTAGCCATTTGAATTATGACATCGGACCGTAAAATCAGTAACCTTAGACTGCCTTGATCCGAATTTTGGAGTAGGGATTTTCCCGGCTTCAACAACAAAAATACGAGTGACAAACACATGACTTTGTCTCTACGGCCAACCGCGACAGTAGTCCGATCGCGACAATGGACATAACAGGACCTGAATGCCCCACACGATAGTACTCCAACCACGACATTGCCCTAACGTGACGATGCTTCTGCCACTCGCAAACCTCCAAGCACTATGCTTTGCAAGCCGCTCACTTTTCTTTATACATATTTTTAAATTTAAGAATAAAATAAAATTAATGAGATTTTAAATTTTGTTATAAAGAATAGTAAAATCGAAAAAAATATTTAAGCTATGTTTGGCGGGACAAACGCAGCCCGAAAGACGGGTAAACAAATGAACATCCGGCGGCGTTTGTTCCGTTTTCACCCGCCCGCTCGCTTTGAGAAACGCCCCAAAAAATGGATTTGGAGAAGCCCCCTCCCCCTCCTGTTCCAATTCCAAGACTCGCTTTCGACCCGCCCGATCGACCACCCACCGCCGAGGCAAATGAAGCCGTAGGGTCCGTTTGGCGAGGTGGTGGCGGTCATGAATGCCATGGTCATGAACCATGGTTTGTGAATGGAGTGGTCATTAACCACGTTTTGTGAATGGAGTTTTGTTTGGATGATTTATGTTTTTTGAGGTCATGAACCGCGGTTTGTGAACTGAATTTTGTTTGGAAGTTTTTTATTTTATGAGATCATGAATGAAGAAATATTTTTATCAATTTGACAAATGGAAATAAAAATTTGATAAAAGCACACCAAAACAAAAACTAGATAAATGAAAATGCAAAATTTATAAATGTACACCAAATAAAAATTTGATAAATGCACACCAAAATAAAAACTTGATAAATGAAAATGCAAAATTTATAAATGTACACCAAATAAAAACTTGATAAATGCACACAAGAACAAAAATCTCATAAATGAAAATGCAAAATTTATAAATGTACACCAAAATAAAAACTTGATAACATATATTTCAAAATCTAATAGGTGTTACATTTTTTTCTAAAGCCTTATACCTTATAAACATTTGTGTGCCCAAAAATCAATACATGCTCGGCTAGTTTTCATATATTACATAAAAGATTGCATATAATTCGCATTGAAAAGATGTTAGTCCATAAATCAAACAAATTGGTAAAGTGGAGGTTGTTACAATGGAGAAGCTAAAAAAATCAGTGTTGCTGCTCCCGGAATCAGTTGCTTCAGGACTCTTGTTTGCGCTCATTTCCTTCATTATGGGCGGCTTAATCATGGTCAGTAACTCGACGTTAAAGGAGAGGCGTCCCTTCATATCTCGATATTCTTGGCATATCGCGCACCAGTGCATGCAGCAGTGAACCGTGTGGGGGTCACAAGGATGGTCCTGCAACAAATCATTCATAAATTTCTTGTTACTGGGATTCTTTAGAGAGAATGCAAAGCATCCGATTCTTGGATCAGCCGGGAGAGATCAGGGAGGGGGCGTAAGGATATATGATTTAGGACAAAAAATCAGTTTACTTGAGGAATTAATGCTGGAATTGAATTGGAGTGTAACTGTAAATATTGGCCAAGGAGAAAAGAATAATGAATGTTGTAGGATGTTAATGAATAGAGCTGCGACTGATAGAATCCCCGTAGTCATCTTCTTCACGGCTGTACAATATTTTGTTCCTTGCTTGTAACATTGGGATCACAAGGACGGTCACAAGGATGAATTGAGGAAGAGACTTTGCACGTTGGAGGAATGAGTTTAATACAATAGGTGTATACAACATGATACAAGTTATGAGTGCATATATTGGTATAATTCCTGAACTTACTTGATACATATGTACATATTGTAGATGAACAAATACACATGCACATTTGTACATAGGTTACTGGTAAAAATGAGCATATAGAAGTAAAGTATGCTTACACACTAAAGGTATTGTTATTAGATGCATGTTGGTTTGCTGTACTAGCTGGGCGGGAAATTGACACCTTCAATACACTACCATACTGGCCAAAGCATTCTCTGCCCTCAAGCAACTGAAATATCGATAGAAAGAACCAATTAGTCATCTAGCACCACGGCGTACACAATTCAACATTCATACTTGTTTGAGTTCGTGAGTTCGCCACAATATTATCCTCTTCATCTGAATTTACTTGCTATTCATCCAATTCAAATGGAATTGTCGTCGAGCTTGGCATGAATGCATTATCCCCAGTGTCCACGACTTGGCTGAACATTTTTTCTAATTTTTCATCCATGTCAAGAGCTATTCCAGAATAGCGAAATATTTTGACATTTGGATTGGACTGAAAAATAATAATATATTATAATAAAAAAAATATAAATTATAAAATATCTCATTATCTAAGAATTTAGACATGTGATATATTATTACAACCTTTATTTTCTCGTCCCACCACTCGTCTGAGTCATCAATAGTTTTTTTACAGGATTCCAACCAAGCCCAGTTTCACCACGTTTAAGTTCTCTCCACAACTTCCACTCCTTCTTCAGTTGATCCCATTTGTTTTTTAGTTGAGTTCGATCAAATTGTTTCCCCGAACGCTCTTGAAAATGCAATATTATGTTGTTCCAACCTTGCTTGCTGAAGTGAGTAGTCGGACGATTACCTAGCTCTATTTCTTTAATACATATGTCGCAAAATAGTAAAACATCTGCTGATTCCCATGAAGCTGATATTTCCCTTTCTCTTCGATTAGACATCTAAAGAAAGTAACACAAAAAAGTACTGTCTACGTAAGCATGTATGTTATCTACATAACATTGGAGCAAAAAGAGTACTGTCTACGTAACATTAGAGCAAAAAGAGTACTGTCTACATAACATGTAAGCAAAAAGAGTACTGTCAACATAATTAAGTAAGCATGTATGTTATCTACACAACATTGGAGCAAAAAGAGTACTGTATACGTAAATTTATGAACCACAAAAACTAGTATCGTCAGAATTGGACCTCCAATTCCAACTCCAAAGTCCTAAATCCATTCAAACAAATAGACTCTAACAGAAATCCGCCCCAAATAGCATTCATATAATAAACTAGAGAGGAAGAAGAATATGTGCGATAGCCTAGAAAAGATTTGTCATCACTAACAAAAGTTAAAACCCACATTTATTATAGCTACATCCCAACGGCTTTTATTTATATATATATATATATAATCATATTTGGTGATATGCATTTCTTGAACATTATACCAAATCCAAGTTTAGCAACCAAAGCTTAGATCATAGTTTTTTAAAAAAATTGAATTTGTTCTAATGTATTTGAATGCACCTGCAATTTTTTATCACCATGCTTCCCTAAACTATCCAATAAGTTTTTATAGAGAAGCTAAGAGAAAACTTGATAAATACATAGAATTTCCTTAAGCACCATCTACGTAACATTGCACCAAAAAAAACACCATCTACATAAGGCAATTTACTGTTCCCCCAAAGTGACTTAAGGAACTTAAATATATAAGATGTAAAGATAAAATTATTTCTAAAAGATTGCCATGAAACATAGCTTTGATAGAAGTTTACAAAAAAAACAGAGAAAACCTTTAATACAACAATCTGGAGGAACTAATAATCAATTATTGCTTTTATTGAAGGAAATGAAGAGAGTGTAAATTCACTTTACTTTATAATTTCATTGATGGTGTTAGGTCTCAATCTCATTAATAGGCAATTGATTTTTTTAGAGAATGTAAACAGCGAATTCGATTATTCAAATAAAAAATTTAATGTGATTGTTAAGACAAACTTTCTCATAAAAATTTTAAAAAGGGAAAAAATATGTTTCTTGCGTGACTTTGCCCTAGCTAATAACACCTCTTCTAATGGTTTGGAAGCACAAATCCTTCCATGGAGTTTGAAAAAAAGCGAAGCTGAAATTGATAATATAAGCAAGCAAGAAGAAGATATGGGAACACTGAACTATTTTTCCATAATCCCAACAAACATTGCCAACAATTTCGATTTAGGAAACCGAGAGAAAGAGGAAGTGCAGGAAGACGAGATATGTACCAGATTTCGTGAACCCCGTGCGCGAGACCTGTACCAGAGCTCGCCGATCTGCAACCATAGAGGAGGCGAAAGCAATTTCAGAGGAATAAACAGAAGGTAGAAGAAGGGGGAGATGTTAACGGAGGAGATGCGCGATCTGTACCTGCAGTCGAGGCTTTCGGAGACGGAGGGCTGCGGGAGAAGAATGGTCAGCGGTGACCTATCGCCGGAGAAGGAGGGCTGCGCGATCGGACAATCGGGGAAGCTGCGGGATCTGGAAATCAGGGGAGCTATGAGAAAGTTGCCGAATTGCCGTTGCGAACCCAGAAGAGCCGATGCGAATGAGGAGAGGCGTCGTCGGGATTTTTATTTAGGGCGGCTGGAAAGCGTGTATAAAACCACGACCAGGATCGAAAATTAGGGTGAAAAAACGGCGTAAAACTTCATTTTTCGCCGGTTGCGGTTTACACCGAGCCCTTGCCAAACAATTTCAAAAACCGCGGTTGCGTTTTTTTTTAAGTTTGAACGGTAAAAATAAGTGCTGCCAAACGAAACCGTAGTCTCTCGCGCTGGGTCATCCCGATCTTCTGCTTCTTCAGCAATCTCCTCGCGACGCGCGGCTTGGGCAAACTCTCAAGCGGAAGCTCGCAGCCACCACGGGATCACGAAAGTTCTCCCAGCTCGCCGTTTGAGCTTGCCGTCTCCAGGACGCCGTCGCCAATCTACCGGCCGAAGCCCCGAAACCACCCCCTTCTTCCCTATGGATCGCGCAAACTCCTCTCCGGCTGCCACTTCTCCAAAGCTTCGCTAGTGATTCGCCTCCAACGCTTCTACCTCGCTTCACACGGGGACACACCTTCACGGCACTGACCTCCCTCGCCCCAGATGGCGAAGCAGAGGACCGATCTAGGTAATTTCCTCTTTCTTTGGGTTCTCATTTCTTCTTCCCACTCACACATAGGGCATCCACTCCTCGCCATTTTTTCTTTGATCTATATTTTTGTGAGAGAGGAAAGGCCTGGTTGGTGCTCTGATCCCCACCTTCCCCATGCGCTGCGTGTGCTGCATATATACTTATTTTCTCCACTGATTTCACAGATGTTGAATCCATTTGAACTTTCTGTCATCTAATTTTGATTTCATGCCTTCTCAACTAAATTTCAGATTTGTCCAGATAATGGCGCCCGTCTTCTCGTGAAATGCTTGGAGATGCATATGGAATATGATTCAGGCAAGGCAAAATTATCCCATGAGATCAGTTTAACCGACGGCCCGACAACATTCTGGTTATGATTGCTATTTTTTTTGAACGTTATAGAATTACCTGATTCATGGATGGGGCCTTGATTTAGCACTGAGAAAATGTGTGGAGGTACCATTAATTTCATTCTATCTACTTTTTGTGGAATTTGGACAGCCATCTGGACGTAAGAGTCCGAGACCTGGGCCATTAATTTGCCCTTTTGGCAGATTCACTTTCATCGTGCTCCACCCTTCTTTTCCTTCTAAAATTGATTGATTTGGTCGCGCTCAAAGATGGAATCCCTCTTTGGCCGGGTAGAATCATGGATCAAAGAGCAGAAGGCGAAGATGGCGTTAGTGTGGCCTCCGCCAACACTTCTAGCGCCGCCAAAATGGCATTGGCCTCGATGGCCGACATGGAAGGCTGAACAGGACAGGCGGGAGCAAGATCGATTGTTGCGACTAGAGTATGAGAAGCAACAGAGGCAGCTCCAAGACCTATGCCAAGCTGTCAAGGCCGATTCCGTTGCTGATCTCCAGGAAATCCTGTGTTCAATGGTGCTGGCTGAATGTGTCTATAAGGTTCATTTCCTCACCCATTCTATGATTTTCCATGAAAGGTAGGGCTTACTACTCACGGGAGATCTCTTAATGCTGGATCATACTGAATGACGTTTTGATTCTTTTTCTGGCTATATTGAGATTGCGTTTTTTTCCGTTGTTTATGCTGGGCTGGATTCACCTATTGTGCTAATTTTGCAAAATTACTTGAATCCATAAAATGTGCAGAAGGCATGTAAAATGAGCTTGTCGAGCTCGAGCTCGAAATAGTTAACTCGATCTTATGAATTTTGCTAAGCCTGGACCGGCTCATTTGCAACCTAGGGTTCAGTGTTACGATGACATACAATTATTTTAAATAAAATTTCATTCATCAAAGATAACTCTATTTATCATCAATACAGTTGGTAATGAATTTTGTTCAAGTATTGTGTTGACACATTCTAATAACCACATATAACTGCCATTTATTTCATTAGATATCATCGTGAAACAAGAAAAAAAAGACTGCTACGTGGAGGTTACTCCAACAGTGCATAGCAATGACATCTAATACTTGCTTGTCTTATGTGTAGTTAGAAAATAATTAGAAACATGTTATGATTGAGATTGAGTGAACCAAAAAAATAAATTATACCATTATAAGTAGGTCTTATTACCTCACCCTTCTCTTATACATTTGCAAAAAGTTGTATTAGTGTTCCCCATCGAAGTACTTCTCTTATATCCTCACTCTCTCATTATAAGTAGTTCTTAATTGTAGTCTTTGAAGCATAATTTTTTTGTAAAGTAAATAATATTTTTCATGGTATTACTCCTAAACAGAACGTCTATGCCACTATTTTTTCTTTTCCTTATGTAACTGATGGCGCGCCACGCCTGACGCAGGTGTATTCCCGCAGGAGCCGGTGATCCGCTGCCCGGACGGACGATCATAGTCTGTGGTTGCGTCCGAATGGTCGATCTGAGTCGAAATAATATATTACTTTTTATATTTTGAGTTGTATTTGCCACCGATCGGTTCAGACGGTTTGAGCCGTACAATTCAGGTGGTTTTATTTATGATGCATCAGTTTTATTTTTTAGGGCTTTATATAGTAGGCGGCGGTTCATTTGGAGGCATGGTGGGTTTTTGAGTTTCGGAAACTGTCGGTCAATTTGGTGCGACACAAAACATCTCCTCAGGAGCGACTCCTGGATCCCCTTTCCTCCGCCCTGCTCCATCGATCTCCCGTCACAGCCGCCCGCCCGAAACCTGCCTTCTCCTCCTTTCCTCTCCACTGTCGGCCACAATAAGCCCACCTCTTCCCTGTCCCAAGCCCGCAAACCCCTCCCCTAAAGCCACGACCTTGTCTTCCCCTTCCTCCTTCCCGTCGTCTTCCCCAGTCAAAAAAAACCCTCCGCCTAATTCCCCTTCCCTCCGGCCTCCCTCAGTCGAAAATCCCCATTTCTCTCAGCACCTTCCCTATCCCTGAAGTCTACCGCCCCTCTCCAGTCAACCTCCCACCGCCAAAACATCATTCCTCCTACCTGCGCAGTCCACTGGCGCCTGAGGCCTTCCCCATCTTCCTCTTCCTCCAACCCACTATGAAACATTTTTTCCTCACTCTAGTTCCATGTTTTCCCCACTATATCCATGCCCTAACTCCATTCCTCCCTAACCCCCCTCCCCTGTCGTGGATCCACTTTAAATCTGCCGGCCTCGACGTTGCAGTGACCTTGGATGCCTCCCACACTCTTCATCGTCGCCGCTTGCATTTGCGAATTGTGGCATGCAGTTTGATTTTCTACCATTGTTTATTTTGGCACTATACGTCTATACGTGCCGTGGGTGTTTATTTTACTTGTTATTAGTGTCTACGCTGGTGTGATTTGCATGACATATTCTGTGTTTGCTTAACTAATTGCGCCATGCTCGTTTGTGAACATTCGTTGCTTTCCTTAATTAAATTTTGTGAATGTTTGTGCTACCGTCAAACTTAAATATACGTAATTACTGCTGTAAATTTTGAGCGGACCGTTCTTTTCATTAGCATAATAATTTCATTGCATATATGACTGCATTTAGAGTATCTACCCCGAGTCGGCCCCAATCACTTCATCAAATTGATATCAGAGCCAGGTTAGAGCCATTTGCATGTTACATAGTGGTAGGGATTATTGTCAGTTCATGTCGAATCACAGTCACACCGACGATAAGACCGCCAGTTCGCAGACGGATATGACGTCCGCTGAGTGGGAATGAAGGCTCAGGTAGAGGTGTGGAAGAAGGGTCTACATACACGCGCTTCTCGTAGTAAGGAGTCAGATCCTCTGCGCTGAATACTCAGCTAATGCCCATATCACGAGGGAGGTCTATCTCATATGCGTTCGTACCAATCCGTCGTACGACTGTATCAGAGCCCATTCCGTGAGCGCTTAATTTCTTTGCTAGTCTTTGCGGGGCCCTCTCAGATCGAATGCAAATCAATACCTGTTCTCCCGCCTCAAAGATTTGTTCACGCCTGTGCTGGTCTGCTCGGTCTTTATAATAATCATTACTAGCTGCAATTTTTTTCGGACCAACTCATGGTGTGCATGCACATGCTGTATGAAAGACTTTGCTGACTCACTGAGTTTGGACTCTAGGGGAATGCTCACTAAGTCAATAGCTTTCCTAGGCTCATACCCTAACATGATGTTGAATGTACTCAAACCCGTGGTCCTATTGACAGAGCTATTATATGCAAATTCGGTTATGAGAACAACATATCTCCAACAAAACAACATAATGACGTCCCTAAACTACGGTTTAGAACCTCGGTTTGTCCGTCCGTCTGCGGGTGATAGGGGGAGGAAAACTTCAAGGTTGTACCCGTTTTCTTCCATAGAGTCTTTCAAAAATAGTTCATGAAACACACATCACAATTAGAAACTTTGGAAGTATGTACTTGAATACCTCTCTAAAGAATAATACAACCACCTGAGAGGCGTCAACGGTCTTCCAGCAAGAATAAAATGGGTCATTTTAGAAAAATGGTCCACTACAACGAAGATCGAATCGAGTTTCCTCAGTGTACGAGGGAGCCCAAGAATAAAGGCCATACTAATATGATTGCTGGGTGAAGCCTCAAGAAGGATAAATAAGAGGGTAAAAGGCTGTAGAACATGTGTGAAGATCAATAAATTTTATTTTGCGAAGTAATTGTTATACCGTCAGATAGTTTAGAAGAAGTAACAAAATTGCCAAATGTGTAAACATTGAGCTTATAGAATTTTATAGTTGGAAAAGCATTTTCAAACATCACATCACTTCATACTGGAACATTGCAACACTTTAAACCATAATAAATAGTAAAATCAGTTAAAAAAATACACTAACTGCTCTAAAATTCTTCAAAAATAAAATAAAAAATGAGAGTAAAGGAAGTTTATCAAATTATCGAAGAGGCCGTCCGCCGTGAGCTTAATGTATAACTGATGGTTGACCATCTCCAAGATGGTTCGTTTACCTTAATTGGATTTCAAATTCAATCTTCCACACTAAAATCTCTAGAAGAAAATGCCTACAAAAATTTGCTATTTATTGGCACGTTCAAAATGCTGGTCTAAAGGAAACTGCAAGCAAAATATAATTAGAAAGTTAGATGAAAACCTGCAGTGTGTAGGTTAGCAGAAATTGCAGCTTGCTGTTGTGTGCCTTCCCCTTGGACCGAGTAGTTGGTGGAGGAGCAATGGCGGAGGGAGGAGTGACGGCATCGATAGGGGCTTTCGTTCCGCGCGGGAGGCTGTTAGGGCGAACACGGTTTTGTCCGTGACTTAGAGAGGGAGTGAGAGGAAGGAGAGGAAATAAGAGAGGAAATTTACTTCTAATTTTCTTGCTTGTCCATTAGGTCCAGCCGGGCCCTATTTAAAAACACAAATACGCCCCCCATTGGGCTTACGACAATGGACACAAAAGAATAACACCAATACACAAAATAAGTAAATAACATAGACATAATTGAAAATACAAAAAAGATAACTGGCGTCGTCACGACACATAACATCGCCGTCCCCGTCCGAAGACAACTTGATGTAAACTAAAGTGGGATGTAGTTTTGAACGATAAAATAATTGAGATCTTTTTAAAATATTGTGGGCGCGAGGGCACTTCGCGGGCTATTTTGAACGAATAAAAATGACCTAAGCGTCACTCGCGAACGCAAGACTACCACACGATCGTAAAAACATCACAAGTCATAATTCCACAAGCACAAAATACGAAGGCAGACATACATAGCAATGGGAAATGAACGATAATTAGGAGATGGAATTAATTAGGGCAAGCTCATAATGATTACTATTCATTTACATAACATACGCACAAAATAACTAGTGGTTGAGAGCGAGGAGGTCAAGGGTATACCCATAGAAGGAGTGGCAGCCGCTGACGGGTGTCTTGGAAGGTCGTGGATGACTGGAGGAGGCCCGGATAAGGTCAACTGAACCCTGAAAGGAGTTGGACAGCAACCACAGTGGCCGTCGGGCTTCAGGCAGCAGGGCCGATGGCGGCTTCACTGAATCTGGTGAAATGGGGAGCAGGCGTGGTCGCTGGAGCCTAAAGAAGCTCAGACGAGCTCGTTGGCGCCAGAGGAGTTGTGCGCTGGAGGCAGCGAAGAGCTTCCGCAGGTTCCGTTGGGAAGAGCCAGCGTTGGAAGGTGCGACGGCTTAGGGAAGGGTCGCCGGTGACCTAAGAGGGCCCTGACGCCGGCAACACTGGTAGGAGAAGGAGGGAATGACAGTGTCGGGACTACCGTCGAGCGGGAAGAGTAGAGGATCGCGGCTTCGGGCTTAACGACGTTGGAAGGAACCAAATCGAGAAGAAATACTCGGTTTCGTTCTATTTCCAGCCGGCTCAACAGTAAGAGCGGGATTGCTTTTTATAATAAGTGGGGGTTAGGGTTTTGGAGGAGAAAAAATGGGCTTTGGAGGTGGGCTTCAAGATGGGCTGACAGATATCAAACAAGATTAAAGGGCTATCCGAATGGGGATTTCAAAGTGGGTCGGCTAGAGGCATATGAGACGCTATCAAATAAAATAGTTAATTAAAATTTGCTTGCCCTAATTAACCTACCTCCTGAAATACCAGACCTATGCATTTAGGGTCACGTTGGCCGGTCACAACAATGAGCCAAACCAAAATTGCGCGAACAACATACGCGATACAAAAAAATAATACCCAATCGCTCATAATATGCGCAATACAACTCTACGCTACACAAAAATCCAAAAATTGTGCAAAAGTGTGCGCTACAACAATAAAAGACACGTGCAATAAAAATAATAATAAACGAGGCGACGCAGGTTGTATCAATTCTCCCGGGGTTGAAAGAGCTCGACCCCGACGAGACTCGATGTAACCTGCAAGTAGAAAATCCAAGCGTCGATCAAAGAGATGCTGAATACTGTCCTGCTGATGCCATGACTGCGACCCAAAACCTGCAGATAACCTCTCATCCCAAAAAGCTCACAATCCATTAGTCAAAATTTCATGCCAAATATTTAAATAAACAGTAATTATTAGAGCTTGCAGAGGATGACACTGACGGTGTTTGGGGAAACATGTGGCAGTAGGGAGAACAAGAAGCAAGTGAAATCAACCAGTGGAATCAGTAACTCATAATGCAACATACGCTCATCCGATAGACACCTACGAACGTCTGCTAGACTCGGATCGAATATCGTCCTAATTTCACCCGTCAACGTCCCACTCGAGTCACAAAATTTTAAGAAGATCCCAATTTGACCGTGTATAATTTTTCATAAAAATCCTTTGAAGCGAGTGTCCCGACGAGGAGGAAAAAATCTAAGTATTGTTTCGACTCCCTCAAGACGAGTAGACCTGGAAGTTTCAGACCTCAAACGATAGTGAGGTGGTGGTATAACATGCTCGTCTACAACTAAAGAGAAGTGATGTTGACTAAATGCGTGCTCGTCGAATACGAAGTCGATGAAAGGTGGTGCCTCGGGGCCACAGGTGCGGGGCCACCAAGCACAATGTTTGTGGGCTTAAGGGTTTGTGGTGGTAGTATGCTAAGAAGGTCAGGACATATGACGAACGAGTCTATGCCACCCAAGATGAGGGTCTTATCACTAACCAACTCCTCTGGGAGAAGAGGGAGCGATGAAGTGTTATCCGAGGTGAGTGACACATCACTAGTAAGTTCTTCTAAAAGCGGGGGCTCAAAAAATAACTCAGTTGCTAAAATAGGTGCTGTCCTAGAGGCAAGTGGATCCACGACTTCGGCTAGCATGAGAAAAGTAGGAGATGACTTTTCTTCCTGGAGCAGGGGCTCGGGAAGAAATTTCTCGATCGAAGGGGGTGCTATAGTGGAGACAAGTGATGTCACGACTTCAGTCGGGGTGACAAAGATAGGATAAAGCTCTTCTTCCTGGAGTAGGGGCTCAAGAAGAACCTCCTCGACTGAAGGGAGTGTCATGATGGGGGTGGGTGAGATTAAGGTGCTCGTCGTGAGACTAACGAGGCGAGACAGAGGACTATCAAAAGACCTAACCTCGGGTTCCACTATGTGGTATGAAGTGTGTAGGTATGCATGAGCAGCATAATGCGTGCACACTGTCATCTCTAGGTGGTGAACAGAGATGCACAACCCACTAAGATTCTGCTCGAGTTCTGCAGTGACGAACTCAACGGCTTTCCGCAAAGATTTGATACGCGCATCTAAATTACCCATTTTTTTAAAACCTAAACTTAAAAATTCGAAAACGACCGACGCTCGGCTATCCCACGATAGGAGTGAGATATCACAGCAGCCACACCAAAATTGCGCGGACAACATGCGCGATACAAAAAATAATACCCAAGCGCTCATAACATGCGCAATACAACTCTACGCTACACAAAAATTCAAAAATTGCGCAAAAGTGTGCGCTACAATAATTAAAGACACGTGCGATAAAAATAATAAAAACCGAGGCGACGCGGGTTGCATCACAACTTGTCCTCAAGCTGGGTCGCGTCATCATCTACTTCGAGCCAAAATAAATGTTTGCATCCATGGCCCGGGGTGAACTGGTCATCACAATTGTAGCACAAGCCTTTTTCACGACGCTCAGCCATCTCGGTGCGGGACAAACGGAGGCGCCACCCGTCGCGACGTCCCAAAGGTGGAGAATCGAGAAGTAGTCGTCGTTCACAGGCTCTGGCGAGGCTCATCGCTGCGTTGAGGTCACGTGGCAGAAGGAATTCCACATCCCAACGTAGGCGCTCGTGGATGCCGGCGGTGAAGAGTGGAACTTGTTGCTCCGATAGGATGGATGTTGCTCTGGATAGTAGAATCTGAAATTGTTCGAGGTAGGAGTCGTGGAGCCTTCCTGTTTGAGGTTCACAAGATCGCCGAGTGGGTTTCCTTGGAGAGCAAGACCAAATCTTTGAGTGCAGGCCGAACTGAACTCTGCCCACGAAACGTTGGGGTGTTCCTGCAAAAGTTGAGTGAACCATAGTTGCGCCGGGCCAAGTAAGTGGAGAGAGTCCACTTACATATAGGTCTTACATATATAGGAGAAGAGCAAGGGGAGAGAGTCCATCTAGACAATGTGGGACTAAACGAAAAGGGCAATAAATGCAATAATAAATACAATATTAAATACAATATTTAACACGCCCTCTCAAACTCACGGTGGATTATGAACCGAGAGTTTGCTAATAAGATAACGAAATCTTGCAGTTGTGAGAGACTTGGTGAGGAAGTCTGCAACTTGTTCTTCAGAGGCAATGAACGGTAGAGAGATAGTAAGATTTAGGGTTCGGGTTCTGCTCTCCTTAGCTGTTCGCCGCCGATGGACTCTTCGTCAGCTTGATGTCAAGAATGCTTTCTTGAATGACGATCTTCTTGAGACCGTTTACATGCATCAACCACCCGGGTTTAGACCACGAGGGAGTCTCCTGTATGCTTACTTCGCAAATCTATCTATGGTCTCAAACAGTCTCCCCGGGCATGGTTTGGGAAATTCAGCAAGGCCGTTCGTGAGATGGGCTTCAAACAGAGCTCTGCAGATTCCTCTCTCTTCACTCGTCACCAGTCAACTGGGACCATAATACTTCTGGTTTATGTAGACGATATTCTAATCACTGGTGATGACTCAACCGAGATACAACATGTTAAGCAACATCTAAACTCTATCTTCCAAATCAAAGACCTGGAAAATCTTTGATACTTTCTTGGCCTGGAGGTTGCTCGACGACCTGATGACCGAGTCTTATCTCAGCGTAAGTATTGCGTTGACCTTCTGCAAGATACCGACCTCTCGGGGTGTAAACCTGCGGATACCCCGATGGAAGTCAACCACATGCTGTGTGTTCAGGGATCTGAGGAGGACTCTCTACTTCCAAATCCAGAATACTATCGTCGTCTTGTGGGTAAATTGATCTACCTAACCGTCACAAGACCAGATATATCATTTGCGGTTGGTGTGGTAAGTCGGTTTATGCATACCCCGCGAGTCTCTCACCTCCAAGCTGTGGAGCGCATTCTCAGGTACCTGAAGACTTCTCCTGGGCAAGGACAGTTGTTGCTCGCTCTTCTGCTGAGGCTGAGTACCGTGCAATGACGGCTGTTACTTCTGAACTAACTTTGGCTTGGAAGTCTCCTAGGAGATTTGGGAGTTAAATTGTCCTCACCTCCAACTCTGTTTTGTGACAGTCAAGCTGCAATTCACATTGCAAAGAATCTCGTGTTCCATGAGCGGACTAAACATATTGAGGTTGATTGTCACTTCGTTCGTGAGAAGGTCCAATCAAAGGAGCTGAACCTTGAACATGTTCCTGTATCTGGGCAAGTTGCTGACGTCCTCACCAAGGCTTTACCTCGCAAGTTGTATTACCAGTTCTTGTCCAAGCTTGGTACCTACGATTTGTGCGCTCCAACTTGCAGGGGAGTGTTAGATGACATAGGAAAGATTATTGTAAAGGCCCAATTATAAGTCCATTTCCTTCTTCTCCTTTAGTCCCACATCTCTTGTATAGGATTGTTCTCCTTCTCTTCTCCTATATATTTGTATTATCTCTTGTATTTTACACATGAAGAAGTACATGCAAGGTTTTACTATTCCTTTCTACAAAAAGAAACCTGGATGTCAGTGTTCTGTTTTCATTTAAACAGAGGTAGGAAGACCTTAAAGAGCGCTTGATATTCGAAGCAATAAGTGAGAAGATTGTTAAGCATAAATTTTACCACTACAAATGGATCACAATGTAGAACTACACCACAAATTTTTTTCTAGTTCAAGTACGGGAGTATTTTCTTACCGGAGGATACATAGGAGGTTGAATGTTAGTCAGTGAGGCTTTGATTGAAGGAAGTGATTGTGGCTCTGAATGCGTGAAAATGTAGATCTGTTAAGATATGAGAGAGAGGCATGTGAATGCGAGGATGTTAGAATGTTATGTTCAGATCTGAGGAGATGGGAGGTGTATAGGAGGTAGGGGGTCAGAAAGAGTAATCTTACAGTGAAGAGTGTGAGGGTCTGTTGTTCTTTGGGCGGTTGCTGGAGTGAGGTCGTCAGAGTTGCTTAAATCTTGTGCAGATGTTGGAGGAGGCGCACTTTGGAGGCTTGCTTGGTTGGAGAGGAGGCGTTCGGGCGGTGGAGTGGCAAGAGGAGCAGAGCCGGGCACATCAGCGGCGTGAGGGTGTCGTGAAGTAGGTTTCTTGGGGAGTGTTTGGTAGGGTTTTGAAAGTAGCGGGTTTGTTATTTGTTTTGGCGATGCAAGGGGTGATGCTTGATTCGTGAATTAGATGAACGAATATGGCTTTCATGTCTTATTTACCTAGACATATAGGAAAATAGCTGTGATGTCTTTCATCCTAAATACTCAATATCGGAAGCTTAAACCAAAAATCATATGCTGCAAATATATTATTAAATACAGGCTCACATCAAGGGGCATCAACAATGTTGTGACAGTGCTGGAGGTATGGCCAGGTGAGTTTGCTGGGCAGGATGCTGGAAATTGGGGAAGTGGGCAGGAATTTTTCTCGGGCTGTGAACAGGGATGAGAAGTGGTTTTTAACTGCGCATAAATTGAAGAATTGTGGGTAGTTTCTGTTGGAAGGGGTATTCAGTTTTTTGCACTGTAGGAAGATCTGGGGATTCAAGGGTGTGCATTCGTTACCCATCAACACTGCAATTCAGTAATGTTCTCTAGTTAACCTTGTTGGGTCCATTGTTCCCAATGCCCCTGATTTGTGAGAAGTCAAACAGGTCAATGTCACACACATCAACTGTATTTGATGTGCATTTGAGGTCTTGAGTGCAGGTTAGTGCATATCACATTGATTGGACATGTGAACACAATAAGTGGTTGCTGGACATAACAAAAATCGCCTAAGTTCACAGGCGTTGAGTGGAGCAAGCTCACTAAATGCCAGAGGTATGGATTCAATATTGTCTAATAGAAATTTGCCTAAGTGCACAGACGTTGAGTGAGGCTCACTCAACGACATATAACAAATAACGTTGAGTATATCTCAGCCTAACTGTTAGATAGCCAAAAATTTTGCTAAGTATAAAAGCGTTGAGTGTAGTCTACTCACTCAATGCAATACAACAAAAAGGCTGTGAGTCAGGCTGAGTCAGTCTAAGTCTTGAGAAATTGGCTGAAAATGTGGCTAAGTTTACAGGCGTTGAGTGTGGTCTACTCACTCAACGTCATACAGTTTTTAGCGTTGAGTGTTGCTGTGACTGTCAACTCCACAGAAAAGTTGGGCAAAAATTTGATTAAGTCCACAGACGTTGAGTGTAGCTTACTCACTCAACGCCAGATAACAGAAAAATTATGTTAAGTAGTTTGACGTTGAGTGGAGCTTATTCTCTCAACGCCAAGACGCAGAAATATTTGCTAAGGCAAATAACGTTGAGTGAGGCAAGCTCACTCAACGCTCCCGACGCTCTCGACGCTCTCGACGCTCTCGACGCTCTCAACTCCCTGACGCAGAAAATTTGGCTAAGTCCAAATGCGTGGATAGCTTGGCTTTCGTCGAGCTCAACTTCGTCAAACTGAGCTCAGCTTTCGTCGAACTGAGTCTGCAGTTTGTCGAACTAAATTCACTCTTTCGTCGAACTGAGGTTAGCTTTGGTCGAACTAAATCTAAAGTTCGTCAAACTGAATTTATTCTTTCGTCGAGCTGAGCTTGCCGTTCGTCTAACGGAGTTCAGCATTTGTCGAGCTCAATACATAGACAGACAGAATTTTGTCGAAGTATTGTGGCGTTGAGTGATGCCTATTCACTCAACGCCTTTGGTTCTAATGATTGAATTCTGTCTAAGTACACAGATGCTGAGTCATGCTGACGTCAGCAAAGTAAAAAAGTCAACCAAAATTCAAATGTTGCGGAAATGCTGCCAGAGACGTTGGCGGCCAGCTGTTATCATCTTCTGCACTTTCGAAAAATTATTTTCTTCATTAAGTGCTGGGGCCCACACACAGCAAAGAGCCGTTGAATAAAGAATTAATGGAAAATATGCGCTGAATGGCTCAATCTCAGCCATCAATCGTGGTGGTGGGACCCACTGCTCAATTGACTTTCAGAGAATAAAAAGAAGCAAATCGACCAGAGCAAATCAATCGATCCTGTCTAGGTTTTCTGAAAACAAAAGTGCTGACGAACTTCATCTTCTTCCTCACCATTTTCGTCGAGCCTGAAGAAGCTGTTCTATACCGTTAACCTAGCTGTGGAAAGAGATGGCTGAAACAATCATCATCTGCAACAGCAGGTTCAGAAGCTATTACAAGGAAGCAGATTCACAAGTTCTGCAGAGAAAAGAAAGCTGTTTGAAGAAAGATTCTACTGCCAACTTTTTGTCTTCAACAGCAAAAGCTTGGACTGATATCTGCTCAGTACAGGAAGAAGAAGACACAAAGTTCTTGCTCTGGTGTCTAATCATTTCACCATTTCATTCTTCTGTTTAAGATTCTTTGTGAGTCTGGACTTTTGAGCCTGTTGTATAAAGGCTAAGGTCTTTGTGATCTGTGTTTGGCTTTTGTGCAGGGTGAAAGGTCTTTGTGACCTGGGTATGACTTAGTGCCTAAGTTGTGGGTCTGTGTGACTTGTGTGGTCCTGCGGGATCTGTGTTGTAAGCTCTTAAGGGGTTGAATTCTGGAGGGAGAGCCGAATCTAACACACTGTTAGATAGGCGCAGAGGGACAGTGGATGCACCCAAGATTGGAGAATCATTATATATTGCTGTGTCGTTTGTGATTGATCTTGAAAGCAAAAACTAACCTAATCACCAACCACAGAAATCTGCAAACAAGTTAGAAAAATCAAATAGAGACAAAAACCTATTCACCCACCCTCTAGGTGTTGAGCTAGCCTTGAAAACAAGACTTTCAAACCTCATAGTGAAATGCTTGCAATTTTCAGCAGCTTGTCATTTGCCTCCAATTCAAATTGTAATTTATTATCTATTCCTCTTCCCCTCAAAAAATGTTCACGCCATAAAAGTGTTTTTGTTCTCTTTAGACACATGTCTATATATAAGTCTCTCCTATCTAATCCGTCTCTAATTCAAATCGTAATTTATCTATTCCTCTTTCGCCCAAAAAATGTTCACGCCATAAAAGTGTTCTTGTTCGATTTGGACGCTTGTTCATAGATAAGTCTTTCCTATTTAATCGATGGCTAATTACACACACACACATAATTATAGACTACTAGGCATTTCATCAAACATGTGGAAGACAAATAATTAAAGACTATTAACTAAAGTTGAAGGACATTAACTCAACATAACAACAACACTCAAGCCTTTATCCCACTGTAGTGGGGTTGGCTATATGGATCCTTTGTCGCCACCGTGCCCTATCTTTTGTCATAATCTCACTAATTCGTAAGTACATCATGTCTTTCCTTACTGTTTCATTCCAAGCTTTTATTGGTCTACCCCTCCCTCGTTTAACATGCCTAGTGACTAGACTCTCACAACGCCTAACATGTGCCTCTAATGGTCTCCTTTGTACGTGTCCAAACCATCTTACACGAGCTTCTCGCATCTTCTCTGTAATTGGTGCTACTCCTGTCTTATCCCTGATACTTTCATTCCTAATTTTATCCAATCTCGTGTCTCCACACATCCACCTAAGCATTCTCATCTCCGCAACTCCCATTTTTTGCTCATGTACACAATTCACTGCCGAACACTCAGAACCATAGAGCATCGCAGGTCTAATTGCAGTACGGTAAAACTTGCCCTTAAGTTTTAGTGGTACTTTTGCTGGAATAAAATAAATCATCGATTTAGTGCTTATGATGTCCAAACTGGTGGACTTGTGAGAATAAATGAGGAAAATACAATGCAACTTTATGTTAACCTTGGAATAGTGGTTGCGTCCGAAGATGGAGTTTGCATACTTGAGCTTTAGAATGATTTTCAGAGGAGACTACTAACTTGCAAGTGAACGAAGTCATTGATCCTCGCTTGCCCAAGTCGCCGAGCCACAGTCAGAGGAAGCACCGAGCAGCAGCTTTTGAAGTGCTCAAAGATTTGTTGTTTTATTTCTATATTGAAGCACAAAGATCACCAGATGAAATGATTGGCTACCGGAGGAAGTCCCGAGCTAGAGAAAACCCTTTGATTTTTCAGTTCCACAATGAAGATTCATACATAGGAGGATCGCCGTTGGAGAAAAACCTTTGAAATCATGGAAATATAGGCAAATTCAAAAGAGATCAAGAAAATGTGAAGAGCGCAACAAAAGATACTTGATGGAGTCCGAGAAGAGCGAGAACTGAGGTGTTTGCCTGTTGAGTTTCTTGAGTTGGAGGAGTGTGGCGAGTCGCTCCCAAAGAAGTTTCGCCGTCTGAGATTGGCCTCACAGAGCGGTCCGCTGGTCAATGTTTCTTGGGGTGAGAGGAGAGTGAGGAGAGGAGAGTGGAGAGTCGCTCACGGAGGAGGATCGCCTTGGAGATTCTGGCACGGAGGAGTGGGGCTGCGATGCCTTAGATGCAGAGGAGGAGATGTCGCGGGAGATGAGGAGCCGCTTTGATTGCCTTTCAAATGCTGAGTGCTATTTTCGGTGGTTGTTTTATATTTGGCTTAACCCTAAGTTGTAGATGGACGGTTGTGATTTTGCTAATGTCTTATTTGCCAGGCATAAATGTCTTATTTTTCTTGCCATACAACCTAAACGATATTTCTTTTTAATATAGTATAAATATAATATATATATATAGTGCCGGAAATACGCGCAGCTCGTATTTCCAAAAAATCCGCGCGAGGGTGCTGTGCAGTTGGATTTAATCCAACTGCTTAAATAAATAAATAAAAGAATCGTTTTACAGTGGGGCGGTGGGCGGCGGCTGCGGGCTTGCCGGCGTTGACGCCGGCGAGCCCAGGGTGGCCGATGGTCGGCGAGCCCGCAGCCGCTGACCGCCCCATTGTAAAAAAATTTCAAACAGAATTGGCGGCGGCCGTCGGGGTTCGTTTTACTGTGGGGCGGCCGGTGACCCCACTGTAACAAAATTTCAAAGAGCACCGGCGGCGCCGCCGGTGCTGTTTGAAATGCAGAATTACAGTGGGGCGGCCGGTGGTTGCGGGCTCGCCGGCGTGGACCCCGACGAGCCCGCAGCCGCCGGTCGCCCCACTGTCACGCACGCTGTTGCGCGGATATTTGGAAATACGCGTTATGCATGTTTCCATTTATCCGCGCGTGTGTGTGTGTGTATATATATATATATAGATGGAGATATATATATATATAGATCGTCTGTCTAGCATTTATATGGGTAATGCTAAACATTATCTCCTGTTGTTCCTTTGATATGGCTGTTAAATGATATCAAATAAACTATCACTTGGGATTTCTAACTTAATGACTTTTCATTTGCTAGCGTCCAGAAGCAGAATTGATACGATCGATCAATAAGTTCAAAGATGATTTTGGTGGTCAGCTTATTTCTCTTGAGCGCATGCAACATTCCTTGGATCGTGAACCCCATAGGTGAGAATACAATTTTGCAGTTGAATTCAGTTATTTTGTAGTTTGTGTAACCATATTTCTCTAATGTGTCAACCAAAATTCTGCATTTACATTGGTTCGTTATCTAAACATGTTATTATATCTAACTGGCTCATTATATGTGCCTAAAAGAGCTGTCACCAAACAACAAATAACAACACAAGCCTTTATCCCACTAATTTTTCTACCTCACTAAAAGAGCCATCACCATTTAAAAAAATTCTTGAAATGTAGATCATTGTGAATTTAAACTTACATGGACGTACTCAAGATGTTTTTTTGTCTTTGATGAAATAGAATGAGAAAACTCATATATAAGGAGGTAGCTTGCTAGAATGACAAAACTCATGCATAAGGAGGTAGCTTGCTAGAATGACAAAACTCATGCATAAGGAGGTAGTTAAATTCTCTCGAATTTTATAATGTATTTTGTTTGGCTATATATCTATTATTATACAGGGCTTGAAATTTTGTTAAGATTTGAGCTTTTAACATTACTCTATCTGATTGTCCATGGTGTTATTTTAGGGATTTTTCCCTTGCTTCAAAAAAGGTTTTTCTTTTTATTTGCTTTCACTATGGTTTGAGAGGAATTATGGGAGAGATCTTTGGATCCCATTCTTTGGAATCCTTAGGAGAGACCTCTAGATGAAATTTGGAGGAGAGACGCATTTGGTTATGGATCTCGTTTATGAATCTAATGTCCATATTTTGAAAGAAGCTTGTAATGTTGTTTTCTTGCATGGTGTGTTTAGAAGCTATAATTGGTGCATAGGAAGATTTAATGTTTGAATATTACCTTAATAAGTTAATGTGGACTAAAATGTTTATGGATCTATGACCTGTTATGATAGAAGATTTATCAGTGTTTTAATTTTTTCAACTGAAAAATGCATTACAGGGACACTATACACATAAGAGACATTGCTTTAAATGTGATACAAAGTCAATGCTGTAACACTTGGGTAGATGTGAGGTAATAACTATTCTAGCAATATGGCTGATATAATTGCTAGTGGAAATGGTGAAACTGAGAGAGTGATCCTTCGGAAAATGTTTGCCTAAGAATTTGAATCAGTGAACTTAGTTAATTACAATGCTGGCCTACTTATAAGTGACATTTATATATTAGAGGAAGTATATATTTGATTTGCTATAAGATATCAGAAACATCGATTGTGAAATAATTAGCAAACACAGATCCAAATCACGATATATGGAGAATAGAAGACAGGAAATCAGCCACTAAATGACAATATTAGAGCAATGTGGAGAGGCATATCTGTTTAGCACTGCAGAAAGGGTTATCTGTCTAGCATATTTTGATAAATAAGCATTTTATAAAGATGGATAGTGTTTACCCGGAAGCCCGTGATCAGTTCTGTGCGAGGTCCAATCCGTGAGGTTAGAGTTCACCTAGTTGCACAAGCCGCCAGTTCACAAAACTCTAAGGCACGGGGAGAGGCAGTTTAGACTCGAAGCTAACCGCATAGCTACCCGGTTTGGGAGTTTTCTTCTTTTTTCGCAAAACATGTATCCCGTCACCTCTGCTCGGTTCTTTTGTACCCAGGGAAGCCAGTAATCTTAGCCCTGCCCATTCGGGCAGGCCTCCAAGCCTATAAATAGGGGGAAACAATACTCCAAAAGCACGCTGACTCAAATCCTGGAGCTCGCTTGTTAAGAGCTGCAGTCTCGATTCTAGTGCCTTTGCGGTCTCCTATTCGCACGGCTTTCTCTTACCAAAGAAGGCGAACCTTTTAAGTAAATTCGCAATGAGGAAGACGAGAAAGAATTTTTATTTCACTCAATTTCTCAACTAAGGAAATGAATGAGCCCAAATTGAATTTCATTCCTTTGCTGTTTTCCATTGACTTTTCATTTTTTGCCCTTAAAGCAAACCAAACCATAATGCGACAATGGTCTCATACTTGTTCTGTTAAATGCCATGAATTTATGGCCTAATATTTCTGCTGGATCCGAGAGCCACTCAAGGGAGTACCTTCTATTTCCCTGATGTTTATTTGCTCTCTTTTTTCTGTGCAGGAGCCACTCATCGGCCACAAAATTCAAAGAAGAATTGCAGAAGGGCACGCATGATCTTAACGAGACGACCGATCTAGTCGTACTCGTACATAACTTTTCACAGTGGATCGACCGACATCAGCAGTCAAGCCATTCTTCATCTCAGCCAGCACTCTCTGCTCTTCTGAATGGGTGAAGGCTCTTCACATCCCTTGGGTTTTGGCCATCACAAACAAGTTCTCGACCAGTGCCCAAAAGCAGAAGATGCTGGTCAAATCTTCCATGGAGGCATATGGAGCTCCGCCGAACATGATTGAAGTCATCAACTCATGCCCTTCTGTTGTGCCAACTGTCACTAGTTGTATTCATGCGCCTAGTCCGCCGTACAGTAGCTCAATGGGGAGACTGCATGCTCAAAAGATAATTCTTGCTCCAATCAACCTTGCTCGTATACCCTTCCAAAGGAAGGATGTTATCGTTCCTATCGAAGGTGTTGCTTCTTTCTGGAAATTGGTACATCATGTTCTTCGTAGCCATGAGATGTCCTTTCAAGTAAGAATTACTTTCAAGCACAACTATTTACGCATACACTAGAAAAATATTTGGATGAAATGTTATGATTCACCATATCTATTCCTCTTCTAGAGTTGAGGGTGCGGTGGTTAAAACGAAAAAATACGTGAGTATCATACGATGGAAGTGTCTTTAGTAAAACTTTTTAAAACTGAAAGTAGGCTAACAATGTTATGTAGATTCTAGTATAAGACGTAAAAAGGCCAAAAGAGTGAATATAAATTTAAAACTTATTAGATTGAACATTATATGAAGAGGGTGAAAGTGCGCCTATTAGACTATCAGAGATACTGTATATGGTATATATAGCTTAGGCTCACTTTGGGTGTTGTGATCATCCTCTCATATATATATATATATATATATATATATATATATATATATATATATATATATATATATATATATATATATATATATATATATATATATATATACATGTATACCCTATTGCATTGAATTATTGGTATTCTATTATGGTATTAGAGCTAGGTTTCCCTTTCCGTTTCCTGTTGCTGATTAACAGATCTGATCGCTGTTACTTCTCGTTGCCCTGGATTATGTTCTGTCGCATCCCGATTGCTACTTACGATTTTGTTCCCGATCACTGCTTATGGCTCAAGCAGGTTCGCCGATCCCGATTTGTCGCTGCTTGGTATTCCGATCGCTACTTACGAACACAAGCATGTTCACCGATCCCGATCCTGTCGGTGCTTCCCATCTCTACATGTTGTCTCTACTTCCTGTCACTACAATTGTCGCTGCTTCTTTCGCTACATGTTGTCGCTGCTTCCTGTCGCTACATGTTTTCGCTGCATCTTGTCGCTGCATCTTGTCGCTTCTTAGTATCTTGATCGCTGGATCCTGATCACTGATCGCTACATGGTCTTGTGTCGACATCGACACCTTCTACCGCATCCTAACCACTGACCTTGTTCTCCTCCTCTTCCGACTGATCCCACAGTCCCGACCTCCTTTGCTGATCTTCTTCTGATCCGGCAACCCCGAATTCCTCGGTTGTTCTTCTTCTCCGGCCACTTCCGCCCTCCATTGGTGTGATGACATTGTCTCACATCTCATCTGCCTTCCTCCAGATGACGGATGTCATCCTCGATGGGCGGAATTACACGGTATGGTCCGCCAATGATACTCCGTGGCCTTGATCTATGATGCCACATTGACGACACCGAGCCTGCTCCACCACCATCGACTGCTAGTCTGCGAACTCCTCTTCCATTGTCAGCATTGCAACTTCCTCCTAGCATTTCGACTGGGCGAGGTGGCGCTTGGACAAGTCTTGTCCGATAACCGTCATCTATCAGTCTCGCGAGCTCCTAATACGCATGACCCTCTATGAGCTCCCTATGGACAAGGCGATGTGGGATCACTTGTCGACTCTACCTGCCATCTACTCAGACCCTGCGCTACTTCCTGTTCCAGACCCTTGGTGTCTGCTTCCAGCGTAATCGGTCCGTACAAGCTTTCTTTGCTGAGCTCCTAGACATCTGGCCTCAGTGCGATGAGATGGCTCTTCTTCCCTGCACTACTTGCACCAAATGTGTTGCTACATCCCAGGATCGCGACTTCCAGCGTATGTATGTGGGATCACTTGTGTCGACTCTACCTGCCATCTAGCCAGACCCTGCGCTACTTCCTGTTCCAGACCCTTGGTGTCTGCTTCCAACATGGTCGGTCTGTACAAGCTTTCTTTGCCGAGCTCCTTGACATCTGGCGTCAGTGCGATGAGATGGTTTTTCTTCCCTGCGCTACTTGCACCAAGTGTGTTGCTACATACCAAGATCGCGACTTCCAGTGTATGTATGAGTTTCTTATGCATTTACCCCTCGAGTTCGAGCTTGTTCGAGCACAACTTCTGCACCAGGATCCTCTGCTGTATCTCATCGATACTTTGGCCTTGATGATCGTTGAGGAGACTCGTCTCCACTCCTTGGACACTGCTACTCCTGGTGTGATGCCTCATGTTGTTCTGGCTGTTCCACAGCTTCCACCGTAGTCTTCTCTTGTGAGTGCTCCACTGCTTCCTTTGTCTGGTTATAGTGATTTGGTCTGCTCTATTCCTCGTCTTCCTCCGACACCTTCTGCAATTCAGTCTGGTGCTCCTCGTCGCCCGCCTGTTCGCTGTAACTACTGTCAGTGTCTTGTACATGTCAAATCTGAGTGTCGCAAGCTTTAGATGACTCAATAGTTTGATCAACAACGTGATCTTGGTGTACCTTCTGCTCACTTTTCTGCTCCGACGCAGTCTCTTTCTGTATCTGAGCTTGCCCAGCCGATTGCCCAGTAGCTCTCCCAAGGTTCCCTGCTTGCTCCTCTGTCTTCGTACTTTCACCAGATGCTTCTGACGCCTCTGCCTCTTGGCCGTCTGTCTCCGCCCCGGCATGTATCTCTCCCTTCGACTGGTTGCTTGACTCTGAAGTCTCATTTTACATGACTTATGATGCGACCCAACTCTTGTCCGGTCAGCCCGTCTCTTCTGACCTTAGTATCATGGTAGCAGATGACACTATTCTCCCCATCATCAACCGCGGTCTCCTTCTTACCAGCCATTTTCATGTTCTCGATGTTGCCTACATACCCAGGTTATGCATGAATCTTATATCCGCCGACCAACTCACATCCCACGATTGTCTTGCTATTCTTTATGAGTTTGCGTGCTGTGTGCAGGATCGTCTGACATGGACACTTCTTGGAGCTGGCCGTCGCCGTCGCCGTAGCGCAGTGTAACATCCCTCTAGCAACTAGACCCGTAGGAGTGTTTTTGTCATGACTAGGTCATAACAAAATCCTAGGAAGCCCAAGAAGACCAAGTGAACCTAGAAATGAAGGTGAGATCACCATGATTTGCAAATAACAACTTCCAATTACCTAACCTAGGGTTTGATTTTAGGGCCTCACCTTGACTCTTTGACCCCACCACAACATCCCTAGCCCTTTAGAAGGTTCATTGAGTCACCAAAGACCCATTTGGGTCAACTAAAAAGGTCAAGTTGACCAAAGTCAACCCTAAACCTAAAGTGGTCAAAGTGACATAAATAAGGGTCAAGTGGCCTACAAGGTGCCCAACCAACCCTACCCAAGTCTTCCTAGACCTTAGGGGAGGCCAACGTGTCACCAAGAACCCATTGGAGTCAACCCAAAAGGTCAATTTGATCAAGGTCAACTCAATCCTTGAAATAGGTCAAACTAGCTCAAATGGGCTAACTCAAGCTCAAGCCCAATCTCCCTTTGGCTAACCTTATTTCCATGAATAATATGGGGGTTAGTGGGGTGTCTTTAGGCTAAAATAGTCATCAAAATTCGGCCATGGTGACTAGGAGAGAGAAATCTCCATTTTTCCTTTTAATGGATGAGAGAGAAAGTGAGAAAGGAGGTCATTCATGGCCAAGGGAGACCAAGGGCCTCTCCAATTGATTCCAAAGGCTGGATACGTTCCCCCTCATCAGTGTTGAGGAGTTTAATAGCCATGGCCGGCCACCCAAGGTGGTTGGAATCAATTTCTCCAATAAGGAGGAGAGAGAAAGAGGAGTCAATAATGACATGGAAGGTGAAACCCCCACAAATCTCCCCATTGATGGCTGGATTCAACTCCTCAGGAGTAGGTGAAGAGTTTCCATCATTTTTCAGATCACCAAGGGGCTTAATACATTGAGAATTCAGTTACCCGAAATTCTCCATTAATGGTGAAAATGAGAATTCATACCTTGACCCTTCCCCTCCCCCTTTTGTCTCTTTTAAAAACTTTCCCAAGTTAGAGGAGACATTTCCACCCTTTACCCGAAGAAACTGAGCTAGTTGGCTGTACAGTTGCAGAGCACCAGAAATCACAAACTCCGTCGATGGTGGCACGACGATCGACCCGACTCCAGCCCTCCACTGAGGTCGTCCTCTACTCCTTCGTGGGCTGGATCTTAGGGTTCATTAGAGATGAGAATCAGGCTCAATTGAGTACGATCCAGTGGAATTTTTCCACTGGTTTTTCCGCAAAAACGAAGTGTCGGGTTCGCCGGAATCCGCCCCCTCCGGCGGCCAAACTACCTCCGGCCGATAGCCCTCACCTCAACGGAGGTGGTGGTGGCGGTGGTTGGCCGGGGAGGTGGCCGGAGGGCCGGCAAATGAACTTGGAAGGGCTCCAGGTCGGGCAGATCTCGACGGTCGGCTGGAGGAAGAAGACGTAATCTAGGCCGTCGGTTGGATCTGTACAGTATAGTTATAAATATTAATTAAGGTTTTATTTTATGCCCTTTACTGTACCCTTTTTAAAACAAAAAAATAATGCCCTTAGGGGCTGCATCATGAAAAATGATCAACATGAAAATTGTAGCCCTTGAAGTCTACTTTAATTTAAAAATGGCTTCAACCCATTTGGGTTAGTCTATACGTAGGCTTGATCATTGATTGTTTACGGTGCCCTCATCAATCGTGACCTCCAAATGACTTGAAATTTGGAGTATGAGCCATTCATATCTAGATTTATAACATATCCAAAAATGGAAATTTTTGGAAAACATTTTTCTAAAGTTTTGTAGAAATTTAATAATCCATGTATGAATTATTTAACGGGTCTAATGACCCCTAAACCCACCAAAAATTTTCTGTCTGTCTCTTAGGGTCATGGCCTGACTATGATAAAAATCTCAGTCCAATTAGGTTTGATTTGAATAGGTTTTGGTGAGACCAAAGTGTGACCCTTGAAGGGTTAATTAGGGCAAGAGTGAGCTTGGGGCATGGAGGGGCCAATTCTCACCCAAAGGTGTTGGGACTTTGGCCAGAGCCCCAAGATTAGTTTAAACACGCTCACATGGAGTTTAGGGTGGATTATGGTGGATTTGCCCCAGGACCCTAGTTCAAACCCTAAGGTTGAACTTTGGGGGTTTGTGAAGGACATGGTGTGATATGTCCACGTATGGATTTGAGGTTTAGTCCATGTAATCCTAGGATGGTAAATAGCTCTAGGAAGGAATTTGGTGACATTTAGACTATGACACACAACTTAAACTAGTGCACCTTATTTTGGAAAATAGATAATAAATACAATATCTTGCTGGAATATTGTGTTACTTGGCCAAAAAACTTGTTAGGGCCTAGTAAAGCCTAGAAAATTGTTATATGTTATTTGGATGAGTTTATAAGCATCTTCTTTCACAAGTGCACTCTAATGAAATTATTTAAAGTATTTTTCTACATATCTCACTGACCTTGGAATTGCATGAAACTTAGTCAGTAGTGTTTTATGATCATTATAAGGATCTGGTGATTTTTATATAATTTTTGGACAATGATTTATGGTACTCGCTTCATTAACTCTAATTATTTGAATTACCTTGAATTAATTATTTAGAGGTTATTACATTTATAAAAATCTGTGAAATTTGGTATTTACTGATATTTTACTATCATATAGTGTTCAAAATTTTTGGGTGGTCATAACTTAAGAAAATCTAGTACTTCATGTTCAAAATTACCCATGACCTAACTTTTGGGAAAATTTAATAAATGCCAAATTAACTAGTAAAATTATAAGTTTTTGAATTTAGGCTAAATTTGTCATGATAAACCCACAAAAATTATCACAGGGCCTTTGGATGAAAATTTGGAGTACCTCCTGTCATGTACATTATATAACTTAGATTGGTCTACATATAATAAAACTGCGAAATTGTTATAACATGAAGAATGAGCATACAAAGTTAGGGTTGATAGTTTACTGATTTGTGGTGAAGCGAAAGTGAGTTCATCATTAGGAGACATGATGTAGAAGTATTGGGTTGACTGGTGTTAAGTGGTGCACGGGATAGACAAAACATCGTCCTTCCCGTGGAGAGAGAGAGAGAGTCAAATACACTAGGGTTAGATTAAGTATAACTTTAAATGAAGTTGGCTATGGGTAGATACCAACAATAATAAGTATTTTGCGAAAGAGAGCTTTGAGCTTCAACACATCGTAGTTTCTACTTCTTAGTGCCCTCGAGAGCCCTTCACAGGTAATGCCCTGGACAGTACAAGGTTAACGTAAGCCGTAAGACTAAATGAAATGCAAGAGTAATTAGAAATACTCTAGGATTACAGTTACACTCATACTCTCCGGTGTGGTGAGAGTTAGGTTGGGTCTCACGAGCGGTAGACTCAGTGGTTTTGATGATGGACAGGTTAGCCCGGCGAGCCGATGGCTCGGATCATTTTGTGATGGATGGGATGGTCCGGGGAGCTTTGGCTCAGTGGGAAATACATTACTGTTGCATGTGCATAAGTATAAGGTGGTGAGTTTTCGACATTGGAGGGTCGTCGCACCGACAGCAATACGTTGACTCGGCAAGTGTAGTTTGTAACATCCCTCAAACAACTGGACCCCTAGGAGTGATTTTGTCATGACCATGGCTCACCACCGGCTGCCCCGCCAGCTCAGTATTTTGGAGGCCGAGGACGTGACCGAGGTCGTGGATAACAGGGCAGAGACCACATGCAAGACAGGGAGCAAGTGTATGCACTGGATCTTACTCAACAACGGAATCCGGAGTAAGTGATCACATGTACTCCAGTTAATTTTAAGTTTTCTCTTTCCTAGATAATTAGAGTTATGAATATAGAACTGATAAACTAGGAAAGAAAACCATAATTAGATTTCTAAGACTCTAAACTACCCCATGCATAGTCTTCATCAGCGGCAAGCCCGCCTATACACTTCGATACAGGTGCTTCGCACTCTTTCGTGTCGGAAGCCTTCGTAGAAGGGCTGGAAGGCGTGGAGCGGTTCACTGGCATGATGATGAGGATACGACTACCAGACGGATCAGAGTTATTCACCACCGCCCGCTGCAACATGGAGGCGGAGATCGGCGGAAAGATATTTGAAGCACCAGCGACGATCATGAAGATGCCAGTTTTGATTTGATCTTGGGAATGTCATGGTTGCACTGGAACCATGCTCAGATTGACTGCATGTCAAAGAGGATTACTGTGAGGCATGGGGATTCCTATATCGTCATCGAATGTATTAAACCTGTTCCCCCTCTCTTGCTGTCATCCGTGTAGGCCGTCAAGGCCCACTTACAGGGGGAGGAAGTCTATGAAGTGTTGTTCGAAATGGTTGAGGCCAAGGGTTCCATCTCGGATATCCCTGTTGTGCGAGATTTTGCCGACGTATTCCCAGAGAAGCTGCCAGGGCTACCCCCGCACCGGGAGCAGGATTTCCGGATACAGCTAGTGCCAAGGGCTAAGCCGACATCTAGAGCCCCTTACCGGATGGCCCCGAAGGAGTTGACGGAGTTTCGAAGCCAGCTCCAAGAACTAGTGGAAGCCGGATTTGTCCGGCCAAGCTCTTCATCATGGGGAGCCCCGGTCTTGTTCGTCAGGAAGGACGAGACACTTAGATTGTGCATCGACTACCGAGCACTAAACCGACTGACAGTTCAGAATACCTATCTATTGCCAAGGATAGATGAGATGTTTGACCAGCTGGAGGGCGCACATTTCTTTTCAAAATTGGATTTGAGGTCGGGCTGCTATCAGCTGTGAATTCAGGAGGAGGACATACCGAAGACTGCCTTCAGTAGCAGATGTGGGCTGTTCGAGTTTACCGTGATGTCCTTCGGGCTCACAAATGCACCGTTGGCATTCATGAGCCTCATGAATCGGGTGTTTGAGGCATATCTGGATGTGTTCGTCATCGTGTTTATTGATGACATCCTCATCTACTCGAGGATAGAGAAGGAGCACACACGACATTTGACGCTGACCTTAGAGAGACTGCGGGAGCAGCAGCTTTATGTGAAGTTCAGCAAATGTCAATTCTGGTTAAGGGAGGTGGCTTTCCTAGGCCATGTCATTAATGGAGCCGGGTTGGCAGTGGACCCGACCAAGATTCAGGCAGTTAAGGATTGACCGCAGCTGAAGACGGCTACAGATGTGCGGAGTTTTGTAGGACTTGCCGGTTACTACCGGAAGTTCGTGGAGGGATTTTCTCGTATTACCCTTCCACTCACATCCCTGACGAAGAAGGATGTGCCCTTTGTCTGGACCACACAGTGTGAGGTGGCTTTTCAGGAGCTGAAGGGTCGGCTCCCCTCGGCTCCTATACTTGTCTTCCTTCGGGGAAAGAGGGATTCCAGGTCTATACCGACGCTTCCTACCAGGGCATGGGTGCGGTGCTGATGCAGAATGGTCATGTGATAGCATACGCTTCTCGGCAGCTGAAGAAGCATGAGCAGAACTACCCAGTTCATGACTTAGAGATGGGAGCGGTCATATTTGCTCTGAATGTCTGGCGACACTATCTGTACGGTGTCCACTGCAACATTTACTCCGATCACATGAACTTGAGATATGTGGACACGCAGAAAGAGCTGAACATTAGACAGAGACGATGAGTGGAGTTTCTAGTGGATTACCAGTACGAGATGCACTACCACCCAGGGAAGGCGAATGTGGTGGCAGATGCACTGGGCCGAAAGGCCACAAACTCTGGAGCAGGACCGCAGTTGATGGCCTTGGAGTTGGTTCAGATGTTAGAAAAGATGCAGATATCCTTTGTGTCCGAGGATCACCCTGAGCTATACCGGGAGTACCTAGCGTCGTTGATTGCCCCAGATGACATTCGAGACAGAGTTAGAGATGGGCAGAGGCAGGATGCCCAGCTAGAGCCGATATTCCGGGCCTTAGAAGCAGGCACTGCTGGAGATTACTTGCTGAGGGATGACCTAGTGTGTTTCAGAGGACATGTTTACATACCAGAGGGAGGCCAGGTCCGGGAGGATATCATGACGGAGGCTCATTGCAGTCGGTATTCAGTACACCCGGGAGTTACAAAGATGACTGCGGACCTGAAGAAGACCATGTACTGGCCAGGAATGAAGAAGGATATCACCTACTTCGTGACCCACTGCGAGGCATGCCAGCTGGTGAAGGCGGAGTGCAGAAACCCCACAGGATTGTTGCCGCCACTCCCAGTGCCGGAATGGAAGTTCGATGATATCGCGATGGACTTCATACATGGGTTTTCCCGATCGCGGACGAGAAACGATTCGATCTGTGTGATCGTCGACCGGCTGACAAAAGTAGCCAGATTTATTCCAATCAGGAAGGATGACTCAGTTGGTGTGCTGGTTCGGAAATTCGTGGAGCAGATCGTCCGTTATCATGGCGTACCCAGGTCGATTGTATCAGACCGGGATGGAAGGTTTACGTCTAGAGAGTGGAGATCGGTGCAGACTTGCTTGGGCACGCGGCTGACATTCAGTACAACTTTCCATCCCCAGACTGATGGGCAGACGGAACGCACCAATCGGACTCTGGAAGATCTGCTGCGGCTTTGCATATTGCATCGCGGTGAGCCTTGGGAGAAGCTGTTGCCACTGATCGAGTTCTCATATAACAACAGCTACCAGTCCAGCATAAGGATGACTCCTTATGAGGCACTATACTGACAAAGGTGTAGGACTCCGCTGTCGTGGATACATGACGAGGATCCGAAGGCTTTGGGTTCGGAGTTTGTTGAGGACACTGAGGATCAGGTGAGGCGGATACAGGACAAGATGCTAGAGACACAGAGCCGACAAGCTAAGTATTACGACGCTCGGCATTGTCAGGTGGAGTTCCGGGTGGGGGACCAGGTGTTCTTGAAGATCCGACCACTGCATGGGGTTTCACGGGTACGCGGTCGGAAGAAGAAGCTCAGCCCAAGATACATGGGGCCTTACAGGATCCGGGAACGGATCGGTCCCTTGGCATACAGGTTGGAGCTGCCACCGGAGCTGGCGAGTCTGCACGACGTGTTCCATGTATCCTCTCTCAGGAGGGCTCTACTACGCCCGGAGCAGCAGATTACGACCACGGATGGGCCGGTAGCATCTGATCGGTCAGTTCACCTGGAACCGGTCTGGATTGACGACAAGGGGATACGAGTCTTGCGCCGCAAGAAGGTACCGTTGGTCAAGGTTCTGTGGAGGAATCATGGGCGAGAGGAGCACACATGGGAGCCTCAGGACTTGATGCGACAGACGTACCTGAAGTTCTTCAGTTAGGTACTACTCACACCTCTCGGGATGTTACAATTTACCTTTCATATTTGAACCCCGTAGGCCTAACTAGAATTTTGAGGACAAAAGTTTTTGTTTATATATTGGGATTTGTAACATCCCTCAAACAAGTAGACCCATAGGAGTGGTTTTGTCGTGACCAGGTAATGAGAAAGCCCAAGAAGGGCAAGTAAACCTAGGAATGTGGGTGAGACCATTATGGTCTGCATATAGTAGATTTCTGAACCCTTGTTTAAGATGATCATGGGCTTCACCAAGACTCCAAGACCCCGCCATGGTCTCACCAATCCATTGTAAAGTTCATTAGAGCCCAAAGGGTCCATTGGAGTCAATTCAGGGTGACCCAATTGACCTAGAACCACCATATGCCTAAAATGGGCAAGGTGCCCTAACTAAGGGCAGTGTGCCCTAGTAAAGCCCAATTAACCCTACCAGGGCCTTCCTAGACCTAAAGTGGGGTAAATGGGTCACTAAGGACCCATGGAGGGCAGTTAAAGTGGTTAAGTTGACTATTTCAGCATGTATCGGTGTTGATTTGTTTCAGTTCTTGATAGCTTGTTGAGCTCCATTTTCTCTTGTGCTAGTGGTGTTTGTGCCGTTCTAGCAGTTGCTAGAAGAGTGCGTTGCGAAGAGGTGATTGCGACCCTCATTAGCTCTTTCATCTTCCATATTACTCTCTTGAGTAGTCCTCCCAAGAGACGCGGTGGCGGCGACCCACAATAGGAATTTTAACAATAGATGTAGGAAAACCACAAATCAAAACCCCCTTTGGTTACATTCCCACTTGCAATCCCTTTTTAATATAGCGAAATCACACTCACTACTTGCACTCCTCGAGAGATCGATATCTGGGGATTCAACTACTCACATTATTACTTGACTACGTTCGATAAACTTGTCGTCCGACACATCAGCATTCTTGCGGAAGCTTTAAGGTTGCATGAACTCATACCAATTGAATGTTCACTATATATAAATAATACTATTTATATATATAACAGGAATGTCAATTACAAATACACAAAAGTTATTGCCTTAAGGCCTTACAGTTATACTTCACAAGTGTGGTTTACAAGCATCAGCGCACAGGCCGGACACACATGAAAAAAAGTAAAACTTCTTCGCTCGTCCTTCGAGGGCCAGCATAGCAGCAAGGGCTTCAGCCTGCTATTTCCCGCTCGGCTCTCCAACACCTGCACAAGGAAAATCCACCATAAGGGTGGCAAACAGGGCATGCCATCATTTAGCAGACCAATTTATAACGACCCTACCCCTTTCCTGGGGCAGAGGTATTCCTTCCCTGCATGCATAACATTTTTATAAGCAGATATATCACAAGAACGTGCACTCACACACTGTTCAGTATATCACAAACGACTGACTTGGCTGCCGAGGCTCCGTGCACATGGCACATTTTCGGTGTGTAAGTTTCCCAGATTACACCACTATTCAGGAGTTCAAGACATGATTGTCAATTTTGAGCATTACTAGTCTTTATGGCACACAAGCCTAAGACTCTCATTATGCGCTCCAAAGAGCCCAATAACCTAGGCCTTCGGGTCAGTCGGACAAAACGCAGGTACAGTTCAGCCTTTGCTCGTTGCTCAATTCGTTAGTTCAGAAGCAAAGACTAACGCGGGTCGGCTTCCCCTTGCCTGTTCAGCACATTAGCCTTCAAGGGATCATAGCTCATAATTGCCACACGGTCTCCAAGTGACAGGCCACGCATTCAAAAGATTACGTAATCAAGATCCACTACTGGAACATTAGTCCAAAAAGCAAACCTGCAACATCCTGCAGTGCCCGAAACATAACACATAGCACAAATATCTCACTAGGAGTTATCGCCACTGACGATACTCACTGTCACCTGACGATATCCAACAGGTGCTAAAATCGTGGAATTTCATGGGTATTTTCCTAGAGTGCAACTCCAGTACTTCCTGCCACTCTCCATTCACAGGTACAATCCCACAGATGCCGTAAACTACTCATTTATACTCGGAGTCTTCTCCGGCATGCAAAATAAAACATCACCAATGCAGACCAACCTGCCCGGATGGGCTTCACACAGTATGTCTATTCTGTACTGCAATTTTTGGATCTATATGCAAATCCAAACCCAGGGATACTAAGTATCGACCCATCAAAATCTACTCGATTCTCTAACTTTTGGTGGAAGATTCCATGCATATGCTAAAAGAAGGACTTCACTTGTCCAAGAAGGAAGATCATTACCCTTGTAGATCTTTTCAGAGCCATGAGTAAGTCTTCTATCCTGATGGAAAGAAGCGCCTCACTTTCCTCTTCACGGATCTTACATCGGCTCTTGAATCTGACCACAAGATCTCCTTCCCTAAGCTAGCTAAGCTCAGCCTCAACCTTCTTGTTCTCAAGAACCTTAAGAACTAAGAGAAAGAATAATGAGAATTCATTTTCTTAAACAGCTTATATTTGGTGGCTACCGTCTCGCAGTATCAAAGGCAATTTCCTCTTGGGCAAATAGACATCGCGCTGTCACTCCAAAACAACCTCCACCTTACTCCCACGTGGCAGCTACCGCCGCACGTTAGTTACAACTGCCAAGCGGTACTTAAACTCGAGCTATCTGTAACATCCCATTTCCAACTAGACCCCTAATAGTGGTTTTGGTCATGACTAGGTCATGACAAAACCCTAGGAAGCCAGAAATGGGCCAAGAGATAGAAGGCCAAGGTGAGGATCACCATGGTCTGCCTATGGCACAACCTCATCACCAAATCTAGGGTTTGACCTTAGGGCTTCGCCATGACTCCATGACCACACCACAACATCACTAAATCATTAGAGTGTCCACTAGAGCCTTAAGGGTCCATTGGAGTCAACCACAGGTGGCCAATTTGATCTAGGACCACTTTAGGCCTAAATTGGGCAATGTGCCCTAACTAAGGGTAGGAGCCCTAGTAAAGCCCAAATAACCCTACCATGGACTTCCTAGACCTAAAGTGGGGTCAATGGGTCTCTAAGGACCCAAGAAGGGCAGTCCAAGAGGTTAAGTTGACCAAAGTCAACTCTGACCCTAAATAGGTCAAACTGGTCTATATATGGTCAACTGACCTTCCCCAAGCCAAGTGGACCCCACCCAAGCCCACCTAACCCTATAATGAGGTCAATGGGTCACCTAGGACCCATTGGGGTCCACCCAAGAGGCTAAGTTGACCAAAGTCAACTTTAACCCTAAATGGGTCAACCTAACCTACATTGGGTCAAACTGACATACACAAGGGCCAATTGAAGTTACCTTAGCCAAGTGGACCCCACACATACCTTAATAACCCTAGTGAGAGGCCAATGGTCACCAAGGACCCATTGGGGCCCACCCAAGGGGCTTAGTTGACCAAAGTCAACTCTAGCCCTAAAATGGTCAAGTGCCCTATCTAAGGGTCAAGTGACCTCCAAGGGGCCAAGACAACCCTACCTAGGTCTTAGGGGAGTCCAATGGGTCACCAAGGACCCATTAGGGGCAAGCTCAAAGACCAAATTGGCCAAGTTCAACCCTAGCCTAAGTTTGGGTCAAGCTAGCCCAAATGGGCTAACTCAAGCTCATGCCCAATTCTCTTGGGCTAACCTTGCTTGGATGGGTGAAATAAACATGTGGGCTGCCTTAGGGTTTGGTAGGAGTCAAAAATTCAGATTGGTGAATGGGAGAGAGAAAGTGCTTCAAAGGGAAGAGAGAGAAAGAGAAGAGAAGAAATGGAGGAAGACTTGGGCTCATCTTTCCCCTTCCCCAACCTTCCCCAACCTCCCATTCAATTCCCTAAGACCAGAGGAGTGCAACCAGCTACCCATTGACTGGCTGAAGCCAGCATTTCGCCCCTACCTACCATGGCCGCCAAGCTTGACCAAGAGCCAATAATGGCAAATGCATTTCCAGCCACCTAACACCCCTTCTCTTCATTTTAAAAGCTTCACTGGACTCCAAGGAATTAATCCCACCCCTTACCCGAAGGAGCCAGAGCTGTTCACTGTGTTGTTGCAGAAATCCGACCACCACCACCACAAAAATGGCATTCCGGCGATCGGCAAGGATTCAGGCCACTAGAAAGGTCCTCCTCCACTCCTTCTCTCATGGATAGTTCTTAGCAATCAATAGGTTCAAGGTTCGGGCTCAATTGAGCCCGAATCAATTTCGAATTTACATGGTTTTTCCATGGAAAATCACCTCTCGGGATCGCCGGAAAAGGGGCTTCCGGCGGCCAAGCCGCCGCCTGGCGACGGCCACCACCTCAACGGAGGTGGTGGTGGCGGTGGCCGGCCGGGGAGGTGGCCGGATCGCCGGAGGGGGCGTTTGGAAATTGCTCCAGGCGGGACGAATCGCAGCCGTCGGCTGGAGCTTGAGGATGACCGGATCCCGTTAATCCTGCGCCAAGATTCGTGCAAAGCCTGATGAATGAAACTATAGTTTCTAATATGCATTTTAATCATTCTATCACACCCTTTTATATTTAATGTTTCTATTTTTTATAAATACATAGAGGCTGTTTCATAAAAGTCATCAACATGAAAAGTGTAGCCCAGTGAGGCTACTTTAATACAAAATTGGTTTGGACCAATTTGGGTGCCTGGTTTGAACAGGGCACCCATTTTGGTGGGACCTACACATAGAGCTAGGCAGAAATTAAATTGAGTGCTCACCTTTCATCTGTGGTCCAAATGAGTTGCAATTTTGGCAGAGAGTCACCCTAGACCATAGCTAGGTGCTGCCCAAACATGGAAATTTTTGGGGACAATTTTTCTATAGTTTTGTAAATTATTTAATTTATTTAGGGTAAATTAATTTAAGGGCCAAATGACCTCCAAACTCACCCAAATTTTGGTCAGTGGTGCTTGGGGTCATTATAGTGCTCTGGTTAAAATTTTATCACAATTGGATGTGTATTGGACTATAATCATGCTAATCCTAGCCTTACCCTAAAAGGGTATTTTGGTCAAAAAGTGCACTTTGGTGTTTTGAGTGGCCTAATCACCTCAACAGAGGATGAAATTTAGGCCACTGACTTGGTATGGCATTTAGCACATCTCCATGGAATGTGGGGTAGAGTGGAATTGATTTGCCCTAAGTTCCTAGGCCAAACCCTAAGGAAGGACCTTTGTGCCTTGTGAAGGGCATAAGTTCTAAACACCTTGGATGAACTTCAAATTTTGTATGCAGGGTCCTAGGGTATTTAAAACCCTCTGGTAAAAATCTTAAGTAATTTTAAAAAGGGTAGGGCCCACAAAACCCTAACCCTAGCTTAAGTCATAAAACTTCTAGTACTAGTTTAGGTTAGCTAAACTCCTTGAAATATAATAAAATTTGGGTAGTGTGCGAATAAGGATATAATGAGCCTCTGGTAATTTATTTGGGAATTTTTGATCAATATTTGTAGCACTTCATTTGTAACCAATAGGATTGCCCTAATTAATAATTTGACTATTGAGATCTCACTGCCAATTGAAAGGTCATGGAAATTTGGCAGAGGTAGTTATAGAGCATAATGATCATATATGAATTTTAATAGAATTTTTGGATTCATAATTATGGCATCTCCTTCACAAGTGCATTATTTTGGTTACATGCTAAATAATTCCTACAGAGCTCAATACTTGTTTAACAATTATGAAATTTGATACATAGTGTTACTAGTTCATCGTTATCAAGTGGGAATTTATTTGGAATTTTGTGATGGATAATTAGAATACTTTGTTCATTAATCCTTAAACTTGGAATTTCTTGAGAAAATCAAGTATAGCCTTATTATTAACTGATAAATTATGAAACTTGATCTAGAGTATTTATATGCCATCGTAACCATCCTTGAATTTTCTCTGAATTTTTAGAGGTATTATTGCTGTAAAATCTTTTAAAATGACTTATTATGAGATATATTTGAAATTGAAATTAAGGGCTTAAACCTTGCTGAAGAATTGGAAGACTTAGGCTTTAGAGTTTATTATTCATTTTGTAATTAACATAAATTTAGTTGATTATTATCTTGTCTGAAATTGGTACTTCATGTTCAAAACTTGGGCTTTTGGATAATAGAATAAATAAATAAATTATCAAACAAATTAGGAAAATTATGAATTTCTGAATTTATGCTAAAAATGTCATTATAGCCCTATAATAATTATCATAGGGGTACTGGATGATTATTTGATGTACCTCCCATTTTACGAGTCATATAGCTTAAGTGGTCTGCATATAGTAAAAACTGCAGAAATCATGTTGGAGTATAATTGGATGCATATCTTGGGATTAGTGGTAGACTGGTTTGGATGGATAAAGATAAGTTCATTATTGGTAGTAGGAGGAGTAGAGGGATGAATTGGCTAGAGTTAGGCGGTGCCCGGGATCGACGAAAGATCGTCTTCCCCGAGGTGAGGTAGAGTCAAATCACCCTAGGATTAGCCTATTGCAACATGAGAAGGTAATGGGTAAGGAAATCAACCAATAATAATAAGTACCTTGCGAAAGGGAACGCTGGACGTAATCCCAACATAGTTCCTAGTGCCCCTTGAGAGCCCTTCACAGGGAATACCGGGGGCAGTCCTGGGTTAACGTAAACTGTATTAATAAGCTGAAAAGAGTAACTTAGTAATTAGGGTTGCACATTTCACGAAATCAGATAGCACTGGAAGATAGTTTGAAGCTTCGGCTTGGATGGTTAAGAGACGGACGTTTGGGTCCGGGGAGCTTCGGCTCGATTGTTAGAGACGGACGTTTGGGTCCGGAGAGCTTCGGCTCGATTGTTTGAGACGGACATTTTGGTCCGGGGAGCTTCGGCTCGGTTTTTGGATACGTTAAATTTGCATGTGCATAAAAGGAAAGGAAATTAAGGTGGTGGGTCTTCGGTATTGGAGGGTCGATGCACCGACGCCAATACGCTGACTCGGCAAGTGTGGTTAGCACTTCGCCAACAGAAGTCCGGTGCGCCAGCCGGCAAGAGCACGCAGGAGTCCGCTTCGTGCACCAAACATTGAGGCGTACGATAGGTCTGACCGGTAGTGCTTTACTGGTTTAAAGGTGGGCGAGGCCCAACCCACCGCTTCCGTCTGCCACTACGGAGGTATCCTGGGAGGTTACGGCTCCAGAAAGGGGGAACTAAAGGTCTGTGTGCACAGAGTCTGGTGTGTGTGTTGCACTTGCCTGTTCCATCATACCCACTTGCATGTCATAGCATAATCGATTCATTTAACCCTGACACCTAAAGTATAAGTGGAATGAGACGCTTATACATTAGGACCTGCAAAACGACCCCTTAGTTTATAAGCTTGTGTGGGCAAGTTTATAAATTAACGGTTAAATTCTTTATATATATAATGTTGTTATTAACCGACACCCCAACGTATAAATTGGTATGAGACTTTTTATACAATGGAAGCCCTGTAAAAGATCCCTTGCTTATACGTTCCGTATAAGTTAAGGTTATTTTTCATACTATGCTTTACTGCCACATGTACTATAAAATTTGCTAGTATAGGTCCGTTGCCATCTGATTCTTGTTTACTCTCCACCTTCAAGTCCTCCCCTTTCTTCCTCTCCACTCGGTGCCTAGGGGCCATGGGGGAAGGGGCAGAGGATGATAGGACTTAGTCTTTTAGACTAACGGTTTTCGAAGCACATCATTTTAGGGGACCGTAGAGCCCAGCATGGAGGAGCAGCCCCAGAGGTCGGCACACTTGGAGATCGGGCAGTCTAGTTCCGGAGTTCAGACGGCAAGGACTGTGAGTCCTGATCGCTACTAGTAGTTATATTAGTTTGCTTCCGCGTTGAGAGATTTGTAGTGAGGACATGATATACTGGGCATGAGCCCAAGATCATATATTTCTGTGTATCTGTGGACACTCCCTTCGTGGAGAATATTTACATATATATGCGATTTCTGTGGACTTGCTTTACTATTTTGCTACAGTTGCGATCGATTTGGCCGGCAGGATCGGCGTTTTGTAGTGATGACCTTCCCAGGTGCGAAGGTGTCACCACAAAGCGACGGTTCTGGGCCTAAGACCCCGATGTTTTAAAAAGAAAAAAAAGGGGGTCTTACAAGTGGTATCAGAGCCAGGTTAAGCCTACGGGAATTTCTACCGAAGAAAAGAAACTTGTAACATCTCATCACGACGCCATGTTTACTAAATTAGGTTTAAAGGGAAACCTAAATCTATGACCAAGTCGCCCAATTGGCAAACCAAGATCCCAATAAACAAAAGATTAGCCTCTACTCTTCCTCGATCAGCCTTACTAGTTTAAAGCAGGAAAACAAATTAAATATTTTGAGGGGTTGTGAGGTATACCTGACTAAACAGCTCTGGATACTTTTGACGCATTAGGTCTTGCGGTTCCCAGGTATGCTCTTCCTGGCCGTGGTTCCTCCACAAGACCTTGACTAAGGGTATCTTCTTGCGGCGCAAAATCCGTAGTCCTTTGTCGTCGATCCGTACCGGCTCTAAGCGGACTGACCGGTCTGAGGCTACCGGTCCATCTATGGTCGAAATGTGCTGCTCCGGGCGTAATAGAGCCCTCCTGAGCGAGGAAATATGGAACACATCATGCAAGGCTTCCAGCTCTGGTGGCAACTCCAGCCTGTAAGCTAGGGGTCTGATCCGCTCCAGGATCCTGTAAGGGCCCATATTGTAACACCCCCTATCCGTCGCATAGCATATAGCAGTAGGTCCGGCCGGGGCCCGACGCCATATACCACAGACAGACCGGGTGGTTACGTATGGAAACCATCCAACCAATCTCAACGTCCTACACAGAGCATTCTAGCGGAAGCAGTTTAAATAAGTTGTACACAAGAACACAACAACAAGCATGAATGTCCACTAATATGATAATAGGAATGTTATTACAAAATACCCAGAAATCGGCCTTAAGGCCTTACAGAACGTTCCACTTGTTTAATACATGATTTACAAACCTCGGCACGCAGGCCGGTCATACGTGAATAAAACAGAAAAACATTTCCACTTGCGCCTTCGAGGGCCAGCTTCGCAAAAAGGGCTTTAGCCCGCTACTGTCCGCTTGGTCCAGCTGCACCTGCAAGCAACACACCACCGCACGGTGGCAAACAAGGCAACGGTCAGCAATGCTGACCAAATTATAACGATCCCGCCCCCAACTCGGGGCGGCGATGCTCCTTCCCTGCATTTCATTAGCACAAGCGAGCAATGCATATAACCATAGCCATTTCAACACAGACGTTGGCTCGTACGGCCACACGTCCCGTGCACTCAGGGCACATTCTCGGTGAACCGGTCGATGTTACGTCAATTAAAGCCATTAACATTCCGGACTCACCACCGCCACTTAGACGGCCATTCCTATGAGCAATTCGTCTTCCTGGTATTGGTCACGCCAATTTAAGGCATTGACCACCGAAGACCCCCATCTATGCCAACGGCGAGTGCCATGTAACTTTAGGTCTCTCTAACCCGAACGACATAGAGCGGGTACGGTTCCATCTAACCCGTGCTCACATCGCAACGACAATTTAAGCCATATGCGCGGGTCAAACTTTCACCGAATCCCATTCTACCGCAAATCACATAACCCCGTTATGTTCAAGTTGGCTCTCAGGCCACCAAGTCGGCAAGATCTCGTATCCGCCCAGTTTTCCGGGTGCACCTTTGGGTTAGTCCCCAAGGCTCCCTGCTGCAATCTACCGCGTAGAAAACCCGAAAAACACCCAATAGCACGGAGTCTTCTCCGGCCTTAAGCAATGCAACATCACCGATCCGGACTAACATGTCCGGGTAGGCTTCAACCAAAATGCCTATGTCCGTTCTCGCATACGAACTCTAAACAACGGGGACTTTACATATCTACCCGAAGGAACGCCTCCAACTCTCCGCAAACTCGCGAGAGCGGGCTTCCTATGCTAAGAAAGAGAGCTATTAGTGCTCAAGATGAGGATCGTTACCCTTGCGTTCCTCTTTGGCGCCATCGGAAAGTAATCGGATGGAAATGACCGCACTAGCGTTGCCTCCGCGGATCCGGAGTCGGCTTGCGATTCGGAGCTCCGAAGCTCCTCCAATGGCGGATCTAGCTCCTCTTCCTCTTGCCTTAGCTCTTCTTTCTCCAAGGGTTTGGAGAGATGAAAAGGTAAGAAAAATGATGGATTTCAAGTCAACTCCCGGGTATATCCTCCCAGGAACAACCCCCAGCCATTGGATCTTCAATCAAGGAAACGAACGGCTTTGATTCGGGGCTGAAATGCCCAATCTGGACCGAACACGGCCTGGCACACGCCCGTGTCCAGGGCCGTGTGCCGCATTCGCCGTCAAAATCGAATCTCCTGGACACGCACACGGGTATCGAACACGCCCGTGTTCGAGCTGACACGCCCGTGTTCCAGCTGACACGGCCGTGTAGCCGGCCGTGTACCCCATGATTTTTCCCCCGTTTCCAACCCGAGCACTGCACGGGTTCTAGGACACGCCCGTGTCCTTGCCCGTGTCACTTTGACACGCCTGGGCCCCCAGGCCGTGTACACGGGACATTTCGTCGAGTGGAGATCGACGACTCGATGACACGGCCTTGGACACGCCCGTGTCCTAGGCCGTGTGCCTTGACTCGACGATCGTCGAGTGAATCTCGACGATTTCACCTTGACGATCGTCGACACGGGTCGACACGCCCTGCGACACGCCCGTGTCGTAGGCCGTGTGCCCATTCTCGACGAATCGTCGAGAATAACTCGACGACTTCGCGACTAAGTGTCGACACACGCTTGACACGCCCTGGGACACGCCCGTGTCCCAGGCCGTGTGCCTACTGCCAGAACCCAAACTGGCCCAAAAAGTCCCCCTTTGCTCCTTTGAGTTTCGGGGCGTTACAACTCTCCCCCTCTTAAAAGAATTTCGCCCACGAAATTACATAAAGGAAAGATATACAAAAACAACATTTGTACCTGAGCGGAACAACTCCGGATACTCGTCAAGCATAGTCTGCTCTCGCTCCCAAGAGAGCTCCTCACGACCGCAATTGTCCCACCGGACTTTGACCATCCTGATCTCTTTATTGCGTAGCCGCTTGACCTCCGAGTCCTCAATCCGCACGGGCTTGACCTTTGTCGTTAGCCCACTATCCACCGGCACTTGATCGACCGCGATCACTTGCGTAGGCTCTTGCACCGCCTTCCGAAGCACCGAAATGTGGAACACATCGTGTAAACCACTTAGCTCCACCGAAAGCTTCAACCTATAGGCCGCTTCTCCAACTCGCTCCAGAACCTCAAACGGTCCAAGGTACCTCGGGCTTAGCTTTTTCAACCGTCGCACCTGCGAGACACCCTTGAACGGCTTGATCTTTAGGTACACATAATCACCCACAGCGAACTCCACGTTCCTGTGCTTGGCATTATAGTACTTTGCTTGCCGGTCCTGAGCGATGAGTAACCTCTCCCGAATGGTTCTCACCAAAGAAGTAGCATCATCCACTTCCGATCGCTTATACAATTTCGACTCGCCCGTTTCTAACCAAGACAACAGCGTGCGACATCTTCTACCATATAGGGCCTCGAAAGGCGCCATCTGAATACTTGCTTGGTAGCTGTTGTTGTATGCGAACTCCACCAAATAAAGGTGGTCCTCCCATTGCTTTCCAAAGTCCAAGACACACATGCGAAGCATGTCTTCCATGGTTCTATTGACCCTCTCGGTCTGCCCATCCGTTTGCGGGTGAAAGGCTGTGCTAAACTTCAGCTTTGTTCCCAACATTTGCTGCACCAGCCTCCAATCATTGGACGTGAACCGCCCATCACGGTCACTCACGATGCTGCGAGGCACACCATGAAGCCGTACTATATTATCTACATAAAGCTTTGCCAGCTTCTCCACCGGATCGTCCTTCCTATGCGGAATAAAATGCGACACCTTCGTTAATCGATCCACGACCACCCAGATGGCGTCGTTCCCCTTTTGCGACCTTGGCAAACCGTGCACAAAGTCCATAGAGATGTCGTCAAATTTCCACTCCGGAATAGGCAAGGACTTAAGAAATCCTCCCGGCTTTTGGCATTCCGCCTTTACTAAGGCGCAGGTTTGGCACTTCGCTACATATAGCGCCACATCCTTTTTCAAACCCGGCCACCAAAATAGCTTCTTTACATCACGGTACATCTTCGTGCTCCCCGGGTGAATCGAGTACTTGGTATGGTGCGCCTCGTACAACAACTCCACCCGTAAATTGCCCACATTTGGGACGCACAAACGACCGTCTTTCCACAGCAATCCGTCCTCCACAACGAATTGGGAATTTGACCCATCCAGAGCCTCTATCATGAACTGCTTCATTTGAGCATCCATATCCAAAGCCTGCCGAATCCGATCAGCCAGGTCATATTGGACTTCAGTCCAATTCAGCACTGCTTCAGCACTAGATTGTCTATCCACACAAACAATCTCCAACGCCTCCAGCTCCTGCACCAACCGCTCATCATGCACTGATAGCCAATTCGCTTGAGCTAGGGCTCGGCGACTCAACGCGTCCGCAACCGCATTCCCTTTGCCAGGCACGTAGTGGATCTTGAATGTATAGTCCCCCAGGAACTCCATCCACCTACGCTGCCGCATATTCAGATCTTTCTGATCAATCAAATACTTTAGGCTCTTGTGATCGGTGTAGATGTCAATCTTCACACCGTACAAATAATGTCTCCACAGCTTCAAGGCAAAAATCACGGCCGCTAACTCCAAGTCATGGACCGGATAATTCCTCTCGTGCACTTTTAGCTGTCTCGAGCCATAAGCTATCACGCTTCCGTGCTGCAGTAGCACCCAACCCAAACCGCTGCCCGAAGCATCGCTATATATCTCATAGCCTTCGGTTCCAACCGGCGAACTCAGCACAGGCGCCGTGGTCAACCGACACTTCAACTCCTCAAAAGCTCGCGCGCACTCCGGCGTCCAAACGAACTTATGCTCCTTCCTCGTCAAAGTAGTGAGAGGTAGCGCTATCCGCGAGAAGTTCTCTACGAAGCGCCTATAATAGCCGGCAAGCCCCAAAAAGCTCCGGACTTCTGCTACCGTAGCAAGCTCAGGCCACTCCCGTATCGCAACAATCTTCGCCGGATCCACAGCAATACCCTCTCCACTCACTATATGCCCGAGAAATGCCACTGAGGAGAGCCAAAACTCGCACTTCGAGAACTTGGCATACAATTGGTTTCTCCTTAGCGTCTCCAACACCAAATGAAGATGCTTGAAGTGATCTTCCTCACTTTGCGAGTACACCAAAATATCGTCGATGAAGACGATCACGAAATGGTCCAAGTACTCCCTGAACGTCCTGTTCATCAAATCCATGAATACTGACGGCGCATTAGTCAGCCCAAACGGCATGACCGTAAACTCATAATGCCCGTATCTCGTACTAAACGCTGTCTTCGGGATATCACTCTCCCTTATCCGCAGCTGATAGTACTCAGACTTGAGATCTAACTTCGAGTACACCGTCGACCCGACTAACTGATCAAAGAGAACATCAATCCTAGGGATCGGGTACTTATTCTTCTCAGTCAGCTTGTTTAGCTCTCGATAATCAATACATAATCTCAAGCTTCCGTCCTTCTTCTTAGCAAAGAGGACCGGTGCGCTCCAAGGCGAAGAACTCGGGCGCACATACCCTTGCTCCAACAACTCTTGCAGTTGAACTTTCAGCTCCGCCATTTCCTTAGGCGCTAGCCGATACGGAGATCGTGACACAGGCTTTGCACCTGGCACTAGCTCGATCGTAAAATCTATCTCCCGTTGAGGCGGGGCTCCAGGAAGATCTGCGGGGAACACATCAGGGTATTCTGATACCACTGAAATACAATTCAAAGCAGGCTTCGGCTTTGCAACCTCCACTAGTGTAAAGAACAGTTCTGCTCCAGCACGAACCGCCTTCACCACCTGAAGAGCAAACATCAACGTCTTGCTCGAACCCTTTAAGCCCGTAAACGTCGTCTCACGACTCGCTCCCAGCTTAACTTCCTTGCTACCGCAATCTATATGGGCCTGCTGCTCCGAGAGCCAGTCCATGCCAAATATGACGTCGAACTCCATTAACGGCAGTAAAGACGCCCGCAGGTCGAACTCCTGCTCTCCAATACGAATCTTAACATCGCAGATCCTAACCGCTCGCATCGAACACCCATTGGGCAACAACACATCCAACTTATCCTTCGCCATCGAAGAAGGGACTCCGATGCGTGATATAAATCCTTCGGACAAGAAGGAGTGTGAAGCTCCCGTATCGAAGAGTGCTCGTGCCGGATTTTCACAAATCAAAACAAATCCTAAACAAGCAGTGGTAAGGTAACATATACATAACAAGTATTTAAAGAAATTAACTTGCTATAAATTAAACCGTACCTGTCACCACATCGGCTTGTTTAATGGCCTCCTGTTGGCCAAGATTGTAGACCCTTGGTTGGGCCGGAGCATAGTGGGATGCGGTCGACTCCACCGCCTTTCCCTTCTCTTCGTAGGTAGCTCCTGGCCTCCTCTCGGACTTAGGACGTCCGCTCCAACAATCACGGGCGAAATGCCCCGTCTTGCCACAAGTAAAACACGCACCCGGGGTCCGACCCGTAGTCGCCCCAGAAGCGCCAGAAGGAGCTGGACCCGAAGTCCTATGCTTCTTGAAAGCCCTCCGATAGCCGGACTTTGAAGTAGTCGGCACTCTGAACTCAGATTTCTTATCAGCCAAGCCTTTCTTCGCTTGTACATTCTTCATGTCCTTCTCCAAGGACCGGGCAGTATTGACCAAGGTTAAGAAACCCTGCGTCATTGGCCCCGACAGTAATAATCTCAGCTCATCCCTCAGGCCTTCATAAAAACGATTAGTCTTGCGCTCCTCATCCATGATGGTAGAGCTCGCATAACGACTCAACCGCGTAAACTCGTGGAGATATTCATCCACGCTCCTCTCACCCTGCACCAACTTCAGGAACTCATTCTCCATTGAGATCCTCTGAGTAGAAGGGAGGTATCTTGCTAAGAACAATCCCGAGAACTCTTCCATCGGAACGTCTATCAGTTGTCTACCTCTCAGATGATGCAGCTCCAATCCTTCCCACCACATCCTCGCTTCCCCATCCAGCAGGAATGTAGCGATGGTGATCATCTGCCACTCCTCCGTCTCCGTCGCTGTCATGACTCTCTTCACCCTAGAGAGCCAGTCTTCAGCCTGAGATGGGGTTCCCAACCCCGAGAATAACGGAGGGTTAAAGCTCATTACATGCTTCAACTGCCTCTCAGTTGCCCTCCTTGGCACTATTGGTTCCGCAACCACTTGCTCCACCCTCCTCGGCTCAGCCTCTTGCAGAGGTACTTGCTCCATCACAGGAGCTGGCTGCTGCGCTTGCCTCCCAGGCTGCGCATTGATCACGGCCAACACCGCTTCAGCCACCAATCTTATATTTTCAGCCGACAGAGGTGTTGCGGGAGCAACATCCGGTGCACTACTTGCCTCAGAAACTCGGCGTTCTGACGGCCCAACACCACTTCTGGTCACCTATAGTGGTACAAAGCACCGTTAAGTGACCAAACAAATTGCAAACAGCAATTATAGGAACACACAGGTTCCTCAAACACGAGTATTTTCATTCCTAAGTGGACATTCATGGGTTCTTTTACCGTTATAACGATGACGCACACAATGTGCTCACCTCCCCTTAAAAAGAATTCGCCCACGAATTCACCTTAAGCCCGACCAAAACCAGTAGTCTGATACCAAATTGTAACACCCCCTATCCGTCGCATAGCATATAGCAGTAGGTCCGGCCGGGGCCCGACGCCATATACCACAGACAGACCGGGTGGTTACGTATGGAAACCATCCAACCAATCTCAACGTCCTACACAGAGCATTCTAGCGGAAGCAGTTTAAATAAGTTGTACACAAGAACCCAGCAACAAGCATGAATGTCCACTAATATGATAATAGGAATGTTATTACAAAATACCCAGAAATCGGCCTTAAGGCCTTACAGAACGTTCCACTTGTTTAATACATGATTTACAAACCTCGGCACGCAGGCCGGTCATACGTGAATAAAACAGAAAAACATTTCCACTTGCGCCTTCGAGGGCCAGCTTCGCAAAAAGGGCTTTAGCCCGCTACTGACCGCTTGGTCCAGCTGCACCTGCAAGCAACACACCACCGCACGGTGGCAAACAAGGCAACGGTCAGCAATGCTGACCAAATTATAACGATCCCGCCCCCAACTCGGGGCGGCGATGCTCCTTCCCTGCATTTCATTAGCACAAGCGAGCAATGCATATAACCATAGCCATTTCAACACAGACGTTGGCTCGTACGGCCACACGTCCCGTGCACTCAGGGCACATTCTCGGTGAACCGGTCGATGTTACGTCAATTAAAGCCATTAACATTCCGGACTCACCACCGCCACTTAGACGGCCATTCCTATGAGCAATTCGTCTTCCTGGTATTGGTCACGTCAATTTAAGCCATTGACCACCGAAGACCCCCATCTATGCCAACGGCGAGTGCCATGTAACTTTAGGTCTCTCTAACCCGAACGACATAGAGCGGGTACGGTTCCATCTAACCCGTGCTCACATCGCAACGACAATTTAAGCCATATGCGCGGGTCAAACTTTCACCGAATCCCATTCTACCGCAAATCACATAACCCCGTTATGTTCAAGTTGGCTCTCAGGCCACCAAGTCGGCAAGATCTCGTATCCGCCCAGTTTTCCGGGTGCACCTTTGGGTTAGTCCCCAAGGCTCCCTGCTGCAATCTACCGCGTAGAAAACCCGAAAAACACCCAATAGCACGGAGTCTTCTCCGGCCTTAAGCAATGCAACATCACCGATCCGGACTAACATGTCCGGGTAGGCTTCAACCAAAATGCCTATGTCCGTTCTCGCATACGAACTCTAAACAACGGGGACTTTACATATCTACCCGAAGGAACGCCTCCAACTCTCCGCAAACTCGCGAGAGCGGGCTTCCTATGCTAAGAAAGAGAGCTATTAGTGCTCAAGATGAGGATCGTTACCCTTGCGTTCCTCTTTGGCGCCATCGGAAAGTAATCGGATGGAAATGACCGCACTAGCGTTGCCTCCGCGGATCCGGAGTCGGCTTGCGATTCGGAGCTCCGAAGCTCCTCCAATGGCGGATCTAGCTCCTCTTCCTCTTGCCTTAGCTCTTCTTTCTCCAAGGGTTTGGAGAGATGAAAAGGTAAGAAAAATGATGGATTTCAAGTCAACTCCCGGGTATATCCTCCCAGGAACAACCCCCAGCCATTGGATCTTCAATCAAGGAAACGAACGGCTTTGATTCGGGGCTGAAATGCCCAATCTGGACCGAACACGGCCTCGCACACGCCCGTGTCCAGGGCCGTGTGCCGCATTCGCCGTCAAAATCGAATCTCCTGGACACGCACACGGGTATCGAACACGCCCGTGTTCGAGCTGACACGCCCGTGTTCCAGCTGACACGGCCGTGTAGCCGGTCGTGTACCCCATGATTTTTCCCCCGTTTCCAACCCGAGCACTGCACGGGTTCTAGGACACGCCCGTGTCCTTGCCCGTGTCACTTTGACACGCCTGGGCCCCCAGGCCGTGTACACGGGACATTTCGTCGAGTGGAGATCGACGACTCGATGACACGGCCTTGGACACGCCCGTGTCCTAGGCCGTGTGCCTTGACTCGACGATCGTCGAGTGAATCTCGACGATTTCACCTTGACGATCGTCGACACGGGTCGACACGCCCTGCGACACGCCCGTGTCGTAGGCCGTGTGCCCATTCTCGACGAATCGTCGAGAATAACTCGACGACTTCGCGGCTAAGTGTCGACACACGCTTGACACGCCCTGGGACACGCCCGTGTCCCAGGCCGTGTGCCTACTGCCAGAACCCAAACTGGCCCAAAACGTCCCCCTTTGCTCCTTTGAGTTTCGGGGCGTTACACATATACCTAGGGCTGAGCTTCTTCTTCCGACCACGCACTCGTGAAACTCCATGCATAGGCCGGATCTTCAGAAACACTTGGTCCCCCACCTGAAACTCTACCTGACGATGCCGGGCGTCATAGTACTTAGCCTGTCTGCTCTGCGCCTCTAGCATCCTGTCTCTGATCAGCCTTACCAGAGCCTCGGTGTCTTCAACAAAATCTGATCCCAACAACTTCGGATCCTCGTCCTGAATCCAAGAAAGCGGGGTCCTGCATTTCCTTCCATACAAGGCTTCGTAAGGCGCCATCCTGATGCTGGACTGGTAGCTGTTGTTATAGGAGAATTCGACCAGGGGTAAGAGCTTCTCCGATGGTTCCCCGCGGTCCAAAATGCACAGCCTCAAAAGATCTTCCAGCGTCCGATTGGTGCGCTCCGTCTGCCCATCCGTCTGGGGATGGAATGCGGTGCTGAAGGTCAAACACGTGTCTAAGTAAGCCTGCACGGATCTCCACTCCCTGGAAGTGAACCGGCCATCCCGATCCGACACGATCGTCTTGGGCACCCCGTGATATCGAACGAACTGCTCCACAAATCTCCGCACTAATACTCCCACAGAGTCGTTCTTCCTGATCGGAATTAATTTGGCCACCTTCGTCAACCGATCGATGATGACCCAAATCGAGTCGTTTTCCGTCCGTGATCGGGGAAGTCCATGGATAAAGTCCATTGCGATGTCTTCAAACTTCCACTCCGGTACCGGGAGTGGTTGCAACAATCCTGCGTGGTTTTTGCACTCCGCCTTCACTAGCTGGCACGCTTCGCAGTGGGTCACAAACTGATTGATATCCTTCTTCATGCCTGGCCAGTACATAGTCTTCTTTAAGTCCGCAGTCATCTTCGTGATCCCCGGGTGCACCGAGTATCTGCTGTGGTGGGCCTCTGCCATGATATCTTCCCGGACCTGGCCTCCTTCCGGTATATAAGTCCGACCTCTAAAGCATACCACGCCGTCCCTCATCGTGTAATCCCCTACTATACCGTTCTCCAAGGCCCAGAATATCGGCTCCAATTTGGCATCTCGCCTCTGCCCATCCCTGACTCGGTCCCGGATATCGTCTGTAGCATTCACCGCAGCTAAATACTCCATGTAAAGCTCGGGGTCCTCAGATGACACCAGTGTGATGTGCATATCTTCCAACCTCCTCACCAGCTCCATAGACATAACCTGGGGCCCAGCTTCGGAAGTGGCAGCTCTCCGACTCAACGCGTCGGCCACCACATTTGCCTTCCCTGGATGGTAGTGCATCTCATACTGGTAATCCGCTAAGAACTCCACCCAGCGCCTCTGCCTGATGTTCAGTTCCTTCTGCGTGTTCACGTATTTTAGGTTCTTGTGGTCGGAGTAGATGTCGCAGTGGACTCCATAAAGATAGTGGCACCAGACCTTCAAAGCAAAAACGACCGCCCCCATCTCAAGGTCATGCACCGGGTAGTTCTGTTCGTGCTTCTTCAACTGGCGAGACGCATATGCAATCACATGACCCTTCTGCATCAGTACAGCTCCCATACCTTGGTAAGAAGCATCGGTGTAGACCTGAAATCCTTCTCTCCCCGAGGGGAGAGTAAGTATGGGAGCCGAGGTGAGTCGATCCTTCAGCTCCTGGAAAGCCGCATGGCACTGCGGGGTCCACACAAAAGGTACCTCCTTCTTCGTCAAAGATGTGAGTGGGAGGGCGATTCGAGAGAATCCCTCCACGAACTTCCGGTAATAACCGACAAGTCCTAGGAAACTTCTCACGTCGGTGGCTGCCTTGAACGGTGGCCAATCCCGAACTGCCTGAATCTTTGACGGATCCACTGCCAACCCGGCTCCACTGATAATATGGCCTAAGAAGCCCACCTCCTTCAACCAGAACTGACATTTGCTGAACTTTGCATATAAATGATTCTCCCGCAGTCTCTGTAGGGTCAGTGCCAGATGGCGAGTGTGCTCCTCCTCCGTCCTCGAATAGATGAGGATGTCATCGATAAACACAATGACAAACACATCTAGATACTCCTTGAAAACCTGGTTCATGAGGGTCATGAACGCCGATGGTGCATTCGTGAGCCCGAAGGGCATCACCGTAAACTCAAACAATCCATATCTGCTACTAAAAGCAGTCTTATGAATATCTTCCTCTCGAATCCGAAGCTGCTTGTAGCCCGACCTCAAATCTAATTTTGAGAAGAAATGCGCTCCTTCCAGTTGGTCGAACAACTCGTCAATCCGTGTCAGTGGGTATGTATTCCGGATCGTCAATCTTTTCAGTGCTCGGTAATCAATACACAAGCGGAGACTTCCGTCCTTCTTCTTGACAAATAGCACTGGGGTTCCCCACGGCGAAGAGATTGGCCGGACAAACCCTGCCTCTACTAGTTCCTGCAACTGACTTCGGAACTCTGCCAACTCCTTCGGGGCCATCTGGTAAGGGGCCCTAGATGCCGGCTTGGCCCCCGGCACTAGTTGTATCTGGAAGTCCTGCTCCCTGTGCGGGGGCAATCCGGGTCATTTTTCTGGAAAGACGTACGCAAAATCTCGCACCACCAGGATAGTCGATATAGAGTTCGTGGCCTCCGCCATTTCAAACATCACCTCGTAGACCTCCTCCCCCTGTAAATAGGCCTTAACGGCCTGTACTGAAGATAAGGGTATACGTGAGGCAGGTCTTATACCTTCGATGATGATGATAGAGTCCCCGTGCCTCACGGCGATCCTCTTCGCTTGACAATCAATCTGGGCATGGTTCCATTGTAACCAAGTCATGCCCAGGATCAGCTCGAAGATTGACATACTTAGGACCGTTGCCGATACTTCGAACGGCTTTCCTCCAATCTCCGCCTTCATGCTGCAGTGGGCATGGGTGAGTATCTCTGATCCGTCGGGTAGACGCACCCTACTCATCCGGCCTGTGAACCGTTCCACCCCTTCCAGAAAGGCCTCCGACACAAACGAGTGCGAGACACCCGTGTCGAACAGAGTATAAGCGGGCTTGCCGCTGATGAAGACTATACCTGGGACGGTTAATTGTCTTAGTACTTTCTAACGAGTTTTCTTTCCTATTCATTCTACTAGTGCAGTTCTATTTATTGGGCAACTGAGAAAGGGAATTCAATTTAAACAATTTCAACATCTTGGCTTACCTGTGATGACCTGCTCTGGGTTCCGAGGCTGTGCCAGGTCCAAAGCATATACCTGCTCCCTTTCCTGTCTTCGATCTCCTCCCTGGTAACCACGTCCTCGGCCACGTCCTCGGCCTCCGAAATGCTGAGCAGGTGGGCCACCCTGTGGTGCTGGAGGTGGTGCCCCCCTCATGGGGCAGTTTCTCCGGAGGTGTCCCACCTGATGACAATGGAAGCACTCCGGTGGGGGATATGCCATACCCCCGGGTCTCGGCATCTCCTGTATCCGAAGAGGTTGAGGGGCCAAAACCACCTGCTCTCTCGGCTCCTGCCTCACCTCCTGACGAGGCTGCTCCTCTGTCCTTCTCCCATCTGGTATAATGCCTCGCCGCTGATCATTTCGGGCCCTCCGGCCCTGATCCTCCGCTTGCTGCTTCCGGCCGCGAGTGGTGTGCCAATCGGCCTCGGTCCTCTTTGCCATCTCCAAAATCCGGGAGATAGGCCCGTCATATACAAACAGCAAGGCCTCCCTCAACTCGTCTTTTAGGCCCTTATAGAATCTCTTGACGTATCCTGCTTCGTCCAGCTGGTAAGAACCCGCATATCGGGCCAAATGGTCGAACTCCCGGTGGTACTCCACCACCGTCCTGGTGCCCTGCCTCAGCTGTAAGAACCGCTCCTCCAACTTGTCCCTGGCCGACAGCGGAACGAAGTGCTCCAGTAGCGTGGCCCTGAATTCCTCCCAAGTAATTTCTGCAATCTCCCTATCGGCAAACGTCGTGTCCAACAGCGTCTTCCACCACCTCTTGGCGTGGGACTCCAAGCAAGATACCACCAAAGCCACCCTCTCCTCCCAAGGGCACCGTATCCCGGTCAACATCACGTACATAACATCTAGCCACTCCTCTGTCCGCACTGCCGACTCTGTCCCCAAGTATGACGGGGGGGAGAGTCCTCAGAAGGTGCTCATCCAGTTGGCCCCTGGGTTTGGCTGCTGGGCCGGAGCCTGCTGAGCCCGGAAGGCCTCAAGGATAGTTGTAAGGGTTTGCCCCATGTCTGACTGAAGGAAAGGTGTGGGGACCATAGGAGGTGGTGCAATGTCTGGAGTCTGCTGAGCTCCACCTTGTGGGGTGGGCTGAGCTGGGGGCTACAAAACGAACTACATTAGTAGGTAATCGACTCAATACCTAATAAAAGTGGACAATTTACATGTGATCCCCCATATGGGCACACCACTGCTTCCGCTTCTTAGTTTGTCCCCAAACTAAACTCGCGCGGGGGTGACCCAGGGTTGTGGACTGCTACTTTTCGATCGAGGTCTGCTCTGATACCACTTGTAAGACCCCCTTTTTTTTCTTTTTAAAACATCGGGGTCTTAGGCCCAGAACCGTCGTTTTGTAGTGATGACCTTCCCGGGTGCGAAGGTCTCACCGCAAAGCGACGGTTCTGGGCCTAAGACCCCGATGTTTTAAAAAGATAAAAAAGGGGGTCTTACACTATCGTTGCGCATTACTCCTACCGACGTGCGGTAGTCACTCAACACTACATTGAAAGCGTTGAGTGATAGCGCCACACGCTAGTCCACTACCACCCCGTGGTAGTCCTCTCAACGCTTTGAAGCATGAGTGCGTTGAGTGGTACCGCCACGCGTTAGCCTACTAATGCCCTGTGGTAGTCCTCTCAACGATTTGTCGAAAGCGTTGAGTGGTACCGCCACGTGCTACCTCTACTACCGCCACACGGTAGATTCCCAAGAGGTCCGTCTATTTAATTCAAAGGCTAACGCCAATGATAATACTATCACCGGGCATTAACTTCCAATTTGTCCTTTGGACTTTTGGGGCATTACAGAGGAGTTGGAGCGCCAACACGACCAGCAGGACGAGGTGGCAAGTCCTGAGGAGCAGATACCGCACATTACTACTACTACTAAGCCTCGTGTGATGATGATGAGTGTTTGTTAGCTTCCACTTAGAGATGTTGTGAGAGAGGGATTGTACTTTCATTTGATATGTATCGGGCATAAGCCCTTACTCTCTTTTTTGGTACTCATTGTGGACTGTGTTTTCATTTATATGATGATGATATTTTGTGACATGTGGATTTGTGGACGTTCTTTAATTTCTTTTCTCAAATTGGCCTAACGGTTGAATGATCGTACTAGCCGGCAGGATCGACGTCATGCGGTGGCGACTAACCAATGAGTTAGTCTCACCATAAGGCAGCAGTTCTAGGCATAAGACCCGGGTAACTCCCTAGTAAGGGGAGGAGTCTTACAAACCGGTATGAAAGTTTATAGTTGCCTACCTAAATCACCTAGAGGGGGGTGAATAGGTGAGATGTGCGTCTTTTTGCGTAATAAAAATTTCAAACCAAAGCACAGAACTAACTACCAATCAATCACAGACAAGGCAAGATTTATAGTGGTTCCCCAACCTTGGGTACATCCACTTTCCATCACCGATCAAGCAATACACTAGAATCGGCTACTCCACTATCTTGGATTGAAAATCAATCCTACACTCGGAACAACGTTCCTACAATCTCAATCCACAAAACGGATCTACACTCGGAAAATAAAGCTTCCTACAATCTCGGAGACAAAAGCTCCTACACTCGGAGAAATTTCTCCTACAAGAATGAAATAAATTGTATAGAAATAGAAACAGTAAATCTTCTTTTTCAGATCTGCAACTGTCGGCCAGAAATTTCTTCTTCTAGGCTTTGCGGCTTTATCAGAATGATGAAGAGAAATCTCTGCAAGATTGGATCTGAAACTTCTTGGCTTCACACGATCGATCGAATCAGAAGATGTGGATTTGAGCAAATCTCGATCTGGAAAGCCATCTTGATCTGAATCCTCTAAAGGTGAAACCCTAGCCGGTCGGGAATCAGCGACGGCGGCGGCGGAGGTTTTCGTTTCTTGGAGAGAGAAAGAGGAATTCAGAAAACTTGAGAATACGGCTGCAAAACTTCTGAAAATTATCTTTGATAAAAATTAATTAATTAGGGTTTGTCGGTTTGACAAGACTATTTATAGGAGAGGAGAAGATTAGTCATAATTAAGTCATTATGAGCTACACGTGGACCAATCACGTCAAGGTTCATAAAGAATTCTGTTGCACTGGACTTAACAAAATTTTCGGAAAAATTGAAGTAAAATACTCGAGAGAGAAAAGACTACTCGACTACATTGCAGCACTACTCAAGTGGGTAGAAGATGATTACTCGAGTATATAAGAAAATAACTTGAGAGAGAATAATTTAGTTACTCGAGTACAAGAAGTCAACTACTCGAGTAAACTTGACGAAACAGAATTCAGCTACTCGAGTATCAAAAATGACATACTCGAGTACTCAGGTAGTTACACGAGAGGTGGAGTGAATTACTCGAGTACAAGGAATACTACTCAAGTAGATGAGAATGAACTACTCGAGTGGTTGAGAAACTACTCGAGTCAGGGACTTGGAAATTTTTCTGAACTGGAATACTGAACTACTCGAGTATAGAAGTTGAACTACTAGAGAAGATAGGAACTACTCGAGTATATGGAAATGACTACTCGAGTAATTCACTCAGAAAAATTTTCTGGAATATAATCCTGGGTTACTCGAGTATTAATTCTAGACTACTCGAGTAGTAGATGAACTACTCGAGTACATGACTTAAACTACTCGAGTAAGTGAGAACTACACGAGAGTCAGAATTCAAATACTCGAGACAGAAAAACTACTCGAGTACTATACAGTACTACTCGAGTATTTAACTTAGAAAACTTTGAGGAGAAAAAATCTGTAAACCCGAGAGGAGAAAGGAAACTGCTTGAGTAGTTGTCTCTACTACTCGAGAGCCATAGTTAGACTACTCGGGATATACCATACCTACTCGAGTAAGAGTATCATTACTCGAGTATGAACTCAGCATTTTACTCGAGTGAGTATAGAACTACTCGAGTATAATACTTAGGAAATTTTCTTGACAGAATATTTTCTTCTTCTAAGGTGAGACCAGCATCAAGTCTTTTCACTTAGTCCTAGAGCTTGAATATGAAGTGTATCCCAATAGAGAGGCTACACATGAGTCAACACCTTGCATCACACAATGAGGGATTACACTGTATGGTCCTGTGTTTGGTGACCTATTGTAGACTGACATTGGTCTACACTTCCCATAAGAATACTGCAAACACATAACTCAAACAAAGCATCAAATACAACTTAATTCATCTTAGTTCAAGGATGACTTCATCAAATCTGGGTTAGTGTGGATACAATACCCAAAAATCTCCACATATTTGTAGAAGTCAGAACCTTTTACACTAAGGTGAATTATGGACATAAAAATAATGCTAAGTAGATAAATCAGTGTAAGCAAGTAAAGGACTATGAAAAAGATAATAAGATCAAAAACTTAGAATTATATAAGTGTGAATATCCAAAAATGTCATTATCAATAAAAATCATTTCCACAACTCATAAGTTCTTTGTATCTAGATCTGATGATGCTACATGTCTTGCTTCTCCTGTTGTCTCCTTTGGTAGCTGTCAGGCTTTGGGTAATACTCGGGAGGTCTTAAAGGAGTAACAAGATTGTTTCTTCCAAATTCTCTATCGTATAATCTTCTCTTGGTCATTGATTTCTCATATAAATCACATTCCTGGGAAATGTAATGTATATTCCTGCTCTCATGGTCGTCCATAACAAGTTTGAGTGTATCAAGGATGAGGGACTTAGAAGTGGGAGACCATATCTCAGCAAATTCAAGAGCTTTTCTCTTATTAGTATCAGAAACTGTAATGGACTTGCTGGCAGAGGGACCTTCACCATACTCTCTTGAAGTTGTTGACCTGAGGGAATCTCTACTGGAGTTAGAGGAGGTGTAGGAATCCTTGTTGGAACAGAGAGAGCAGGCTCCCCCTCAAAAGGTGCACTAGAGGAGCTGGGGAACTGAGATGGAGAGGGAGATGGGGTCCTGTCCTCTGAGTCTAGAACTTCAGTAACCTTAGCAGCTTGAGAAGGATTCTGCAACTTGAGCTCCCATCTTTGAATGGAGGAGATGGAGACCTTCTTCATGTGGTGAAGGATACTGCCTTTAGAGAAGTTGAAAGTTTCAGGGTTTATCTCATGAAGGAGTAGAGAAATTATTCTTGCATAATTGGGGGATTTAATGATTTCTTTGATTTTATCTAAAATCATCATACCAAATTGAAATTTCTTTCTGCATACTTTGGCTTGCATAATGTCAACGAAGTAAAGAGGAATGTCTCTGATGGAATTTGTTCTGCACAGAAGAACTTTTCTAATTATATCAACTAACAACTTCCCTTCAGCATTCATCTGAGAATGGTTGATGTGTTGTTGCTCATGATAAATGCCACAGAAAAGACATGTTCTGTCAGACTCAGCTGGCCGGAGATTATCTTCTTCATCGACGATCGGCATTCGAAGGAGTTTAGATACTGAAGTTTTGGTGAGTTTGATTTTGATACCTTTGACTTTGGATTTGACAACGGTGCCATTGCGCTTGACTTTGACATTTCTGAAAAACTCTGCAACTTCGGGAAATAGGATTCGACAAGGTTCTCGAAGGATGAAAGTTAATCCGGCGGTGTCGAGCAAAATCATGAGATTGTGGAAGTCATCAGATAGTTCTGCAATCCCGGCGGTGACCAATTCCGAACCAATGCCGATTTTAGAGGGGGAGGCCATGATTCAGAAGTCTTTGGTGAATTAGAAACCCTAGAAAGTTTCGACGGGGTGACGGAAAGCGCGCGGCTCTGCAACTGATTGAGGAAGGCGAAGAGGCAGTCGGGTACTCAAGAGAGCGAAAATGATTTCGTGTAGGACATTTCCAAATTTTCTTATTTATATGACCCTAGTTTTGTGGTCTAATTAACCAAAAATGAATGAATTAAACTATAGAAGAGGTGGCATAAGCCTCGGTTTGCGCATAAGAGAATTTGAATAAAGACTCGGCATATACGCGAGTTGATGTGCCTGGAATTACTCGAGTAGGTATAAAGAAGTACTCTAGTAGATGTAGAGAAGTACTCGAGTAGGTGAGTGAGGTACTTGAGTATGTGAAGTTGACTACTCGAGTATGTCAGTCTGCTACTCAAGTAGGTCAAGTAGACTACACAAGTATGTCATTCTACTACTCGAGTAGGTCATATTCTTACTCGAGTAGGTTGTAACTTACTCGAGTCAAATAGTTAAAATTTTGTAAAATTCCAATATTTGACGAACCTTTGAACCTTGAACCTTCTTGAAGATCAACTTCTCTAGTCTTCTTTGTTGAGCATCCCAAGTTCTGTTTTGAAGAACGAGAACTTGGTCTCGTCCAGCGGCTTCGTAAAGATGTCTGCAATTTGCCAATCTGTAGAGACATATTGAAGGTCTATGTCCCCATGCTCCACATGCTCCCAGATGAAGTGATACCTTAGCTCTATATGCTTTGTCCGGCTGTGCGAGACTGGGTTGTTGGCTATTGCTATTGCGCTGGAGGAGTCGCAAAACAATGGAATCTTTTCAAACTTCATGTTATATTCCTCAAACTAATTCTTTATCCAAAGTAACTGTGTACAGCAATTGCCTGCAGAGATGTACTCTGACTCAGCCGTTGAAATTGCCACACAGTTTTGCTTCTTGCTACTCCAGGAGATAAGTATTCTTCCAAATAATTGACACGTCCCAAAAGTGCTTTTCCTGTCGTCTTTGCTCCCTAAAAAATCTGCAGCTGAAAAACCTATTAGTTTGCTGTCATTACTTCTTGGGTACCATAAGCCAAGATTTGGTGTACCTTTAAGGTATCTCAAAATCCACTTTGCAGCAGCGTAGTGAGATTCCTTAGAGTTCACCTGAAATGTAGCACAGACACATGTTGAGAACATCATGTCAGGTCTACTTGTCGTAAGGTAGATCAATGATCCAATTATGCTTCTCTACTTGGTTTCAACAAAAGGTTTCCCTTTTTCATCCTTGTCCAGAGACATAGTTGAACCCATTGGAGTCCTCATCGAGGTTGCGTTCTCCATTCCAAATTTCTTAATCAGCTCTTTGGTGAACTTCGTCTGTGAGATGAAAATTCCATCTTTAGACTGTTTCACTTGAAGCCCTAAGAAATACTTCAACTCGCCCATACTGTTCATTTCAAACTTCCCTTGCATAAGTTTAGAAAACTTCTTGCAGAGGTTGTCATCAGTAGAGCCAAAAATAATGTCGTCGACATAGATTTGCACTAGCAAAATCTTGCCTTTAATTTCCCTAAGAAATAATGTCTTGTCTATCTTTCCACTTGTGAACTTGTTCTCAAGTAGAAAGCTATACAGTCTCTCATACCAAGCTCGAGGAGCTTGTTTCAGACCATATAACGCTTTATTCAGTAAATAAACGTAATTAGGAAAGTTAGAGTCAACGAAACCTAGAGCTTGTTTCACATATACCTCTTCCTTTATGTCACCATTAAGGAAGGCAGACTTCACGTCCATCTGGTAGACAGTGAAGCCTTTGAGTGCAACATATGCTATGAATAACCTTATTACCTCCAGCCTTTCCACTGGAGCGTACGTCCAGTCGAAGTCTATTCCTTCTTCTTGACGATAACCTTTTGCGACAAGTCTGGCCTTGTTCTTTACAATCGTTCCATTCTCGTCCATCTTGTTCCTGTAGACCCATTTTGTCCTAATGACATTCTTACCTTTGTGTCTTGGAACAAGTTTCCATACTTTGCAGCGCTTGAACTGATTTAGTTCTTCTTCCATTGCCATTATCCACGATGCGTCTGAGTTTGCTTCCTCAAACTTCTTTGCCTCAACCAGCGAGAGAAAACTTAAATATTGATTCTCATTAGTTGCACCTCTTCAAGTTCTGACACCATCCCGGGGATCTCCTATGATCTGGTCCATGGGGTGATCCTTCAGATGTCTGAGCTCTAGAGTCCTTGCATCTGGATTATCGTCTATCACCAGAGTGACTTATTCATCTTGGATGACTTCTTCATCTTAATTATCAGCCTCTCCAATAGGGGTTGGAGTGGTGATTTTGATGAACTTTTCACCTTTATCTTCGGACGGTCCATCCAAGCTAATTTCTTTCATCTTTGCATCTGCATCTTCAACAAGCACACTAGAAGAGTTGTTTTGCAGCAAGCTCGTCTCATCAAATACAACATGCATTGATTCTTCTACAACTAGGGTATTTCTATTAAAGATCCTGTATGCCTTACTATGGCTACTATAACCTACAAAAATACCTTCAAAACTCTTTTCACTAAACTTAGTAGTATGATACTTGTCATTGTTGAGCACGAAGCATTTACAACCAAAAATTCTAAAATATGAGACTGTCGGTTTCCTGCCCTTCAGAAGTTCATAAGGTGTCTTATCGTGGTTTTTGTTTATGAGGGCTCGATTTTGCACGTGGCATGTAGTGTTGATGGCTTCAACCCAAAAGTACTCCGGAAGTGAAGCATCACTCAACATGGTCCTGCAGGCCTCTATGAGTGTTCTATTTCTTCTCTCGGCCACTCCATTCTGTTGTGGAGTATGAGGAGAGGAAAACTCATGAAAGATACCTAAACTTTCACAAAATTCGGTCATGGCCCTAGACTTGAATTCTGTTCCATTGTCACTTCTGATTTTGATTATGGAGCAGTTGTACTCATTCTGAACTTGCCTGACAAAATTAGTAAAGATGTCAAAGGTATCTGACTTGTGTTTCAGAAAGAACACCCACGCAAATCGCGAGTAATCATCAATAATTACTAACGTATAATCCTTACCACCCAAACTTCTAATTTACAGTGGACCAAATAAGTCCATATGCAGTAGATGAAGACATCTATTAGAGTCCTTGCCAATAACGCTTTTAAAGGTAGCCCTTGTTTGCTTGCCTTTTACACATGCATGACAAGGTCTATCTTTGACGTACTTGACATTTGGGGCATCACATACTAAGTTTATTGAAAATAATTTATTAATAGTTTTGGAATTAATATATGCTAGTCTCTTGTGCCATTGGTCAGCAAGAGATGCACTATCTTTTGCTAAAAAGCACACTGGTGTCGAAGAATCTATACAAAAGAAATTTAAGCAAAACATGTTTCTGCTTCGAGTGCTGGATAGAATTGTTTCCATATTATCAACAGATTTTATCAAGCACTTATCAGCGTGAAACTCAACTATGTATCCTTTATTGCAGAGTTGGCTTATGCTTATAAGCTTATGTTCCAAACCTTCAACGTAAGACACATCTGAGAATGATACATTACCGTTCGTAATCATACCGTAGCCTTTAATGATTCCACGGTCTGAACCTCCAAAGATGACCTTCGGTCCGTGCACGACTGGAGTAAAGTTCTGAATTAGGCTTCTTGTCCCGGTCATATGCCGAGAGCATCCACTGTCCAAATACCAGATTGGCGTTTTGGTGGCCTTTGGACATACCTGCAATCACAATCAATTTGCCTTAGGAACCCAAATATATTTGGGTCCTTGGTCTCGGGTTAGAACACTCCCCCTATGAATATTAGCATTAGGAGTGGTCTTCCTCATATTTCCAACATGTGGGGTTGCAACATTTCTGGGATTAAACCAGCAATCAATGGCAAAGTGACCAGTTCTGCCACAACACCAACAGTCAAATCTGTTGTATCTTTGCCTTATGTTCTCCTGCTTGACCTTTTGGAATTGTGGTCTAGCAGGGGCAGCATTCTTGGAGGAAGAAGCTTCATGATGATGACAATCACATGTTTTCTTCTCCTTCACTGGCTTTTCTACAACAGGCTTTGCCTTTGGTGCCTTCTTGAAGTTATGGCCATGATTGAAATGGCCATAGCTCTGAAGAATGACCTCTTCATAAGGTGACTTAAAGACACTTTCACCAAAGTTTCTGGCTCGAGTCCATCCTTGATAACGGGACTTTGGATCTACATAGGTAGGCCTAACAAAGTGTCCGTAGGATGAGTCAAGATCAAACTCATTTGAGGGAAATATGACCTTTTTGAAAGAGGTCTGATCTTGAGGGGCTTTCCCCTTCTCTTTGTCCAAAGCCTTTTTGACAGCATTATTCTTTCGTTGAGCCTTATTTCTCCTAGAAGACTTACTAGGAGCTTCTTCATGTCCTAATCCAGCACCCTTGGCCTTAGCTGAGAATTCAGCAATGAATGGAAGAATAGTCTTAGGTTTCGAGAAACTTTCAACAAGTTTCTTTTCAGCGGCGAGTTGTTCTTCCAACTCTTTGATGATTTTCTCTTTAAGGTCAAGATGCTCAAGAGCTTTGTTATATTCTTCAATAGCATTATTGAAGTTCTCTTCGAGCGAGTCAGTCTTTGCAACTTTCTCTCTCAAGACGCTCTCTTCAGCTTTGAGAGACTTTATCTCTTTAGCCTGAGTTTTCACGACTCGGCGACATTTGTCGTAAGCCATGATCAACTCCTTATATTGGGCCATGAGTTCTGACTCATCGTCTGAAAAGTTATCCTCACAATCATGTTCAGAAACTTCAGAATCTGAAAGAGGAGTGTGAGAGTTTACCTTCCCAGTGAAGTGGGGCTCTTGTTCGTCATCTGTTTGAGCAATGAGTCTAAAATAGGCTTCTTCTTCTTCACTCGACTCAGATGAGTCAGAGTCACTAAGAGTCTTGCCCTTTTTGGCCATTAAGCTCTTCTCTATCCTCTTCTTGTTGTACGAGTACTTCTTTTCCTCTCTTCTACCACCCTCCTTCTTCTTGTGAGGGAAGTCAGCGATGACGTGCCCTAGATTATTACAACAATAACAAAAAATGTCAGTAGAAACATGTTTGTTCTGTTTAGAAGTGTACCTGTCATGGCTGCTTGAGCCTTTTCGTTGACGATCACCATCATGTCGCGATCTTCTATAGGAGGCATCCTTGCCTTTCCATTGCTTCTTTTTGTTCAAGAATTTCTTGAACTGTCGTGAGAGTAGTGAGAACTCTCCTTCTGATAGCTCAGAGCCTGAGGTGCTTGGCTCCGAGGTTTCTTCTTCACTAACTTCTTGTGCTGGGGTAGGAAGGACAACCTTTGTCTTCTTAGAGGTGTCTGCCTTTAAAGCAATAGACTTTTCTTTGAATGCAGACCTGCTCTTCTCTTCTTCAGCCTTTCTGGTGTTGAGTTGAAGCTCATATGACATAAGCTTCCCGAAGAGATTCTGAGGGTCTGTTTCGGCCAGTTTTCCAAACTCCCTTATATCACAGACCTTGTTATCTCATTCCTTAGTGAGGGATCTCAAGAACTTATAATTTAATTCTCCATTAGTGAAGACTCTGTCATAGACCCTTAGCCCATTCAATATCTTGAAGAAATTCTCAAAGATGTCAGCAATGGTATCTTTGTTTCCTTGTCGGAAAGCTCTATACTTCTGATTAAGAAGGGATCTTCTATCATCCCTCACTTCTTCTGTACCTTCCATCAAGATAACTAGTGATTGCCACATCTCTTTTGCACACTGGCAGTGAATCAGGTTTTGCAGCATTGAATCATTGACTGCACTTGCTATAATATTTTTTGCCTTTTTGTCTAATAAAACAAGTGCAATCTCATCCTTATCTAGATCCATAAGTTTCTTTGGGACTTTCTTAGTTGGATCTATAGTGGAGATGGTCATGAGAATGTAAGGACCTTCTTCAACTATCATGAAGATCCTTGGATCCACAACTTCCATAAAAAACTTGATTCTCTCTTTCCACATGAGAAAATTATTTTTGGTACATAAAGAAGCTTGGGAAAATCTTTAGCCTTGTCCATTTTTGGTAGATCTCAAAGGACAACTATTGAAGGATCTGATCAAGGTGTTAACCTTTTAACAATCAACCTCCCTCTGATACCAATTGAAAGTTTATAGTTGCCTACCTAAATCACCTAGAGGGGGTTGAATAGGTGAGATGTGCGTCTTTTTGCGGAATAAAAATTTCAAACCAAAGCACAGAACTAACTAACAATCAATCACATACGAGACAAGATTTATAGTGGTTCCCCAACCTTGGGTATATCCACTTTCCCTCACCGATCTAGCAATACACTAGAATCGGCTACTCCACTATCTTGGATAGAAAATCAATCTTACCCTTGGAACAACATTCCTACAATCTCAATCCACAAAATGGATCGACACTTGGAAGATAAAGCTTCCTACAATCTCGGAGACAAAAGCTCCTACACTCGGATAAATTTCTCCTACAAGATTGAAATAAATTGTATAGAAATACAAACAGTAAATCTTCTTTTTCAGATCTGCAACTATCGGCCAGAAATTTCTTCTTCAAGGCTTTGCGGCTTTATCAGAATGATGAAGGGAAATCTCTGCAAGATTGGATCTGAAACTTCTTGGCTTCACACGATCGATCGAATCAGAAGATGAGGAGTTGAGCAAATCTCGATCTGGAAAGCCTTCTTGATCTGAATCCTCTAAAGGTGAAACCCTAGCCGGTCGGGAATCAGCGACAGCGGCGGCGGCGATTTTCGTTTCTTGGAGAGAGAAAGAGGAATTCAGAAAACTTGAGAATACGGCTACAAAACTTCTGAAAATTCTCTTTGATAAAAATTAATTAATTAGGGTTTGTCGGTTTGACAAGACTATTTATATGAGAGGAGAAGATTAGCCATAATTAAGTCATTATGAGATACACGTGGACCAATCACGTCAAGGTTCATAAAGAATTCTGTTGCACTGGACTTAACAAAATTTTCGGAAAAATCGAAGTAAAATACTCGAGAGAGAAAGGACTACTCGAGTACATTACAACAGTACTCGAGTGGGTAGAAGATGACTACTCGAGTATATAAGAAAGCTACTCGATAGAGAATAATTTAGTTACTCGAGTACAAGGAGTCAACTACTCGAGTAAACTTGACGAAATAGAATTCAGCTACTCGAGTATCAAAAATGACATACTCGAGTAGTCAGGTAGTTACACGAGAGGTGGAGTGAATTACTCGGGTACAAGGAATACTGCTCGAGTAGATGAGAATGAACTACTCGAGTGGTTGAGAAACGACTCGAGTCAGGGACTTGGAAATTTTTCTGAACTGGAATACTGAACTACTCGAGTATAGAAATTGAACTACTCGAGACGATAGGAACTACTCGAGTATATAGAAATGACTACTCGAGTAATTCACTTAAAAAAAATTTCTGGAATATAATCCTGGGTTACTCAAGTATTAATTCTGGACTACTCGAGTAGTAGATGAACTACTCGAGTACATGACTTAGACTACTCGAGTAAGTGAGAACTACACGAGAGTCAGAATTCAAATACTCGAGACAAAAAAACTACTCGAGTACTATACAGTACTACTCGAGTATTTTACATAGAAAACTTTTGAGGAGAAAAAATCTGTAAACCCGAGAGGAGAAAGGAAACTACTCGAGTAGTTGTCTCTACTACTCGAGAGACATAGTTAGACTACTCGGGATATACCATACCTACTCGAGTATGAACTCAACATTTTACTCGAGTGAGTATAAAACTACTCGAGTATAATACTTAGGAAATTTTCTTGACAGAATATTTTCTTCTTCTAAGGTGAGACCAACATCAAGTCTTTTCACTTAGTCCTAGAGCTTGAATATGAAGTGTATCCCAATAGAGAGGCTACACATGAGTCAACACCTTGGATCACACAATGACGGATTACACTGTATGATCCTGTGTTTGGTGACCCATTGTAGACTGACATTGATCTACACTTCCCATAAGAATAATGCAAGCACATAACTCAAACCAAGCATCAAATACAACTTAATTTATCTTAGTTCAAGGATGACTTCATCAAATCTGGGTTAGTGTGGATACAATATACAACACGGTATTACTTGAACAAACGATCATAAGATAAAGAAGTCCACAAAACACTGGGTCACCCCGCTCGAGCATTACTTTGCGGACAAATAATGCAGCGGAAGCAATGGTATGCCCATGTGTAAAAAGTCACAAAAAATAGTCCATTTAAGCAATGAGTTTGTTCAATCCTAATATAAACCTTACCTTTTGTGTAGCCCCCATAGATCACCGAACCGCAGAATGTCATCTCTCCCCCTCCAACTGCCACTCCTTTTCAGCAGATGGAGTAAGGGCAAACTTTAATGGCTATTCTTGAGGCCTTCAGAGGTCAACAGGTCCCAGCTTAGCAGCCAAACCCGGGATCGAATTTGTTGAATGCTTTCAGGAGTCTGTCTCCCCCAATGTACCATGGGACAAAGAATGCGGTGAAGATGATGTAATGACTTGAGGCCACACAGGAAATGCTCGCAGATATTAGCTGCCCAGTCAGCAAGGCAGTTTCTTTGGCGACTTCCGCATTGGAAGCTCGGGTGAAGAGGTGGTGGAAGTCCTTGATGGATTACACAAACATAGATAAAGAGCTTTCAGACATTTCATGGGAGGAGTTCAATGAGGTTTTACTGGAGCATTTTGTGTCCACTATGAATAGGAACGAGCTGGAGGAGATGTTTTTAAACCTCCGATAGGGGACCAGGTCTGTGATAGAGTACTAGAGGGAGTTATCCCATCTGGCCAGATTTTCTGGGATACATGACTTAGATGATATGAGATATGTGAAGAGGTTCTATCAGGGACTCAGGGATCCATTGAGGAAGGAATTACTATTCAAATCCCATGGAACTTTAGCCCAGATCATAGAGATAGTTAAGAAATTGGAGGTGGATTCGTTGATGGTGCAGAGTAGATGGAAGAGACCGATAGATGGACCACCCTTTGGGGAGAGCAGAAGGGGCCCACATCGAGGCAGAGTTATGAGACATAAGAGAGGTGGAGAACGTCATTGTCCTAACTTCAGGTAGGAGCAGAGGCCTCCTATAATATTAGCTCCTCCACCGTTGCAGATCCAGGGGATGATGAGGCAGGATGATCGAGGTAATCAATAGGTGATATGTTATGGGTGCCACCAACCGGAGCACATTAGAGCTGACTGCCCTCAACAGTTTTGTCCACCTCATCCTACACCTCTAGTATCCCTTCCAGCATAGCAGAGACTGAGGACGAGGTTGGTGTAACGCCTCCATCCATCACATGGAATATAACGGTGGGTCCGGCCGGGGCCCCACGCCATATTTCACAGACAAACGATGGAATTACGTGTGGAAATCAAAATCTCATTCAACTCGTGTCCTACCTCAAAGCATTCTAGCACAGCAGTTTAAGTTATATGAACTCATCCCATCGAATGTCCAGTAAATATATAAACTCCACGTTTATATAAAACATGAATGTTTACAACACACACATCCATGGCCTTAAAGCCTTACAAGTTGCTCTTTACAAAATATACAATTTCATACATCGGCACGCATGCCGGCCACACATGAAATCCAAACATTCTTCGCACGGCCTTCAAGGGCCTTAAGCAACAAGCCTTTATTCCGCTCAATTCATTTCAATTCAACAGCACCTGCAATTAGACATCCACCCAAAGAGCGGTAAACAAAGAAACGGTCAGCATTAGCTGACCAATTATAATGACCCTACCCCTTACCTGGGGCAGTGGTTCCTTCCCTTTATGCATTGCCAACTATCCTATCTACCAATCACAAACAAGTGCTCTCAGGCACAACAATCTCACAAACGCTAGTTTCCACCAGACGCTCCATGCACTCAGGGCACCTTACGGTATACCGGTCTCTGAGGAAACACCACCGATTAGAGAATTATTAACTTGTTGGCTGGCTGGTCCTAGTCACCCCAACCCGCAGACTAGAAGCATTCCCCCTAAACCACTCAGAGGTGATAATCCCACGACAAACTTGATCAATTAGATCGACCCACAATGTGGTGCAGCAAGTAGGGTCTGCCACGCGTCCTCCCAAACATTGCCACTAATTGACCTCCCAAAATAACCAGCAACAGGTTAGCCTTTCCCGTGCTCAATCCATCAGTAGCGCACCACTAGACGCGGGTCGACCTTCCCTCCTGATTAGCTGCAGCTTTTCGCTCTCCCAGAGTAATTAGCGCTTATAGCGCTAACACCACAAGGAGCTTACGCAAAGCATCCAAGATCTACACATCCATACATCCATACAAAACATCCATACTTACAAAGTATACACATGTATCAAATACACAGAGTCTTCTCCGGTTTACACATAATCATCACCAATGCAGACCAACCGTCCAGATGGGCTACACACAACATGCCTATGCTGTACTCCACACTTCCGGCTCTAGATGCAGACTCAATCAAGGAATCACTTACGATGTCCACCTCTTGGTGGAGGATTCCATGCATATGCATAAAGAAAGGACTTCGATGTCCAAGAAGTAGATCGTTACCCTTGAAGATCGCTTTGGAGCCATGAACGAGCTGGATGGAAATCACCGTCTCGGCGGTGCCTTCACGAATCCAAACTCGGACATTGATTCCGCACTCCGCAGCTCCTCCAGCAGTTGGCTTTCTCCTTCATCCTTCCCTTCCCCTCTCTCTCTATTTGAGAAGAAGAAGAAAGAATAGAATGAAGGAAGTAATCCCACATTCTCGGTCTTTTATCCATAGGGAAGGGGGCCTGGACCCTTGGATCCAGGATAAGGAAAATGAACAGCTCTGATTTGCACAAAAATAGGCTGAACACGGCCTGACACGCCCTGTGACACGCCCTGTGATACGCTCGTATCACAGGCCGTGTCCCCTAAGCGGCACACAACCAACTCAAATCCAACCAGTACACGGCCATGTGACACGACCGTGTCACACCTTACACGCCCGTATCATGGCCGACACGCCCATGGCCAGCGGTCGTGTACTGTACACAGCATAACATCAACTCACCCGAGCGGGACATGGCCAGTGACACGCCCGTGTCATAGGCCGTGTACCCCAAGACACAGCCGTGTCCACCAACACATGCATCCCTGGCTGAAACCCGCAAAGGACACGCCCTGTGACACGCCCGTGTCACAGGCCGTGTACTCCCTTTGCTTGCTGCTCGACGGTCGTCGAGTGCAGTTCGACAAGAGGGTGACACGCCCGTGTCTCAGGGCTTGTTCCCTCCAAAAACTCTGTCGACTGAATTTTGTCGACCACGCACCTAATTACTCAACCCGAGCACGACACGCCCTGGGACACTCCCGTGTCCCAGGCCGTGTCACCCAATCTTTAACCAAATTGGGATTTGGGGGTGTTACAATCCTCCACTCCTTCAGAAAAATTTCGTCCCGAAATTTGGCTCCACTACAGACATTCACCTGAACATTCCTCGTTGCACCATAAGCAACCGATTACCCGAATAAAGCGAGCTGGGTTAGAGCTCAGAGGCTGTAGCTTGTCTCGCCCCAAGGCATCACACAAAACAAACATCACATTCATAACATACACCCATATCTATCTCTCACATGTGCACATCCAACATTTCATATACGTATATCATCAAACAAGATGTGCACCAACATTTCATCGTTCAACACGACACACAACAGATATGTCCACAACCATCTCATTATTCATTCCCTATATACAACAGTAGTTACAATGCCCAAGTAATACAGCTCACGATTCAATGCTTCCCTACGCTCACCCGCATCATTTTGCATATATCGTTTCATAGCCTCTTGGAGTTCCATATTAAACACACGAGGCTGAACTTCACCAAGTGAGCTTTGCGGCTCTTGCACTTCCAAAGTATGCAGCCGAGGTTGCGTCCGGGTTGTAGATAACTCGGCCACTGCTTTACCCTTCTCTTCATACAACGCACCTACCTTTTTCTCACCCCTTAGAGGGTAACTCCAATAATTACGGGCTATATGCCCCGGCTTCCCGCAATTAAAACAGGTACGTGTAACAACATGTCCTTGCCCATCTATTGCCCCCGCAGACATAGTCGACGGGGTTGATTTGGCAGGCCTGAACCTTTTCTTATCTCGTCTCCTAAACTCCGACTGTTCCGATTGCAGAACATTGAATTCTGGCTTCTCCAATGCCAACACGTCTTACCACCACAGTCTTGCATCTCTTTCCAGCAGAAAAGTGGCTAAGGTCACTTTCAGCTCCTCCGCAATCTGGATTGCTACCAAGATTATTTTTACGCTTGCAAGCCAATCTTCTGCCTGCGTTGGGGAAGTTTCCCCACCAAACGTAGGTGGATGAAACTCCATCAATCGCTTCAACTGCTCGACCATTGCTTGCTCAGCCATCACAACTTCAGCGCGCCCTTGCCTTGCACCAAGCCATACTGGCACCCCTGCAGGCCTTGCCTGCCCAGTAGGTTGTGCCTGTAACACTGCGAGCACCGTCTCAGTCACCACATGTATGGTCTCCGCCGAGGGAGGTGTAGGTGCTTCAACTAGTGCCGCACTCTCGTCGGAGCGCTGGGACTCAGACTGCCCAGCACCACTCCTCGCCACCTATCAATGTACAAAACACCATTAATCATCCATTTCATAACGGTACTTGTACATTGCATACATGGTGACGCTCATCACGTGCTTGTATAACCTTCCTAGTGGACATTCGTGAGTTCAATTATGTTCTCCCTCCCATAAATCTCAAACATGGCTCTGATACCACTTTGTAACACCTCTATCCGTCACATGGAATATAACGGTGGGTCCGGCCGGGGCCCCATGCCATATTTCACAGACAAACGGCCGAATTATGCGTGGAAATCAAAATCTCATTCAACTCGTATCCTACCTCAAAGAATTCTAGCGCATCAGTTTAAGTTATATGAACTCATCCCATCGAATGTTCACTAGATATATAAACTCCACATTTATATATAACAGGAATGTATACAACACACATACCCATGACCTTAAGGCGTTACAAGTTGCTCTTTACAAAATATACAATCTCATACATCGGCACGCAGGACGGCCACACATGAAATCCAAATGTTCTTCGCACGGACTTCAAGGGCCTTGAGCAACAAGCCTTTATTCCGCTCAATTCATTTCAATTCAACAGCACCTGCAATTAGACATCCACCCAAAGAGCGGTAAACAAAGCAACGGTCAGCATTAGCTGACCAATTATAACGACCCTACCCCTTACCCGGGGCAGTGGTTCCTTCCCTATATGCATTGCCAACTAACCTATCTACCAATCACAAACAAGTGCTCTTAGGCACACCAATCTCACAAACGACGGTTTCCACCAGACGCTCCATGCACTCAGGGCACCTTACGGTGTACCGGTCTACGAGGCAACACCACCGATTAGAGAATTATTAACTTGTTGGCTGGCCGGTCCTAGACACCCCAACCCGCAAACTGGGAGCATTCCACCCAAACCACTCAGAGGTGATAATGTCACGGCAAACATGAGCAATTAGATCGACCCACCAATGTGGTGCAGCAAGTAGGGTATGCCACGCGTCCTCCTAAACATTGCCACTAATTGACCTCCCAAAACAACCAGGGGCAGGTTAGACTTTCCCGTGCTCAATCCGTCAGTAGCGCACCACTAGACGCTGGTCGGCCTTCCCTCCTGATTAGTCGCAACTTTTCGCTCTCCCAGAGCAATTAGCGCTCACAACGCTCACACCACAAGGAGCTTACGCAAATCATCCAAGATCCACACATCCATACTTACAAAGTATACACAGGTATCAAATACACGAAGTCTTCTCCGGTTTACCCATAATCATCACCAATCCAGACAAACCGTCCAGATGGGCTTCACACAACATGCCTATGCCGTACTCCACACTTCCGACACTAGATGCAGACTCAACCAAGGAATCACTTACGATGTCCACCTCTTGGTGGGGGATTCCATGCATATGCATAAAGAAAGAGCTTCGATGTCCAAGAAGGTGATCGTTACCCTTGAAGATCGCTTTGGAGCCATAAACGAGCCTGATGGAAATCACCGTCTCGGCTTTGCCTTCAAGAATCCAAACTCGGACCTTGATTCCGCACTACGCTGCTCCTCCAGCAGCTGGCTTTCTCCTTCCTCCTTCCCTTGCCATCTCTCTCTCTCTCTGAGAAGAAGAAGAAAGAATAAAATGAAGGAAGTAATCCCTCATTCTCGGCCTTTTATCCACAGGGAAGGGGGCCTGGACCCTTGGATCCAGGATAAGGAAAATGAACGGCTCTGATTTGCCCAAAAATAGGCTGAACACGGCCTTACACGCCCTGTGACATGCCCGTGTCACAGGCCATGTCCCTTAAGCGACACACAACCGACTCAAATCCAACCAGTACACGGCCGTGTGACACGCCAGTGTCACACCTTACACGCCCGTATCATGGCCGACACACCCGTGGCTAGCGGCCGTGTACTGTACACAGCATAACATCAACTCACCCGAGCGGGACACTGCCAGTGACACTCCCGTGTCACAGGCCGTGTACCCTAGGACACACCCGTATCCACCAACACACGCATCCCTGGCTGAAACCCGCAAAGGACACGCCCTGTGACACGCCTGTGTCACAGGTCGTGTACTCCCTTTTCTTGCTGCTCGACGGTCGTCGAGCGCAGTTTGACGAGAGGCAGACACGCCCTCTGACAGGCCCATGTCTCAGGGCGTGTTCCCTCCAAAAACTCTGTCGACTGAATTTCGTCGACCACACACCCAATTTCTCAACCCGAGCACGACACGCCCTGGGATACGCCCGTGTCCCAGGCCGTGTCACCCAATATTTACCCAAATTGGGATTTGTGGGTGTTATAGTTAGGGCCAAGGACCTCACAGTAGAGGTCAAAGGCCAGAGTAGATGTAAGCATTGGATCTTGACGGGCCGAGGAACCGTAAGGAGGTCATCACATGTACTTAAGTTTAATGCAATTTTTAAATTCATTTGTAGTACCTTACAAACCGCTGGTAGAACAACCACTTGACATAACCAAACAATACCTTAGGTATAGTCTTTATTATCGGCAAGCCTTCCCATACTTTGTTCTATATGGATGCCTCGTCCTCATTCATATCCGAAGACTTCCTGGAGGGACTAGAAGGCGTAAACCGCTTCGCCGACATAATCAAGAGGGTGCATCTACGAGACAGCTCAGAGCTTTTGTCCTCTGCCAAGTGTCGCATGTATACAAAGATTGGAGGGAAGATATTCGATGCACCAATGATGATCTTGAAGATGACGGATTTTTATCTGATTCTGGGCATGACATGGTTGCACTGGAACCGTGATCGGATTGATTACCCGATAAGGAAGATCATCTTGCGACATGGAGATTCAGAGGTCGTCACCGAAGGTATTAGACCTGTCTCTCATATACTATTATTATCTGTACAGGCTGTCAAAGCCCATGAATAGGGAGACAAGGTGTACTTAATTTGCTTCGAGATGGCAGAAGCAGAAGCCTCCATTACTAATATTCCGGTGGTTCGGGACTTCTCTGACGTATTTCTGGAGAAATAGCCCGGTTTGCCTCCAAATCGAGATATGGATTTCCGAATCCAGTTGGTACCAGGAGCGAAACCTTTATCTCGGGCACCTTATTGGATGACACCCAAAGAGTTGGCAGAGTTCAGGACCCAGTTACAGGAGCTTGTGGAGTCAGGTTTTGTTCGGCCGAGCTCATCACTATGGGGAGCACCAATATTATTTTTTAAGAAGAAGGATGGGTCACTACGAATCTGCATTCATTACCGAGAGCTAAACCGGTAAACAGTGCGGAATACCTATCCACTGCCATGGATTAATGAGCTGTTTGACAAGCCGCAGGGGGACTATTGGTTCTCCAAACTTGATTTGAGATCTGGATACTACAAGCTATAGATCCAGGAGGAAGACATACTGAAGAAAACATTAAGTTCACGATACGAACTCTACAAATTCATTGTGATTCACTTCGGACTCACGAATGTTCCTTTCGCATTCATGAGTCTGATGAACCATGTGTTTGATCCCTATTTGGATATATTCGTCATAGTCTTCATCAATGATATCTTGATCTACTCCACGATGAAGGAGGAGCACTCCAAGCATTTAGAACTGGTATTGGGAGTAACACCCCAAATCCCAAGATTGGGTTCAAGTTGGGTGACACGGCCTGGGACACGGGCGTGTCCCAGGGCGTGTCCTGCTCTGTATGGCTGAGTAGCCTGTCGAGTGCGCGACGAACTGCACTCGACGAGTTCTCGAGAGGGAACATGCCCTGCGACATGAGCATGACAGAGAGCGTGTCCCCCGCTGGTCAACGAACTTCGCTCAACGAAACGCACGCTGGATGCGTGTCTGCAGCCGTGAAAGGGAACACGGCCTGTGACACGGGCGTGTCACATGGCCATGTCCTTTTCTGGATTTGGCCAGGGCAGTGAGGCCTGGTGAACATGGGCAGGACACGGGTGTGTCTCTGGGCACACGGCCTGTGACACGCGCATGTCACATGGCCGTGTCTTGTTCGGGTTGAGATGGTTGTATACCACCTGAGGTACATGGGCTAGACACAGGCGTGTCTGAAGTCGCGTCAAGTCACACAGTCTGTGATACGGGCGTGTCACATGGCTGTGTATTCTTCTGGATGAGTCGGTTGTGTGCCGCTTAAGGTACATGGCCTGTGACACGGGCATGTCACAGGCCATGTCAGCCAAAAAATTAGACTTTTGTGGATGAATCATGGACGTCCATTTCCTTCATCTGGGATCTGATGGCCCAGGCTTCTCCCTAATGCTTTAAGGCCGAAAAGAGAAGATATCTCTCATTTTCACTTGACCATTCTCTTTCTAAGAAAGCTAGAGAGAAGGGAAAGCAAGGAGGAGGAGGAGTAAAGGAGCCGGCCACAGGTGGAGTTGCAGAGTTCCTATTTGAGATCCAAGGCCATCATGGTGGAGGCAAGGCCGCTGCGATGCTTTCTAGTCGGCTAGAATTCCATGGATCCAAAGAGGTCATCAAGGGTAATGATCTTCCTTCTTGGACATGTGAAGTACTTCTTTTGGCATGTGCAGGGATTTCCCCCACCAGAGGGTGGATTGTGAAGGGATTTCCTTGGGTTGATTCTTAAAGTCACCAATAGTCTTGCATATAGATCCGGAAGTGTGTAGTATGGAATAAGCATGCTGTGTGAAGCCCATCTGGACAGGTTGGTCTGGATTGGTGATGTTTCATTTGCACACCGGAAAAGACACCGTGGTTAAACATGTAGTTTGTGGAGTCGATGGGTTGGACCTGTGAAGGGAAGTAGCAGGAAGAACTGGAGTGGTCATCCAGGAAAACACCCTTGTGATGCTTGTGCTGTGTGCTATGACAAGACCAGTTTTCTGGCTCTGCAGGATGCTGCAGGGTTTGGGCAGAGTTGGGTGTAGAAAGTGAGTTCTGCGGAACCCTCTAAGCGATCATGAAGGATTCTAGCATGAACTTCCCTCGTTGATTGTGAAGCCAGTCCCTTGGTGGACATTGTGACTATTATGAAGCTAGTCCCTTGGTGGACATTGTGGCTATTGTGAATCCAGTCTCTTGGTGGACATTGTGGCTATTGTGAAGCCAGTACCTTGGTGGACATTGTGGCTATTGTGAAGCCAGTCCCTTGGTGGACATTGTGGTAATGGTGAAGCCAGTCCTTGGTGGACAGTATGGCTATTGTGAGCTTGATGAGCTCTTGAAAGGCCTAGTGGCGAACAGGAAAGGTGAAACTGACCCGCACCTTATATTTAGCCTCCAGTATGTTGGTATTCGGTGATGGTAAGTCGACTTGAGCAACTGGGGGGGGGGGGGGGTGGCTGATCCGTACCTACGTTATGTCCGTCTGACTTGAAGACCTGAAAGTGCGGTCAGTAGGAGCGCATAATGAGAGTCTTAGGCATGTGCTCCAGGAAGACTAAATGCTCAATTTTATGGTTGGGTTTCGGAACTAGAACGGTGATGGGACCCTGGTTCGTCGGTACACCAAGAATGTGCCCTGAGTGCACGGATCGTCGGTCCGCGTAGCTGACGGTTGTGATGACTTATTTGTGCGTGAGAGCACAATGTGTGATATTTATATATCTGCCTATGAATTGCTATGCCTGCAGGGAAGGAATACCACTGCCCCAGGAAATGGATAGTGTCGTTATAAATTGGTCAGCTGAATGCTGACCGTTGCTTTGTTTGCCACCGTTTGGTGGGCTATTCTTGTGCAGGTGCTGCAGAGCCGAGCGTGACTCATAAGGGCTGAAGTCCCTGCTACTGCTAGCCCTTGAAGGCTAAATAAAGAATGTAGTGTTTTGTTCATGTGTGGCCGGCCTGCGCGCCGATGTTTGGAATCCACACTTGTAAAAAGCAACAGTAAGGCCCTAAGGCCAAACGATGTTGTATTTGGTATACATTCCTATATAAATGTGGGTATTTATATCAGTGGACATTCATGGTTGGAGTTCAGTATTTATGTTAAAAGCTTCCGCTAGAATGCTATGAGTTAGGATGCGCAACTCTGTTATCAGCCCGTGACATCGCCGCCTATTTTGTGGCATATGGTGTGGGGCCCCGGCCGGACCTTCTATTATATGCTATATGAACGGATGAAGTCGTTACATTTTTGGAATCAGCTGTCTCGGTTTTTCCCTTTCGAATTCGTGGTCGAATTCTTTTGTGGGGGTGGCGAGCACGTGTACGTGCGAACTGCGTTAATGCTAATGAACTCTTGAATATCCACTTAGGAATGCAAATACTATTGTTTGAGAAACCTGCGCGTTCCTACATTGTTGTTATTGCATGTGTAAGGTCTATAATGTGCATCTTGTTCACCTATAGGTGAATCGGAGTGGTGCTTGGCAGTCGGAGCCCCAGCGTTCTGATGAGAGTACGTCACCAGCTGAGGTTCCTACACCTCCCCTTCTGCGAAAACTGTCCGCTTAGTTGCTGAGGCGTTGTTTGCGATGTTTCAAGCACAACCTGGTAGGCAAGCAAAGCCGGCAGTGGTGTTAGAACAGGTTGCGGCGAGGATAGAACCTATTGCGGCTGTTGATCCTCGAGCAGCTGAAAGGAAGTTGAAGCTGTTCATGAGTTTCAATCCTCCTACATTTACTGGTGTGGGATCTCCTACGCAGGCGGAGGACTTGTTGTCGTGCGTCAAGTGTATATTGACGGCGATTAGGACGGAGGAAGATCAGAAGGTCACCTTGGCTACCTTCTTACTGGAAGGAGAGGCTCGGTTATGGTGGGACGAGATCGAGTTACATCACTTAGCGGGCAGGCAGTTAACACAAGTGTCAATTGAGGAGTTATCGCGACTATTACTGGCAAAGCACCTACCAGCTGCACAACGCATTGACATGGAAAATGAGTTCCAATGGCTAACGCAAGGAGAAGGTAGTGTGGAGATGTACCTGCATGAGTTCACACGGTTGAGACGGTATGCGGGCTCCATTTTCGCCGATGAGCAGCGAAAAACCAATAGGTTCTATGAAGGATTGCGGGATGAGTTGTGATTCCTGCTCTCGAGTTCGGTGAACCAAGGGTTCCAGGCATTGGTTGATACTGCGTGTGCGCTGGAGAAGGATATGAAGAGGGTGCAAGGAAAAAGGGTCTTGACTGTGACAAAGCTTGAGTTCAAAGTGCCCCAACCTGGGAAATCTTATTATTCAAAGAAATGGGGCAAGAGGTCCAAGCCTTCTGGGCAAGCCCCTTCAACAGTTTTGTCGGGGACAACTTCAAGGCCGGAGACTCGTACCTGCTTTACTTGTTGAAGAGTGGGGCATATAACCCGTGATTGTCGGGTTACGCCACCAAAGGGTGACAAGAAGACGGGAGCGTCTTATGCTGAGAAGGGAAAGGCAGTGGTGGAGTCCTCTGCATCCCAGGTGCAACCTCGATTATACAATCTTGGCAAGCAGGGGGCCATAAAAGCAAAGTGACGTCGTCACAGGTACGATTTAAGTTATTGATTGCTTTTCTTCTTGCATGCTTTGTGTGTAGCTTGTGTGTGATGTGATTGCCACAGGCTTTGTTATGATTCAGAACACATTGGCGAGAGCACTGTTTGATACGGGTGCTTCACATTCATTTCTGTCTAAGGACTTCGTAGCTCGAATTGGAGTACCTAGTCATGTGATGGTAGATGGCGTAAAGGTGTTATTACTGAATGGTTGTTTGATGCTTGCGGATATGGCTTGCGATGCGGCAGTTCAAATTGGAAGTCAGGATTTCTGTTTGAACGCATCTGTGCTGTTGATATCGGAGTTCGATGTGATCGTTGGTATGGATTGGCTCGCAGAGCAGCGTGTCTTGATTGATTGCAAATCAAAAGAAATCACACTAGGCCATAATACCGAGCATGAGACTAAGTTCGCTGGTATGCGAGGAGTGAGTGGGACCTTGATGTCTGTACTCCAAGTTGTCAATGTTGTTCGGAAGGGCGCGGAGTTATTCTTCACGCTGATTCAGGCTGTTTAGCCAAAGGCCAATGTGAGTGATGTTCCAATTATATCGGAGTTTGCGGATGTGTTTCCTAAGGATCTTCCTGGGCTACCACCCCAGCGGGAGATTGACTTCACGATTGAGTTGGTGTCAGGTGCGAAACCTGTGGCCTGCTCGCCATATCGCGTCGCGCCAAAGGAAATGGCTGAATTGAAAGTCCAATTGTAAGAGTTGTTGGAGCAGGGATATATACGCCCAAGTATGTCACCTTGGAGCGCACCTGTTCTGTTTGTGAAAAAAAGGACGGTTGTTTGCGGTTATGTATTGACTACCGTTAATTGAATAAGCTGACAGAGAAGAACAAGTATCCAATTCCACGGATTGATGAATTGTTCGATCAGCCAGTGGGATCAACTGTCTATTCCAAATTGAATTTGAAATCTGGATATTACCAGTTGAGGATTCGGGAAGGTGACATTCCCAAGACCGCATTTGGAACACGCTACGATCATTATGAGTTCACGGTAATGCCATTTGGGATATACAATGCGCCATCGGTATTCATGGACCTAATGCACCGAACGTTCAGAGAGTACTTGGACTTGTTCGTGATTATATTCATTGATGATATTTCGGTGTACTCTCAATCTGAAGCTGATCATGCTAACCACTTACGGTTGGTGTTGCACACCATTCAGAGGAATAAGCTCTATGAGAAGTTCTCAAAGTATGTGTTTTGGCTGTCGTCGGTGGCTTTTCTTGGCCATATGGTAAGAGGAGAGGGCATATCAATGGATCCGTCAAAGATAAGAGCCATTCAGGAGTGGCCGGTGTTGTCTTCGGTGGCTGAAGTTAGGAGTTTCCTTGGACTGTCAGGCTACTACAGACGTTTTGTAAAGAATTTCTCGCGGATCGCTTTGCCTCTGATCACACTGACGCGGAAGGATTAGAAGTTCGCTTGGACGCCGGAGTGCACACGAGCTTTTGAAGATCTAAAGAGTCGTTTGACCACAGCGCATGTGTTGACATCGCTATGTGGTACAGAAGGCTATGAAATCTATAGTGATGCTTCAAGAAGCCGCTTAGGCTACATTCTTCTGCAGTTTGGAAAGGTGATTGCTTTTGGATCACGTGAGTTGAAAGTCCATGAGCGAAATTATACTGTCCATGACTTAGAGTTGGCGTCGGTGATCTTTGCACTGAAGTTATGACAGTATTATCTTTATGGCGTAAAAGTGGGTATCTTTACGGACCATAAGAGCCTAAAGTACTTGAGAGCAGAAGGATCTGAATATGCGACAACGAAGGTGGCTGGAGTTCCTTGGGGACTACACCTTTGAGATTCATTATACTCCCGAGAAGGGAAACATGGTCGCTGATGCCTTGAGTCGTCAGACTCCGTCAAGGGCAAATTGGTTGCAGATGCACGATAAGCGTCTGATCTAGGAGTTGGAAGCGTTAGAGATTTCTTGCGTTGACAAGAATTCTACAGCCGATGCTTGCTTAAACAGGACAAAGGTATAATATGACCTTGCAGACAGAATTCGACGAGCAACAGAGCTGGACGAAAGTCTCCACGCTATGCAAAAGATGGGCTTGATGACCAATTCTCCTGGGATGACGGCCTTTTGCGGAACGAGGGCCGTTTGTGCATCCCGAGTATGGGTAAGTTGTGCGAAGAGTTGATGTACGAATCTCACTTTACAAAGTACTAAATTCACCCTGCGAGCACAAAGATGTCCAAGGACATGAAGAAGTTGTTCTGGTGGCCAGGACTCAAAAAGGATATAGCGCATTATGTGGTTAAATGCCAACTTGTGCTTTGGTGAAAGCAGAATGCCAGAAACCTGGAGGGTTCTTGAAGTCATTACCGATTCCGGAATGGAAGTTCGATGATATTTCAATGGAATTCGTGCACGGGTTGCCGAGGTCTCCACGCAGGAATGATTCAATCTGGGTGATTGTTGACCGGTTGACGAAAGTGGCGCACTTCCTTCCGAACAAGCGGGACGATTCAGTGAAAAGTTTGGCAAAGCTCTATGTTGAGCAGATTGTACGGCTATATGGTGTTCCTCGTAGTATCGTAAGTGATCGTGATGGGCGATTCACATCGAATGATTGAAGGATAATCCATCATGTTTTGGGCACAAAATTGATGTTCAATACGACCTTTCACCCCCAAACAGATGGCCAAACTGAGAGGACCAACAGAATAATGGAGGATATGCTTCGAATGTGTGCCCTGGATTATGGTAAGAGATGAGAAGATTATCTCTATATGGTGGAGTTTGCCTACAACAATAGCTACCAAGCGAGCATCGGTAGGGCACCGTTTGAAGCTCTGTATGGTCGGAAGTGTCGTACACAATTAGCTTGGGCGAAAGCAGGCGAATCCAAACTATATAAGCATAAAGAAGTCGAAGAAGCTACCTCGACGATACAGGCTATTCGGGAGACACTACTGATAGCCCAGGATCGACAAGCAAAATACAACAACGCCAAGCACCGGAACGTGGAGTTCACGGTGGGCAATTTGGTATATTTGAAGATCAAACCCTTCAAAGGCATGTCCAGGATTCGGCATCTGAAAAAGTTGAGTCCGAGATATCTTGGTCCGTTTAAAGTGGTGGAGCGAGTTGAGGAAGCTGCCTATCGGATAGCTGTTTCGGCAGAATTGAGTGGAGTGCATGATGTGTTTCACATCTCAGTGCTTCGGAAAGCCGTTAAAGATCCAACCCAAGTGATCGAGAATGATTGTGTGTCATGGAGTATGGGCTAATGACGAAGGTTAGTCCCATTCAGATCGAGGATCGAGCCGATAAACAGTTGTAGAACAAGACAATCGGGATGGACAAAGTCCGGTGGGACAATTGTGCCCGTGAGGAGCTAACATGAGAGCGAGAGTACCATGCGAGCTGAATTTCCCGAGCTATTTGTGTAAACTGTTATGCTGTGCGTGTCAAAGTGTATCAAACTTTTGTGAAGTTCTAACATCTTGCTTCTAATTTACTTCATGTGTGAAAATTTCGGAACGAAATTTATTGTAAGGAGGGGAGGGTTATAACACCCTAAATCCCAAGATTGGGTTCAAGTTTGGTGACACGACCTGGGACACGGGCGTGTCCCAGGGTGTGTCCTGCTCTGTATGGCTGAGCAGCCTGTCGAGTGCTCGACGAACTGCACTAGATGAGTTCTCGAGAGTGAACACACACTACGACACAGGTATGTCAGAGGGCGTGTCCCCCTCTAGTCGACGAACTTCGCTGGACAAAATGCACGCTGGAGGCGTGTCTGCAGCCGTGAAAGGCCACACGGCCTGTGACACGGGCGTGTCACATGGCCATGTCCTTTTCTGGATTTGGCCAGGGCAGTGAGGCCTGGTGAACACGGGCAGGACACAGGTGTGTCTCTAGGCACACGGCCTGTGACACGGGCATGTCACATGTCCGTGTCTTGTTCGGGTTGAGATGGTTGTGTACCACCTAAGGTACACGGGCTAGACACGGGCATGTCTGAAGCCATGTCAAGTCACACGGCCTGTGATACGGGCGTGTACTCTTCTGGATGAGTCGGTTGTGTGCCTCTTAAGGTACATGGCCTGTGACACGGGCGTGTTACAGGCCGTGTCAGCCAAAAATTAGACTTTTGTGGATGAATCGTGGTTGTCCATTTCCTTCATCTGGGATCTGATGGCCCAGGGTTCTCCCTACTGCTTTAAGGACGAAAAAGAGAAGATATCTCTCATTATTCACTTGACCATTCTCTTTCTAAGAAATCTAGAGAGAAGGGAGAGCAAGGAGGAGGACGAGGAAAGGACCCGGCCACTAGTGGTGCTGTAGAGTTCCGATTTGAGATCCGAGGCCAGCCTGGTGGAGGCAAGGCCGCTGCGGTGCTTTCCAGCCGGCTAGAATTCCATGGATTCAAAGAGGTCATCAAGAGTAATGATCTTCCTTCTTGGACATGTGAAGTCCTTCTTTTGGCATGTGCATGGATTTCCCCCACCATAGGGTGGATTGTGAAGGGATTTCCTTCGGTTGATTCTTGAAATCCCCAATAGTCTTGCATATAGATCCAGAAGTGTGTAGTACAGAATAAGCATGTTGTGTGAAGCCCATCTGGATAGGTTGGTCTGGATTGGTTATGTTTCTTTTGCACACCGAAGAAGACTCCGTGGTTATACGTGTAGTTTGTGGAGTCGATGGGTTGGACCTGTGAAGGGCAGTAGCAGGAAGTAATGGAGTGGTAGTCCAGGAAAACACCCTTGTGATGCTTGTGCTGTGTGCTATGGTAAGACCAGTTTTCTAGCACTACAGGATGATGCAGGGTTTGGGTGGAGTTGGGTGCAGAAAGTTAGTTTTGCGGAACCCGCTAAGCGATCGTGAGGGACGCTAGCATGAACTCCCCTTGTTGATTGTGATGCCAGTCCCTTGGTGGACATTGTGGCTATTGTGAAGCCAGTCCCTTGGTGGTCGTTGTGGCTATTGTGAAGCCAATCCCTTAATGGACATTGTGTCTATTGTGAAGGCAGTCCCTTGGTGGACATTGTAGCTATTGTGAAGCCAGTCCCTTGATGGACATTGTGGCAATGGTGAAGCCAGTCATTGGTGGACAGTATGGCTATTATGAAATTGATGAGCTCTTGAAAGGCCTAGTGCCGAACATGAAAGGTGAAACCGACCTGCACCTTATATTTAGCCTCGAGTACGTTGGTATTCGGTGATGGCAAGGTGACTTGAGCAACGGGCGGTGGCTGATCCGTACCTACGTTATGTCCGTCTGACTTGAAGACCTGAAAGTGCGATCAGTTGGAGCGCATAATGAGAGTCTTAGGCCTGCGTGCAGATAAGACTAACTGCTCAATTTTATCGTTGGGTTTCGGACCTAGAATGGTGGTGGGACCCTGGTTCGCCGGTACACCAAGAATGTGCCCTGAGTGCACGGATCGTCGGGCCGCGTGGCTGACGATTGTGATGACTTGTTTGTGCGTGAGAGCATAATGTGTGATATTTATATATCTGCCTATGAATTGCTATACCTGCAGGCAAGGAATACCACTATCCCCTGAAAGGGGTAGGGTAGTTATAAATTGGTCAGCTGAATGCTGACCGTTACTTTTTTTGCCACTGTTTGGTGGGCTGTCCCTGTGCAGGTGCTGGAGTGCCGAGCGAGACTCATAAGGGATGAAGTCCCTACTGCTGCTGCTGCTGCTAGCCCTTGAATGCTAAATAAAGAATGTAGTGTTTTATTCTTGTGTGACCGGCCTACACGCCTATGTTTGGAATCCACACTTGTAAATAGCAACTGTAAGGCCCTAAGGACAAATGATGTTGTATTTGGTGTACATTCCTATATAAATGTGGGTATTTATATTAGTATACATTCATGGTTGGAGTTCAGTATTTATGTTAAAAGATTCCGCTAGAATGCTATGAGTTAGGATGCGCAACTCTGATATCCACCTGTGACTTCGCTACCTATTTTGTGGCATATGGTGTGGGGCCCCGGCCGGACCTTCTATTATACGCTATATGAACGGATGTAGTCGTTATATTGGGCAAGTTGTGGGAGCACCAGATGTACACCAAGTTTTCTAAGTATGAGTTCTGGTTGCAGGAGGTAGCGTTTCTGGGACACACCATCAGTGAAGCTGGGTTGGCTGTAGACCCAGCCAAAGTGCAAGCTGTGAAAGATTGGTCCCGACTAAAGTCGGCCTCAGATATCTGCAGTTTCTTTGGATTAGCGGGATACTGTCGCAAGTTCGTAGAGGGATTCTTGAGGATAGTACTTTCCATCATGTCCTTGATGAAGAAGGATGCCACTTTTACTTGGACAGAGAAGTGCGAGGCAACATTTCAGGATCTGAAGGACAGACTCACCTCTTCCCCCATCCTTGACTTCCATCTAGGAAGGAAGTATTTCACATCTACACTGAATGATCATACCAAGGATGAGTGCACTTCTGATGCAGCATGGGCATGTTTTAGCATATGCTTCAAGGCAAGTGAAGAAGCATGAGAAGAACTATCTGATACATGACTTAGATCTCGGGGCAGTGATATTTTCCTTGAACATATGGAGCCATTACTTGTACGGGGTTTATTGTGAGATCTCCTCAGATCACAAGAACCTCAAATACATCGATACACAAAAGGATCTGAACCTATGCCAGAGGATATGGTTTGAGTTCATATATAATTATGATTATACCACACACTATCAACCGAGGAAGGCGAACGCCGTAGTAGAATCTTTGAGCAGGATAGCCGGCACTACTGGACCGGTGCCCCGAGTGATGGCCATGGAGTTAGTGCAGATGCTGGAGGATATTCATATTATCTTTGTTTCCAAGGCCAAGTCAGAGATTTATAGGGAGTACTTGGCCTCTCTGCGCATCATATGTGATATACGAGATCGTATCAGGACACAACAGAGGCAGGATACAGCTATGGAGCCTATTTATAGAGCCTTGGAAGGGGGCAAGTCAGAGGATTATTCATTACGTGATGGCCTCATTCATTTTTGTGTCTGCATCTATATACCTGCAGCAGGTGGTATCCGGGATCACATACTCATGGAGGCACACCGCACTCAGTACTTAGTGCACCCCAGGATCACCAAGATGACGACAGACCTATGGAGGGACATGTACTGGCCCAGGATGAAGAGGGAGATCTTATCATTTGTGAAACTCTGTGAGACCTTCCAGTGGGTGAAGGCTGAGTGTAAGATCCCAGGAGGACTTTTATAGCCATTGCTAGTGCCAGAGTGAAAGTTTGAGGACATAGCCATGAATTTTGTACACGGGTTACCTTGCTCCCACTCTAGGCATGATTCTATTTGGGTCATCATTGATAAATTTACTAACGTAGCATGATTCATACCGGTCAGGAAGGACACTTCAGTTGCGATTTTGGTGATATTATTTGTAGAGCAGTTTGTCAGATACCACGACATGCCCGGGAAGATTTTCTAAGATTGTGATGGTCGGTTCACTTCTAGGGAGTGGAGGGCAATACGTGCATACTTATGTTATTATCTTGCTTTGAGCACCGCTTTCCATCCACAGACCGACGGTCTGATAGAGCGAAACAACCGAACCAAGGAGGATCTGCTTCGCTTGTGTATCTTGGATACAGGGAAGCCCTGGGAGAGGCTGTTGTCATTGATAGAGTTATCATATAATAACAAGCACCAGACAAGCATTGGGATCACACCATACGAGGCCTTATATGGAAGAAAGTGTCGGACCCCGCTATCTTGGGTCCAGGACGAGGATCCAAGGGCACTTGGATCTGATTATATTGAGGACATGGACACACACATTCGACTGAACAGAGATATGATGCTAGAGGCACAAAGTAGGCAGACCAAGTATTATGATACAAGGCATCGTAAGGTAGAGTTCTAGGTGGGCGACAAAGTCTTTTTGAAGAAACGTCCAGTGCACGACGTTTCGCGGGTGCGGAGGCACAAGAAGCTCAACCCTCGGTTTATGGGGCCTTACCTGATCCTGGAGCGGATTGGTCCCTTGGCATGCCGGCTGGAGCTGTCGCCGGAGTTAGAGAACTTGCATGATGTCTTCCATGTCTCCTCGCTTTGGAGAGCCTTGCTTCTATCGAAGCAGCACTTCACAGCTACAGCTGGGCCAGTAGCATCTGATCGGTTAGTTCATTTGGAGCCGATTCGTATCAACGATATAACAGTTCAATTTCTGCGAAAGAAGAAGGTTCCCTTAGTCAAGGTGTTGTGGTCCAAACACGGGCGGGAGGAGCACACCTGGGAGCCAATGGACCTGATGCAGGAATAGTACCCGTGACTCTTCTCCCCAGGTACATCTTAAACATCTTTGAAAAGTTTCTTAACTTCTTATGCATAGAATCCCGTAGACCCGAACTTGAATTTCGTGGACGAAATTATTTTTTTGTTTATCGGGATTTATAACATCTCATTTCCTTCTAGACCCCCTTAACACATATTAGGGTAGGACATATGGTGAGTGTGATGAGTTAGGCTAGGTAGTGACGTTAGGACCCAACGAGTTCATTGGACTAAAAAGCCAAACTTTCCCAATTTTAGTCAAAATCGTACCTATTGGCTAAATTAGCCCAAGTAGGGCATCACCATGACCCAACCCACATTAGGTGGTGTCACTAGACTCAAGACCAACACATGGGACCAGGCCACACCTCAGTTGACCAAGTCAAACACCCAAGTCAACTTTGGTCAACATAGAGCCTAAATGTGGGGGAATTAATAATTTAAACCCAAAACCAATGGGATATGGCCTCAATCCAAGCCTACCAGCAGCCCATTAGGATAATTACAACCCATACCCTCTGGAATTTGAATGGGAGACATGCATGGAGGGTAGGGTGGGAATTTCCCCAAAATTAGAGAGAGAGAAAGAGGAATTTGATGAGAGCTTGCCACTTGGCCCTCCTCCTCTCTTCCCAAGCTCAGGTCTGAGCTTCCCAGCTCATTTCCAGCAGAATTCCAGGAGTGGTGGACATATGGAAGCAAGGAGGAGCATCCAATGCTCATGGCCGACCACCCATTAATGGCATTTCACTATATAGCCTTCCCCACCAAATTCTTACCCACTCATTAGCTTCAGTGAGCCAAAAGGAGTCGAGCCAAGCCATAACAGTGAAGGAATTGCCTCAGGAGCAGTGGGTGAAGCAAGCTCACCGGAGAAATCAATGACAATTGCACATCGACACCACACCTACCGCCAAGCTGATCTCCAGGTCCATTTCTCCTCCCCTCCCTATGTGCTTGCTATCTAGCTCATCTAGCAGAGATATCAGGCTCAATTGAGCCCGATTCCATGAGAGAAAACTGTGAATTTTCCGAGCTTTTCTTCTTGCTTAGGTTAGCCAGAGGAGCCACCTCCTGCAACCATGTCATCGGCAATCGACGACCACCACCTCAACGGAAGTGGTGGTGAAAGTGGCCGACAGTGGTGGCCCTCGGGTGGCCGGAAAATTGGACTGGAAGTTGGCCCAGGTCAAAGAAATCGTGGTTGTTGGCTCATTGGGGAAGACGAAATGAAGGCTGTCCGCTTTGATCTTGATCACATTAAGTATAACTATAGATTTAATAAATATTGTCACACTTTATGTTATATATATATTTAATTATTAAGGGTACCTTGGGGAAGAATCATGAAAAGTGCTCAACATGAAAATTGTATCCCTTTGTCTTAGCTTTAATTAGGGACTTGAATCAGCCTAGTTGGAGCAGTTTATATCCTTATAGATCATTTTTCCTAGAACTGCTCCTTGTATAGGGCATAAATTAGAATGGGTATATATTTTAGCTGGTAACTGCAATAGAGCTGAAATTTGGAGCATGCATGTATGTGTTCCAGACCTAGCTTTTTCCCGAAAATCAGATTCTTTGACGAATATTTTCCTATAGTTTATTTCATTATTTGATTTATCAAAATAATGTGATTTAGGGAATTTTATAACTCAAATGATCCCAAATTGGGGTGGCATGTCTATTAGGTCATTTTAGAATCCTGGTATAATTTTGAGCCAATTTAGACCTCTGCATGTTGGTGTATTCCACATGCATGACATATGACATTTATGTAATTAAGAGTGCCTTAATCCAAAAAGGAGTGTTTGTCAATTTTTGCACCAAGGACATGGTGCATGTTGATGAAATTTTGTCATTCACCTAACATGAGGAAAAGAAACATCCTTAGAAATATTAGGATTTTTGGGGTCAAAAAATCCTAGGAAATTAATTATAATTCCTTTTGAAATAAAAGTGTATTTGTAAAATAAAGGTGACTCAATGACTTTGTAAAAATCTAATCTTCAATCACATGGTTAAAATTTATATTTTAGGCATCTGACAATTTTGGTAGATTTTTAGAAGTCACGTGTATGGGAAATGTCCAAGAATTTAATTTGTCACACTTTTATATTAAGGAAATATGTATGGTTAACACTATCTGGAAAATTATAAAATTTGGGCTATGCTATTTGTTAGGTCCTTTAAAACTTATAGTAATTTTCTCATAATTTTTGGGTAAGCTATTTTGGTACTTACTGTGCAATGAAGGGTATAAACTTTTTGGAAAATTGTGCAATTCAGTAAATCATATTATTTCATCATTTATTATCACTGATAAATTTATCAGAGCTTTTGAAGTTCGGTTTATGATGCTTCCATTGATAATTAATGTAAGTTAAGAAGTTAATTAATTTTATTGATGTTCAAATTAATCTGTAATATTATGAAATTCTGATAATTCCTTGTTTAAGTCGTGAAACACCCATAGTATGAATTTTAGCTCAATTGGACAAGATATAGTAAAGATTGCATTTTAGAGGATAAAACTAGTTCAACTTCATCATGCTCCGCAAATAGTAGAAAATTGATGTATTAATTATATCAGTAAGACCTCTTAGAAATTATGAAAAATATTCAGAAGAATATTATAACCATGGTGCATTAGTAGTTTAAATTAGAGGCATATAATTTAGTATATGAGATTCCAGCACACACAGTATATCAGAGGTCATAAGAGCGAATACCATTCAAGAGAATAGGCTGTTTAAGGGTAAATCATGGAAGATGATTATAGAGGTTAATATTATTTAAGTTTGTAATAAAAGAAATACCGTAGATTTCTGGTTGGGGTTTCACGGAAAATCACCAAGGGGTGACTTATGCTAGTGAACATGGATACTAAGAGGAAGTGTTAGTCATGGAGTCCGACGAAAGATCGTCACTCCCCTATAAGTACCATAAGACATTAAGTTTCTTAAGAGTAACAATGAGAGTTGGTTATTAGTAACAGATAGTCACTAATAAAAGTAATTGTCCTGGAAAGATGGATTTAGACTTCAACCCATCGTATTCCTAAGTACCACTGTGAGCCCTTCACCGAGTAGACCTCTGAAAGTCCAGGATTAACCCTAAGTCACTATATTCAAATAAAAGTTAGATAAGAGTAGTCTAATAGGATGAAGGAACAATATAACAATCTCACCCGTGTAGGGGTTGGACTGATACAAGATATGTTTGTCCTACGAGCTGAAGGATTGGGAAATAATGATGTCAGGACGGGTTAGTCCTACGTGCTGGAGGCTCGAGAGGTTTTATATCAGGACGGGTTGGTCCTGCGAGCTCAAGACTCAAGAGGTTTTATATAAGGACGGGTTGGTCCTATGAGCTGGAGGCTCGGGAGGTTTTATAATAGGATGGGTTGGCCCTGTGAGCTGGAGGCACGTGTTGAGATCACTTCCATGTGCATAGAAACAAATTAGTGGCGGGTCTTGGGTACTGGGCTAGTCATCACACCGATGGTAGTACGTTGACTCTAGTGAGGTGTGAGGGTTTGATGGGCCAGTAGGTTATTTATACTGTGATCTGGAGGATAATCAACAAAAATGCGCACTCGACCATAAAGACTGGTGGGATGTCCAGCAATTAGTACGCAGAGGATCTAGAGTGCACCTTATACGTGTATAGAAGCGTATGAAGGGTCTAGGCCTGGTAGTGTGTATACTCGCCTAGGAAGTGGAGATGTCTGCTCCGCTACTGCTAATGCTGTCACAACGACGGTACCAAAAAGTTTAGATAACTCCAAAAATGAGGAACTAAAGGTCTATGATCACAGAGTCGTGTGTGTGAGTTGCACTTGTATGAATCATAGCATGCATAACATATCATAACATACATACTTATTATAGGTCACTCATACTACAGATCCTTATCATATAAATTATTACGACCTCTTTTATATGATAAGTTGCAATCCCGAAAATCTTAACTTATAAGTTTGTATGAGCATTCATATAAGTTAAGGTACTTTTGTGATGGTAGTATAGTAGTAGTTGCTTACTTTACCTACGCCGCACTTACTTACTTTACTACTTCTATTTGTGTATTGTTCCTACCGTTTTACTGTTCATTACCACTTGTTAATATAATTACTTGCTAGCGTAAATTCATGGACAATGTTAGATTTTACTCGTAAATTCATGGACAATGTTAGATTTTACTCATACTAGTATAGTTCCCTTATCACCTGCTTATTGTTGATACTGCCCTTAATGTTCTCCGCTTTCATCCATCCGTACGGTGCCTAGGAGTCACGGGGGTGTGGCGAGGACAAAATGTCTTAGTATTTATAACTAATGGTCGATTGTGAATGTAGGAGCTCGAGTAGTTGGAGCGCCAGCACGACCACCAGGATGAGATGGCAGGACCTGAAGGGCAGATACCGCGCATTACTTCTAATACTACTCAGCCTCAGGTGATGATGATTAGTGTTTGTTAGCTTCCTCTTAGAGATGTTGTGAGAGAGGGATTGTACTTTCATTTACCATGTACCAGGCATAAGCCCTTACTCTCTTTTTTTGTACTCATTGTGGGCTATGTTTTCATTTATATGATGATGATATTTTGTGACATGTGGACTTGTGGATGTTCTTTAATTTCTTTTCTCAAATTCGCCTAAGGGTTGAATGATCGTACTAGCTGGCAGGATCGGCGTCATGCGATGTTGTCTAACCCGTGAGTTAGTATCACTGTAAGGCGGCGGTTCTGGCATAAGTCCCGGGTAACTCCTTGGTAAGGGGGAGGGGTCTTATATTTTTGGGGTTTGGAGAATTTGGTTTCATCGAGGTAGAGGGGTGATCATGATAAAGTCTTTAAACGCAAGCATGGTCCTGTTAGGTTAATGTACAAAAATTGTTCCATATTGAACCATTTGTCAATGTTGTACCCTCGTAAGATTTTTTTTCCATTTTTAAAAATCTTTCGTGAAAGGGATTGTTGGAGTTAGCATAGTCGAGAAAATGAGATATGATGACCGTCATATATTATATGGGACAAAGCTAAGTGATGGAGGTGAAGAATATAAGAGATCGTTTGTGAGCTTTAACTCTGCAAACCAAGAATGCATCTTGTTCGTGGAGAGATATTAAAACTAAAAGTATATTATGTCAGCATATCTTGAGGGTATAAAATATGAGAAATGTAAAGCAGATCTCCCCCAAATATGTGCTTAAAAGGTTCACTCCTAATGCAAAAATATATCTACTTAATACCCCAGTCATGATCGAATATGAGTCGAATATGATTTTTAGAAACCATATGATGCACATTAGCTATGATTTTGTGAATTGAACTAAGAATTGCAAATTAGTAAAGGAACATGTATTGAGCATCATGAATGATTTGTCAAAGAAACTGAGGATATGGTGGACTGGTATGCGAAGCAAAAGAAGCGTTTATTAGAGGAGAATGACAAGAATGCAACATGTATATGGGATCTTGTACTGAAGAGTCCTAAAGGTGCTCTTAGTGCACATATGAAGGATCATTGGGAGAGAGGAACCATAAAATCAGATATGTTTTTGTATTTTTAACAAACATGTTTTCTCTTCGTTTTTTTTTCTTTTTCGTTAGTTACACGAAGATAATTTCAAATTCTCTATCTGAACTAGAAAGAGAGTAGACACTAAGAAAAAGATAGTTGTTACAGATAACACTTCCCCAAAGGCGAAGGAGTTCAACTTTGTCGTTGTAGTTACAAAGGAAGTGTCGCCGATAACAAAGAAGTTCAACTTCAACAGTGGTTCAACTAACGACCAAAATTCATCTCAAACGAACACTCCACCTGCCTTTGATTTAACTAATGCTTTTTGTTTAGATATATCAATAAAATTTTCTAGTATACTTGATGTATTCAAACCTTGACGTTATGGAATATCTAGCATCCTAATAATTTGACAATGAATTACCCAAGCATCCTAATAATAATGACATGAGACACACATCAACGTCTTAAAGTTGTGTTTCTTACAAATATGTATTCATCATCATCATCATTAGGATTGATAAAATTGCACCCCATTATATTCATATACAAAAGAATTTTGCTAATTTTTAGTTAAAGCAAAACAATATTATGATACTTTATATATTAAATTGCACCTATTCTCTCTTTTTTGAAAAACATATTGAAAGATAAGGGTTAGATCTGATTTACTCTAGGGGGGTGAATAGAGTAATAAAACTTTTTGGGTGTTTTAGATTTTTATTAGAGTAAAAAGTATGTGATTCCAATAATAACAGAAAGGAAAATAGTCTAAGTTAATCTATTCTAACACAGCTCAACAATATATCGCAGCCACAACAAAAACAACAGGAAAAAGGGCAACCAGACAAAACAAAAAACTTTATAGTGGTTCCCCAACCTGGGTAGATCCACTCTTCTACCACCCTAGCAGGAATCCACTAGCAGGTGTTTGATCAGGTGACTGCCACCACAAGATCTATTTCCAAGGAGATCTCACAACCCTTTGAGCTTTTGATCAGGTGCCCAAAAACCAAAATAAACTTTTGAAGGGAGTTAGTAAGGCCTTTATACAAGAGGGGGAGAGAGAGATTTGATGATGTATTTTCTTTCTCAAACAACTGAGAAGACTAGTGGATTGCTATTGTCAAGACTCCTTCAGAATCACTTGGAGCCTTGCACATGGTGTAGGACTTCAGCCTTGACTTGAGATGATCCAGGAACTTCTGACTGATTCAGAGATTGTTGTCCTTGAAAGCTCATGGAGTTGAAGTTGAACAATACGGCCTTGGACATGGGCGTGTCACAAGCTGTGTTCGGCCCAGGTTTTGGATTTCAAGTCCGAATCATGGCCGTCCATTTCCTTATTTTGGGATCTAATGGCTCAGGGCTGTTCTTGCTGGTATATACCCGAGAATAGGGTTGGCAAGCATTCATTTCCTTTAAGCACTATCTTTCTAAACTTCTATAGAGAGGGGAGAGCAAGGAAGAAGAAGGAAGCTAGATCCGGCAGCCGGCGGAGCTTCGGAGCTCCAAATCGCAAGCCGACTTCAGATCTACGGAGGCGAGGACATTGCGGTGCTTTTCATTCACATAGATTTCCATGGCTCCAAGGAGAAAGCTAGGGTAACGATTCTCATCCTTGGACATGTGAAGTCCTCTTTTTTTTGCATAGTAAGCCCGCTCTCGCGAGTTTGCGGTGAGCTTGAGGCGTTCCTTCGGGTAGACATGAATAGTCCCTGTTGTTTTGCATGTAGAGTCCGTAATCGAGAAACAGACATAGGCATGATGTGTGAAGCCTACCCGGACAAGTTGGTCTGGATCGGTGATGTTGCATTGCATGAATGGCCGTAGAATACTCCGCGCCGATGGACGTTTTTCGGGTTTTCTACGTGTTAGATTGCAACATGGGGCCTTAGGGACTAACTCCAAGGTGCACCAGGAAAACTGGGCAGATACATGATTCTGCCATCATGGTGTCATGAGAGCCAACTTGCACATAATTGGGTTATGTGAAGTGTGTGATCAGATTGGGACTCGGGGAAGTTTGACCCAAGCCCATGTCTTAAGGTGACAGGGTGGTGTGAGCAACGGGTTAGGCGGAATCGTACCCGCTCTATGTCGTTCGGTTAAAGAGACCTAATGGTACTTGGCACTTGACGTTGGCATAAATTGAGGGTCTTAGGCAGTGGCCAGAAAGACCAAATGCTCACGAGTTATTGCCGCCAAGGGGGTGGTAGTGAGTCAGCGGACTTTGACCGTGTTCACCGTGAATGTGCCCTGAGAGCACGGGGTGTGTGGTGCGTGCCCACACCTGTGATGAAGTGTTTTTACACTATACAACTTGGTTATGCTAACAAAGTGCAGGGAAGGAGCATCGCCGACCCGAGTTTGGGGGCGGGATCATTATAATTTGGTCATCATAGCTGACCGTTGCTTTTTTGCCACCGTGCGGTGGATTGTTGCTTGCAAGTGTTGCCGAGCCAAGTGGTAAATAGCGGGCAAAGAGCCCTTGTTGCTGATCCGTCCCTCGATTGACTAATTTTAATGTTTACTTGTATTATTCAAATGTGACCAGCCTGCGTGCCGAGGTTTGGAAAACACTGTAATTTGAGTAAACTATTATAAGGCCTTAATGCCATGTACTTGTGTATTGTACGTCATTCCCGTTGGGTTTTGTACTGGACATTCATGATGTTGGTTGGGTTCTATTTATTACAACTATTAAATTGCTTCCGCTAGAATGTACTCTATGTATGACGTTGATTCTTAGTTGGATGGTTTCCATTGAGTAACCTCCCGGTCTGTCTGTGGTATATGGCGCCGGGCCCCGGCCGGACCTACTGTTATATGCTATGCGATAGATAGGGGGTGTTACAATTTGGTATCAGACTACGAGTTTCGGTCAACTTAAATGAATTTGTGGGAGAATTCTTTTAAGTGGTGGTGAGCACATGTGTGTGCGTCATCGTTATAACATAAAAGAACCCATGAATGTCCACTTAGGAATGAAAATACACATGTTTGGGGAACCTGTATGTTCCTATAATTGCGTTTTGTAATATTGGTTGGTCGCTTAATGATGTTTTGTACGACTATAGGTGACCAGGAGTGGTGCAAGGCCGTCGGAACGCTCGCTTTCTGAGGAAAGTAGTGCACCTGTGGACGTGCCTGCAACCCTTCCCTCTGCCGAAACCATAAGAATGGTGGTTGGAGCAGTCTTCGCTATGATGGATGCATAAAATGAAAGACATGTGCAGTCCCCTATTCCTGAGTTAACTCCAACGCCGGGTGGAGTGATGGAGCAAACGACATTTAAAGGACCATTGGGTCAGCAGTTGAACATGGTTCTAGTGCAGGGTATGCACTCAGTTGAGGATTATTTGCAGGCATTTCTTATGATAAGACGCTACCTAGGCTCTGAAGTGGAGAGCGAGCAGTCTATGGTTAATAGATTTTATAATGGCCTACACGGTGAATTACAAATTTTACTGCTAGGACCAAAATTATTGGGATTTCGAGCCTTGGTGGAGTCGGCTAGATCGTTGGAAGTAGAGTTGGAAAAAGCCAATCAAACGTTGGAGTTTAAGGTACCAAACTCTCCAAATTTTGCAAAGTCTGCATACCGAGGGAGAGGAAAAAGAAGTCTAAAATGTCTACTAGACAGGCTCCATATGATTGTTTTAATTGTGGCAAGGGAGGGCACTTTGCCCGAGATTGTCGTAATGGCGCACAAAAGATAAAGAAAGACTCCAGTGCAAAGAGGTCAGAGTTCAAAGTGCCGGCTACCTCATAGTCTGGATATCGTAAGTGGTATAAGAAGGCTAGGACTCCAAGTCCAGCCCCTCCTTTTGGTGCTTCGGGGGCAGCTATAGGCTGAACCTCGGGCGCATGTTATAATTGTGGGAAGCCGGGGCATTTTTCCCGTGAGTGTTGGAGCGGACGCCCAAAGTCCGAGAGGAAGCCTAAAGAGCACAGCATGGGCCAACAGGAGACAAGGAAGCACGCTGGCGTGGTGACAGGTACGGTTTAAATTTATAGCAGTTAACTGTAAATACTTGTTGCCCTTGTGCTTGTTCGCTTAGTACTACTTGCGCTAGGTTTTTTTTTTATTTTCGTTTATCCGGTGAGAGCACCATTCGATTCAGGAGTTTCTCATTCTTTTTATTCAAAGAATTTGTATCGCGCATCAGAGTACCTACTTCGATGGCAAATGACAAACTGGATGCGTTGTTGTCTAATGGGTGCTCAATGCGCGCGGATAGGGTTTGTTGTGTTTAGTTATGGTTTGGGAGTCAAGAGTTCGATTTGCAAGCGTCGTTATTGCCGCTAGTGGAATTCCATATGATATTTGGTATGGACTGGATCTCAGAGCAGCAAACTTATATTGATTGCGGTCGTAAGGAAGTCAAGTTGGGATCAGGTCGTGAGATGACATTTAACGGGCTTGAAAGGGGCGAGCAAGACTTTTATGTCTGCTCTTCAGGTGGTTAAGGCGGTTCGTGCTGGAGCAGAGCTGTTCTTCACGCTAGTGGAGGTTGCAAATCCTAAGCCTACGTTGGACAGTATTTCAGGGGTATCCGAGTACCCTATTATATTCCCTGACGATCTTCTTGGATCCCCACCTCAACGAGAGATAGATTTCACCATCGAGCTAGTACTAGGTGCGAAACCTATGTCACGCTCTCCGTATCGGCTAGCGCTTAAGGAAATGGCAGAGCTGAAGGTTCAACTTTAAGAGTTGTTGGAGCAGGGTTTTGTGCGTCCAATTTCATCGCGTTGGAGCGCACCGGTCCTTTTTGTTAAGAAGAAGGACGAAAGCTTGAGACTTTGTATCGATTATCGAGAGATGAACAAGCTAACGGAGAAGAACAAGTACCCGATCCCAAGAATTGATGACTATTTGATTAGTTAGTCGGGTCAACGGTGTACTCAAGATTGAATCTTAAGTCCGGTTATTATCAGTTGAGTATAAGGGAGAATGATATCCCCAAGACAACATTTAGCACGCGTTACAGGCATTATGAGTTTACGGTCGTGTCATTTGGGCTGACTAATGTGCCATCGGTGTTCACGGATTTGACGAACAGGACTTTCAGGGAGTACTTGGACCACTTTGTGATCGTCTTCATCGACGACAGATTGGTGTACTCGCAGTGTGAGGAGGATCACTTCAAGCCTCTGCATTTGGTGTTGGAGACGCTGAGGAGAAATCAATTGTACGCCAAGTTCTCCAAATGCGAGTTTTCGTTGTCCTCAGTAGCGTTCCTTGGTCACATAGTCAGTGGAGAGGGAATTATGGTGGATCCGGCAATGATTGTTGCAATACGAGAGTGGCCTGTGCTGTCTTCGATAGCAGAAGTCCGGAGTTTTCTGGGGCTTGTCGGCAATTACAGGAGCTTCGTGGAGAACTTCTCGTGGATAGCATTACCCCTCACGACTCTGACGAGGAAAGTGCAGAAGTTTGTTTGGATGCCGGAGTGCGCACGAGCTTTTGAGGAGCTCAAGAGTCGGTTGACCATGGTGCCTGTGCTGAGTGTTAAATTTTCTCAGCGTGGTCAGCAAGGTAGCCCAAACGCCAAATTAATATCTTCGGCAGTACCCAGTTCTCACGTTGAACCAGCGGAAAACCAAGGAACAAGGCTAATCCCAACAAACAATGGAAGCACAAGCAGATCTTTTATACATTCACTTTTTTACAATGCGAGGTATACATAACGAGACATGATTTCACTAGTATAAATAACTATAAACAGAAAGCACCAAAAACCAAGCCGGGCGGAGAGCACCGGAGTTCGCCGAGACCGCCGAGGTCGCCGAGATCGCCGAGTCCGCTGAGATCGCCCGAACTAAGATGCAATCCGCCGAATAGACACGGAGTCCGCCGAAGCCGCGAGGCCGCGCGGACACACTGTTATTCGTCTCCTGCTGAGGCTGAACTGAAGAACACACCGCCTACCCGCCTGAAGCCGGCGGACAGGTTATTGAAGCTGTCAAAGTTGAAGCAGAGTTGAAAAGCCGCAGAGCGACCTCCTGCTGAATCCGCAGAGACCGCACAACTTCCAAGTACTTGACCGAAGTCAAAGCCAAACTCCTGGCTACTTGAAGCTACCCGCGTGACCTGCACACAGCAAACCGTCAGCCCTGAATCAATCCGCGCGGACAGACAAAATGAGACCGCGGCTCCTTGCCCAACCCAACTTACTATTCACTCAAGTTTTTTTGTAGACCTGCCAGGGGGTCCTATTTATAAGCGAGGTGAGGAGTGCTGTCACCGCCCCAGAGATAGCGACACCGCCCTAGCCTGCACGATAGCAAAACACCATCCGCCGAGTCCGCAAGGACTTAGCCGGATACCAAGGAAAACTGCCAGGAGCAAGGCATCATTGGCGAACCCTCATCAGTCCGCCCAAGCTATGCGGACAAGACATCAGCCCGCAAAGCCTCCAAACACTGCAGGACAGCAACCCCCCTTCAATGGCTGTCGGCACAAACCCGAGGCAGTCCGCAAGACTCAAGCCTCAATCCTCCACAAGTCCACGACCAAAAGCAGATGACAACAGTCCGCCCGGAAAACAGCGTACTTGGCGGATACGGCGGACACCATGGTCCTGGCACAGAGTGTGACCAGTCCAAAACCATCAAAGGCCAATGCGAGCATGGCGGATATAAACTCTCGTCCGCCAAACACCCTAGCACACAGAACGCCAACAGTCCGCAGGCTACTCGCACACCTGCCCAACGCAGCAGCCATCTCCCGAACTCCACACAGCAGTCCGCCAACGACCTCCACAACAAACACCTGCTGTAACACCAGAGCTCGACAAGGCCTCAGCCAAGCTCTAAGCCCAGTCCGCAACAGCCCACACCACGGACACACTAGTCCGCAAGCTTCCCGCAGACATGAGCCAAACCGCCAAACAGCACAAGCTTGCACCACGACCACTGAGCAATGCACCAGTCCGCAAGCCTCTATCCGCTCAGGCCGCTCCTTGCCTAAACCAATCAGCCAATGCCATATCTGCAGATACCAGCCGCACAGTCCGCGGACTACTTGCATATAACCCGCTCAGAAGAATAACCAGCTTCCACTACACTTTCCACCAGGCCGCACACAACAGTTCGTCCAGTCCGCCTAGTCCGCCAACGATGTCCGCCCAGGTAGCCCGACCTGTCCCGTCAACCACTTCCACTTCACAAATTTCAACACTCCCCCTTGAAGTGGGAAGTGGTGACCAAGCCCAGCAAGCTGCGCAAGCGCTCAAAGGGCCCCTTCGACAGTGGCTTCGTGAAAATATCAGCAAGATTATCTTCACTCCGAACATGCCCGACCATCAGAGACCCCTCCAACACCTTCTCCCTGATGAAGTGGTGATCAATCTCTATATGCTTGGTCCTGGCGTGACACACTGGATTATTAACCAGCTTGAGAGCACTCTCATTGTCACCCCGGAGTAAAGTAGGCCCTTGCACTTCTTCATGAACATCCTCTATAAGCCTCCTCAACCTGATGGCTTCCCCAGCAGCCAAGGCTGAAGCCTTATACTCTGCCTCTGTAGTTGAGACTGACACCGAGTCCTGCTTCTTGCTACACCACGAGATGCTAGCTGAACCGCAAGTGAACACATAACTTGAAGTAGACCTCCGATCATCCGAATCACCGCCATAGTCAGCATCCGTATAACCAAGCAACGCAAACTCCGAGTCCCTTCCATAGAGGAGTCCCATGTCAGAAGTCATCTTGACATACTTCAGAATACCCTTCGCCGCCACTAGATGAGATTTCCTTGGTTCAGCCATAAACCGACTTACTCGGCCAACAGCATAAGCAATGTCCGGCCTTGTAATCGTCAGGTAAATCAAGCTCCCAACAAGAGCCCTGAACACCAAGGGATCATGAAAAACCCTTCCCTCATCTCGTCGAAGCTTCAGCCCAAGTTCCAGTGGAGTAGAGCACTTCTTCCCTTCGCCCATGCCGAACCGCTTCATAATGCGATCAGCATACCCTTTCTGGCAAATGAGAACCCCGCACTCCTTCCTCTCCACTTTAAGATCGAGAAAGTGATGAAGCTCTCCCAAGTCTTTCATCTCGAAGCGTATAGCAAGCTCATCCCTGAGCCTTGCTACTTCCCCCTCTGAATTTCCTGTGATGATCATGTCATCCACATACAGCAGGACCAAGACTTGTAGCTCCCCCTTCTTCTTGACGAACAAGCTTGAATCCGAGTTGGAAGCAAGGTATCCACAGAATTGCAAGTACTCTGCAATCTTCCCATACCAAGCTCTAGGAGCTTGCTTCAACCCATAGAGAGATTTCCTGAGTTTGCAGACATAATCCGGATGCTTTGCAGAGACAAAACCAAGCGGCTGATCCATGAATATGTCCTTGTCAATCTCTCCGTAAAGAAAGGCATTCTTCACATCGAGTTGCCACAACCTCCATCCCTTGCTAGCAGCCAAGGCGATCACCACTCTAACTGAAGTCATCTTCGCAACTGGACTGAATGTCTCCTCATAGTCTTCTCCATACTGTTGTGAGAATCCTCTAGCGACCAGGCGTGCTTTGAACCTATCAATGCTCCCATCAGTCTTCTTCTTCAACTTATACACCCACTTGCAAGTAACCGGAGTAATGCCATCAACCTTGGGCACAAGGTCCCAGGTTTCATTCTTCTTCAGAGCATCAATCTCTTCTTTCATGGCACCTTCCCACTCCTTCACTCCAGTGGCCTCGTTGAAGGTTGCTGGCTCTCGCTCATCTAGAGGACCTGCAAAGAAGCAGGAGTCAAAGCTCACTGCATTCCCATCACAGTACCGAGCCGGTGGCTTAATAACCCTCTTCGATCTCCGAAGGGTCGGCTCCTTGCTCACTGCTTCCGTTGCTTCTTCGGGCTCAACTCCTACTTGGGGCAAGCATTGAGCAGTGCTCCCCTACTTCCTGAGCCAGAAGGCTCAGCCTCGGAGTTAGAAGCAACAGGAGCTTCTAGTGAAACAAAAAGCTCCTCTTCCAAGCCTTCAGCAGTCACCACCGGTGCTTCATCAACCTTGCTACTTCCGGTTAGCTCAACCGAGCCACCTCCATATGACGTCAGCTCGTCAAAGACAACGTCTCTTGACACCACGAACTTCTTCATCACAGGGTTCATGCATTTCCATCCCTTCTTCCGCTCATCGTAGCCAACAAAGACAAGCTTCCTTGCCTTCGCATCCAGCTTAGTCCGTGAAGCATCTGGGACATGCACGTAGCAAGTTGAACCGAACACCCTAAGGTGTCCCACACTCGGCTTCTCCTTCAGCAATAGCTCAAAAGGAGTCTTCATGTTGATAGGGCTGAGTGGCATCCGGTTGATGACATAAGCAGCACAAGACATCCCCTCCGCCCAAAAGCACCTTGGGATATCTTTCACATGAAGCCAGCATTTGCAGGTCTCCGTCAGATGACGGATCTTCCGCTCCGCTACCCCATTTTGTTGTAGAGTGTGAGCACAAGTAAGCTCTCGTTGGATCCCGTGCTTCCTGCAGAAGTTAGAAAACTCGGAGGAAACAAACTCACCCCCGTTATCAGTTCTAAGCTCTTAATCCATAAGCCAAGCCGGCCTTCTACCAACTCCTTAAACTCCACAAACAAACGGAAGGCTTCCGACTTCTCCTTTAAGAAGTACACCCAAGTATACCTTGAGTAGTCATCAACCAAGATAAGAATGTATCTGCTTCCACCAAGGCTGGCAGTAACCGTCGGTCCCATCAGGTCGCCATGAATGCACTCCAATGGTTTCTTGCTCCTTATTTGTGATTTATCAAACGGAAGGCGATGTGCCTTACTGTATTGACAGCCCGCGCAAACATGCCCGTCACCAAAGGAGGACAACTTAGGCAACCCCTTCACCAAACTTCTACTAGCCATCGCCTTCAGCTTGTCCATGCCAACATGTCCATGCCAACATGTCCCAGCCTCTCATTCCAGATAGAAGCGCTATCATTGGCCCTCATACGATCAACATAAGAATTGATGGCAAGAACAAACAAGTTCTTCACCCTCCTCCCTACACGAGCAACATCAGCCTTCACTGCTGATACGTTGCAAAGGAACCTCACGTCTGTTGGCCCAAACAGAACGTGATAACCAGCATCCACCGCATTGTTCACCGAGAAGAGGTTCTTCTTCATGACCGGCACGTGATACACACTCCTTAACGTGAGTGGCCCATGATCACTACCCAAAGACACGACTCCCTCTTTCTCTACTGCATAAACAGTATTATCAGCAGTGATAATAGCTTCATTACCTGAGTATGCTTGCATGGAGGTGAACTTCGACTTGTCTCCGGTGAGGTGATGACCACATCCAGAGTCCACGATCCACTCGCCGTTGAAGCCCTCAGCAGACAAGGCACGGACACAAGTGTCCATCATAAAGGCTCCGCCCCATTCTGCTTCTTCACTTCTCGAGCAAGCTTCCTCCTTTCCTGCAGCATACCCAAGCTGCAGTTTGACCTTGTAGTCCCGCTTGAAGTGCCCTCGCTGATGACACTGGTAGCACTTCAAATTCTTCTTTCAGTCCTTAGGAGCATTGCTCCTCTCCGGCTGATGTGAAGTTGAAGTTTCCTTCTCACCAGCGACCTGCACCTTCTTCTTCTTCCCTTCCCATCCTTTCTTCTTGCCTGAGAAGAGAGCTTCGCTGCCTTCCTGATTAAGATTAACTCCAGCCATCTGCCTTGCCAAGCTCTCCTGCGATGCAAGCAGATTCTCTAGCTCCAGCAAAGACGACTGAGTAGCTCATCCTTGATCAGATGTCACAAAGGCCACATACTCCTTCCGCAAGCCGCGGATAATGCGCCTTTTCATCTTCGTGATAATACAGTTTATAATCAATTTTATTAGGGTATTTTCAGGGTTTCAAAGCAAATCATTTCTTGTAAAGTGCTTATTTTGATTCACCTTTGTATATATTTTTGTCGCTAATGCATTTTTCTACTTTTTGCAGGTTTTGACGGCTTTCAGCCGAATTTTGCTGTAACACGCCCCTTGTTCACGCCCTACCTGGGCGTGTACCTAGGGCGTGTAACCCAGAGGAATGAAGCAATTGGTCCGAAACTGAATTCCGTGGAAACTTAGTGTACACGCCCTCTATCACGCCCGTGTCACATCCGACACGGGCGTGTTCTAGAGGCGTGTCCCCAGGTTCTGAGGAATCGCCGCAACGCGCTCATTTTTCCTGCTCCACCGTTGTACCCAAACGTGTTACGCCCCCGGGTCATGCCCAACCCGGGCGTGACATATGGGCGTGTACTTCAGCAACCACGCTCGTCACCTCCAGCATTCAATCCAGCTCAACAAAGTCACACCGCAAAGAATACGCCCCAGGTACACGCCCTACCAGGGCATGACATTTGGGCGTGTACTTCAGCTACTTCGCCAGAATTAAATTCCAGCCTGAAAAAGTCGCACCGAATGTGTCATGCCCGACCCGGGCGTGACACGGGGGCGTGACCCGACCTGAAAAAATTTATAAATAGAGCCCATCTCCAAGGGTTCAGGCACACCTTTTGGATGGAGAGGGGAGGTTCTGGCCTTTGTATTTTTGAACTTTTTCAAGCATGTCTCTTCATTTTTAGCTCTTCTTATCTCTAGCTTAATGCTTTCCCTGTATTAGCTCCTAGCTTCTTTCTGTAGTATAATGTTAATGATAGTGTAGTTTACTTTCCATGCACTTGTAATCTCTGGTTTTCAAGTTGTAAGATCCCTGTTTCCATTAATAAAGAAGTGTTGTTTTCTTTTTCGTTTATACTTTGTTTTCATTATTTTCTCCTACTCATCCCCCCTCTTCCACCTCACCATGATTAACTAATCCTCCATGTACTCGATCTTGATGATCCGAGGTTCGAGTGATTAGGTTATGATGCTTTGAATCTTACCTTTTCTTTTTAGGGTTTAGCTTTGAATTACTCTTGATTTATTACAGCTTGGAGGTATATCATCGATATATACTCTCCACCTTTGCTTTCATTCTGGGCTAGCCGAGAGGCCGAAACTTTGAAATGAGCACTCAAGAGTAAAGGGAGTTGTTCGCACCCCTCGAGAGAGGCAGACGTTCAAATCTCCCGGATTGGAGTAAAATCCAATAGTGGGGTTCACCGCATAAAGCGAGTTTTAGGGCTCCGATTTAGGCGAAAGTCGGTCGGACCTTCCTAAACTCATTTAGGCACGACCTTCGAGAGAAGCGTGTCAATATTTATGGAACCTCCACGGTCAAGGACCTTTACCCTAATTAGCTTAGGTTTATTTATCGTATTTTTCTAACCACTCTTGCCGAGGTGATTTCTGATCGAGTGCATTTTCCTCTCATCGTTACTAAGCTTTAGTATAATCGCTCTTTTAGCTCTCTTTATCTTTTCATGCAAGTAGCTCTCTTTCATTGCAAGTAGTTCTCTTCCTTTAGTACGCTTAGCTTTCTTCTAAACCCTAATTTTTTCGTCGATAAAATAATAGATTTCGTGTGAATAAGCTTACTCAACTGTTCTCGGATTTTAATACGACACTTGTGTCCCATTACTACAGTTCGATAGGTATACTTGCCTAGCCGGATTGCTAGTTCGGCTGTTTGCTTTTCGTAAGCATTGGCCGGGCCAACAAGTTTTTGGCGCCGTTGCCGGGGAAGCAACGCTCGTTGATAAATTGAAAACACGAATATATTAGTTTTATCATTTCTCTTTCTCATCCTCCTTCTTTAAATTTGTTTTTTTATTACCGCTATTAATAGAAGCCCACTCCACAATTTTTCTACGCCACCTAAATCTCTCGAAAAGGGCAAAGCGGTTTTAAACCCCGCTATCTTGTATAGTACCTTGCGAACCCTTCACCGGGTAGCCCTTGGGAAGTTCGGGAGTTAAACTTTAAAAAAAAAATATTATTTCAAAAAAATTAGTAACTCTCTTTTTCTAGTTTATTTTATTTCTCTTTCTACTCTTCTCTTCTTTTAGTGCATGTCCCGCGGGAGTCCGTCGGTTATTTTGGACCTGGACCACGAAATTGAGCGTACTCTTCGAAGAAGATCGCGATTTCAAGACCCTACTCTCCAAATACCGGTTGAGGATTCCGAGTCATTTTCCACTTTAAGAATGAAAGAACCCAACGTAGAGGAAGTCGTGCAAAGGCCTATGTCCTATTATGCACGGCCGAATCTCGAGGGTACTGAATCTAGTATAGTTTGCCCTGCGATAGCAAATAAAAACTTCGAACTGAAGCATAACATTATTCAAATGGTGCAGCAATACGTGCAATTGACAGACTTCAAGATGAAGATCCGAACGCACATATTGCAAGCTTTTTTGAGATTTGTGACACGTTTAAGATTAATGGTGTCACAAATGATGCGATTCGGCTAAGATTATTTCCTTTCTCTCTTAGAACTAAGGCTAAGCAGTGGCTGAACACCCTTCCTAAAAATAGTATAACTACTTGGACACAATTAACTGAAAAATATTTGGCGAAGTATTTTTCGCCTACTAAAACTGCAAAACTTAGGAATGACATTTCTGCCTTTGGACAAATAGATTCTGAGACCCTTTATGAAACCTGGGAAAGATTTAAAGAATTATTAAGACAATGCCCACATCACGCTCTGTCTGTATGGTTGCAGGTGCAGACGTTTTATAACGGGCTAAATCAAAGCACGAAGCAAATGATAGATGCAGCTTCTGGCGGTACTTTAAATCATAAGACCCCAGAAGCAGCTCTTGAGATGTTTGAGGACATGGCCATGAACACTTACCAGTGGAATGTGCCTAGGTCCCGCCCGAGCAAGCCTGCAGGTATCTTTGAAGTAGACAACGTCTCCCAGCTCACGCTGCAAGTTGAAATATTAAGCAAAAAAATTACGGAGATGACTGCTACCTCCGCCTCTCAGGTATGGGAATCTGCAACTCCTCCCCCCGAACATTTGGATTATGTAAATAATATGCCTAGAACCGCTTTTAATAATTTTTCTGCTGCAAATTTTCATCCTCCTGGTTTTAATTTTCCGAATAGTTATAATCCTGCGTTAAGAAATCATCCGAATTTTTCAGGAGTATTCCATCGAATGCTGTGCGCCCGCCACCAGAAATTGATTTTTCTGCACCACCACCACCTCCTCAAAGTTTTCCAAAACCTCCAAGTTTGGAGGAAATGTTTTCAAAATACATGAATGCTAATGACGCTACGATTAGAACCTTAACTGGAAGTGTTAAAAATTTAGAAAATCAGATAGGACAGCTCGCTAAAATGATTTCTGAGCGACCCGTAGGGTCTCTTCCTTCCAATACCGAGCCCAACCTGAGAGAGATAGCGAAAGCTATAACTCTTCGGAGTGGGAAGAAAGTTCCCGGTACGATAAGTGAAGAGCCCGAGGCAAGCTCCGCTCCCGCTATAAAAAATCAAAGCTCCGCTCCCGCTTTAAAAAATCAAAGCTCCGCTCCCGCTTTACAAAATCAAAGCTCCGCTCCCGCTTTACAAAATCAAAGCTCCGTTCCCGTTTTAAAATTCCACCCTCTGCCGAAAAAATTATCACCCCTGTTTTAGAAAAAGAACTCACCCCACCACCCACCTTTAAAAATAATCCATCCCCGCCATACCATTCCGAACTTAATAAACAACGACAGGATGATCAATACACCCGTTTTTTAGAAATGTTTAAACAAATCCACATAAATCTGCCTTTCCACGAAGCCATATCCCAGATGCCGAAGTACGCTAAGTACCTTAAGGACCTCCTGACCAACAAGAAGAAGTTAGAGAACCTTTCGCATGTCACGTTAAATGCCGAGTGCTCGGCGGTTTTGACAAACAGATTACTAAAGAAAATCAGTGACTGATGACTACTTTTAGTCATCATTTTTGGGGGTAGTTTAGTATGCAAAATGCCTAAGTTTATTTATATTTTATGCTTGTTATGTTTTTATTTCATGACTTAATATCTTTTTTATAATATATTAATTCCGAGTTTAATTATGTGTTTTATGCTTTTTTATGTTTAATTTTATGTTCTATGTCTAGTTGTGTTTTGTTATGAAATAAAACTATTATTATATTATTATGGTTAGTTTTTTATTATGTTATAAAATATATGTTATGTTATGTTATAAAATATATCTTACATTTTGTTTATTTGTTTTTTTTTATTTGTAGGTTCAAGGCCTTTGTTGTGGTCCAAGTGTAGCCCACCATGCAAGACAACCCGAGCCCTTCCATTTGGTGCTACCCGAGCCTATGATGCAGCCCACAAATAATATTTCAGCCCACAAATAATATTTCAGCCCACATAATGAAGCCCAACATGCATGGACGGCTCCTTCTCTCCCCATTCATGCATGTAGCCTCTCCCCTCTCTCTCCCCTTTATTATTTTCTCTTCTCTTTATTCCTCATGCATCTCCCCACTCACTCCTTCTCTCTTATTTATTTCTCATTCACCCCTCTTTCCCTTTCTCTCATTCTCATTTAAACCCATCCATCCCCCCCTCTTTTATTTATTTTGTTCTTTTAATTTTCCTAAATGAAAATGCATGCATGTAGCCTCTTCCCTCTCTCCACCATTAATGACATTCATGCACCTCCTCATACATGCATGGCCGGCCACATCCTTCTCCCATTTCATTTCCACCACTTTCTAGAATCTTCCTCCTCTCATATAAAAGGAACCAATGTCTCATGCTTTGAAGGGGAGGATTTTAGAGAGCAAGTGAGATAGCTAGTTCATGAGAGTTTTTTTTCCTTGTTGTAGTTTTTATTGTAGTTTCCTTTTTGTAGTAGAATAGCATTGTCCTATTTTCATTTTTGTGTATTTCCTTTTCTTAAGCAATGCAAATGACTTCTCTTTCTTCTATTTTGTTTTCTTCCTCTATTATGTTTAGCTAATTATATTTTGCGCCCGATCGCGATGAGCTTTGCGACAAAATAACGCATCTTTAATTTTATATTTGCATTTGTATTTTTCCTATTTTGATCCTTCTTTGATTTTTATCGTGTCGACTTCGTATTCCGGTATACGGTAGTAGGCAATTGATCTCATTTCATAGAAGTCGAGAGACTCATTGATTTGAAAAATCACTCAAAGAAGGAAGAAGTTGAACGCAACCCTAGAGATAGGATGACGTAAATCCTCCGGATTGGAGTCAAATCCAATAGTGCGGGTCACTTCGGTAATGCGACTTTAGGCCTTTTTGACTTGTAAAGAGATTTCGGTCAAAACGTCTATAAGTTAGAGGATTTAATGCTCTAGCGAGATTACTTCCTAATATCGGATCCGTCACGGTATTAATAGTATTGCAAATGCTAAACTATTTATTTCGTTATTTTATTTCAAAGTGAATCGTCGATCGAGCACTCTTTCGCAATATTTTATTTCTCTTTTAATTAAGCTTAGTTCATTTTAATTTTCAAACTCATCAATCGTTCGGTAGGATAATAGAATCGTTGTGAGTAATAGTACTTGCCTGCCCCGAGTTTTTATACGACCTTGATATATTTTTATCACTATACTATAAAATGATAGGTACACTTACCTATTCGGATTGTAGTTCGTGAGACGATTTTTAGTCCATCAAGTTTTTGGCGCCGTTGCCGGGGACTATTTTGGTAATATTACGAAAGCATCGAGTTTATTACTTCTACTAAAATTTTAAAAAAACAAAAACATTTTTTTAACAAAAAAAATATCAAAAAAAAAATTTTAAGTTTTCTTTTTCTTTTTGGTTACAGTTTTTTTATGGAATCATCTTCTTTTCGCGCTTTTTGTAATATTTGCGGGTCGCCCAACCACTTTTATTCTGAATGTCTTTCGGGAACCCCTCCCTCTTTTGATTTTAATTTTTCTGGAGCAGGTCAAAGTGGCCAATTTGACTCTTACTCTAATTTTTATCCTACTTGGGAGATGGGGAACCCGTCTTATTTTTCTTATGATTTTGCCCTGCAAAGCGCCGTGCCTCTAAATTTTACTTCAATCGATAATGCGTATTTTGAATTGCAAACTTCTTTTGATAATATTAATTCGCATTTGAAGACCATTCTCGATTATTTTTCTAGTGAGGCCGCTTCATTTTCTTCGTCTTCTTCTCCGTCTCCTCCAATTTCATCGTGTAATGAGTCACCAGATATCCCGGCTTGTCTTTTTCCTCTCGAGGGGGATAATTATTCGGATATTCCAGATTGTTTCCTTCCTCCTTTGGATGACACCCCTATGGATACTCCGGCATGCTTCTTACCTTTTGAGGATGACAAGACGCCTCATCATTCTCTTTCTTTTTCTGAAGACGTGTGTGATTCCTTTTCGTTTCAAACTTTAACTGTTCCAACTTTTTTTATCGAGTCTTCTTCTTCTTCTTCTTCTTCTTCTGCTTTTATTTTAGATAAATTTTCTTCTTCTTTAGTCCTCTCTACCCCTTCTTCTCCCGAAATTTCACAAGTCTCTCCTTCTCCTTGTGAAATTTCCGTTGATGAAATTTCTTTTTCTACCTCTTTTATTCCTCTTTCTATTTCTTCTTCTTTTTTTTCTTCCTCTTTTGACGACCCCTTCTTTCCCATTTTACATACGACAGGGTTCTTCTATAACTCCGTCCGTTCATTTCCGGGCGTCATTCCATTGAAGATTCCACCCCATGTCGGTGCAATTCTTCAATTTTTCTCTTTTTTGATGTACTCTCCTAAGCGCATACGTAGGGAGTTACCTCTTCACTTTAGTTTTTATTTTCCATTTAGCTAACCAATAACGTCGGGCTCAGACGACGTTAAACAAAGAGCGCTCTTGGGAGGCACCCCTTGCTTATCACTTTTTGTTATTTCTTTTTTTTATTTGCTTATTGTATTTTGCAGGAATAAAACCTCCGGCGGTTCGTTTGGCTCCATCATTTTTTTTTCTCTTCCTTAGGCCTGAGCCGGTGTCCAGCTTAAGCATGGGGGAACGAAATCAGCATTCGGGCTTACGAATCAGGGGAAGTCGTTTTCTTTTTAAGTATTTACTTTATTGCCCCCCTCCCTCTACTTCTTCCTTTTTTTGTTTTTCATTGCGGACAATGCAAAATCCAAGCATGGGGGAGGGCTTCGCTCTTTTTCCTTTTCTTTTCTTTTTAATTTCTCCTTTTTTAAAAAACAAAAAATCTTTTCTTTTTATGTTTTTCAAAAAAATGTTTGTTTTTAAGTAATTTAGTTTTATCAAAAACAAAAAAAACTAGAAAATAAAAAAAAACCCACAAAAATCAAAAAATCAAAATCCAAAAATTATAATAAACCTCTCCCTTAGTTTTTTTGTTGTTTTCAGAAATTTTGTTTGAATTTGTTTATAAGCATTTTTAATATTTTTGATTTGCTAATCTTTTGTTTCATCATGTTTAGTTAAATCTAATATTTAGTGATTTCGTTTTGAGAATTATCTTATGGTTTTAAATTTCTTAGTGTAATTTATTTAGCACTTTTTCTCTTTTATTTTAAATAGTTTCAATTTTGTAGTAATTTTGCTTAAAATTTTTGGATTCCAATTATTATTACCTCATGCTTTTAGATTCTTAGGAAATCTCAATCTACTAGTAGTTGCTCTCTAGTATTTTTGTTTATTTTCTAAAATTTTGTTTAACTCCTTCCTTTTTCTTTTTATTGTTAGATCATATGTCATGGGAATAAGGAGATGTTAGTTCCTTATTCTCTGGTAAACATATGCAACCCAGATGAAGAGAGGAATTAAAAGTTCATATATGTCGTGGGAAGTGATAGGATGTTAGTCTATCATTTTCTGGTATTATATATATATTTAAAGTTCATATATATCGTGAGAAGTGATAGAATGTTAGTCTATCATTTTCTGGTATTACATATATATTTAAAAAAAAAAATTTGGTGGGGTGTGAAAAAAAATAATGATGATCACCTCCAATCAAAGACCTCTTCATGTTTATTTTCCTCCCCAAACCCCTTAGCCAATATTATTGTCTTAGATTTTAAATTAAAATATTGGGAGAGCATAAGTAGTAGGTTGCATTCTTCCTTAAGTTTCTTTTAAGTTATGTTGTTTATAATTTTAATCAAACCTTGTTTGCAATTTACTCAATTTTGAGTGCTAGTTAATTTATTAGAGAATTATTTGCTAAATATTTCTCTCTTTTCACTTTAATTCCATAATTTAGGACTTAATTCGTAAATCCCTAAATTTTATTTTTGACTTGACTTTGGTGTAAATAAATTTTTAGTTTAATTGAAAACTTTATAAATGTCTTATAAATACTTCTCATACTTTTGCTCTGGAATAGCAAAAGCCCAAGCATGGGGGTATTTGATGACTACTTTTAGTCATCATTTTTGGGGGTAGTTTAGTATGCAAAATGCCTAAGTTTATTTATATTTTATGCTTGTTATGTTTTTATTTCATGACTTAATATCTTTTTTATAATATATTAATTCCGAGTTTAATTATGTGTTTTATGTTTTTTTTATGTTTAATTTTATGTTCTATGTCTAGTTGTGTTTTGTTATGAAATATAACTATTATTATATTATTATGGTTAGTTTTTTATTATGTTATAAAATATATGTTATGTTATGTTATAAAATATATCTAACATTTTGTTTATTTGTTTTTTTTATTTGTAGGTTCAAGGCCTTTGTTGCGGTCCAAGTGTAGCCCACCATGCAAGACAACCCGAGCCCTTCCATTTGGTGCTACCCGAGCCTATGATGCAGCCCACAAATAATATTTCATCCCACAAATAATATTTCAGCCCACATAATGAAGCCCAACATGCATGGACGGCTCCTTCTCTCCCCATTCATGCATGTAGCCTCTCCCCTCTCTCTCCCCTTTATTATTTTCTCTTCTCTTTATTCCTCATGCATCTCCCCACTCACTCGTTCTCTCTTATTTATTTCTCATTCACCCCTCTTTCCCTTTCTCTCATTCTCATTTAAACCCATCCAGCCCCCCCTCTTTTATTTATTTTGTTCTTTTAATTTTCCTAAATGAAAATGCATGCATGTAGCCTCTTCCCTCTCTCCACCATTAATGACATTCATGCACCTCCTCATACATGCATGGCCGGCCACATCCTTCTCTCATTTCATTTCCACCACTTTCTAGAATCTTCCTCCTCTCCTATAAAAGGAACCAATGTCTCATGCTTTGAAGGGGAGGATTTTAGAGAGCAAGTGAGATAGCTAGTTCATGAGAGTTTTTTTTCCTTGTTGTAGTTTTTATTGTAGTTTCCATTTTGTAGTAGAATAACATTGTCCTATTTTCATTTTTGTGTATTTCCTTTTCTTAAGTAATGCAAATGACTTCTCTTTCTTCTATTTTGTTTTCTTCCTCTATTATGTTTAGCTAATTATATTTTGCGCCCGATCGCGATGAGCTTTGCGACAAAATAACGCATCTTTAATTTTATATTTGCATTTGTATTTTTCCTATTTTGATCCTTCTTTGATTTTTATCGTGTCGACTTCGTATTCCGGTATACGGTAGTAGGCAATTGATCTCATTTCATAGAAGTCGAGAGACTCATTGATTTGAAAGATCACTCAAAGAAGGAAGGAGTTGAACGCAACCCTAGAGATAGGATGACGTAAATCCTCCGGATTGGAGTCAAATCCAATAGTGCGGGTCACTTCGGTAATGCGACTTTAGGCCTTTTTGACTTGTAAAGAGATTTCGGTCAAAACTTCTATAAGTTAGGGGATTTAATGCTCTAGCGAGATTACTTCCTAATATCGGATCCGTCACAGTATTAATAGTATTGTAAATGCTAAACTAATTTATTTCGTTATTTTATTTCAAAGTGAATCGTCGATCGAGCACTCTTTCGCAATATTTTATTTCTCTTTTAATTAAGCTTAGTTCATTTTAATTTTCAAACTCATCAATCGTTGGGTAGGATAATAGAATCGTTGTGAGTAATAGTACTTGCCTGCCCCGAGTTTTTATACGACCTTGATATATTTTTATCACTATACTATAAAATGATAGGTACACTTGCCTATTTGGATTGTAGTTCGTGAGATGATTTTTAGTCCATCAGTGACCCGTGTAGTTTCTCTATCCCGTGTGTCTTTGGTGATCTCTTTGTCAAACACGCTTTAGCCGACCTAGGTGCGAGTATTAATCTTATGCCCCTCTCGTTGTTTAAAAAGTTAGGAATTGGTAGTCTCAACCCCACACGCATGAGTATCCAGCTCGCCGACAGATCAGTCAAATACCCGTTAGGAATAGTGGAGGACGTCCTAGTCAAAGTTGACAAGTTCATCTTCCCGGTGGACTGTCATTTTGGACATCGAAGAAGACGTCGAGGTTCCCCTGATCCTTGGCCGACCCTTCCTTGCCACCTCCTGAGCTATCATTGACGTAAGCAATGGTAAGCTCTTCCTTCGAGTAGGCGACGATGAAGTAACTTTCTCTATCACCCCCTCGATGAAGAACACACTAGCTAATGATGACTCCTGTTTTTTCATAGATACCGTAAGTGAAGAATCCTCCTCACACCTCTGATTTTGAAAAAGAATTTTCCAATTTTTGTTCCTCTCCTACTCCTCCAACTGAATCTCTACACCTAAGTGAAGAATCCTCCACCCGCCTTTCTGATTTTGAAAAAGAATTTTTTGATTTTTGTTCCTCTTCTACTTTTCCAACTGAATCGCTGCACGAAGCCTCCATGGCCGCTAGCAACACCCCTTTTAATTTTACTTATAAAAAAGTGTACGAGGACATAGTTTTTGAAAAAGAACGAATTTCTAAAATCTCGTATGATGACCCCCCTACCCTGGAACCGAAAGAACTACCAGAGCACCTTCGATACGCTTTCTTAGAAAAGGACTCCAAGCTGCCTGTCATAGTTTCGGCCTACCTCACGGATGCACAAAAGGATAAACTTCTTTCAATTTTACGAAAGCATCGCCGAGCTATTGCTTGGCAGATATCTGATATCAAGGGCATAAGCCCATCTTTCTGCACTCATAAAATCTTAATGGAAGATAATTCACGTAACACTATACAACCTCAGCGCCGTATAAACCCAAACATGAAAGACGTAGTTAAGGGCGAGGTTGTGAAATTGTTAGACGCAGGAATTATCTATCCTATATCCGACAGTAAGTGGGTTAGCCCAGTACAGGTAGTACCAAAGAAGGGAGGGATAACGGTAGTAAGTAATGAAAATAATGAATTAATCCCAACTCGGACGGTGACCGGCTGGAGAATGTGTATAGATTACCGTAAGTTGAATGACGCCACCCGCAAGGATCACTTCCCCTTGCCGTTCATTGATCAGATTTTTGAATGACTTTCCAGACATAGCTTTTATTGTTTTCTCGATGGCCTCTCGGGGTATCTTCAAATCCCCATCTCCCCCGAGGACCAGGAGAAAACTACGTTTACTTGTCCCTTCGGCACCTTCGCCTACCGAAGAATGCCGTTTGGATTGTGCAATACGCCAACTACATTCCAACGATGTATGCTCTCCATCTTTGACAAGTACGTAGAAAGCATTATGGAAGTTTTCATGGATGATTTCTCCGTGTTCGGGAATTCCTTCGATAGTTGCTTAGAGAACCTTGAAAAAGTCTTAGAGCGATGCGAAGAAACTAACCTCGCCTTAAATTGGGAAAAATGCCATTTTATGGTGATGGAAGGGTTAGTTTTGGGACATAAAATTTCTGAAAGAGGTATTGAAGTAGACGTTGCGAAAATAGAAGTTATCGAGAAGCTGCCTCCACCTACGAACATAAAAGCTATAAGAAGTTTCCTAGGTCATGCGGGTTTCTACCGCCGCTTCATAAAGGATTTTTCCAAGATTACCAAGCCCCTTACCCATCTCTTAGAAAAAGACGCCCCATTCATCTTTGATGACATTTGCATGGTTGCTTTTAATTTAATAAAAGAAAAATTAATTGATGCCCCAATCATGATAGCTCCGGTGTGGGATCTTTCATTTGAGATAATGTGTGATGCGAGTAGTTATGCGGTGGGAGCCGTACTAGGTCAACGTATTTCCAAAAACTTCCACCCCATTTATTACGCTAGTAAAACACTCACATCTGCACAGGAAAATTACACCACAACCGAGAAGGAGCTCTTAGCTGTAGTATTCGCTTTTGACAAATTCCGCCCTTATATTACTTTTTCGAAAATTATTGTTTTTACGGACCACTCGGCCCTCAAATATCTTCTCTCTAAAACGGATGCCAAGCCTCGCTTGATTCGTTGGGTCTTACTCCTCCAGGAGTTTGACTTAGAGATCCGTGATAAGCGAGGTGCCGAGAACTTGGCCGCTGACCACCTTTCGCGCCTAGATAATCCTTTTATAGAAAAATTAGATGAAAAATGTTTTAACGATTATTTTCCCGATGAGAAGCTTTTTTCAATTAACACATCTACTTCTCCTTGGTTTGCACACATCGCTAACTATCTAGTGACTCAGGTGCTCCCAAAGGAGTTCTCGTCTCAGCAAAAGAAGAAATTCTTTTCTGAGTTGAAGAACTACTTTTGGGAGGACCCGTATCTTTTTAAAGTCTGTGCAGACCAAGTGATCAGGAGGTGTGTTTCTTTTGATGAAGGATTAGATATTATTAAACATTTGCACGAAGGACCGACAGGTGGGCACTATCAAGCTGCTCGCACCGCTCACAAAGTGTTAAGCGAGGGTTTTTACTGGCCTACCCTATTTAAAGACGCGCATGCCTTTGTGAGTAGGTGTGATAGTTGCCAACGGTCGGGGAATATTTTGAATAAAAATGAAATGCCATAAAATTATTTCCTAGAGTGCGAAGTTTTCGACCTCTGGGGGATTAATTTTGTCGGCCCTTTTCCTTCTAGCTTTGGGAATAAGTACATTTTATTTGCCATTGATTATGTTTCGCGTTGGGCCGAAGCCCAAGCTCTTCCTACAAATGACGCCCGAGTCGTAGTTAATTTCCTAAAAAAAATATTTTCTCTCTTCGGTACACCGCGCGATATCGTTAGTGATAGGGGTTCCCATTTCTGTAACGCGCAATTTTCAAAAATCCTAACTAAATATGGCATTACTCATAAGCTTTCCACTGCCTACCACCCCCAAACTAACGGACAAGTCGAAGTAGTGAATAGAGAAATAAAAAGAATTTTAGAAAAGACTGTTTCCACATCTAGAAAAGACTGGTCAGCCAAATTAGATGATGCTCTATGGGCCTACCGAACAGCATACAAAACCGCCCTCGGATGTATGCCATATCGGTTGGTTTATGGAAAATCGTGTCATTTACCCGTAGAGTTAGAACACCGCGCCTTTTGGGCCTTACGATTTTTAAACTTCGATCCCCACTCTGTCGGCGATTTTAGAATATTTCAACTTAACGAACTCGACGAGTGGCGCTCTTACGCATATGAAAATAACAGACTTTATAAAGAGCGGACGAAGCGTTTGCACGATCGACATCTTAGGCACCCAAAAATCTTTAAGCCGGGCGACCAAGTTCTTCTTTATAATTCTCGTTTACGTTTATTCCCGGGTAAATTAAAATCACGTTGGTCGGGGCCTTTTACTGTTTTAGAAGTCTTTTCTTATGGTACTGTTTTAATTTCCCACCCTGATAAGGGTAATTTCAAAGTGAATGGTCAGCGTCTTAAACTGTATTTCTATGATGATGTCAGTCTCAATCCTGTTAACTCTATCTTTCCTGTCCTGACATTTGATTAATCTGAACTTTATTTTTCTTAAAAACTTTGAACTTTATTCGAACTTTATTTTTAAACAATATTTTGGACAATCTTATTTTGATGCGTCGAGCTCAAATGATGCTTTAAACAAAGGGCGCTCTTGGGAGGCAACCCAAGTTATCTTTTTCTGTTTTCTTTATTTCACAATTTTTGCCCCGAATGGCTCCGGCAAGCTGAAACTTCTGCGATCGCCTGCTCCAACGGTTCTGATTCCATGATAAAGTCCACCAGAAGACGTTTCATGAAGATCCAAAGCACAAGCATAGGGGAGCGGCATCACTCAGCTTTCCATGCAACATAAAACCGGGAAAGTACCTGTTTTTCAATCCTGTCTTTCATTTCTGTCCTTTAATTTTCTCTCGTTCTCCAACCTCCTTCTCCATTGAGGACAATGTAGATTTTAAGCTTGGGGGAGGACTTCCTCCTTTTTGCTTTTTGTAAATATCTTTTACTTTTTATAAAAATCCAAAAAAATCCAACAATCCAAAACATAGATATAGCTGCATTTTGGTATTTCAATAGTACCCCATCTTTGTGTTTTGTTTTTCTCAAAATTCTTTATAAACAACGTAGTTAATTATAATTTTTCTAATCATTTTTTAATCATATTTCACAAGTAAAATGTTGGCCATGCTGTGTTTCTAATTCACGGTAGCATGTTAAGGTGAAACATTTCTCTAAAACGCGCATTTCTATTATGGTTTTCCGTTTTTTATTTTCTTTACTTTCTCTAAAATTCATCATCCACTATTTTTCTTTTCATTTTTAGATAATTTTTGTAAGAACAACTTTTGAATAACGTAGTAGATATAAACGATCCACGTCACATATTATTTTTATTTTCAAGATAATTTCATCAATCTTCTTTTATTATCTCGAACTTACTTTTTGAATTTTTTTGAATCTATGTTTTAAATAAATTTAAAAAGCGTGAAAATGATTTAGGCCGTTTTTGTTTACGTTTGAACTTTTCTGCCAACCTAAAATCTTTTACCACTAGTTAGCCGCTTTTGAGCCTTTTTTTCCAATTTCATTTGATAACTCCACATAGCATTTCATTTTCACCAAAGCCAAAATTCCTACCTAACTAATCACGCTAAATTTTTTGAGTTTCATTCAAAAAATTTTTATAATCGTACTAGGAAATTTTGTGTTATCTTTGAAAAAATTATTAAAAAAAAGTGTACTCAAAAGCAATGTTTGATTTTATTTGGCCAATTCAACATGAAAGAAAAAAATTTTATGGCCTTTGTTTTGAAAAAAAAAGAAAAACAAAATGACGAAAAAAAATAAATAATAATAAAGAAGAAAAAGAAAGAAAAAATATATATATTTTGTTTAAAATAAAATTTTTTATTTTGTTTGAAACTCTTTGTTTTGGTTTAGTGTGATTTTAAGCCTCCATATTTATCTTTGAATTTCACTCCTATTTCATGATCCTAAACCAAACGTTTCGGTCCTATTAAGTCCTTTTGATTCACCCCTTTTTAAATCTTATTTAACAGCTACGAAAAGAAGAAAAGTAAATCAGTTTTAGTTCTGGATTTAAACTTAGATTTTTGTTATTTAATTGATATAATTATAATGCGTTGCTTGGATCTAGTAATAACTCAATACGTTCTTTTCATTTTCGTTGCCTTGCTTAAATCTATTTAAAGAGTCTCGTCAAAATTCTGGATGATTTATTTTCGTTAAGTAAAGTTTATAAAAGTTAAACCATACCAAAATAATTATTTTAGATTTACGTTTTACATTCTCCCTACCTAGAATTTCGCATAGTACTTGTGTAAGCATGATTAAAACTTTTTGAATTAGTCACTTTTTATGATTAGCTAGTTTTTATATCTTTGTTTGGGGACAAACAGAACTTAAGCTTGGGGGAATTTGATAATACGGTTTATAGACAATTTTATTAGGGTATTTTCAGGGTTTCAAAGCAAATCATGTCTTGTAAAGTGCTTATTTTGATTCACCTTTGTATATATTTTTGTCGCTAATGAGTTTTTTTGCTTTTTGCAGGTTTTGACGGCTTTCAACCGAATTTTGCTGTGACACGCCCCCTGGTCACGCCCTACTTGGGCGTGTACCTAGGGCGTGTAACCCAGAGGAATGAAGCAATTGGTCTGAAAATGCATTCCATGGAAACTTAGTGTACACGCCCTCTGTCACGCCCGTGTCACATCTAACACGGGCATGTTCCAGAGGCGTGTCCCTAGGTTCCGAGGAATCGCTGCAACGCGCTCGTGTTTCCCACTCCACTGTCGCACCCAAAAGTGTCACGCCCCTGGGTCTCGCCCGACCCGGACGTGACATATGGGCGTGTACTTCAGCAACCACGCCCGTCACCTCCAGCATTCAATCCCAGCTCAACAAAGTCACACCGCAAAGAACACGCCCCAGGTACACGCCCTACCAGGGCATGACATTTGGGCGTGTACTTCAGCTACTTCGCCAGAATTAAATTCCAGCCCGAAAAAGTCGCACCGAATGTATCACGCCCCAGGGTCACGCCCGACCCGTGCGTTACAGGGGGGGCGTGACCCGACCCAAAAAAATTTATAAATAGAGCCCATCTCCAAGGGTTCAGGCACACCTTTTGGATGGAGAGGGGAGGTTCTGTCCTTTGTATTTTTGAACTTTTTCAAGCATGTCTCTTCATTTTTAGCTCTTCTTATCTCTAGCTTAATGCTTTCCCTGTATTAGCTCCTAGCTTTTTTCTGTAGTATAATGTTAATGATAGTGTAGTTTACTTTCCATGCACTTGTAATCTCTGGTTTTCAAGTTGTAAGATCCCTGTTTCCATTAATAAAGAAGTGTTGTTTTCTTTTTCGTTTCTACTTTGTTTTCATTATTTTCTTCTACTCATCCCCCCTTTCCACCTCACCATGATTAACTAATCCTCCATGTACTCGATCTTGATGATCCGAGGTTCGAGTGATTAGGTTATGATGCTTTGAATCTTACCTTTTATTTTTAGGGTTTAGCCTTGAATTACTCTTGATTTATCACGGGTTGGAGGTATATCATCGATATATACTCTCCACCTTTGCTTTAATTCTGGGCTAGCCGAGAGGCCAAAAGTTTGAAATGAGCACTCAAGAGTAAAGGGAGTTGTTCGCACCCCTCGAGAGAGGCAGACGTTCAAATCTCCCGGATTGGAGTAAAATCCAATAGTGGGGTTCACCGCGAAAAGCGAGTTTTAGGCCTCCGATTTAGGCGAAAGTCGGTCGGACCTTCCTAAACTCAGTTAGGCACGGCCTTCGAGAGAAGCGTGTCAATATTTATGGAACCTCCACGGTCAAGGACCTTTACCCTAATTAGCTTAGGTTTATTTATCGTATTTTTCTAACCACTCTTGCCGAGGTGATTTCTGATTGAGTGCATTTTCCTCTCGTCGTTACTAAGCTTTAGTATAATCTCTCTTTTGACTCTCTTTATCTTTTCATGCAAGTAGCTCTCTTTCATTGCAAGTAGTTCTCTTCCATTAGTACGCTTAGCTTTCTTCTAAACCCTAATTTTTCCGTCGATAAAATAATAGATTTCGTGTGAGTAAGCTTACTCAACTGTTCCCGGATTTAAATACGACACTTGTGTCCCCTTACTACAGTTCGATAGGTATACTTGCCTAGCCGGATTGCTAGTTCGGTTGTTTGCTTTTCGTAAGCATTGGCCGGGCCAACACTTCGCCCCAGAGATAGGCTCATCAGGATCCAGTGCCGACAGCTCAGCACACAAGCTCTTCATCTTTAAGAAGTACTTCGAGATGGAAAGGTCTCCCTGAGTTGCCCTGGCCAACTCATTCTCCAGAAACTGAAGCCGCGCCACATTCTTCCTATTGAACAACTAATCAATGGTTGTCCAAATATCAGCAGCCGACTCACATCCAACGATGTGATCAAACAGTTCCGGAGACACGGCCCTCTTGAGGATAAACTCCGCCTTAGCATTTGTTTTCCTCCAGAGCCTAACCTGCTCAGCAGTACCGAACGCAGCAGTCACTTCCTGTCTGTCGTCACCACCGACGACTTCCCACAGCTCCTTGCCAAGAAGATAACTCTTCATGCACGACTTCCACTTTTTGAAGTTAGTCGGCGTTAAGAGTTCAATGCCAAGACCCCTTGCAAATCTCCCTTCCATTGCAACACCTGTTGGCAACCTTTCAGAAGCTCCGAGCAACAACACAGGTTGAACACCACTCAAGCCCTGAGTAACAACACTGGTTGACTACCGCTCACGCAACTGAACCTCCCTCTGATACCATGTTAAATTTTCTCAGCGTGGTCAGCAAGGTAGCCCAAACGCCAAATTAATATCTTCGGCGCTACCCAGTTCTCACGTTGAACCAGCAGAAAACCAAGGAACAAGGCTAATCCCAACAAACAATGGAAGCACAAGCAGATCTTTTATACATTCACTTCTTTACAATGCGAGGTATACATAGCGAGACATGATTTCGCTAGTATAAACAGCTGTAAATAGAAAGCACCAAAAACCAAGCCGGGCGGACAGCACCGGAGTCCGCCGAGACCGTCGAGGTCGCCGAGGTCGCCGAGTCCGCTGAGATCGCCCGAACTAAGCTGCAATCCGCCGAATAGCCACGAAGTCCGCCGAAGCCGCGAGGCCGCGGGGACACACCGTTATTCGTCTCCTGCAGAGGCTGAACTGAGGAACACACCGCCTACCCGCCTGAAGCCGGCGGACAGGTTATTGAAGCTGGCAAAGTTGAAACAGAGTTGACAAGCCACAGAGCGACCTCCTGCTGAATCCGCAGAGACCGCACAACTTCCAAGTACTTGACCGAAGTCAAAGCCAAACTCCTTGCTCCTTGAAGCTACCCGCGCGACCTGCACACAGCAAATCGTCAGCCCTGAATCAATCCGCGCGGACAGACAAACTGAGACCGCAGCTCCTTCCCTAACCTAACTTACTGTTCACTCAAGTTTTTTTTGTAGACCTGCCAGGGGGGTCCTATTTATAGGCGAGGTGAGGAGTGTGGTCACCGCCCTAGAGATATCGACACCGACCTAGCCCACGCGATAGCAAAACACCGTCCGCCGAGTCCCCAAGGACTTAGCCGGATACCAAGGAAAACCGCCAAGAGCAAGGCATCATTGACGAACCCTCATCAGTCCGCCCAAGCTATGCGGAAAAAGCATCAGCCAGCAAAGCATCCAACCACTGCAGGACAGCAACCCCCTTCAATGGCTGTCCGCACAAACTCGAGGCAGTCCGCAAGACTCAAGCCTCAATCCGCCACAAGTCCACGACCAAAAGCAGATAGCAACAGTCCGCCCGGTCAACAGCGGACTTGGCGGATACGACAGACACCATGGTCTTGGCACAGAGTGTGACCAAGTCCAAAACCATCAAAGGCCAATGCGAGCATGGCAGACATAAACTCTTGTCCGCCAAACACCCTAGTACACAGAACGACAGCAGTCCGCAGGCTACTCGCACACCTGCCCAACGCAGCAGCCATCTCCCGGACTCCACACACCAGTCTGCCAACGACCTCCACAGCAAACACCTGCTATAACACCAGAGCTCGACAAGGCCTCAGCCAAGCTCTAAGTCCAGTCCGCAACAGCCCACACCGCGGACACACCAGTCCGCAAGCTTCCCGCGGACATGAGCCAAACCGCCAAACATCACAAGCTTGCACTATGGCCACTGAGCAATGCACCAGTCCGCAAGCCTCTATCCGCTCAGGTCGCTCCTTGGCTAAATCAATCAGCCAATGCCCTATCCGCAGATACCAGCCGCACAGTCCGCGGACTACTTGCATATAACCCGCTCAGAAGAACAGCCGGCTTCGACTAGACTTTCCACCAGGCCGCACACAACAGTCCGCCCAGTCCACCTAATCTGCCAACGCTGTCCGCCCAGGCCGCCCGGCTTGTCCCGTCAACCACTTCTACTTCACAAATTTCAACACTGAGTTCGCCGAGTGGGACCGAAGGTTTTGAGATTTATAGCGATGCTTCGGGCAGTGGATTGGGTTGTGTCCTACTGCAGTATGGTAGTGTGATAGTGTATGGCTCGCGGCAGCTGAAAGTTCATGAGAGGAATTATTCGGTCCATGACTTGGAGTTAGCGGCCATGATTTTTGCCTTGAAACTATGGAGACACTACTTATATGGGGTGAAAGTAGATATTTATACCAACCACAAGAGCCTGAAATATTTGTTGGATTAGAAAGATCTAAACATGCGACAGCGGAGATGGATGGAGTTCCTGGGGGACTACATGTTCAAGATCCACTACGGATATGTGGAGTTACAGGGCACCTGCGCGGGTCAACTGGTTGTCGATTCATGACGAGTGCTTGATTCGGGAGTTGGAGGCGTTGGAGATCTCTTGCGTAGACAAGCAAACAAGTGAGGAAGCGCTATTGTACTGGACGGAAGTTCACTATGACCTAGCTGATCGGATTCGATAGGCTTTGGATATGGATGCCCACATGAAGCAAATCATGGTTGATGCTTTGGATGAGTCAAATTCCCAATTTGTTGTTGAGGATGGATTGCTATGGAAGGACGGTCGTCTGTGCATCCCAAATGTGGGCAAATTGCGGGTGGAATTGTTGTACGAGGCGCATCATACCAAGTACTTGATTAACCCGGGGAGCACGGAGATGTATCGCGATGTGAAAAAATTGTTCTGGTGGCCAGGGATTAAAAAGGATGTGGCACTCTATGTGGCGAAGTGTCAAACATGCTCCTTGGTGAAGGCGGAATGCCAAAGGCCTGGAGGATTCTTGAAGTCCTTGCCTATTCCGGAGTGGAAGTTCGGCGACATTACTATGGACTTTGTGCATGGTTTGCCAAGGTCGCAGAAGGGAAACGACACCGTCTGGGTGGTCATGGATCGTTTGGCAAAAGTGTCGCACTTCATTCCGCATAGGAAGGATGATTCTGTGGAAAAATTGGCAAAGTTATATGTGGATAATGTTGTACGGCTTCACGGTGTGCCCCGAAGCATCATGAGTGACTGAGATGGGCGGTTCATGTCCAATGATTGGAGGTTGGTGCAGCAGGTGTTGATAACAAAACTGAGTTTCAGCACAGTCTTTCATCTGCAGACGGATGGTCAGACCGAGAGGGTCAATAGAATGATGGAAGACATGCTTCACATGTGCATTCTGGACTTCGGGAAGCAGTGGAAGGATCACCTATACTTGGTGGAATTCGCTTACAACAATAGCTACCAGTCGAGCATTCAAATGACACCCTTGGAGGCCCTTTATTGTAGAAGATGTCGCACGCCATTGTCTTAGTTGGAAAAGGGTGAGTCAAAGTTGTACACGCGACAAGAGGTGGAAGATACAACGTCGTTGGTTCGAACGATTCGAGAGAGATTACTAATCGCTCAGGACCTCCAAGCTAAGTACTATAACGCCAAGCATAAGAATGTGGAGCTCGCTGTCGGCGACTGGGTGTACTTGAAGATCAAGCCGTTCAAGGGTGTCTTGTGAGTGCGATGCTTGAAGAAGCTAAGCCCAAGGTACCTTGGACCGTTTGAGGTTCTGGAGCGGATTGGTGAAGCAGCTTATCAATTGAGGATATCAGTGGAGTTAAGTGGTCTACACGACGTATTCCATATATCGATGCTGCGGAAGGCGGTGCAAGAGACTTCGCAAGTGATTGCGGTCGATCAAATGCCGGTCGATAATGGTTTGAAGACGAAGGTTAAGCCTGTTCGCATTGAGTACTTGGAAGTCAAGCGGCTACACAACAAAGAGATCAAAATGGTCAAAGTCCATTGGGACAATTGCGGTTGGGAGGAGCTCTCGTGGGAGCTAGAGCAGACCATGCTTGAGGAGTACCCAGAGTTATTCCACTCAGGTACCGTTTAAGTTATGTGTTTATCTTTCCTTTATGTAATTTCAGGACGAAATTCTTTTAAGAGGGAGAGAGTTGTAACGCCCCGAAACTCAAAAGAGCGACGGGTGGTGTTTTGAGCCAAGTTTGGAACTTTGCAGGGGTCACATGGCCTGGGACACGGCCGTGTCCCAGGGGCATGTCGTGCTCGGGTCGACGATCTGGCCGAGTGGTCGACGAATTCTGGAGTAGACAATCGTCGAGCAACGAACACAACCTGAGACACGGGCGTGTCCCAGGCTGTGTCCTTCACGGGGTGAAGCCGGGCTGTGGTGGGGGTTATACATGGGGTCAGCACATGGGCCATGTCGGGTAGACACAAGCGTGTCAAATGCGACACGGGCGTGTCGAGTACCCGAGTCCCTTTCGAGATGTTTTTGGTCCTTTGTCGATGGAGGAACACGCCTGGAAATACGGGCGTGTACTGGCTGACATGAGCGTGTCAAGCCTGACAAGGGCGTGTCGATAGCCCATGTTCTTTTCGTGATGCGTCGGTTTCGATGGAAAATGGGTAACGCGTACTTGGATACGGGCGTGTCACAAGCCGTGTTTGGCCCAGGTTTTGGATTTCAAGTCCAAATCGTGGCCGTCCGTTTCCTTATTTTGGGATCTAATGGCTCGTGGCTGTTCTTGCTGGTATATACCCGGGAATAGGGTTGGCAAGCCTTCATTTCCTTTAAGCATTCTCTTTTTAAACCTCTAGAGAGAGGGGAGAGCAAGGAAGAAGAAGTAAGCTAGATCCGGCTGTCGGCGGAGCTTCGGTGCTCCAAATCGCAAGCCGACTTCGAATCTACGGAGGCGAGGACATTGCGGTGCTTTTCATCCGCATAGATTTCCATGGAGCCAAGGAGAAATGCTAGGGTAACGATTCTCATCCTAGGACATTGCGGTGAGCTTGAGACATTCCTTCGGGTAGACATGAATAGTCCCCGTTGTTTTGCATGTAGAGTCCGTAATTGAGAAATGGACATAGGCATAATGTGTGAAGCCTACCCGGACAAGTTGGTCTGGATCGGTGATGTTGCATTGCATGAATGGCCGGAGAATACTCCGCGCCGATGGTTGTTTTTCCGGTTTTCTATGTGGTAGATTGCAACAGGGAGCCTTGGGGATTAACTCCAAGGTACACCCGAAAAACTGGGCAGATGCTTGATTCTGCCATCATGGTTGCCTGGGAGCCAACTTGCACATAATCAGGTTATGTGAAGTGTGTGATCGGATTGGGAATCGGGGAAGCTTGACCCGTGCCCATGTCTTAAGGTGAGAGGGCAGTGTGAGCAACGGGTTAGGCGGAACCGTACCCTATCTATGTCGTTCAGTTAAAGAGACCTGAAGGTACTTCACACTTATCGTTGGCATAGATTGAGGGTCTTAGGCAGTGGCCAGAAAGACCAAAGGCTCACGAGTTATTGCCGCCCAGGGGGTGGTGGTGAGTCAGCAGACTTTGATCGTGTTCACCGTGAATGTTCCCTGAGAGCACGGGGTGTGTGGCCGTGCGTGCCCACACCTATGATGAAGTGTTTTTACACTATACAACTTGGTTATGCTAACAAAGTGCAGGGAAGGAGCATCGTCTCCCTGTGTTTGGGGGCGGGATCGTTATAATTTTGTTAGTATAGATGACCGATGCTTTTGTTTGCCACCGTGCGGTGGATTGTTGCTTGCAGGTGTTGCGGAGCCAAGTGGTAAATAACGGGCAAAAAGCCCTTGTTGCTGAGCCGACCCTCGAAGGCCTAATTTGAATGTTTACTTGTATTATTCATGTGTGACCGGCCTGCGTGTCGCGATTTGGAAAGTACTGTAATTTGAGTAAACTATTGACTTAAGGACATGTACTTGTGTATTGTACGTCATTCCCGTTGGGTTTTGTAGTGGACATTCATGTTGTTGGATGGGTTCTATTTATTGCAACTATTAAATTTCTTCCACTAGAATGTACTCTGTGTAGGACGTTGATTCTTAGTTGGATGGTTTCCATTGAGTAACCTCCCGGTCTGTCTGTGGTATATGGCGTCAGGCCCTGACCGGAGCTACTGCTATACGCTATGCGATGGATAGGGGGTGTTATAGATGGTTTCCCCTTATCTTCCCTTCTTTATCCCGATTTGCAGAAATTTCTAAGTACTTGTTATCATGATTTTAAAAACTTGCTGATTATAGTGCTGTTAGATCTCATGTATAATTCTATTTATGATTTTTATTTTCTTGATTTTGCTACCTAACCATGTTAAGTGCTAGATGTTTTGATGATGTGGTTAAATCTCACTCTTGTAACAGTTCCTCAACGTTTATGTAGGACATGTTTGAGTTTATTTAGGATTGTAAATTCTTCCTAAAGATGTCAACCGCTTCAATCTAGAATTGTCTAGTAGAATCCGATGTGCCATTATTGTTTTGAGATCTATATCATGGTTTTCTTTGGGGCGATGCCGTGGGGCGAGACAAGCCACCAAGCCCCGATTGGGTTGTGGTGTGTGATGAGTCCGATATTTATAGGGTTTTTCGAACTCATCTAGGCTTGTTTTCACACTCATGCACCGCAATTCAACCGATATTCAGTTATATTTGCATCGGTCTGTATATGACCATTTTGTGCACTGTTTTGGCCCAAGGGTGTGCAATTGCGCATTCTGTTATTGGTGGTAAGCACATGGCGCTCCCCAGGGGCTCTTTCCAGTAACTTTTGATGCATTTCTACATTGCTGGAGGGTCCTCTTTTTATTTATTTGTTTGAATACTGGTGGTGCATTTTCCCCCAAGTCTGGAATTCAGGTTTGAGGAAAATGCACATTCATGCATTTTCTTAGCACACGATTCTTCTTGATCGTGCGTTTTTATTGTGCAGGAGAAACGTCGAGTGAAGCTCGACGAATTTCATCGAGCTGAGCTCGACGATCTTCACGCACGGTTAACGTACGGTTTCTTTGGAACCGTGCGCAAAGGAAACACACGGTTTTCCTATAGCTTTCTTGTTTATACCAATCTGTGGTTAATCGTGCGCTTTGTTCACGCACGGGCGGAAGCGCCCATTTGCGTGTAAAACGCACGATTCCCCTGTGTTATCCTGATTTCCTGCGCCTTGTGTTTACCCGTGCAATTTCCTTCACGCACGGGCGGAAGTGCCCGTGCGCGAGTAAAACGCACGGGTCAACGCATCTTCATCCGTAAGCTTGGCCTGGAAGTTAATAATGCATGGTTAGCGCACGGTCGTGCGCCAAACCTTACGTGACTATTTTTCTGGCCTGCTTCTATTTAAGCGTAGATTTTCTTCCAAAGGGTAGATTTTTTTTCCCTTAATTCCTCCCGCCGTTTTAGGGCAAAGCTCCGCCCTTCCACCTCGGCCCTTCATCCTCCACTAAGGAGAGAAGCCCCGACCATGATCGCGAAGCCTACATCTTGTCGGCGCTTGATCTCGGCCTGCTCCTTCATCGTTTCAGCCCCATTTCAAGTTTGACGCCATGACCAACAAGCAAAGGGAAGCTTGCAACCTTCTTCCGCATCGTGACACGAAGAGGACGGGTCTATTGGAAGGTAGTGACAACCTTCTCTACCCCGAACGTAGTTGAGGACCGAGCTTGAATGCAGATTGACAACACAGCGATTCCTTCTGCGACCTCTCGACGAGCCTTCAGATTGGGTCGATCTCTTGACTTGTTCTTGCTTTCTTGTTGAGTATGTGTGTTTAAATGTTTTTATGTTGATGATGTGCACTTTAGTTGTAAACATTATTTATTTCATGTCTATGTGAACTTATTTTGTTTTACCGAATTAGTTACTTGAGTAGCGCTCGCATTTCCATCTGCCACCACATCCGGTTATGTCGCACTAGTGATTGCTAGAGGTGTGTGTAGTGAAGAGGTGCTCTCGAACCTCATTCTGTCATTCTTACCACCTCATCCGCAAGCCTACTCGTCCATCCGCCCAGCGATTCGGTGCATAGCGGCCCGTGTAGTCGTCCATCCCGCCTGGCAAAGCATTGCATAACGGCGTTGCATAGGAGTAGTGTATTAGTGTTTTACTTTATTTTTTCCAACAATCAAAACCCCCTTCGTTAACTCCGACCTAAGGACTTCAATCTCAAGTACCACTCAAAATTAACTCCACCATATTATGTTCCTTGAGAGATCGATACTTGGGGACATTCTCCCATTTTATATTACTTGTGCAACTGGTACACTTGCCGTTCAACGCATCAAGTTTTTGGCACCGTTGCCGGGGAACACAGTCGTGTGAGGTTTTGGAGAGGGAGATAGGAGATAGAAGCCCTTTTCCATTTGTACATTGCATGTTTCTTCTTTGCGTTACTTTTTATAATTTGTTGGTTATTTTTCTTTGTATCCCTTTTCTGATTTTTGGTAGAAAGCGGGTCCTTGCTATTTTTATTCTAGTGTGTAGCACCCTTCCGGCAAATATTTTTGTTCGCAATGTATTCCGTAGCCGAGTGCCATCTCCATGACACTTTGTGCCGATACATCAACGTCATGACTGTTTTAAATGCCGAGCATTATATTCGATGTTTGCTATGTCAAGGTATAGGCCATATAGTGAAGGATTTCCCTCGCCTGTGCGAGCCTTATCCATCTAAGGGTGTGTGCGCAGCAGCCTCCCGTTCGCGGAAGACTGTTGTGGATAGGCCTACTAGGGTATTGCCTGGGCCATACACTGACATCGCTCATCTGGCTCGTTCTTTACCCATTGAGATTACCGAAGAATCTCTCGTGCATACAGATCCATCATGGGTCCCTCTCTCCCTTTTTACTAGCTTCCCTTGAGTCATGACGATCACTCTGGTGTTAGCCAGCAAAAAGAGGATCAAGAATTCATGGGCACTCCTGTATGGGATGCAGAGATTGTTCCTGTCAATAGGGTGGCATCTGCGAGTGATTTTTCGATGGGGCCTTCTCATTCAGTACTTGATTTTGAGAGCAGTTTTGCCCCTCCACAATATTTACATGATCGTGCAACTCCCTTTTCTTGTGAGTCGGCTGATGATGCCATTTTTTTGGATGATTCGGTGCCTGAGGTTGCGCCGAAGTGGGATGATGACTCTACTATCTCTGATGAAGAAGGTGGATCTTTGGAACACTTTTACGCACCCCGGTAGGATGAGGAATGTTCCCTTTCTGATGCGGTGATTTTCACCTCCTTATTGGGGGAGGCGGTTCCTCTTACCACTGCGGACCTCGAGTTCGCGGATTCCCCCTTTACGAATCATATGACACCGACAATGATATATGCTTGTATCCTGCTGGGAGTGAGACCGGGACCACTCCCCCTATTTTTGATTATTTTAGTTCTTCATCTCCTTAATTTCTTGATCCCCTTTCTGTATCTGAGACTGTGCGGGTTGAGTCTTAGCCGGTGCTTCAGGAGGAATTGGAGCTGTCAGCTCGAGTCATGGATGATAGCATCCTCTTTCGTGAGGAGGTTGATTCCTCCTTTGTTGAGGAAGCTCCATTCATTGCTTTCTCCTCCCGCTGTCTCCCTGTAGACGATACCTTGCTGGGCAAGGATCTATTTTGTAGTGATATGAGCGAGTACCAATGCTCCTCCTCTTCTTACTTCCTATTTCCTCCACCTGTGTTGGGCAGGTGCTATTCTTTAGGTAGAGAGGTAACTGCTTTATCACCGTATTGGTACTTGCTACCGCAACGGAGATTAGGCCAGTTACCTGTGCATTTTTCATTTCATAGGCTCATTAGCTAGGACTTTTCGTCTTTCGAATAAATCATGCTGGGATGACAATAACCCCAGTACTTATCTAGGAGTAGGACCAGTTAGTTAATTTTTACTGTTCTAAAAAAATTGTTTTGCGTGTTCTATAGTTTAGATTTAATTTGATATTATCATTCTATATACAAATTTTTTTTGGATCTATTTTGTAGGGCGCTTTTCCCTTGTGCGGCGAAGGAGTATATTTGTTGTAGGTTTGGCTTCATGCTTTATTGCAAGCTTCTGGTATGCTCATTTGCTGAGCATGGGGTAACCTCTCCCCCAACTTTTATTTCTCTATTTTTATTGCAAATCTTGGATAGTTTGTTTAGTTTAAGTCTGGTGGGGGCGAGTTATGCGGGTTACCTGTGCACATGCACTACTATCGCTTTCGTACCAAAAGCACATTTTTATTTTCTATTTTCTTAATATCTTGTCCGCATCATGCAGCTGCACCCACATGAGCGCGATCTTAAGCACACACTCGGCTCAATTCAAATTTATTTCTTGTGTTAACTTCAAAATAGTGGTGTTGGCTTAGGATTTTAGGATAGAGTAGTTCGAAACTCACACAGTGCTCCTAATCGAGTACTCATGGTGTGTAGAAATAGTATAGATTTATACTTTTCTGTTCGTAGATTTATACTTTTCTGCATTTGTAAATATTGTTTGAACTACTCAAAAGTGTTGAATCTGGAGTAATCGAATGGTGGTGTAGGAATGTGTGTAGCCATCACTAGCCTAATATTGCTCAAGTCGGGAGGTGGGATTATTTTTCTCGGTGGATAAGAACTTGCCCCAAACCGCTCTCGAAGCATTGGTGCATGGCTAGTCTAGCGTGAGCGTGACGTAGGTCGTCTTTTTTGGAACGATTGAGCTTTGTACCGTTCCTAACGTCTTATCCTCGCTAGCCCCGTTGTGCCTACTCTTCTTTTGATTCATCTCCATCATTATTTCACCAAAGCCTCATAACCGATCCTAGTCGCACACCCAAGTTGAGCTTTAGTTTTTTACATTTTCATGATCGGGTGTTGATGTGGTGATATTTGAAAGAATTGATTTCAAGATTGTCTAAACACCTAGAGGGGGGGGGGGGTGAATATGTTCAATTCTTATTATACTTAGATAGTTAATAATTTGATCACAACATAGATAAATTCTACAGCTATCACAGAATGCACACAGATTTATAGTGGTTCCCCAAATGATGGGTACATCCACTTTCCCCCTCCGCCTATCTAGCTGTACGCTAGATTCGGCCAAACTTCCTTCCTCCTTCTCAGATCCTCAGATCTTATAACTCAGAACCCAAATTGGTTCCTATAGATCACACTTCAACAAGTGCTACAGCTCAGGCTCTTCCCAAGAACCCTTCCTCAGAGTGAATCCATTATCCTACCACTCAGGCAATCAAGCCCTACCTTAGCCTTTATAATCACAGGCTTACAACTCAGAGATTGAAATATCTTACACTCAGATCTAAAATAATTCTTATATAAAATTGATTAAGTGAATGTTTCTTCCTTCACCCAGATAGGGAGAGGTGAGGAAATCTTGATCAGACATTGATGGATCCGCTTTCTCTAGATTTTTGATGTAATGAATCTGATTCAACCTGACTTAGCTTATTCAAAGCTTCTTGAAAGAGTGAACCTAGGTTGAATCTTCTTGAGAAGTTAGTGTAGATCCAGCTTCTTCCTCCTTGCAGAATTAAATCTGTAATCTCTGACAGATCTGCTGTGAAGCTATCCCCTTCTCTGATTTTGAATCAAAATCTTCTTGCTGTACAAGATTCTGTGAATTCTTATTGGCGAATTCCTCTTTTAATTTCTCTCTATATTCTATTATTAATTTTCTCTGATAGATCGGCTCTATTTATAGATCACATCAGAGGCAACCAGCTGATCTGGTAGTTGACTGTCATCTAACAGTTCTGACATGTCTAATAGGCCGTGACAATTCTGGTAGCTGTCAAGTCTTCAGTCTTGAGATTTGGCACTTAGAGTTATTTAACTCAGCTGAATGTGTCTAGACATAAGGATAGTATGTGTCGACATAGATGAAGTATATGTCGACACAAATACCCAGGTGTCGACACACTTTCTTTGGTGTTGTCGACAAACTTCAGGAACTGTCGACATAACTCTTCATTCAGTCTCAACATTGCCTTTGTAGAATTTGTCGACATACTTCAGAAAATAGTCGACACAGCTCTTCATTAAGTTCTCGACACAGCATTTGTAGTATGTGTCGTCATACTTCAGAAAACAGTCGACACAACTCTTCATCAAGTTCTCGACACAACCTTTGTAGAATGTGTCGACACAAGTCCGGTGTGTCGACACAGCCTCTCCAAATGTCGACCCAAGTCCTGGATGTCAACATAGTTGCTTCTTTATAATTGTCAATACAACAATGTCTAAATATGTCGACACAAGTTATGAGTGTCGACACAGTTGATGTCGACTTAAACTCTAGGTGTTGACACAAGTCCTGTGTGTCGACACAGACTTGCTTCTTATCTTGACACAGCTCCTTCAAAGGTGTCGACATAAAATAATTGTCTCGACACTTTTGTACTTAGAATATTTTCTGCATTCTTCTGCCTGCACAAAAAAACTCAATACACCATCAAATACAACCTGATGTATATCATTGAGTCAAGTGAGGCTTCTCCAAATCAGATAGACAATTTCCAATGTACACAACAATCTCTCCCTATTTGGAGAAGTCATAACCCATAGTCGAGTATATACACCAATATAACAAAAATGATAAGCATGATATATTTAGACATTTAAAACAAAATTATTCAAGAGCAGAGATGACATGTTACACACAAATATTCAAGATCAAATATCTTAAGGAAAACCATGCAACTTAAAGACATAGATGTATAAACTGATGTCAACCCAGAATTTTATTTTCATATAATCAAAGTGAGATTACATGGTTAATGTTTATTTTTTTTAAGAGAAACCAAAAAAAATTCTTCTAGAGCCTAGTCAATCTAAAATTTAGGTTGATCAGGTTCCTTGATGACAATCCCTTTGCCTGGCTGAATAGAATCTTTGACTTTAGCTTCAGTATTAGAAACCGACTTCTTACCCTTGATGTCTTGTGCCTTAAGTTGAGCAGCTTTCAGCTTTTACCTTTCAAAGTAATGGAATGGTTTTGGGAAGTACTTGCAGGGATCTATAGAGTTTGCAGGGATTCTTCCAGCGTTCAAGCCCTTCTTGAATTTGTAGATTTTCTCTTGTTGTGCAAGATATTTATCCCATTCCTGTTTGGAGTACCACTTACCCATGTCATGTTGATTGTCAGCAACTGCATTCCATGCAGTTTAAATGATGCTGCTGGAGGTTGGACTCCATTTCTCAAAATCAGGCCTAGCCTTAGCCTGTTCTCTGAATGTCTTCTTGGATATTTGGGCCTCTTGCTCTTTAAGTAAAATAGAGTCAGCCATGTTCACTTCCTCACAAATTACTGGCAATTTGTCCAGTGGAGGGCTGTACATTTTCTGGACAGCCTGTTGAATTTCTTCAAACTCATAAGGGGGATATATGACTTGAGATACTTCATGTTGCATCCCCTCCAAGAATGTAGGTTGGCATCCATATTCTGCAGTGTTATTATCATCACATAAGGGTGGATATCCAAAGGTAGCTCTGATACTGTTAGATACCCATTTTGCATGTTCAGAGCTATCTTGAACTAATACCCTCTCCCCCTTTATGACTTCTCTATGAATATGATCTCTGAGATCATTCTTCTGAAACCTTATTTAATCTGTAATATGATAGTTCCCAGTTGTATAGTAGTCTTTAAACTTCTTGACTAGAGCTGAAATTGCAGATTCCGAAGTTTGTATAGTAGTAGAAACTGTTTCCAAATCCAGTTTAATCTGTTCTTCTATAGCAGATACTTTGGTGTTCATATTGGCTTCTATGGCAGTGGTTTGTTCATCCAATTTAGTCAGACTGATGGTATGTAGTTCCATCAAATTCTCATTCAGTCTTTTCTGATTTTCTAAAACAATTCCTTGCTTGACAACCAGATCATCTATTTTAGTTTTAGTGGTTTGTTGCTGTTTGGCAAGATATATCACAACATTGTCTCCCTTATGGAAGCAATCTATCATTTATTTCTTAAACACGTTCACCTAAAAATGTATAGATTTGATGTCCTGTGCCAGACCGAACTGCAGTTCCTTGTGGCTTTCATCCACATACTTTTGTAGTGCAAGTCTTTGCTCATCAAGTTTGACTTGTAGCTGTACTAGCAGAGAATTAAAATCTATTGAAGGAGTAGTAGATGACGAGGCAGCCTTTAAGGATTTCTTATAGCCAGAACTCTTTATCTTTAACTCCATAAACTTTATTTTCTTAAGTACTGATGCTTCTTCCTCATATTTAGAATCAGATGATATCTCAAGTTCCAATGTTGTGCCTCGAACATCTACATCTAGTCTTGGGGCAAGGTCTGGCGCCTCCCCCTCAACCCTTGCAGCAGTTGGTGCATCTACAAAAATATCTTCCTTGTGCACTTCTTCTTGCTCCCCCTGGATGTCAGTTTCTAAATCTTGAATTACTTCAGTCTCAGGAACATGAGGTCTTTCTGGCAGATCAGGAATGTGCACATCCGGTGTCTCTCTTGCAGAAGGGTCAGCAACTGTGTTGAGGTCATGAACCACTTCCATTATAGTGAGGTTTACAGTCTCACTGCCTAACTGGGCTTCAATGACAGTTTCTTCAGGGACTGATATCTCTGGATTATCTGTCTAATTGACAGTCTCCCCCTAGAATTGAGCTTTAGTTCCAGGTATATGAGTTAGAGACTTTTTGGGTAGGTCAGTGTTCTCTTCATCAGAACTGAATTCAATTCTCTCTTCTGAGTCACTAGAGGACTCCTCAGCTTGCACTGTATCTCTCTTTGATGTTGTGACCTATTTGGACTTCTGCTTTGGTGCAGGGTCTTCCTTGGACAATACTCTATCCCACCTAGAGATGATTCTTATATCCATTCTCCTCATATGATTAATCTTTGAGCCAACAATCTGGTTGAGCACCTCAGGTATGCTGGCTACCAGATATAGACTTAAGATTCTGCCCATATTTGGCTTCTTAATACTGTCCTTAATCTTATTAAAGATTACATCACTCCAGTTGGTCTTCACATGGAAGATGACCCTTGTCATGAGGCTGAACATGTGGGAAGAGATCCTACCATGACCTCCAGTTTTACCGAGAACAACCTTCCCAATAATCTCAAATAGAAACTTTCCTTTGGAGTTCATCCCTTTCCTAGTCATGGATGATCCAATGTTTGTGGTTGAGGGCAGTCCACACCATTTAAGGGCTTCAGTAGTTACATTTGAATCAACCTCAGTCTCTTCTTTCATCCTTGGAAGTTGAAGGGATTTACTCAGACTTTTGAGTGTTATTTTTACCTTTTCACCATGAACAGTAGACTTGATCTTGTTCCCCTTTGAATTCAACATAGCGTTGGAATAGAATTCGAGAACTTCTTTCTTTCAAATTCTTGTTGATTCAGAAACCAAATAATCCAGTCCGGCTTGCTGGATTAGGTCCACAACCGTCTTGATTTCTTGTTCAGCAGCATTGAACGCCCCCCGAACGAGCTCATAATCTTCGTTAACATTGTTGTCCAACTTGGGCGCCATTGGAGATGAGAGAAGTGAAGTTGAAGAGAAGGAAGAAGAATTTCTTGTTGACACAGATGGTTTAGTCTCGAGATTTCTGAGAGCGTAGTCGACAGGGTCTCGTTTCCACCTATTTATACTTTTCGAAATAGGGACGGTGAAAAGGCGGGCGGAAATTAGAGTTTCGTATGTCGACATAATTTTGATTGTGTCGACACAGACTGCTAAAGTCTCGATAAAGAGTTGAGGGTCTCGACAACTCTATGTATCGACACTAATTTCTGAGTGTCGACACAAACAACCTTATGTGTCGACACAAACATCTAAGTGTCAACAACTCTATGTGTCGACACCTATTTTTGAGTGTCAACATAGTCTTCTTTGTGTCGACACCAACTTCTGAGTGTCGACACTGACTACTTTATGTGTCGACACTAATTTACTGTCATATGTTGAGTAGAATTTTTCTTAATTTACCATCCTATTCAAGGTTCAACATGCCTAATTCCATTTTAAAGTAATTGAATTTACTTTCATCTAGAGGTTTAGTGAATATATTAGCTACTTGAGTATCAGTAGAAATAAACTATGAAGTTATGTCCTCTTTCTCAACATGTTCTCTAATAAAATGATACCAAATTTCAATGTGCTTTATTCTACTATGTGAAATAGTGTTTCTAGCAATTGATATAGCACTAGTAGAATCACAATGTAATGGAGTTTTATTTATCTTGATGTCAGCCTTTCAGTTGATGTTGTATCCATAGCACCTGAGCACAGCAACTTCCAGCTGAAATATATTTTGACTCTGCTGTGGATATAGCAACACTTGTCTGTTTTTGCTATTTTATGACACCAGTCTTCCTCCTAGGAATTGGCATGTACTTGTGGTACTTTTCCTGTCTTCTTTGCAGCCTGCAAAGTCGCATCTGAAAAACCTGTTAGCAGAAAATTTCTATTCCTAGGGTACCATAGACCAAGATCTGGTGTGCCCTTAAGATATCTTAAAATTCTCTTGGCAGCAGAATAATGAGACTCTTTAAGGCATGCTTGGTATCTAGTACAGACACATGTAGCATACATGATGTCAGGCCTACTTGCAGTCAAGTATAGTAAAGAGTCAATTATCCCTCTATACAAAGACTCATCAACAGGTTTTCTTGCTTCATCTTTGCCTAAATGCTACTTGACCCCATTGGAGTTGTCATAGTGGAAGTAGTCTCCATGCCATATTTTTTAATCAACTTCCTAGTGAACTTAGACATGGATATTGACAGGCCATCATCAGTCTATTTTACTTGAAGTCTCAAAAAGAACTTTAGCTCAACCATGCTACTCATCTCAAACTTCCCTTGCATAAATTTGTCAAACTTCCTGTAAAGGTTGTTCTCAGTAGATCCAAAGATTATGTCATCAACATATATCTGGACTAGGATGATCTTGCCCTTTGATTCCCTGAGGAATAGGGTTTTGTCTATTTCCCCCTTGAGAATTTGTTCTCAATGAGGAAAGTAGACAATGTCTCATACCATGATCTAGGGGCTTGTTTCAACCCATATAGAGCTTTCTTAAGTTTATATACATGATCAGGAAAGTGAGGATCTACAAAAACTGATGACTGGTCCACATATACTTCCTCTTTTAGATCTTCATTCAGGAATGCTGACTTGACATCCATTTAAAAAACCTTGAATTCTTTATAGGCTACACAGACAAGGAATAGTCTTTTTGCTTCCAGCATTGCTACTGGGGCGAAGGTCTGGTCAAAGTCTATTCCTTCTTCCTGCTTATAGCCTTTTGCTACCAAACTTACCTTGTTCTTGACAATAATGCGATTTCTATCTAACTTATTCCTGTAGATCCATTTAGACCCTATCACATTATGTCCTTTAGGTCTGGGAAACAGTTTCAAAACTCTGCATCTCTTGAATTAGTTTAGCTCTTCCTGCATAATACCAATCCAGAATGAATCTTAGATAGCCTCTTCAAACTTCTTTGGTTCCATTTGAGACAAAAAGCTTAAACATAGTGCTGAGTTCAAGCTCTTGCTTCTGGTCATTACACCATGACTTGCATCACCAACGATTTGATGTGCTGGATGATCTCTTAAATGTCTCAAAGCTAGAGGTAATCTTTCTTTAGCTTGTTGATCCTCATTGTCTTCAACTGGTTATTCTTCATTTTTAGCTTGTAAGTCTTGAGCTCCCCATGGATAGTATTCATCATCTTCAATCTCTTGTCTTGCTGGTTTATCTTCCCTGATGGTCAGATTATTCACCTTATCTTTTAAACCTGCAGGAGTAGAATAAGTGCTTGGCAGCTCAAAGTTAATTAGCTTAGACTCATCAAAAACAACATGGACAAATTCTTCTACAACTTGTGTAGACAGGTTATAGATCCTATATGCTCTACTATTGTTGTTGTACCCAACAAATATCCTTCTTGGGAATTGGTAGCAAACTTAGTCAAATGAGACTTTCCATTTTTTAGTACATAACACTTGCTACCAAAAATCCTAAAATAGGATAAGTTTGGTTTTCTGCCTTTCAGAATCTCATAGGGAGTCTTTTTCTGGCTTTTAGTGATGGAAGCTCTATTGAGAACATGACAAGCAGTATTTACTGCCTCAGCCTAGAAATATTCAGGGTGTGAAGTGTCATTTAACAAAGTCCTCCAAATCTCAATTAGAGTTCTGTTCTTCCTTTCAGTAATTCCATTTGCTGGGGAGTTCTGGGTGAAGAGAATTCTTGATGAATCCCAAGACCTTCACAGAACTTTGTCATGCATTCAGACTGAAACTCAGTCTCATGGTCACATCTGATCTTGACCACTAAACTATTAAATTCATTTTGAATTTGCTTGACAAAAGACTGGAACGTATCTTGGGTTTCAGATTTTCTCCTTAAGAAGAATACCCAAGCAAACTTGGAAAAGTCATCAACCACCACAAGGGTATAGACTTTCCTACCTAGACTATGAACTGACATAAGACCAAATAGATCCATATGTAGGAGATATAAACACCTCACTGAGTCCTTGTTATTAAGACTTTGGAAGGAAGACCTGGTTTGCTTGCCCTTTTGACAAGCTGAGCAAATTCCCTCCCTTATGCACTGAACTTCAGGACCATTCCTCACCAACTCTTCACTAAAGAGTCTACCTATGGTCTTGTAGTTCAGGTGAGCTAGCCTCTTGTGCCATTTGATACAATGAGAAACTTTCTCATCTGCAACTAGGCATATAGGAGTGTCCTTGCTCTCACACTCAAAGTCTAGACAGTAAATATTTCCTCTTCTAGTGCCAGTCAAGAGAGCCCCTTGATCACTTGACCTTATGATTTGACACTCATCCTTGAGGAAAGAAATGTTATAGTCCAAATCACATAGTTGACTTATGCTTATAAGGTTATGTTTCAAACCTTTCACATAAGCTACTTGTATGATAGTTACTATGCCATTAGTTATCTTACCCAAACCTTTAGTTACCACTTTTTCTGAGCCCCCAAAGATAACTCTGGGACCATTCTTAATAGGAGTGTATTCCTTTAGCATGCTCCTTGTTCTAGTCATGTGCCTGAAACATCCACTGTCCAAGTACCATGTAGGGGTATGGACACTTGGACTTACCTACAACCAATATATTATCTAACCTTAGGACCCAAAATCTGATTGGGTCCTAGGTGCAAGTTAGATTTAAACTGAACATGCCTACCTGCAGTTCTTCTGACAGGTGAACCACCATTACTTCTTTGGACGCTCTCATTGTGTCAGCAATCAATGGCATAATGGCCCACCTTGCCATAGCAACAACACTCATGCACATAGTACCTTCTTTTAAGAACTGTCTTTACTGTAATGTTGTTTCATCTCTCAACCCTGCTGGTACATCAGCTCTTTTCTTAAGTATTTCAACCACATCTTGCTTAGAGACATGTCTGGCCGTAGAAGTACTTGGGATATCTTGAACCCTATATGTAGCTGCCTTCTTTTCAGAAACCATACTCATGATAGCTTTAGATATTCCTAAGTCTGTTTTGCTAACAAACTTTCCCTTAGTTTGTAAATGAGCTGGCAAACCTTGTGAGTTATCTGATACCTTGTTCTTGAGTATTGGGGCTGGTACACCAAATAAAAATGGTCCACTTTGAGCCATTTGGGTTTTCTCATGGGCTGACCAATAGGCACTAGCACCCTTGCCATTTCTACTCCCTTGCTCACTGATAACTCTAATTTTATCCATATATTTATATATATTTTATTCAATAATTAATTAGTTTTTGAATATAGTTTATGTTTCTATTATCTAATTCCCTTACTTTTTTATTTTAGGACCAAATCGGGCTGCAAATTTTATAATGGAGTTTACAGGATCAATCAGGAGACAAAGCTGGAAAAAAAGCCGAAATATTGCAAAGTACACGCCTCTGTCACGGGCGTGACCACCATGTCACGGGCATGACATTTAGGCATGACACCCGGCGCGTGTTCAAGAGCCCGCTGCCACGTCAATTAAATTTACACGCCCATATGTCACGAGCGTGCTACGTGGACACGGGCGTGTTCTCCAGGCGTGCCACACCGATGATCCAGAACTCCAGATCCACACCGGGTTAAAGTTACACGCCATGCCACGGGCGTGACATATTGGTCACGGGCGTGTGATAGAACCGTGACATCCTGGCGTGTCAACTAAATGCTGCAGTTTCAAGCGCTGGGAGTTTCGCAAGACACGCCCACGGTCACGGGCGTGCCCATGGGCGTGACCCTTCCAACAACGGCCGGAGTTATTCCCGCCGTTTCTGCTTCCCGCCGTTTTTCTGCAACCGTCAAGACACGCCCTAGGTCACGGGCGTGACCTAGGGGCATGACCTGCCAATTAACGACTTTTGGCGGTTTCGCGCCAACGTTCATAACACTTGAAGACGACAGTTCTGAGACTGACACGCCATAGGTCACGGGCGTGACCTAGGGGCGTGACCACCCAGCAACTTCTTCTATAAATTCCAGACGGCTTCAGATGTTGGGGAGGAGATTATTTGAGAGCTTAGTTCTGTTTATTTACTGTTTTTCCTGCATTTTCAATTCATAGTGTAGCTTTTATTTGAAGCACTTTTGATAATCATGTCTTTCTTTATGCTTTCATGTAATTCTCCCATAATGATGAGCAACTAATTTCCCAATTAGCACTTGATCATAATGAACTTTGGAATAGAATAAATTTCCTTTTTTTTTCTCAAATTAGCAAGCATTCTATTTTATGTACTTTGATTTATCTTTGATTTAAATTTTCTTCGAATTCATAAGTTGCAAATTATGTTTATTCGAGCTTAGATTCGTATCCTAGATTTACCGAGAGGTTGTGGATACGAGTAGATCACTCAAGGATAAAGAGAGTTTCTTGCACCCCTCGAGAGAGGAACGCAAAATTCTTCCGCCTTGGAGTCAACTCCATTAGTGAGGTTCACCGCTGAAAGCAAGCTTAGGTCTTTCGACTGGCCGAGAGGTCTTAATCGATCTACCTAAGGTTAGTCGAGTGCGTATTCTCGAGAGAGGCGCTTCGTAGCTTTGGAACCTCCGCGGTCGAAGTTAATAATTTAGATGCTTGTGCTTTTTGATTTCTTGGAAATTATTCTAGCCCAAAGGGATTCTAGATCAAGTGCTAGTCTTTTATTCATCGAATTTCTCCTTTTAGTTTAACGTTTGTTTTCGTTTTCACAAAACCAATTTTCTGATCGATAAAATAATAGCTCTTCCTTGTGAGTACAAATACTCAACGGTCCCCGAGTTTAAATACGATATTTCCTATACTAAATTTTGATAGGTGCACTTGCCTAGTTGAGAGTTTAGTTTGGATATTTTTCAAAACTTTATAAAAACTCCATCAAGTTTTTGGCGCCGTTGCCGGGGAAGTTTTTTTGTTGATATTTTGAAAGCAAGGATCTATTAATTTTATCATTTTCTTCTTGTTTTAACAATATCAAAATCAAAAAAAAAAATTATTTTGTCTTATTTTGGTGTATGACCCGAGGGAATCCGTCGCCTCTTTTTGATTTGGATCCGGAAATCGAGCGAACTCTTCGGCACCGCTTACGATTTCGAGTTCCGAATTTTCAAGATACGGAATCCTTAGGAGACACTCCTAATCCTTCATTAATCCTCTCTCCGTCACCGCCTTCTTCTTCTCCTTCTTCATTTAGTTCTATTTCCCATTCTCCTAGATCTCCTTCTTCTGCTTCTTCCAATATGGGTGAGCCAAATGCGGTCGAACAAAGGACTATGTCCTATTATGCCCGTCCAAACTTGGACGAGGCTCAATCTAGTATTGTTCGCCCCGCTATTGGCCCCAATAATTTTGAGTTGAAGCCAAGCATCAGCCAAATGGTACAACAATATGTACAATTTGATGGGCTTCAAGATGAAGATCCAAACGCGCATATTTCAAATTTCTTAGAAATATGCGATACTTTTAAAATTAATGGTGTATCTGATGATGCCATCCGGCTAAGGTTATTTCCATTTACATTGCGCACTAAAGCCAAGCAGTGGTTGGGTTCTCTACCAAGAGGATCCATCACAACTTGGGCTCAAATGACGGAAAGATTTCTTACGAAATACTTTCCGCCGGCTAAAACGGCTAAATTGCGCAATAATATTACTTATTTCTCCCAACTTGATTCGGAAACGTTATATGATGCTTGGGAGTGTTTCAAGGAATTGCTTCGTCGATGTCCTCATCATGCAATTCCGGATTGGTTACAAATCCAAACCTTCTATAACGGCCTAAATTCTCAAACTAGGCAACATATCAATGTAGCCGCCGGTGGAACGCTTAATAACAAAACACCGGCGGCCGCACAAGAGCTTATAGAAGGTATGTCTTTGAATACCTATCAATGGAGTACACCTCGGTCTAAACCACCTAAACCGGCCGGGATGTATGAAATCGATACGGTTTCAAGTTTGTCTATCCAGGTTGAGCAACTGCAAAAATAGATGAACGAGATGTCTGCTTCCTCGTCCAAATCTACCTGTGAGCCCAATATTGGGAGCCTTCTACTATTGCCGAGCATGTGGATTACATGGGTAATCCGAATCGGCCACCTTATAATCCGGGTAATAATTTTGGCAATACCTATCACCCGGGTATAAGGAATCACCCCAACTTCTCTTGGAGTAATCCGGGGAACGCGGCTCGTCCACCAAACACAATCCCACCTAGTTATTTTCCGCCACAAGCTCCAAAAGCTCCAAATCTCGAGGAGTTGTTCACCAAATATACGACCACAAATGATGCCAACATCCGGAATCTCACCGGATCTCTTCGAAGTTTGGAGACACAAATTGGGCAAATCGCTAAAATACTCTCCGATCGTCAACAATGAGCGCTACCGGGCAATACAGAGCCCAACCCAAAGGAGCATGCCAAAGCCATCACCCTACGGAGCGGGAAGGAGGTAACCACTTCTCCAAATCCGGTTGATACTTCTTCAATTCCGGTTGATACGGAGGTAATAATTTCTTCATCTTCTCCTCCGCCTAAGCCTTCTACTTTTAATAAACCAAAAGCTTATCAACCACCTCTTCCCTATACATCTAGAATGCAAAAAGACCGGGTGGATGAACATCACGGTAAAGTTTTGGACATGTTTAAACAAATCCAAATAAATCTACTGTTTTGTGAAATAATAGCACAAATGCCGAAATATGCCAAGTACCTCAAGGATCTTTTATCCAATAAAAAGAAACTTGAGGATATCTCCACGGTTCAATTGAACGCGGAGTGTTCGACAGTTTTACTTAATAAATTACCTAAGAAATTACCCGATCCGGGTAGTTTCTCCATTCTCTGTTTGTTTGGTGATTTATTAGTAAAACGTGTGTTAGCCGATCTAGGCGCCTCAATCAATTTAATGCCTTATTCTTTAGTTAGGAAGTTGGGATTAGGAGAACCTAAACCCACAAGAATGTGCATTCAATTGGCAGATCGGTCTGTCAAGCTCCCTATGGGGATCATAGAGGATGTGCTTGTCAAAGTTGACAAATTTATCTTTCCGGTAGATTTTGTCATCTTTGACATCGAAGAGGACACCGAGGTCCCACTCATTCTCGGTCGCCCTTTTCTTGCCACCTCGCGCGCAGTTATAGACGTTAGTAATATGAAACTTCTCCTTAGAGTCGGAGATGAAGAAGTTACCTTTACTATTGACACGTCTATGAAAAACTCGCTCTCAAATGACGACTCATGTTATTATTTGGAGGCTTCTCCTGAAGAAGACTCTTTTCTTTTTTCTGAAAAATCTTTATCTTCTGTTGATCATGATGCTGATTTAGAACATTTAGATTTAATTGCTCATGAAAATAGTGATAATCTCTCGATCACGCACACACCTATTTTTGAACTTTTAGAAATTGGTAGTGAACGTTTGAAAACTTCTTATGATGAACCTCCCGCGCTAGAACTAAAATAATTGCCTGATCATTTAGAGTATTTATTTTTAGCGGAGGATTCAAAACTTCCGGTTATTGTGTCGGCCTACTTGACCGATGAAGAAAAAATTAAATTATCTCATACTTTAAAACTTCATCGCCGCGCAATTGCGTGGAAGATCACGGATTTGAGAGGGATTAATCCCTCCTTTTGCACCCATAAAATTTTTTTAGAAGAACACGCTCACAAAACCATTCAACCTCAACGCCGGCTAAATCCTAACATGAAGGAGGTAGTCAAGGCCGAGGTAATAAAATTATTAGATGCGGGTATCATCTATCCAATTTCGGATAGCTCTTGGGTCAGCCCGGTCCAAGTGGTGCCCAAGAAAGGAGGGTTAACAGTAGTGCCTAATGATAAAAACGAGTTAGTTCCTACTCGAACCGTTACCGGATGACGGGTATGCATCGATTACCGTAAATTAAATGATGCCACCCGTAAGGATCATTTTCCTTTGACGTTTATTGACCAAATACTTGAACGGCTATCCGGGCACTCATTTTATTGTTTTCTTGATGGTCTCTCGGGATATTTTCAAATCCCAATCGCGCCCGAGGACCAAGAGAAAACAACCTTCACTTGTCCGTTTGGCACCTTCGCTTATCGAAGGATGCCTTTTGGTTTGTGCAACGCGCCGGCAACCTTCCAAAGGTGTATGCTAGCGATCTTTGACGAATTAGTGGAGGATATCATGTAGGTTTTCATGGACGATTTCTCTGTTTTTGGAGATTCGTTTGATTTATGTTTGACAAACCTTTCCCGTGTACTCCAAATATGTGAGGACACGAACCTAGTTTTAAACTGGGAGAAGTGCCATTTTATGGTACGGGAGGGTTTGGTCTTAGGCCATAAAATTTCTAGTAAGGGCATAGAGGTAGATAAAACAAAAATTGAAACTATAGAAAAGCTACCTCCCCCTTCAAATGTTAAGGCCGTTCGTAGTTTTTTGGGGCATGCCGGTTTCTATCGCCGGTTTATTAAAGATTTTTCTAAAATAACTAAGCCCCTTACCCACTTGTTAGAAAAAGACGCGCCGTTCATTTTTGACGAAAATTATTTGCGTGATTTTTCTCTTATTAAAGATAAATTGATTAACGCTCCTATCATGATCACTCCCAATTGGGAGCTTCCATTTGAGATAATGTGCGACGCTAGTAGTTTTGCCGTTGGTGCGGTGTTAGGACAACGCATAAATAAAAACTTTCATCCTATCTATTATGCAAGCAAAACATTAACCGCCGCACAGGAAAATTACACGACCACCGAAAAATAATTATTAGCCGTAATTTTCGCATTTGATAAATTCCGCTCATATCTCACCTTTTCCAAAATTATCGTTTTTACTGATCATTCGGCTTTGAGATATTTACTAGCAAAAACAGATGCAAAGCCGCGATTGATTAGGTGGATCTTACTACTCCAAGAATTTTATTTGGAGATTCGCGACAAGAGAGGAGCGGAGAACTTGGCGGTTGATCATCTTTCGCGGTTGGAGAACCCCAATTCGGGGGAGCTCATGGAGGAGGACATTGACGACACTTTCCCCGAGGAGCGCCTTCTCGCCATTCATAAGGTAATTACTCTCCCCACTCCTTGGTTCGCCGATTTCGCAAATTACCTTGTTGCGAGATTCCTCCCGAATGGTTTTTCTTATCAAGAAAAGAAGAAATTTTTTTTTGATTTGAAAAATTATTTTTGGGAGGATCCCTTCCTTTTTCGTGTTTGCGCGGACCAAGTAGTGCGGAGGTGTGTTTCTCATGAGGAAGGCGCACAAATTCTAAAGCATTGTCATGAGGGACCCGCCGGTGGGCACTATAAAGCTAATCGGACGGCTCGAAAGGTACTTGAAGCAGGCTTCTATTGGCCAAGCATCTTCAAGGATGCTCACGCCCATGTAAGTCGTTGTGAACAATGCCAACGCTCAGGTAATATTTCCCGCCGTGATGAAATGCCATTAAATTCATTTTTAGAAATAGAAGTTTTTGATTTATGGGGGATCGACTTTATTGGCCCGCTACCAATATCCTATGGAAATCAATATATTTTGGTAGCGGTCGACTATGTGTCACGGTGGGCGGAAGCGCAAGCCCTTCCCACTAATGACGCCCGAGTCGTGACCCAATTTCTCAAAAAACTATTTTCACGATTTGGAGCACCGCGGGCAATAGTTAGTGATAGAGGCACCCATTTTTGTAACGCACAATTCGCTAAGGTTTTGTCTAAATACGGCGTTACACATAGGTTAGCCACCCCCTATCACCCTCAAACAAGTGGCCAGGTAGAAGTAGTTAACCGTGAAATCAAACGAATTTTAGAGAAAACGGTTTCTACTAGTAGGAAGGATTGGTCGGTCAAGCTTGATGATGCTCTTTGGGCTTATCAGACCACGTACAAGACCACTATCGGTTGTACGTCGTACCGATTGGTTTATGGGAAAGCATGTCACTACAACATTTTTGGTATTTAGCAACACCTGACATAGCAACAGTTATAAAAATGTTGCCTAAACTTTGTTATAAAACAGTTTATAAGTGTTGCAATAGATTTACATGTTTATGCAACACTTTATGTGCAACATTCAAAAAACTGTTCTTTATTCCCTTATATGTAACATTTTTGGAATGTTGCCCTTGAGGATTCACTTTAGACAACAATTATGATATGTTGTCTTCTTAAAAATTAATTTGCAATATTTTAAAAGTGTTGCCTAAAGAATACTTTATGATTAACCAAAATACGAACATCGGTCACATTTTTGAGGTTTTGTTAAAAATCATGACTCCAGGGGACAGCGTCCCCGGTGGGGGCTCGGGGGCAACGCCCCTGAAACAAAATCAATTTTGAGTTTCCCGGGTGTGAGGATATCTGCCCATTTTTCGTTCGAATCAAAAATAGTGACTTCACATTAATTAATTAACTCCAAGCTTCTCTTCCCCGGCGACGACAGGCTTCTTCCCCGGGCGCGGCTGCTACACCGCGTGGATCTTCTTCCCCGTCGACGCCGGCGTGCAAAAATTACAATAAAACATAAATTCTTCCCTAAATCAAATCAATCAAATTAAATCTTCATTAACCACATTCTCATTCCCTAAACCCCAATTATTATTAACCAACAACCCATATCCGTTGAATCCCGCAGCGGAACCCATCCCCAAACCCTCGCACACCATCTTCCTCCCCGAACGGCTGTCCCTCCTCCTCCGCGAACCACAACCTCAACTCCTCTCTTTGTCGCGTTGCCGGAGAACGTCGTCGGGAGGAGGCTTCCTCTTCCGTAGGTTTTGCTCTGCCCCGCCGGGTTTATCACGTCTCTAGAACTTCATCATCCACACCTTCATCTTCTCGGAGCTTCTTCCTCATTCTGCGCAGAGGATCGCCTACCACAATATTAGGTGGGGGAAGAATCTACTCTTCGTGGGAAACCAGGTGCGGCAAATCAGCGTCACGTTTGGCCGTCTATCTTCACTGGCTGAATAGAGCGCTGAGCGGAGGACACAGAGGAAGCCCGTCGAACACATTAGTATGGTATATTTCTTCTTCCTCAACCACTTTTCTTATGATTTTCATTCCAGATATTTCTTCCTGCAAGAACACAAAAAATTGCTGCTGCACGCTATACCATGTTTCAAATATCCACTGCACTGCACAACTTAGTCTTTTATTGCCTGAAATTGGGATTTCTTTCTCTATTTTCCGAGAAGTTCTTGAACATCCACTCTGTTTTATTTTCTTGATTTACAGTTATTCGATGCAATGCCTGAGTGAAAAGTATTAAGATATGGTAATTAATATTGGAAATCTATAATAATTAGAGATATATGTAAAGTCAATTCCTGATGCTTCTAAAAGCCCTCTATTGCATTTTATGTTATTATTAATTGGCCCACTCATGCCTTTTTTCTAATCTTTCATGTTCGCTTCTCTTTACCATGTACAAGCACTGTATCTGGATCTTTAGTTAGATGATCCTTTAGATGCTAATAGTCACTGAAACCATTACATATTAGTCATTATAGTGCGGCACTATACATCTATCTGGATCTATTTGTCCTTCGATTTTTGCCATAGTTACTGCAGTTCCTTGGTTTTGCAAATTGACGATTAATTGTTGTAACTTCTGCCAAAAAAAAAATTGGCAGGTACTGTTAGGGATGATGTTGTAACTTCATTACATATTAGTCATTATAGTGTCGTGGGCGGGTATCGTTGAACGGGGCATGGAGGTCCCCTGTGCACTATAACTTTGGATTAAATATTCCAAATCTGTAGCTTCGACGATCCGCGCTTACTATTACTTTCTATACGAATTGATTCGTTTTTGTTAGGGATGATGAGTTGCACGAATCAAGTGAAGAAGATTTGGAGAAAATCGATTACCCCATTTGAAATCAATATGTAGCTTCACATTTCTAATCTCTAATATAACCAAATGCAGGTTGAACTTAGTGATTTTAGATGTTTATATGGCTAGATTATCATGTAAATGCGAAGAATCTTAGGAAGATCAAAGCTTGGCGATACTTTAATGAGGAGATGGTGGAATGTACATAGACGACTATCATTGTGTCGAGCATCGCCTCCGCTTCCACTAGCAATTGCGATGCACGTTTAAATGAGCTAAAGAATGAATATGTATTCAGTTTAATTATAGTTTAAAACAATTGTATTCTGTATCGCGGGATTTGAGTTATCTCTCACCCTCTTTTTTTCTATTAATGAAATAATGTTGAACACTTATGTTATGATTGTGTATTTAATGTATTCCTGTGTTTGAATGCATTGATATTGAATTATAAGGAATAATAAATAGAATTATGTGCTATTTTTGGGAAATTAAATATAATTTATTGACAAAAAAATGTTATATTGCATTCTCTTCAGTGACCAGATATTTCATCTCTAAAATTATACATGCAGTTAAAATGAATTATCAATCCATGCATCCTCAAATTTGCTGAAGGTTTCCTTGGACGGTTTGCATTAAGCAAACTAGTTAAAATGAATTATCAATCCATGCTGGGTATAATGGCTGATGGCTCTTATGGCCTTCCACGGTTTCGAATGCGAGTATTTTTTATGGGGTGCCCAAATAAATGAGGTATTTTTCTTCTTTTGCTTATTTGTAGATCTGTCGAAGATGTTGTCTGTAACATTGTTTTCTTCTTTCAGGTTTTACCACAATATCCTCTACCCACACATGTACTTGTTAGAGGTGGTGCACCTGTAAAAATTGTGGTAATTACAGTTTTATGATATTTGAGACTTTATTAATCTTGAATTTCAAGTTTGATAATAACATGTTTTGTTTATTTAGCCAAACATTGTGGCTTATAATGAAAATCAACGTGCAATTTCTGACCTACCCTTATATGAATGTATTCCTATACCCTTATATGAATGAAAATCAACGTGAATTTTGCTTTATGCCTAAAATTCTGCAGTTGTGATGGGCTTGCAATTTTTTTAAAAATTTTGAGCTGCAGGACACTTATTGTGACGGCAGTCTTTGTGACATTTGCATCTGCTTCCTGGGCAGGAAACTGCGGAAAATGACAGTTGCCTCCACTGTGGAAAATGGCAGATGCTGCTTCAATGCATTCACCCACAGTCAAGGAATTCTGCTTCAGTATCTCCTATGTTGTTTCAAGCCATGTACGCTTTCAATCCTGTTCATAGAGTAGCAGAAAGTTTGAGTCTTCCTGGGTTGTAGTTGATCATAAAGAAGTTGGAACTTCCAGTAAAGCTTGTGTTCCAGTAATGATATCAATGAGTATTTTAATGTCTTTAACAATGTGCAAAATGATGCAGAGAGAGCACAATGGAATGATTGTGAACTTGATTTATTCATCTTTGATAGCTCTATTATCATTTGAAGCTAGGATACTAAATTACATTAAAGGTATACTTGTAGGTTGATTCATGTTCCTTTTATGCATCTGTAGCGTCTAAAAAAGAAGAGAGACCCCACTCAAGTTGAAGTTTTTATTGAAACTCGAAGTAGCATTAGTGGAAAGGAGCTGGATTTAGAAACCAACAATGCAATTGTGAGTTATTTTTTTTATTAAGATCAAATATAATTTACTTATTTTGTTTTATTAAAAAATCAACTATTCAATTTAATTGTTATCAGCCTCAACTTCAAGATACTATGAATAGTGGATAAGAGAGACGGGCTACCGCATGCACATTCTTCTACATCAACACACGTTTCAAACTATGAAGAGGTATAATGTTGTAGATTTTCATACAATATATTAAAATACTTTTATATGTTTACAATTTTTTATTTATATATTGATCTTGATGTCATTGTATTTATATATATATATATATTATTTTATTTTGTACAAAAAGTTCTTGATGATGGCCGGGAAGACAAATGAGGAGTTGCAATATGATCGATGACCCCATATCATGAAGATCATTGGATGTTTAAGTTGATTTAGATAATTTTGTTTGTGTACTGTAATATTTAAATATTTTGATGTATTTTGGTAAATTATGAGCCTACTAATGACTTGTTAATTTTATGATAAAACATGTGCAAAATTGTTATATATTTATGCGTTATAAAAAATGTCTCATGATATAATCTGTTTGGTTTTGAAGTTTTAATTTATTTTCATATTTTTTAAAAAATTTATATTTTTTTATTAATTAAATAGTTTTGACAACATTTATTAAATGTGACTCTAAACATTTTGAAAATGTTGCAATAGCTCCATGTAAAAACTGTTGCCTTTACTAGGGATATAGACAACATTTTCAAGTAATGTTGCCTAAACATGTGAAAACTGTTGCCTTAAGTCTTTGGTAACACGGGCATAGACATACACCCCTTTGACAACAGTTTTCAATGTTTTGGCAACGCTTTGCGTTTTTAGGTAACAGTTTTCAAATGTTGCTAAAGACCAAAAATGTTGTAGTGTGTCACTTACCGGTTGAGCTTGAGCACCGCACCTTTTGGGCGCTTAAATTTTTAAATCTAGATGAAAATTTGTCCTCCGAGCTTCGGAAATTCCAAATTAACGAGCTCGATGAGTGGCGCTCCTTCGCCTATGAAAGTAATAAACTTTATAAGGAGCGCACAAAATTTTATCATGATAAAAAAATTAAGCACCCTAAAGATTTTAAACCGGGAGACCAAGTTCTCCTCTATAATTCGCGCCTCCGACTTTTTTCGGGCAAACTCAAGTCCCGATGGTCCGGCCCTTTTATTGTAAAAGAGGTGTGGCCCTATGGGACAGTGCTTATCTCGCACTCGGAAAGAGGCAAATTTAAAGTGAATGGGCACCGGTTGAAGATATTCGTTGCCGGCGATACTACTAATGAGTATCGGGAGGAAATTAACCTCCCGAACCCATAAACGAGTGCCTCGCTTTGGTCGAGCTCAACGATAATAAACAAAGTGCTTGTGGGAGGCACCCCATGCCTATCTTTTCTCTTTATTTTTTAATTTTATTTAAATTTTTGTAGGTTTGAAGGACATCTTTACGGCGTGATGATCGACGGAGTTGAGTGTCAAGTCTACGTGTTTCTTCAAGTCGGTAACTTTTGTTTTATTATAGTTTATTTGAATCTTAAAAATAAAAAAATAAAAAAAATAAAAATAAAACAATAAATTTTTTTTTCTGCTCGTACACGCCTCTGTCACGGGCGTGACCTATGGGCCACGGGCGTGACAGAGATGTGTTTAGTTCGTCGAGCGAAACCCGATAGTGGTTTTGTCGCGCAGTGCGTCGTTCGTCTTTCGGTACTGTCACGGGCGTGACCATCAGTGGTCACGGGCGTGGCTAGTGCGGAATTTCGTTTGACGAAGTGAAAGTGGGAAAACTTCTCTTCCTGCCCAGTCATGGCCGTGACAATTAGTGTCATGCCCGTGACGCTGGCAAGTCACGGTCGTGTCTCGTCCAAATAATTTTTTTTTTAAAATAATAATAATAATAATAATAATAATTTATTCTTGTTTTCAGATACACGCCCCAGGGTCACGGGCGTGACCCTGGGCCGTGTTATCGAATCCGAGGCATGACCCCGGGTCAACACCTCAGATTCCATCCCTTTAATTTTTTTTATGAGACACGCCCCCGGCCACGGGCGTGACCGGGGGCGTGTCCTTGGAATCCAATGCCAGCGCATTGAATTCCCGCATCGGATACCCGTTACACGCCCAGAGTCACGGGCGTGACTCTGGGGCGTGACCAGGGAATCCAAGGCAGGAGGCCTCAGATCCTTTTTCTTCCCTTTGACCCGTGCTTGTCACGCCCCATGTCACGGGCGTGACATGGGGCGTGACCAGCCCGAAAACCCTATAAATAGGTATTTTTCCCCTCTTCTTCCTCCACACCTTCCAGCACTCCCCTTCTCCCTTAGCCAACCCAAATCTTTTCTTTTTCTCCCTTCTTCCAAAATGCCTCGCCACCACCCTCGCTCCACCGCTTCCTCCGCCGAGCACCCCGCGGATCCCGCCGCAGCGGAAGCCATGCTCCTATTTCAAAATAAAACCCAGCAGGAGCGCAGCGAGCGCCTACGCGCCAAACCCCTTGGCGTGTTCCGTATCCTCGATTGGGCGATCCTCGCCACCTTTGGAGCGGCGGATTTGGTGCGGGGATTTCTATCCACCCCTGGATGGAGTTCCCTCTTCTCCATTTCCGAGCATGCCTTCCTTGAGCTCACTGTTGAGTTCTTGGCTTCATTTGAGTTCCGTTGGGCGGCAAATGACGACTTCATCGTCTTTCGCATAGGTGGGATGATGCATCAGCTCACCATCCGCCAACTCAACGTTGCCATGGGCTTTTGCTCGGAGTCCTTTTCCCAATCTCCCGCCTATCTCGGTTTAATTACTGATTTCCCTTTCGATGTCAACCTTCTCGCCTTTTGGGCCGAAATCAGTAATGACGCCGCTCCCTACACCCCAAAGAAATCCAAAGGCAGCCAACTCATTTCTCCCGCCTTACGTATTCTCCACAACCTCCTTACCTTCACTATTTCTGGTCGCGGCGATAGCCACGGGGTGGTGACTCGGGCAGACTTACTATATTTATATAGTATGTTTTACCGGGTCCCCCTCAACCTTGGTTATCTGCTCGCAATTTTCTTTCGGCACCAGGTCGAAAATGCGAGGTTGGGAGCAGTGCACGGCGGGAACTTCATCACTTTCCTCGCGAAGCAGCTCGGCCTTTGGGATACTCTTCCACGCCTGAGCTGCGTCCAGACGCCGCAGGTCATCCAGTTCCAGACCCTTCAGGCCCTCGGCATAGCGCGGCGACGTGATGGAGAGTTTGAGGCTATTCCCCCCGTAGTCGTTGGTGGAGATCTTGACCTTGATTACGGTGCCGGTCCCAGTGGCACTATTCACTCTCCCCACATTCCTCCACCACCGCAGGACCCTTCTTCAGAGCCCGGCCCTCAAAGCTATTGGGATCGTCAGTTGGCGTCTCTTCACACACGCTTAGATACGATGCAGAACGATTTAGACACTCGTTTTGTGAGCTTTGACAGTTGATTTACCACGCTAGCGGCAAATCAAGCCTCCTCCATGGCACGTATTGAGCGTGAGTTTTCAGACCTTCGGATGCACTATCAGGAGTCGAGGCAGCATAGCGATGAGGATTAGCCTGCTTTCTTTTTCTTTGGGATTATAGTCCGCCCCTTGTATCTTTTCTTTTTCTCCTTTTAATTTCCCTTGTCATGTATCTTTTCTTTTTCTTAAAATAAAAAATATGTTTTGCTTCAGCTTTGTCTTTCAGGTACATTTTGGTGCTGCATGACTCGCTTCAGGGAAGTCTCCTATCTTTTATCTTTATTTATTTATTTTTCATTGGGGACAATGTCTTGTTTAAGTATGGGGGGATATTTCTCAAGCAAAACATACAAAAAAAATCATACTAATTTTTTTTTTAAAAAATATTTTATTTCTTTTGTGCAATTTTGTTTTTACTTACTTTACAAAAATACAAAAAATACAAAACAAAAAATTTGGAAAAAAAATGCAATTTTCAAAAATCAAATTCACAAAAAAATAGGATTACTTTTAAAATTAGGGAGATCTTTATTTCTCAATTTACTCACATGCGAAATCCTTAGTATTCAACTTTTACATAGTGTTTAGAATATTTTGAGGTTTAAATTGAAATTTGAATTTTGGAGTAAAACTGTTGGTCATGCTGTGTTTCTAGTCAAGTGCATGTGTAAGTAGAATTTTATGTAGATCTAAATATTTAACATATAATTAGATTTTCATTTTTCTAAATGCGTGGAAATGTTTTATTTTACTTCCACTTTGAAAACCGGTAAAATCTAAAAAACACTTTAGGTGAGTAAGTAGAAGTTTACTAGAGAGATATTCACGGATCAAAAAAGTGATATTCTTTCTCGATGTCTAGAACTTGCCCTCTAACTATTCTCAAGACTTTGCATAAGTTAAACTCATTAGCATAGATATGATTTAGGCACAACTTTTGGCCAGTTTGAGACTTTGCACCCTTACCTAAAATCTTATCTTTGTTAAGCCATTTTTGAGCCTATTATCTTATCTTTTTGTTTTAGCTCCACCAAGTATTTTATCAAAGCCTAAAAAGCAACCTAATTGCGCAATTAAAACCAAGCTTGCACATAGATATACAAATATGGTTTGTGAGTGATTAGGAGACTTTTTATTGTTGGTGACTCTTTTCTTATTTTAAAAAAAAAAAGAAAACAAAAGAGAAGAAAAAAAAAATTACTGTAAAAAAATGAAGAGCTAGAAGGAAATCTTCGGCTTGATGTGAGAGTTAAAAAAAGAAAAAAAATATATATATATAAGAAAAAAAGAAAGATTAGGATTTTGGCTGCATTCTTAAAGCCATAGTAAATTTTTGTGTGCAAGCTTTCTCTAGGTTTTGGTGTGACTAGCCATCGTTTTTATCTTTCATCATCCTCACCAAAAACCTAAGCCTACGTTTCTACCTAATTAAGTCCTTCTGATTTATATTTTTAAGTTAAACTAGTGTTGTGGCGAGAGTGTGAAAGGGCAAGACTATGGCCATCGACATTGATGGATTTCTTTGGAGGGTATCTTGATCTTCATTCGTGCAATGTTATCTTAATACACACGCTACACTCTCCCTGAATATAATTTTAAGATTTATCGGATTTTCATTTTAAAAGTAAAAATAATAATGGAAACACATTTTAATAAAAATAAAAACCTAACTTGTATGCTGAGTGAGTTTTTCTACCAAAATAGCTACAAGCATAGGCATAAGACTTCGCATTTTACTCCTTAGGTTCAATTTTCTTGTCTAACATTTAAAATTTTTCTACTCTCCATGTAAAGTTGTTTGCTCGGGACAAGCAAACGTGTAAGTATGGGGGTATTTGATAACTCTAATTTTATCCATATATTTATATATATTTTATTCAATAATTAATTAGTTTTTGAATATAGTTTATGTTTCTATTATCTAATTCCCTTACTTTTTATTTTAGGACCAAATCGGGCTGCAAATTTTATTATGGAGTTTACAGGATCAATCAGGAGACAAAGCTGGAAAAAAGCCGGAAAATTGCAAAGTACACGCTTCTGTCACGGGCGTGACCACCATGTCACGGGCATGACATTCAGGCGTGACACCCGGCGCGTGTTCAAGAGCCCGCTGCCACGTCAATTAAATTTACACGCCCATATGTCACGGGCGTGCTACATAGACACGAGCGTGTTCTCCAGGCGTGCCACACCAATGATCCAGAACTCCAGATCCACGCCGGGTTAAAGTTACATGCCCTGCCACGGGCGTGACATATTGGTCACGGGCGTGTGATAGAACCGTGACATCCTGGCGTGTCAACTAAATGCTGCAGTTTCAAGCGCTGGGAGTTTTGCAAGACACACCTACGGTCACGGGAGTGCCCATGGGCGTGACCTTTCCAACAACGGCCGGAGTTATTCCCGCCGTTTCTGCTTCCCGCCGTTTTTCTGCAACCGTCAAGACACGCCCTAGGTCACGGGCGTGACCTAGGGGCGTGACCCGCCAATTAACGACTTTTGGCGGTTTCGCGCCAACGTTCAGAAGACTTGAAGACGACAGTTCCGAGACCGACACGCCCTAGGTCACGGGCGTGACCTAGGGGCGTGACCACCCAGCAACTTCTTCTATAAATTCCAGACAGCTTCAGATGTTGAGGAGGAGATTTTTTGGGAGCTTAGTTCTGTTTATTTACTGTTTTTCCTGCATTTTCAATTCATAGTGTAGCTTTTATTTGAAGCACTTTTGATAATCATCTCTTTCTTTATGCTTTCATGTAATTCTCCCATCATGATGAGCAGCTAATTTCCCAATTAGCACTTGATCATGATGAACTTTGGAATAGAATAAATTTCCTTTTTTTGTCTCAAATTAGCAAGCTTTCTATTTTATGTACTTTGATTTATCTTTGATTTAAATTTTCTTCGAATTCATAAGTTGCAAATTATGTTTATTCGAGCTTAGATTCGTATCATAGATTTACCGAGAGGTTGTGGATACGAGTAGATCACTCAAGGATAAAGAGAGTTTCTTGCACCCCTCGAGAGAGGAACGCAAAATTCTTCTGCCTTGGAGTCAACTCCATTAGTGAGGTTCACCGCCGAAAGCAAGCTTAGGTCTTTCGACTGGCTGAGAGGTCTTAATCGATCTACCTAAGGTTAGTCGAGTGCGTATTATCGAGAGAGCCGCTTCGTAGCTTTGGAACCTCCGCGTTCCAAGTTAATAATTTAGATGCTTGTGCTTTTTGATTTCTTGGACATTATTCTAGCCCAAAGGGATTCTAGATCAAGTGTTAGCCTTTTATTCATCGAATTTCTCCTTTTAGTTTAACGTTTGTTTTTGTTTTCACAAAACCAATTTTCCGATCGATAAAATAATAGCTCTTCCTTGTGAGTACAAATACTCAACGGTCCCCGAGTTTAAATACGATATTTCCTATACTAAATTTCGATAGGTGCACTTGCCTAGTTGAGAGTTTAGTTTGGATATTTTTCAAAACTTTATAAAAACTCCATCACTCACAGTGACCATAAATACTATCATGGTCATACCTGTTAGAAGGTTGAACCACCTTTTTAAAAGAAATTTGAGGCTTGGAAGCAAGTGGCTGAGCTGGAGCTTTCCCTTTCCTTTTGGAATTGACAACTCTTGTTCTTCCATTGAAACCTAAACCCTTCTTACCCTTTTGGGAAGAGAAGGAATCTATCATAGGTAAAACAGAACTAGGTTTTGAGAACTTGGCCACTAGATCCCTCTCCTTTTGGAGTCCACTTTCAAGATTCCTGATATGATTATTTTTGAAAGTAATGGTATCCATTTGAATAACAGTTATGTTCATCAACTTGCTAATTTCTTTTAGCTTCAGATCCAACGCTTTTGCTGAGTCTGAGGCAGCCAACTTCAGACTGGCATTTTCCTTTGCCAGCTGTTTTGCTAGGAGCCTACTTTCCTTAAAAGCTTGTAGGAGCTCTCCATAATCATCAATCAGTTGATTGATGTCTCCTTTAGATTCAGAGCCTGCTTTATCTCTTGATGAAGATGCTTCTGAATCTGGGCTAGAAACATAATCTGACTCTGAAGGTGAAGACTGTACCTTGCTAGGACTAGGCTGCTCCTTGCTGTATCCATCCTCAGTTATAGCCATCAGCCCTATGCATGGGCTGTCTACTACTTTATTGATATCATCGAGCAACTGCAATAATTCTGTTTGTACTTAATCTTCCTCAGTTGAGAACAACCCAATGTAGGCCTCAACATCCTCTTCATTTTCTGACTCTAATGAAGAAGACTTAGTCCAACTTTTTCGCTTCTTATCCACAAAGGATTTCTCCTTTTTGCCTTTATACTAGTGTTTTTTTCTCAGCAGACTCCTTTATTTTGACAGGACAGTCTGTTATAACATGTCCTGACTTGTTACAATAATAACAAATAATTTTAGTAGAAGTTTGTTTGCCAGCTTTTGAACCATACCTTTCCTCTTTAGAGGTTTTCTTATTTCCCTTGTAACTCTCATCCTTTGAGTAATAGTAAGAGGAAGGCCTTCTCCTCCAGTTCGTTTTCTTTAGGAACTTCTAAAATTGCCTAGAAAAGGCAGCAAGCTCCTCATCAGAATTATGGCCATCTATTGTGCTTGAGTCTGAACTTTATGACTCAGTATCAACATCTTTTCTGGGAGGAGAAGGAGTCTTTCTTCTGCCTATCTTTGTAGCTTCAACTTTGAATGCCACAGACTTATCTTTGCCATAAGACCTGCTTCTCTTTTCCTCTTCCTTTCTGGCAATCAACTGCATTTCATAGGACAACAATTTTCCAAACAAAGTTGATGGAGGAGTATCTGTAAGTATGGCCACTTCTCTGATGACATTGATCTTGGTATCCCAATCCTTGGTTAATGATCTGAGAAACTTTCCATTAGGTTCATAAGTACTGAAGACTCTTCCATAAGTCATCAGCTCATTGACAATTCTGAAGAACTTTTCATAGCATATAGCTATGCTATCTGTCTTGTCTTGTCTAAAACTCTCATATTCTTGATTGAGCATGGATTTCCTGTCCTCTCTTACTTCTTCTGTCCCCTCCATGTAGACAATCAAAGTGTCTCACATTTCTTTTGAAGTTATGCAGTGGACTAATTTTTGAAATGTAGAATCATCTATGACACTAACAATTATGTTCTGTGCCCTCTTATAAAAAGTGGCTAAGATGATTTCATCTTTGGTCATCTTAGAATAACTCTTTGTAGTTTTCAGATTTGCATCTAGAACAGATGTCTTCATTGGAATGAAAGGCTCTTCTTGAACTGTGATGTAAATTCTTGGATCAGATGTCTCCATGAATAATATGACCCTCTCTTTCCATATGCCAAAGGTTTCTTTTCTACAAATGGGAAGTTTCATGGATCCAAGTTCTTTGTGATTTTCTTCTGACTCCATCGTGTCTATCTGATTACTTACTTGAAGATACACTCAGACTGTTAAGTGTAATTTTGAGAAACCTCCCTCTGATACCAATTGAAAGAATTGATTTCAAGATTGTCTAAACACCTAGGGGGGCGGGGTTAATAGGTTCAATTCTTATTCTACTTAGACAGTTAATAATTTGATCACAATATAGATAAATTCTACAGCTATCACAGAATGCACACAGATTTATAGTGGTCCCCAAATGATGGGTACATCCACTTTCCCCCTCCGCCTATCTAGCTCTACACTAGATTCGGCCAAACTTCCTTCATCCTTCTCAGATCCTCAGATCTTATAACTCAGAACCCAAACTGGTTCCTATATCTCACACTTCAACAAGTGTTACAGCTTAGGCTCTTCCCAAGAACCCTTCCTCAGAGTGAATCTATAATCCTACCACTCAGGCAATCAAGCCCTACTTCAGCCTTTATAATCACAGGCTTACAACTCAGAGATTGAAATCTCTTACACTCAGATCTAAAATAGATCTTACAGAAAATTGATTAAGTGAATGTTTCTTCCTTCACCCAGATAGAGAGAGGTGAGGAAAACTTGATCAGACATTGATGGATTCGCTTTCTCCAGATCTTTACTGTAATGAATCTGATTTAACCTGACTTAGCTTATTCAAAGCTTCTTAAAAGAGTGAACCTAGGTTGAATCTTCTTGAGAAGTTGGTGTAGATCCAGCTTCTTCTTCGTTGCAGAATTAAATCTGCAATATCTGACAGATCTGCTATGAATCTATCCCCTTCTCTGATTTTGAATTAGAATCTTCTTGCTGTACAGGATTCCGTGAATTGATCTTGGAGAATTCCTCTTTTAATTTATATATATCTTCTGTTATTAATTTTCTCTTATAGCTCGGCTCTATTTATAGATCACATCAGAGGTAACCGGCTGATCTGGTAGTTGGCTGACATCTGACAGTTCTGACATGTCTAATAGGCCGTGATAATTCTGGCAGCTGTCAAGTCTTCAGTCTTGAGATTTGGCACTCAGAGTTATTTAACTCAGCTGAATGTGTCGAGACATAAGGATAGTATGTGTCGACACAGATGAAGTATGTGTCGACGCAAATACCCTGGTGTCAACATACTTCCTTTGGTGTTGTCGACAAACTTCAGAAACTATCGACATAGCTCTTCATTCATTCTCAACACTGCCTTTGTAGAATGTGTTGACATACTTCAAAAAACAGTCGACACAACTCTTCATCAAGTTCTTGACACAGCCTTTATAGAATGTGTCGTCATACTTCAGAAAATAGTCGACACAGCGCTTCATCAAGTTCTCGACACAGCCTTTATAGAATGTGTCGACACAAGTCCTGTGTGTCGACACAGCCTCTCCAAATGTCGACCCAAGTCCTGGAAGTCGACATAGTTGCTTCTTTATAATTGTTAATACAACAATGTATAAATGTGTCGACACAAGTTATGTGTGTCGACACAGTTGATGTCGAATTAAACTCTGGGTGTCGACAAAAGTCCAGTGTGTCGACACAGACTTGCTTCTTGTCTTGACACAACTCCTTCAAAGGTGTCGACACAAAATAATTGTCTCGACACTTTTGTACTTAGAATATTTTTTTCATTCTTCTACCTTTGAAAACAAACTCAATACACCATCAAATATAACCTGATGTATATCATTGAGTTAGGTGAGGCTTCTATAAATCATTTACATAATTTCCAATGTACCCAACAATATTTCTTGTAAATATGTGGATGTGCTCCAAAGTTTTTATCTGCTACAGTTGTTAAAATAAAAAGATGATGAAAAAAGAAAATATATGTATAAAAATTAATTGTGAAAAATAAAAGTGAAAAGAAAATGTGTAATTGAAAATCATATTTGAGATTTTGTGGCGGTAGGCTGTGCACACACCCGTGTTATCAAGTTCAAGTCTGGTGGTGTGGTGCACCTGCATGTTTTGTTGGCGTGAGGATATCTTTTTGTTGAGCTCATTTGGGTTAGGTGCGTAGATTTCTTTTTTATCTTTGTTTACCTCACCAAAACCTAAGCCCCATTTCTACCCTAAAGCCCTAAGGATTCACGCTTGAGTCAAACTAGCACAGTGGAGGGAGTGTGAACGGGCAAGCGTATGGTCCCCGATATTAATGGATTTCTTTGGAGGTGATCCCGAGCCCCGGTCTTTGGCAATGCTCAATTGAGTGGCCTTCCTACTTTCTTCCTACGTATGACCGAACGATTCTCCAGGATTCTATTTTTGAGTAGTTACAATATTCATTTATGCCTGTCGAAATTTATAAAATTTGTAGTATAATTAAAATTTTTACCTATTATATTCTCTACATCCATGAGGTATTTGATTTCTCGCTTTACTTTACTTTGAAATTTCTAAGCAAGCTAACTGTTTTCTAGTTCACAGAGAAATGATTTGCTCGGTACGAGCAAATGTTTAAGTCTGGTGGTGTGATGAGTCCGATATTTATAGGGTTTTTCGGACTCATCTGGGCTTGTTTTCACACCTGTGCACCGAAATTCAACCGGTATTCGGTTATATTTGTATCGGCCAGTCTTTGACCATTTTGTGCACTGTTATGGCCCAATGGTGTGCAATTGCGCATTTTGTTATTGGGGGTAAGCACATGGTGCTCCCCAGGGGCTCTTTCTAGTTGCTTTTGTTGCATTTCTGCATTGCTGGAGGGTCCTCTTTTTATTTATTTGTTTGAATGCAGGTGGTACGTTTTCCCCCAAGTCTGGAATTCAGGTTTGAGGAAAACGCACGGTCATGCATTTTCTTAGCACAAGATTCTTCTTGATCGTGTGTTTTGATTGTGCAGGAGAAACGTCGAGTAGAGCTCGACGAATTTTGTCTAACTGAGCTCGACGATCTTCACATACGGTTAACACATGGTTTCTTCGGAACCGTGCGCAAAGGAAACACATGATTTTCCTGTAGCTTTCTTGTTTGTACCAATCTGTGGTTAATCATGCGCTTTGTTCTCGTACGGGCAGAAGCGCCCGTGCGTGTGTAATACTCATGGTTCCCCTGTGTTATTTTGATTTCTTGCGCCCTGTGTTTACCCATGCAATTTCCTTCACGCATGGACAGAAGTGCCCGTGCGCGAGCAAAACGCACGGGTCAACGCATCTACATCCGCAAGCTTGGCCTGAAAGTTAATAACCCACAGTTAGCACACGGTCGTGCGTCAAACCGTGCGTGACTATTTTTCTGACCTGCTTCTATTTAAGGAAAGATTTTCTTCCAAAGTGGAGATTCTATTTCCCGCAATTCCTCCCATCATTTTAGCTCAAAGCTCCACCCTTCGACCTCGACCCTTCATCCTCCACCAAGGAGAGAAGCCCCGACTATGCTCGCGAAGCCTACATCTTGCTGGCGCTTGCTCTCGGCCTCCTCCTTCATCTTTTCAGCTCCATTTCAAGTTTGATGCCATAACCAACAAGCAAAGGGAAGCTTGCAACCTTCTTCCAAATCGTGACACGAATAAGACAAGTCCATTGGAAGGTAGTGACAGCCTTCTCTACCCCGGATGTAGTTGAGGACCGAGCTTGGATGCGTATTGACAACCAGACAATTCCTTCCATGACCCCGCGATGATCCTTCGGATTCAGTCGATCTCTTAACTTGTTCTTGCTTTCTTGTTGAGTATGTGTGTTTAAATGTTTTTATGTTGATGATGTCCACTTTACTTGTAAAAATTATTTGTTTCATGTCTATGTGAACTTGTTTTGTTTTACCACTTTAGTTGCTTGAGTAGCGCTCGCATTTCCATCCGCCACCACATCTGGTTCTGCTGCTCTAGAGATTTCTAGAGGTGTTCGTAGCGAAGAGGTGCTCTCAACCCTCAATCCGCCATTATCACCACCTCATCCGCAAGCCTACTCGTCCATCCACCCAGTGATTTGGTGCATAGCGGCCCATGTAGTCGTCCATCCCTCCTGGCAAGCATCACATAACGGCGTTGCATAGGAGTAGTTTATTTGTGTTTTACTTTCTTTTTTTGCAACAATCAAAACCCCCGTCGTGAACTTCGACCCAAGGACTTCAATCTCAAGTCCTCAAAATTAACTCCACCTTATTGTGTTCCTTGAGAGATCGATACTTTGGGACATTCGCCCATTTTATATTACCTATGCGATCGGTACACTTGCCGTTCAACGCATCAGTGTGCCACTGAGTTCTAAACCCGAATTGTTATGGGGCGTGACTTCATGATTTTCTTCGTTACAGGTGTTATCTGTGTGCGAATCCTCCGCCACAACGTTTGATCCCCCTGTTAGTACTTTGTGGGACCCTACCAGGTGTTTGGGCATTTTCGGTGTATGGTGGAGTATCCATTCTCCCCCAAAATTATGACGGATTAAATTATATCTAAGGGGGTGGGTCTAGTTGAGTTGACCACCCTGCCCGTTGTTTTTTTTGGTGGAGTTGACCACAGGTGGCTAATAGAGTTTTTCCTTCTTCTTGATGTTTTAATCATGACCTTTCCCCCTTGTTGTCTTGTGAATTTGAGGTACTTTTGTTGTACGTGACGCTTCACGTAAGTGTTCTCTTTTTGACTTTGGTACATTACTACTGTACTTTATTTAAGTGTCTTTCCCTTGGTCTTGGGTTGGTACCACTTAACTTTGTTTACTCGTGGCTTACTTTCTGCCATCACTTGTACATTCTTGCTGAGGTGTTCTGTTATTTTTTGGAATGCCTCAGGTTCAGAGCTGTATCTGATTTCGGTGCTTGTTTTGGAGTTCCTGAGCAGCTGTGTTGGCTGTGGTTTTTGCCTTGCCACTGCGAGGTAGACTGTTGTTTTAGTTTGCTTCACTAGTTCAGACATACTTTGTTTTATGTGGGTTCGTGTCAGTTCGTTGACGCCCACATGATTGTTGATTTTGGATGCTTGTGAGCTGCTTAGTTGGTTTTCTTTCTGTGTATTTGGATTACTTGCTCTCTGAGATATTTTATGCTAGGATTGATAGGTATTTTCAAGTATAAAAACTACTATTACTACCTCATGCATTGTATGTTTTAAAATGTTAAATCACTACATTTAATGACCGTAAAAAATCTACTTTTATTGCTATTATAAACTTAGAACTCGCATACCTTGAGGTGCCCTCTGGGAACCTCTAATCGCATGTAGGATGTCTAACATTATAGAAAAGTATTTTCCGCACGTTTAACTACTTTTCTCGTGGACTAGATGAGCCACTAAGCCGAGGGATACGGCCAACTGCTACACTTAAACTGATTTTGCCTCTAAATAACTCAAAGATCTTTCTTCTTGGTCAAGTAGGAGTTTTTCCTGAGCGTCCGCAGTTATCCCCTACTGGAGTGGCATCAGGATGCACATTTTTTCCTTACTCTGATATTCCTTTAATGGTAGTGTAAAATGTGGTCTGTGTCAGTTGGTATCAGAGGGATGTTGGTTTGACAAGTTGGTCAAACCAGCTAATCTCGTATAGTTTGTTTCCCTTCATTCATTTGCATACACACGCCGATGTGTCATCATTACGTCTTAATGGAAGCATAGTCACTACACTCATAGCATTATAGGAAGTATACGAGGCATATTATATAGTATGAGATGCATACTGTGTGTTTGTATATGAATCCACCATAGGAGGCAACATGTGACAGTTACGTAGTATGGGATGCATAACCATCATCACATGGGTGCCCATTAGCATGTTTTCTTTTCTCGTTACATGCAATGTTATGTAGTATGAGATACATAATATTTCATGTGCTCACACATGCATTAAGGCCTTTTTAGAATGCATAACACTTCATACATAACATATCATCGCGTGAGCACTCGTGCTAAGTTAAGGTTTACATGATGACAAATGTACACACATGATTTTAAGTAAAAATAAAGAATTCATGCATTAATATCATAGGCACATGAGTAAATAGGATGAGAGGATATCATCCTAAGTAGGATATAGCATCATAATACCAGAGCAAGTTTGCAGCAAAAGCAAGTGTCTTTAAAGTATGGTCTGAACTAGTTGTGTGGCCTAGCTTTAATCTAAGATTTTTGATGAGTCATTCGTTACCTTTCTAAAAATGCCGACTAGACGTCCTGCGACGAGGTCGACTCCCCAGTCGGAGGGTGAGTCATCTAGTGCGCAAAGTGATGCAGTGATCGAGAGTTTGCTTAAGAGTAATGAGGCTTTGTTGAGACAGTTAGTTGCGATGTAATCACAGATTCAGTCCTTGTTGTCTGCCGCCCCCACGCAGCAACCCTTAGCGCAAGATTATGCCATGGGTCAAGTCGTACCTGTTAATCTTGCTCCTCTTGTTCCCCCAATGACGTTACCTCCAGAGATGAACCTTATATCACATTTCCAGCAATTGAGACCTCTCACTTATGATGAGAGTGCTGACTTTATGGTTTTGGATGACTGGATCATCGCTATCGATGAGATGTTCACATATTCGAGGATTGCTGAAGCGCAGAAGGTAATGATTGCGGCCTACCAGCTAAAAGGCCTGACAAAGACTTGGTGGATTCGGGAAAAGGAAACTTTGAAGGAAGGATGCTCTTGGGAGTCCTTCAAGAAGATGCTGATTAAGAAGTTTCTACCCTCAATCAAGCAGGACTGTCTGATGAATAATTTCCTGCATTTGAAGCAGAGACAGCACACGGTGAGCGAATACAAAATTGAGTTCAGTAAGTTGAGCAGATTTGCTCCTGATATGGTAGCTTCAGAGGTAGGAAGAGTAAATCGTTTCCTCAGAGGATTAAGAAGCGATGTCCAATAGTTGGCATGTGCTTATCGACCTGAAAGCTATGCTGAGGCAGTGGAAGCCGCTCTGAAAGTTGAGGCGATTGAGAATGCCAAGAATCGAGGTGCTGCGGCGAGAAAATAGAAGAGGAAAGGCGATGAGGATGGAAGATCTAGGGCATCTGGCCCTTCTTCGAAGAAGCAAAGTAGAGAAGTATGTAGCTTCTATGGTCGATCTGGCCACCCTTACGAAAGATGTTTCAAAAGGACTGCCACCTTGAGGCAGCAACAGGTGCTCGCCATCTAAGGTGCGCCAAAGGAGATCTGGTGTGCACGTACTATACAAGGAAGGGTCATGACGTGAGTCATTGCTGGTTGATGGATAAGACTTGCTTCCAGTGCGGGCAGAAGGGGCACCTGAAGACTTCATGCCCCCAGGCCCAGACTCTAGTGTAGCTTGCCCCACTTTGGGCTCGGCCGCCGCCACCAAACTAGGTCAGTGGAAAAGGGAAGCTAAATATAGTGACCACGGAGGAAGCTCAGACCTCTACACAAGTGATATCAGGTTAGACCCTAGTTTAATTTTTTTTGCTCTCTACCATTGCCCTAGTTTTCATTCATTTAGTTATGTATACTACGGTTTTAGGGGAGTTTAAGGTGCGAAATAGGTGGGCGCACGTTATTTTAGATTCGGGTGCCACCCATTCCTTTGTAGCACGGAGTTTCGTAAATAAACATCGATTGGACATGGATAAATTAGGAGACTCCTTCAACGTCAAACTCCTCTCCGACAATTCGGTGATATCTAATCAAGGAGTTCTGCGATGCCCTATTTATCTAGGCGATTTCCTTGCCTTTGCGGATCTGATGGTTTTGGATCTGGCGGACTTTGATGTGATTTTGGGCATGGACTGGCTGTCCAAGTACGATGCGGTCATCCAGTGTAAGGAAAAGAGACTGGACTTCAATATGGACAATGGCCAACCCATGAGTGTCTATGGTTTTTAGGACATGTTTCCCCAATTATTTTTGCGGTATGTGCTTGTCGTGCTATAAAGTTTGGTTGTGAGGCGTATTTGGTTTCTATTTCTGCTCTGGAAACAGCTTTTGTTACAACATATCTTGAGGATATCTCGGTGGTGCGAGAGTTTCCAGTTGTTTTTACTGATTGTCTTCCAAGACTTCCTCCTATGAGGGAGATAGAGTTTGTTATAGACCTCGAGCCAGGTATTCATCCTATTACCAAAGCACCGTACAGTATGGCTCCGTGTGAGTTTGATGAGTTGCGCAATTAGCTTGATGAGTTGCTGCAGTGTGGTTTTATTAGACCAAGTTCTTCTCCTTAGGGTGCTCCCGTACTATTTGTAAAGAAAGGATGGATCATTGAGGCTTTGCATCAATTATAGAGAATTGAATAAGGTGACCATTAAGAATAGATATCCCTTGTAGAGGATTGATGATCTGTTCGATCAGTTGCGTGGTAGCTTGATATTTTCAAAGATCAATCTTCGTTCAGGCTACCACCAATTGAGGATTCGTGAGGCAGATATTCCATGGACCTCTTTCCGTTCATGGCATGGACATTTTGAGTTTTTGGTGATCTCCTTTGGTTTGACCAATGCACCCTCTGCCTTCATGGTTTTAATGAATGGAGTGTTCAAGGATTTCTTGGACCGCTTCGTGATTGTATTCATAGATGACATCCTTATTTATTCCCGCAGTGTTGAGGGGCATACTCAACATCTGCAATTTGTTTTGTCAACCCTGACGGAGCAGAAGTTATATGCGAAGTTGAGCAAGTGTGAGTTCTGGCTACCTCAGGTGCTCTTTCTGGGTCATGTTGTCAGCAAAGACAGTATTTCCGTAGACTCGACCAAGATTTCTGCTACGATTGAGTGGGAGAGACCTTCTACACCTAAGGATATTAGGAGCTTCATAAGCCTGGCTGGCTGTTATAGAAGATTCATCGAAGGTTTTCAGTGTTGTCTGCTCCTCTAACTAGACTTACCCAAAAGAATATTGCATTCATTTTAGCGATAAGTATGAAGAAGCTTTCAAGGAGTTGAAGAAGAGATTCTGTACCGCTCCAGTTTTAACCTTGCTTACTGAAGGAGTTGAGTACATTGTGTATGTGGATGCATCACACATCGGACTTGGCTGTGTTTTGATGCAAAATGGAAAGGTGATCGCGTATGGATCAAGGCAATTGAAGATTCATGAAAGAAACTATCCTACGCATGATTTAGAGTTTGCTGTTGTATTTTATGCACTGAAGCTTTGGAGACATTTATTGTATGGCGCGCTGTGCAAGATCTATACAGATCATAAGAGTTTGAAGTGCGTCTTCACTCAGAAGGAATTAAATCTGTGCCAGCGTAGGTGGTTAGATTATGTGGCCGATTATGAAGTGGAGATTCTTTATCATCCAGGAAAGGCTAACGTAGTAGCCGATGCTTTGAGTAGAAAGACCACAAAAATTTTTAATATATTTGTACAGTCCTTGGTAGAAGAATTCTTGTTGATGAACATTGAGGTTGGGAGTATTACTGTGTCTGCTAGTTTAGAAGCAGAAGAGCCATCTTGGATTTCCCTTACTAGAGCGCACCAAAAAGATGACCCGGATTTGTTATATCTCCGGAATAGAACTGAGAAGGGAGAGATACATGATTTCTCTTTGGATGAGTTAGATACTTTGAAGTATCGGGGTAGATTTTGCATTCCCGCTTTTGGTGATATTCAGGCTAAGATTTGTACTGAAGCTCATGGTTCCAGTGTTTCCTATCATCCTGGTTCCACTAAAATGTATAAAGATCTAAAGAAAATTGTTTGGTGGTCGGGAATGAAGAATGATGTAGCAAAGTTTGTGTCGAAATGTTACACGTGTCAGCGTGTTAAAGCTGACCATAGAAGGCCTGGAGGTAAATTGACACCGCTTGATATTCCTACTTGGAAGTGGGAGAGTATTTCGATGGATTTCATCACCGGTTTACCGAGATCTCCCTGTTGGCACGACTCTATTTGGGTGATAGTTGATAGAATGACTAAATGTGCTCACTTTGTGCCTTTTAAGATTAGGTATTTTATGAAGAAGATAACTGAATTATATCTTGATGAGGTCATCAGATTACATGGAATGCCTATCAGCATCGTATCAAATCGAGACTCTAGATTTACGTCTCGTTTTTGGAAAAGTTTACAGGAGTGGTTGGGTACCAATTTGTAGTATTCCACCGCCTAATATTCGTAGACGAACGGTCAAACAGAAAGAGTAAATCAGATAGTGGAAGATATGATCTGGTGTTAAATTTTGGATCACGGTGGTGCTTGGGATGAGTGTCTCAGATTCATGGAGTTTGCTTACAATAATAGTTATCAAGGGTGTCTGCAGATGGCCCCGTTTGAGGTCTTATATGGGAGGCGTTGTAGGAATCCTTTGTTTTGGGCTGAGCTTGGTGAGAGACCGTTGCTAGGTCCGGAAGCCCTTGAAGAAATGGATTTTGCTGTGACTCATATTCGAGAAAAGCTTCGTGTAACACAAGAGAACTGTGAGAAATATGTTAATCAATGAAGGTTTGATCTGGTGTTCGCTGTTGGGACTTGGTTTTTCTGAAAGTTTCTCCGATGTCTGATGTTAAAAGGTTTTGAAGGAATCTCAAGTTAGACACCCGATATGTGGGACCTTTTCAGATTCTGGAGCGCATTGGAGTGTCCGCTTATAGGCTGGAGTTGCCTGCTACCATCCCTGGTGTCCATGATGTATTCCATGTGAGCTAGTTGCGGAAGGGTTTTCGTAGTGATCTTCAAGTCCTTGACTCGGTTCCCCTGATTCAGCCCAAATTTAGGTACGTGGAAGAACCTCTTCGTATTTCGGATTCTTAAGAATGAGTGTTTCAGAGAAAGATCATCCCCATGGTTAAAGTTCTCTGGTGAAATCAAGACGTCGAGAGCGCATCATGGGAATCTTATCCGCATCTCTTCCCTTAGTCCAGGTATGTCTTCATGTTTTGGTAATACTTGGATATTTCGTTTTGATTTGGTCTTAATGTTGTGATAAGTTTCAGGACAAAACTTCTTTTTAGGGGGTGTGACTGTAACGCCCCCGATTTTCCGATGTTATTATGTGATTTGGTGTCGTCCTATTTATGACGTCGGGGCGTTACCCCTTCTTACGTTTTGTTGTCGGCGCCGCACCATTTGTGCGTTTTTGCATCTGTCGGGTCCATTTGATCGAATTTTGGGGTTTTGATTGAGTTTAATGTCTTCCTTGATTTAGAGGATGAGATTTTGAGGCTTTGGACTTGCCCAATTTTATTGCGATCCAAGCATTTTGGGTCTCGGCGTGTGTTTGGACCCTTGTGGTGATTTTTGCTTGTGTAAGCATTTGATGTTGCGTCTCAAGAATGGTGCATTGGATTCTATGGTGTTCTTCACTGTTAAACTCGTAAATTCGATGCGTGTTTGGGCCACTGTTTTGAACTGGTATTTTCATCGTTCAAACAATTTGCATAAGATTATTATTGTTAAATTTCAGCCTTATACCTCTTTTTGATTCGCGAGATGCCCCCTTGTATGGTTAGTTTTCGTCGAATAGAGACATTCGACGAATATTTGGGGCGTTCGACGATCGTTGAACGACGTTCGACTATCAGTGAGCTGGGTGTTCGACGAAGCATCGAACGGGTCTGGGTTCAAATAAGCCGAACATTTGGGTTTTGTGTTCAACGAATTTAGAGCGTAGTTCGTCGAACGGAGCTTTCCTTTTGCGTTCGACGAATTTCGAATAGAATTCGTCGAACGGGCCTTGTGTTCGACGAATTTCGAGCGTAGTTCGTCGAATGGAGTTTTCCTTTGCGCTCAACGAATTTCGATCAGAGTTCGTCAAACGGGTTTTGTGTTTGATGAATTTCGACCAGAATTCGTCGAACGGGACCTTTCTTCCTACTTGTTTTCGAGATGACTATATTAGCTCTAGAGTAATGCTTCCAGTTCTCGGGAGGTCTATTTTTATACTCGAGTAATGCTTTTATCGTTCCCGAGATGTGCAGTCTTGCTCTCGAGAAGCGCCTTTTTCTTCTCGAGAAGGTTATTTTAGTACTCGAGTAATCTTCTTCAGTACTCGAGATCTGCTCTTGCTCTCGAGAAGGCCGTCTTGTTCTCAAGAACTGCCCTTCTTGTTCTAGAGAAGATTCGCTTGTACTCGAGAACTGCCATTGTTCTTGAGATGTTTTGGCTCTGTACTCGAGAATTGGGATTGCTGTTCCCGAGTGGTGCTTCCTTTTGTTCTCGAGTAATGCTTTTGTACTCGAGAAATAACTTCTCCCTTACTCGAGAAACCTGTTTCTTCTACTCGAGAAAACTTCTTCTGTTCTCGAGAATTTATCTTCTACTCAAGAAATAGCTCCTTCCACTAGAGAAATCCATACCTCCCGAAAATTTCGGTTCAGCTGAACCCCATCCCTACACTTAAGTATACTAACCCTTATATTTATTATTATATATATATATATATATATATATATATATATATATATATATATATATATATATATATATATAAGATAAATTTCTCCTTCTCCTCCTTAGACCGATTCTCTTCCTTCTTCCCGAAGCAGAGCGGCGTGAGCGAGAGAGAGAAAGTTTTCAACGATTCTTCCGGTGGCCGCCGATGGTGCTCCGGTGCTCGAAATCTTCAACCGAATATAGATCCGGAAAGCTCTCATTGAGAGCTACGCCATCGTAGTAAAATCTTTCCCATTCCTTTAGTTTTTCTTGCTAGGGTTCTCGGTCATAACTTCTATTTTTTGGCCATTTTTGTTAGATTTCCTTTTTCCTCGTCTTTCTTGGTACAGATCTACACCGTAGTGCAATTTGGAGGCCTTCTCCGGTAAAACCAGGGCAAGTGATGGTTTCCCCCTTCTCTTCCCTTCTTTATCCCGATTTGTAGAAATTTCTAACGACTTGTTATCATGATTTTAATAACTTGCTGATTATAGTGATGTTAGATCTCATGTCTAATTCTATTTATGAATTTTAATTTCTTAATTTTGCTACCTAACCTTGTTAAGTGCTAGATGTTTTGATGATGTGGTTAAATCTCACTCTTGTAACCGTTCCTCAATATTTATGTAGGACGTGTTAGAGTTTATTTAGGATTGTAAATTCTTCCTAAAGATTGATCAACCGCTTCAATCTACAATTGTCTAGTACAATCTGATGTGCCAATGTTGTCTTGAGATCTATATCATGTTTTTTTTCGTGACGATGTCGTGGGGTGAGACAAGCAGCCAAGCCCCGATTGGGTTGTGGTGTGTGATGAGTCCGATATTTATAGGGTTTTTCAGACTCATCTAGGCTTGTTTTTACACTCGTGCACCGCATTTCAACCGGTATTCGGTTATATTTGTAACGGCCGGTCTATGACCATTTTGTGCACTATTTTTGCCCAAGGGTGTGCAATTGTGCATTCTATTGTTGGGGGTAAGCATATGGTGCTCCCCAGGGTCTCTTTCCAGTTTCTTTTGATGCATTTCTGCATTGCTGGAGGGTCCTCTTTTGATTTATTTGTTTGAATGCAGGTGGTGCGTTTTCCCCCAAGTCTGGAATTTAGGTTTGAGGAAAATGCACGGTCATGAGTTTTCTTAGCACACGATTCTTCTTGATCGTGCGTTTTGATTGTGCAGGAGAAACGTCGAGTGGAGCTCGATGAATTTCGTCAAGTTGAGCTCGACGATCTTCACGTACGGTTAATGTACGGTATCTTCGGAACCGCGCGCGAATGAAACAAACGATTTTCCTGTAGCTTTCCTGTTTGTACCAATCTAAGGTTAATCGTGCGCTTTGTTCATGCACGGGCGGAAGTTCCTATGCGCATGTAAAACTCACGGTTCCCCTGTGTTATCCTGATTTCCTGCACCCTGTGTTTAGCCGTGCAATTTCCTTCACGCATGGGTGGAAGTGATCGTGCGTGAGTAAAACACATGGGTCAACGCATCTTCATCCGCAAGCTTGGACTGGAAGTTAATAACGCACGGTTAGTGTGCGATCGTGTGCCAAGTCGTGCGTGACTATTTTTCTGACCTACTTCTATTTAAGCGCAGATTTTCTTCCAAAGGGGAGATTCTTTTTCCCGCAATTCCTCCTGCCATTTTAGGGCAAAGCTCTGCACTTCCACCTCGACCCTTCATCCTCCATTAAGGAGAGAAGCCCCGGCCATGCTCGCGAAGCCTACATCTTGTCGGCGCTTGCTCTCGGCCTCCTACATAATCTTTTCAGCTCCACTTCAAGTTTGATTCTATAACCAACAAGAAAAGGGAAGCTTGTAACCTTTTCTTCATCGTTACACAAAGAAGATGTGTCCATTGGAAGGTAGTGACAACCTTCTCTACCCCGGACATAGTTGAGAACTGAGCCTGGACGCGGATTGACAACCTGGTGATTCCTTTTGCGACCCCTCGACGAGCCTTCAGATTCGGTCGATCTCTTGACTTGTTCTTGCTTCGTGTTGAGTATGTGTGTTTAAATGTTTTCATGTTGATGATGTGCACTTTAGTTGTAAACCTTTTTTATTTCATGTCTATGTGAACTTGTTTTGTTTTACCGCTTTAGTTGCTTGAGTAGCCTCGCATTTCCATCGGCCACCACATCTAGTTCTGCCGCTTTAGCGATTGCTAGAGGTATGCGTAGCAAATAGGTGCTCTCTATTGGATCTTACGGCTCCCTTAGAGGGGGGGGGGGTGAATAAGGGTTGACAAAATTTATTTCTTAAACTTAATTTACTTGATGAAATAATTAAAGAAATCAAAACTAATTTTTCATAATAAAATTAAACACTTAGAAATAAATAAGAACATAAATGATAATCTTTTATTTCATAAGTGATAAACCAATACACATGAAATCTCTATGAAGCTAGATATTAAGGCTTATGAAAATATAGTTAAGTTTTGATTTCGCCAGACCTTCTACCAAGATCCGGCAGGCTAAAGCGTATCTCTCTCTAGATCTTACTACTAGCCTCCCCCTATATCTAACCACGATCTAGACGCTGCACACAAGGTAGTGATTACTCCCTAAACCGCACAACGACTTTGACGCCACACACAAGGCAGCGATTTTCCCCTAAGCCACCCAAAGACTTAGAAGCCATGCACAAGGAGGCGATTTCCTCTTAAGCCACAGAAGGACTTAGACGCCACGCACAAGGCGGTGATTTCTCTACCGATTACAAAGATGATAAGATAAGTTACAAAATAGAAATTCAAAATAAAACCTCCCTCAAAATGAAGCTCTAAAGACGACGTCGAATCCTTCCAAAGATTGTCTGAGATGCTGCACACGAACCGTCTCTTCTTTACTCTTGAACATTCTTGGGAAAATGAGAGTTTTCTGAAGGTCGGAGCTCTCTATACCAGTTGCATGAGAAGGAACACTCCAAATTCTGCAATCCTTGATCTCCATGGAAAAATGAATCACTTTTATATTTTAGCGATATCGCCCGGTGACACTAGATGTCGCCGATCAGCGATATCCTATCTGGCTGCCACGTGTCCCACGATTCTGAGGTTTCCGCGGAATGATTTGATCGTGGACCTATCGCCAGGTGATAGTGGCTATCGCCCGATGATATCTTCTTTTCACTTTTGTCATACGAACCATTTCTAGAGTGTAGATGACTTCGATCTCATTCCAGAATGGGGTGGCACGTTCCGTAACTCCTCCCAGATTGAAAGTTATGGTTGTTTGAAGTTTAACACACAAAACTAGTCATTATGTTTTTTTCTAAAGTGTACACACACTAGGATCATGCCCATGACTGAGGACTTGTCTCCTCATTCAACCGGTACAACCTACACACTATAAACACACAAAAGTGTAGATCACATACCTCACGGTATTTGTTATTCTCAAACAAAGAGATGCAGAATGCATGCTCCAACAATCTCCCCATTTTAATAATAACAAATACCTATATGAGAAATTCGTGAGTTTAAGACCATTTATGTTTATAGGTAAGCGTGGTAAAATATATGCATGAATAATAAGTTTATAACATGGTAACTTTAAAGTAAAGCATACTCTTTCTTATATGAAGGCTCCGCCTACATAAGTGTTCCCTATATATTTTGCTCCCCCTAAATATTGGTTCCACTAGATTTCTCAGTTTATTCTCCCCCTTTTGTTATTAGCAAAAACTCAGTATGGATGAATATATACCTTTTAAGATTGATAGGGATAACTTACTGGAAGATTAATCATGATCGAGCAATAAGATAATATATGTACTTCTTATATGATTACTCCACCTATATAGATATTTCCTATGAATTTTTCAATGTACTCCCTCTAAAATGTTAAGTTCATGCATGTTATTCTCCCCCTTTTGATTGTATCAAAGGAGGGTAGAGGTGAGTGTATGCAAAAAAAATAGTTTTTCTTTATAGAGAAGGAAAATATGATGCTATAAAAATCTTGTTAAATACCACTTGTTAGAAATAAGCATGGTGGAGCATAAAGTATAAAGAAACATAAATGAAATGATAGAGTAAGCATTTTTATTTCAAGATACCACTTGTTAAAAAAAATCATGAGTAAGCACAAGTAGTAATCACATCGGAAAGTATAATAAGCATTCTTAAAAATAAACATCTTTTTAGAAATAGAGAATATATAAAAGCTAATGAATTTTAAAACTGAAAATTAGATGTTTGAGTTAAAGTTCCAGAAAATGCTATTCTATTGAGATATAATTGCAAGCATGATTTGAAAATATCAAGAAAAGATATAAAACTACAATGTAATAAAATTTGCATTTCAAGTAAACAAAACATTGAAGTGGTCATGCTTTGCTATCTAGTGCATTACTTAAGTTTGTAGAGAATTGTGTAGATATACATTAGGATCCAATTCTCATGAGTAGAAGTTTTATATGTGATAATAATGTGTACAAAAGTGATTTGATAAAGTATACAAATGTATTAAGAAAAATGAATTATGTATATAATGAAATAATACAACATTAAAATACACAAATAAAATTACTTCCACAATATTTCAATGAACAAACATAAAAAGTACAACTACCAAGGTACTTCGCACACACAATGCTCATTAACACTTATCAGGGGGCGAAGTAGTGCTTGGGAGGATAACCTTTATTCTTTTTAACTTTGTTTTTATTTATGTGATCAGTGTACTAAGAGAAGTGGTGAATATTTTTGTTTGTTACAAGACAATTTACAATATTTTTCAAGGTGCTCAACCTCACAATGCTTATTAAGACTTATCAGGAGGGTGAGTAGTGCTTGGTGGAATTTTCCTTGTCATTTATTTTATGCTTTTTATGCTTGTGACCAAGGACTCCAAATTCACCTGTTTTGCAAACAAAATCATTTAAAATCTTTAAACCACTTTTCTCTATTGAATAAGTGCAAGAAAAAAATAAAGAATTGAAATAAACAATTCAATGTAGTGTAGATAATCTATTTATGTATTTTAATTATTATGTTATTACACTACACAACCATGCAGGTATAAGATTAAAAACACATGTAGGTTATCAAAATAAGTGAGTGTGTAAAGTCATTATCAAACACAAAACATTACTCATACTTAGAAGCATGCTAAATAATTCTACACATATTTTCTACAATCGATTTCATTGCACATAACAAGATAATAATCAAAACATGACATAAACAACAATGTTTTAAGAAACATAAAAACTAAATTAAACATTGTTTTTCATTTTTAACTGATATAATTAATCATCCTTGATAATGACAATGAGTAGCAAGCAGTTTTTATAATTTTTGTTCTTTTGGATTCATTTTGTAATTTTGTATTTAATTTTCAAATATTTTTAAAACAAATTGTTTTCTAGAAAAAATAGAATTATATTAATAACACATCTGTAAAATGACCTTCTATGCCAGAGAAAATGTAAAAAGAAAGACTAAATAATAATTTTTTGTTACTGCCAGCATTAGTACTAACGTGTGCGCTAGTCACAAAAATATGTTATATTCTATAGAAAACATGATTTTAATAATTTTTCATTCTAGTTTATCTTGATTCATGTTTTCTAATATAAGTGACACCAAGTACCACGAATAATTTTGAATAATAATGAAAATATTGCGGATATAATTTTTGACTTATGGTGAAAAGAAATGTTATTTTTCAAAATACTTATGTCATTCAAAATCATCAATGCCCAAATTGTATATAATATGGAAAAACACAAGATGACATGTTCGAACAAAAGATATAATATGCATGACATAAATAAAAATAGAATTTATAATAATGTTCATGCAGTGATAGTGATGTAGTATGTCCTAAATTAAATACCCTAATTATATGTCTCCACCCTAGCCCTATACTAAGTGACAGATGGACATGAGGAGCTACACACATGCCATAGGTTGGGGTGTTAATCCCATATGCATAAAAAAGATGACTCTCGACCTCGCACGCTTGCCCCCCAGTTCCTCGCAAGGCCCCACTGGAACCATCCTCGGTTAAGGACAAGACATGACTTAGAGATTAGGACTCTAATGCACACAATCCTACTCCCTCGCTAATGTGAGACACAAACTAGGTGTAAATAATTATGGATATACTAAGCATTTAGGACTAAAGATGAATTCATAAACTATGAATTTTATGTAAGAATGTTTTTTTTAAGTATAGTTTATTTTAGTTATAATGAATTTAACTTTTAATCTTTCAACTTTTAAAATTCTTTTTAAGTTATTAATTCTAATGTTTAGATAAAAATGAGAAGCATGCAAATAATAGTGAAACATACCAATACCCTAAATATAATACCAATATCCAAACATATGATTCATAATTCCTAAGTGTGTTTGAAATATTCAATTTTAGATTAATTCTTGATATATCATGAATTTTGATTTATGAATAGAATGAATTTAAGAATAGGATATCAGGTAGTGATAATCGATCATAGTGGTGTACATGAAGTTCATATTCATCCTTTTTAATTAATTTTAAGTGAAAGCTTGTAAGGTGAATAATATATATAATTTTTTTAATTAAATTAAATCCATTTTGAAAAAAAAAATTGATTATTATATCTTGATAATATCACTTAAGAGATTCAATGTTAAATTTATAATGATATTATAAGATAATTATAGACAATGAATTTAATAAGTATGCATGCTAGAGACATAAGATAGTTAAGCCACTTGAAAATAATATGACTTTTTATTCAATTTCATTTAATTTGATTCATTTAAGAATTTAGGCTCAATGAGTTAAAGTAATATATCAATAGATATAAAGTGATCATAATATGTGTTGGCTCAAAGGAAAATCCAAAATAAATAAATAAATGAAAATAAAATAAAATAGATATTAATCAAATCATGAAGTAGAATTTTGTTTATTTCATTTTGATTTATTTCTACTTCACGCATTTGATTGGATGCTAATAAATAAGTGATTTTGGAATCCAAAGGGGACCAAGTGTGACAGTTCCTTTGGGTACCCAAATATAGCGTGTTGGCTTATGGGTAGACAATTATGAATTGTCCCTTCCAAGTGTAGTTGACGCGTCATTCTTAAATTTGGGCCTCCATTCATACTTTGGTTTAATTTCATTTTTATGTTTCAAATTTTCGTATTGATTATTTAAAGTCTTCATGTGATGATGTTTGTTTGAAAAATAATGCGTTGAGGATTTAAAAAAGTTGACATTGTTTTCTAAGTTCAACCTATATTGTTTAACATAAAGACTCTTGGAATATTGATTTTTTGAAAATTTGTGTTCATTTAATTTTGTATTGGAAGTGGATTGATTTTGTAAATGCATATGATAATTAAATTTTGGAATTACATTTACAAGTATTTGTTCTATTTCTCTCTCATTATCAGAACTTAACATTTTTTTATGATTAAGTGTTCTAATATGTGTATGTTTTATGAAGTTTGAAATACTAGTATATGACTTATATAAATTTGAAGATAAACTAGATATAAGAGACTTAAAATAATTTACAAATTCTTGTACAAGTAATTTTACAGATTCTAGTTTATGAGATATAACATTATTTTTAATTAACAATTTTTCATTATATTCTTTTGAAATTAAAAGCAATTTTTCATAAACCTTGAGTTCTCTTTTAAAAGAATCACAAACAAAACAAAATTTAGCATTTTCAAATATAGAGCAAGAAGAAGAATAAGACACATCAATATGAGATTCTACTTTAGCATTTGTTTTTAAAGTTTTATTTTCTAAACGTAATCTGGAATTAGTATTTTTCAATTTTTTAATTCTATGTTTAGCAATTTCAAGCATGTGATATGTAGAATTAGAATTTGAAACAAAAAGAGAAGAATTAGATTTTCTTACAACATTTTTTGATGAGAAATTATTTGAACATATAAGTTCTTTGACATCTTCCTCTTGGCTTTCCTCTTCCAACGATATATTTTCATCTTCCTTTCCGCTTGATGTGCTCTCTTCTTCAATTACATTTGATGTGCATTCAACAGATCCTTCAATGGAGGAGATTTCTTGAGTACTTAAGCAAGCATTCATATTTTCCATGTTTTGAACATGTTTTTTCCTGTGGATAAAGAATTATAAGTTTCTTCAAGAAATTTCCAAACTTCATAACTAGTAGAAAACATATATATTTGTTTAAAAATATTTTGATATAGTGCACAAAATAAACTATTTAAGGATTTCGCATTTAAAATCATTTGTTTTCTATTTAAAATAATTTGGGGGTTTTTAATTGTAATATTCCAAACTTTTTCATCTAAAGATTTAAGAAAAGTTCCTTTTCTGATTTTTGCTAGAAAGCGGGTCCATGCTATTTTTATTCTAGTGTGCAGCACCCTTTCGGAAAATATTTTTGTTCGCGATGTATTCCATAGCCGAGTGTCGTCTCTATGACACTTTGCGCTGATACATCGACGCCGTGGTTGTTTTAAATGATGAGCATTGTATTTGATGTTTACTATGTCAAGGTATAGGCCATATGATAACGGATTGCCCTCGCTTGTGCGAGCCTTCTCCCTCTGAGGGCATGTGCGCAGCAGCCTCCCATTCATGGAAGACTGTTGTGGATAGGACTACCAGGGTGTTGCCTGGCCCAAACACTGACATCGCTCATCTGGCTCGTTCTTTACCCGTTTATATTACCAAAGAATCTCTCGCTACATACATATCCTTCATGGGTCCCACACTCCCTTTTTACGAGCTTCCCTTGAGTGATGACGATTACTCTAGTGTTAGCTAGCAAAAACAGGATTAGGAATTCATGGGCGCTCCTGTATGGGACGCAGAGATTGTTCCCGTCGACGAGATGGCGTCTGCGAATGATTTTGCGATGGGGCCTGCTCATTCAGTGCTTAATTTTGAAAGCAGTTTCACCCCTTCGCAATTTTTGTCTGATCTTGCTACTCTCTTTTATTATGTGTCGGCTGATGATGTCGTATTTTTGGATGATTCGGTGCCTGAGGTTGCGCCGAAGTGGGACGATGACTCTACTATCTCTGACGGAGAAGGTGGATCTTCGGAACACTTTTACGCACCCCGGTGGGATGACGAATGTTCCCTTTCCGATGCGGAGATTTTCACCTCCTTATTAGGGGAGGCGGTTCTTCTTACCACCGCGGACCTCGAGTTCTCGGATTCCCCCCTTTATGACTTATATGACACCAATGATGATCTATGCTTGGATCATGTTAGGAGTGAGACCGGGACCACTCCTCCTATTTTTGATTATTTTAGTTCTTCATCTCCTTTATTTTTTGATCCCCTTTCTGTATCTGAGCCAATGCGGTTGAGTCTTTGCAGGTGTTTCAGGAGGAATTGGAGCTATCAGCTCGAGTCATGGATGATAACATCCTCTTTCGCGAGGAGGTTGATTCCTCCTCCATTGAGGAAGCTCCATTCATTGCTTTCTCCTCGTGTTGTCTCCCTGTAGACGAAACCTTGCTGGGCAAGGATCTATTTTGTAATGAGATGAGCGAGGACCAGTGCTCCTCCTCTTCTTACTTCCTATTTCCTCCACCTGTGTTGGGTAGGTACTATTATTTAGGTAGAGAGGTAACTGTTTTAACGTCGTATCGGTACTTGCTACCGCAATGGAGATTTGGCCAGTTACATGTGCATTTTTCATTTCATAGGCCCATTAGCTAGGACTTTTTGTCTTTCTAATAAGTCGTGCTGGGATGAAAATAACCCAAGTACTTATCTAGGAGTAGGACTAGTTAGTTAATTTTTACTGTTCTAAAAAAATTGTTTTCCGTGTTCTATAGTTTAGGTTTAATTTGATATTGTTGTTGTATATACAAATTTTTTGCTGGACCTATTTTGTAGGGCGATTTTACCTTGTGCGGCGGAGGAGTATTTTTGTTGCAGGTTTGGCTTCATGCTTTATTGCGAGCTTCTGGTATGCTCATTTGCTGAGCATGGGGTAACCTCTCCCCCAACTTTTATTTCTCGATTTTTATTGCAAATCTTGAATAGGTTGTTTAGTTTAAGTCTGGTGGGGGAGATTTATGCGGGTTACCTGTGCACATGCACTACTATCGCTTTCATACCTTTGAACATCTTTATTCTCCCCGAGTGGATTGAGACTTTGTGAAATATGCCTCGTACATCAATCCACCCGTAATTTTCCCACACGTGGGACGCACAATCGACTGTCCTTTCATAAAAGGCCACATTAACATAAAACTGGCCATTTGACCCATCCAAAGTCTCTGCCAAGTAGCGTTTCATGCTTTCATCCAGCTCCAATGCCTGCCGAATACTGTCTGCGAGGTCATACTGCACCTCTATCCAGTTCAAACATGCATTTGCACTAGATCTCCCATGAAAACACGAGATCTGTAAGACCTACAGATCTCAAATAAGATGCTCATCATGCATCTGTATCTAGTTGGACTGTGCTAGAGTCCTATGAATCAGTGCATCCACAACAACATTTCCCTTATTTGGAATGTAATGTATGTTGAAGGTTTAGTCCCCAAGGATCTCCATCCACCTTTGCTGACGGATGTTCAAGTATTTCTAATCTACCAGATATTTTAGGCTCTTATGGTCCGTATAGATAACTACTTTTACGCCATACAGGTAGTGCCTCCAAAGATTCAGAGCGAATATCACAGTTGCTTACTCCATGTTGTGGACCGAATAATTCCTGTCATGCACTTTCAACTGTCAAGATCCATACGCTATCACCTTCCTATGCTGAAGTAGAACGCAGCTTATGCCGCTTTTTGAGGCATCACTATAGATTTCATAGCCCTCTGAACCACATGGCAAGCATAAAATAGGCGTCGTGGTCAGACAACTCTTCAACTTTTCAAAAGCTTGTGCGCACACCGACGACCAAATAAACTTCTAATCCTTCCTCATCAAGGTAGTGAGGGGTAAAGCTATCCGCAAGAAGTTATCTATAAAGCGCCTGTAGTAGACAGACAGTCCCAGGAAACTCCGGACTTCCGCTATAGTAGACAACACAGGCCACTCTGGTATCACAACTACCTTCGCTGGATCCACAGTAACACCCTCTCCGCTAACCACATGACTAAGGAAAACCACTGAATATAACCAAAACTTACACTTTGAGAACTTGGCGTATAAACGACTTCTTCTAAGGGTCTCCAAAAAAGTGCGTCATTGATCCGCATATTCTTCCCCGGACTGAGAGTACACCAGAATATCGTCAATAAAGACTATCATGAATTGGTCCAAGTACTCTCTGAATGTTCTGTTCATCAGGTTCATGAACACTGAAGGCGCATTCGTTAGGCCAAACAGTATGACTGTGAACATGTACTGAACGCCATCTTGGGAATGTCACTTTCCCTGATTCTCAGTTGATAATACCCATATTTCAAATCCAGCTTCGAGTACACAGTCGATCCAACTAGCTGATCAAACAAATTATTGATTCTCGGAATCAGATACATATTCTTCTCCATCAGCTTATTCAACTCCCAATAATCTATACACAATTGCAAGCTTCCATCCATTTTCTTCACGAAAAGGACCCGCGCGCTCCAAGGTGACGAACTTGGATGTACATAACCTTGATTTAATAATTTTTGAAGCTGCACTTTCAATTCCGCCATCTCCTTCCGTGCTAAACGGTATGGATATTATGACACAGGCTTGGCACCTGGTATACGCTCAATGGTGAAATCAATTTCTCTCATAGGTGGGGCTCCAGCGAGATCTTCAAGGAAGATGTCAGCAAAATCTGATACCACGGGAATATTAATCAAATCAGGATTGGCCTTCAAAGCATCTACTAGAGCGAAAAATAACTTCACACCCTTACAAACTGCCTCAACTACTTGAAGAGTAGACTTCAGCGTCTTGCTCGATCCCTTCATGCCAGAGAAGGTAGTTTCACGACCCGTATTCACCCCAAATTTGACCAACTTGAGACTGCAATCAATATACGGACATTCCTCCGAGAGCCAATCCATACCAAATATCACATCAAACTCTTCTATCGACAATAGTGACGCTTTCAAGTCAAACTCTTGACTCCATATACGCACCTTTACACAACAAACTCTATCTGTGTGCATCGATCACCCGTTAAGCACCAACACAACCAATCTATCCTTCTCCATAGTAGAAGGTACTCTGATATACAACATGAAGTCCTCAAATAGAAAGGTGTACAAAGCTCATTCATTAAATAATGCTCTCACCGGACAGTCCAAGATAACAACAAAGCTTAATACAAGACAGTCATACCACCAATGCATAGGGCGTAAGGTATAGAAAGAAATAAAGCTAAAATCTAACTCAAAACTTTAACCACATTGCCTGCTTAATGGCCTCCTGCTGGCCAGGATTGTAAACTCTGGGTTGGTGTTCAGTCCATTGATTATAATGTCCTAGATTTGAAGAAGGCCCACAAGTCAATGGTATATACATGAATGCATTTAACATATGTTCAAGTTCATTGTATACATGTTGTATACTGTTACCTTGATTAGACAGGCAGTCAGAGACATATTGGTGTTTGAACTCAAGATAGGTTGCTGAACTAGTAGAAAATTAGTTTAAGTCCAAATACATTGAGTGAACTCACTTCACTCAATGCCAGAAAGGGAAAAACGTTGATAGAACTCTATACTGTCAAAGCCTCAGTATTGCTGACCAGAAATCTGTCTAAGGACAAAAGTGTTGAGTGAAGACAGTTCACTCAACGCCTACTCAACAGGAATTCTAATTAAGTATAGAAGCGTTGAGTGAAGACAGGCCACTCAATGCCTCATCAAGAAGTCATGCAAAGTACAAAAGAGTTGAGTGTTGAAGATTCACTTAATGCCTCAAGATGTAGAAAATTCTGCTAAGTATTTCTGCGTTGAGTGACATGGCCTCACTCAACGCCTATGTAGATTGTCTGAAAATTTCCAAGTCCACAAGAGTTGAGTCATTCTCTCGCCATCAATAATTCAAATATTGCGGGAATACATGGCTAGATGACAAAAGGAGTCGTTTGCCTTTAGTATAACTGTAAATGCAAAAGACATGTTGTAGTTACCAATTTCGGTTGGTCTATACTGCGCAAAGAGCCGTTGGACGGAGATCGATAAAAGGCGATTTCCAATAAATTAAACAGGGATTTTTGGTCATTTTTTCCTCGAGACAAAAATTGAAGAAGCTTTCCAGGAACTCATTCTTACAGAGAGTCTGTGACCCACAGACAAAAGTGGGCTGTTGAAGAAACTAAGATTTGAAGATTTAACTTGTCTTTAACAAAAGAATAGAAATCTTGTTTTCTAAACAAGAAGAAGTTGCAGAGATAATTCTAGCTACTGTTCCTCTTCAAGTCCACTGCAATCGATTATTACATACAAGGCTTGAATGTACAGGGCTCTGTAGTATCTTCTCAGCACAAGCTAAACTACTGAAGATCTACATACTTGTTGTTGTGGAGAAGTTTGGACTGATGCATTTTAGTTCAAGAAGAAGGCTCAGGAAATCTCTTTCTCTGGAGTCAATCATCACCAAACTCAATCTCTCTATATAGGATCAATTTTGATCTGAGTTATAAGCCTGAAATATTAAGGATGAGTGGTAGGATTCTGGAGTGAATTTGAGTTGTAGGGCTTCTGTGCCTGAGGTAGGATCTGAGTCAAATCTGATCTATATGAGATGTATTATCTCTGAGTGTTGTGTATTCTTTTAACATGAGTTATAGGGCTTCTTGTTAAGCTTGAGGTAGGTGATCTGGAGGATCACTAAGCTGTAGGAGTAAAGTCTACTCTGAGTGTGTATGGCTTAGGCCCGAGGTAGGACTTGGAGAAAGTTTGAGAGATCCCGGGAGATTTATGTTGTAAGCTCTTTGAGCTGATATTTGAAGAAGATTTCCTTGTCTAACACACTAATAGAAATGTGGGGGGGGGGGGGGGGGACAGTGGATGTACCCATACCTTGGGGAACCACTATAAATCCTGGTGTGCTGATTCTTATTCTTGAAAGCTAATACAATAACATAGCACTCAACATACCAAAAGCAAAAGGTAGTCAGAAAGACTCGGAAACCTATTAAAAGTGTTTGTTTTCAAGGATAGCTAAATCGCCTAGAGGGGAGTGCATAGGTTTCTTTGTTACTTGTGACTATCTTTGATTTTCCTTTCTTTGTGGTACTTTGTTAGTTAGTAGTTAAGCTTTCAAGGCACACACATGCAACAAAGAAACAACACAAAGAAGCAAACACAGAATATATACTGGTTCCGCAGATTATGGGTACGTCCACTTTCCCTCCCACCTTTCTAACTTAAAGTTAGACAAGGCACTTCTCCAATCTCGGCTCCTAAGAGCTTACACCACGATCTCGCTGGACCACTCGGTCTCCTCTAAGACCTACAGCTCAGACAAAAGGCCCTACAACTCTGTGGTCCAAAGATCACCTACCTCAGGCCCAAAGGCCCTACAACTCAGGCTGGGAGGATATCCTACCTCAGATACACAAAGGATTCTTCCTCAGAGAGAATGACTCTCCTACATCTCAGGCATAAAGGCCCTAACTCAGATCCAATGGATCATACAACTCAAGCACAAGTGCCCTACGCTCAGAGAGAATGACTCTCCTACCTCATACCCAAAGGTCCTACCTCAGATCCAAACTGGATCTTACTCTCAGAGATCAAATGATCACCTACCTCAAATTCTCAATAGAATCCTACTCTCAGGATAAACAACCCTACAGCTTAGATCCAAACTTGGTTCCTATATCAAAGCAAAGTTGCTCCTACCACTCAGATCCATAAAGGATCCTACAAGGTGGAAGTGGGATGGTGAGTTAGTCTTGACACAAGAGATATTTCTCTGTGCCAATCATTCTGGACTAAGATAAACTCAACCCAACTTTGACTCTAGGGAAAAAAATCCCAGAGCCTACTGCTACCTTAACTGAGATATACTCAGCCCTATATAATACTTCTCAGCAGCAGAAAGTGTTCCTGCTGGAACTAAGAAGTCACTGCAGCTATTTGCTGCTACCTGAGCAGAGAGAATCCCATCCCTAGATTTTTCTCAGCAACAAGGAAGTATATCTTGCTTTGGCTTGTGCTGGAAGTAACTTGCAGAACAGCTCTGTTTCTTCTTTCCTTCCTGGACTGAACCAGAATCTCAGTCCTAACTTCTTCTTCACAGATGTTGGGTCTATTGATCCCAATGTCCCAGATTTGTAAGAAGTCAAACATGTCAATAATATACAATAGTTATATTAGATGTATGTTTAAGTTCATGTATACAGGTTTGTCTGTCATATTGATTGGATAGGTGGTCCAAGTGACATTGACAAGTGGACTCAAAGAAGCTGATTGGAAAGGCAGGCAAATTGCCTAAGTCCACAGACATTGAGTGAAGCATGCTCACTCAACGTCAGATGAATCAGGAGCCAATGACAGTGAAAAAAATGTCCAAGTCCACAGGCGTTGAGTGAAGCCAGTTCACTCAACGTCATACAACTAATAGCACTGAGAGAAGGCTGGCAGTCAAAGCATTAAGTGTTGGCAAGTCAGAAAAGTGGCCAAGTCCATTGTCGTTGAGTGAAGTCAACTCACTCAATGCCATATAGCCAAAAGCATTGAGTCATGCCATTTATGTCAAAGCCAAAGCAAATCTGTCACAAAAAATTGGTTAAGTACAGAAGCATTGAGTGAAGCTTGATCACTCAACGCCATGCTAGTTCAGTCAAAGCCAAAGCAAATCTGTCACAGAAAATTAGTTAAGTCCAGAAGCATTGAGTGAAGCCAGTTCACTCAACACCATAATGATTCGTTTAAAGCCTTGGATGAAAGACAGAAAATTCTGTCTAAGTATAATAGTGTTGAGTGAAGTCAGCTCACTCAATGCCAAAAGGAGAAAGCATTGAGTCATGATGCTGCCGTCAAAGCCAAAGGGAGAAAGCATTGAGTGTGTCCAACTCACTCAACGCCTTCAGACAGAAGGAGATTTGGCTAAGTATAAAAGCATTGAGTGAGGCCAGCACACTCAATGCCTTACAACAAAAGGATATTTGGCTAAGTATAAAAGCGTTGTGTGAAGCTTATACACTCAATGCTCTCAACGCCTTCATCCAGAGCAAAATTATTCTAAGTCCAGAATCGTTGAGTGAAGCTTATACACTCAACACTCTTAACTCCATAGTTGCAGAAAGGGCTGAAGATCAAGCTAAGGCAAAAGGCATTGAGTGAATCTTATGCACTCAACGCTCTCAAAGCCTAGAGTTGTAGAAGGATACAGAATGTTGACTAAGTTAAAAAGGGTTGAGTGGAGCTTACTCACTCAACGCCCAGCAGAGCAGGAAATTTTTTAAAGTCTAGATTCGTTGAGTAAAGCTTGTTCACTCAACGTACTCAATGCCTGGTACTTGTCTAAAATTTTCTAAGTCCAGAATGGCTGATGTCAACAAAGTCAACAAAAGTCAACAAAATTCAAAAATGATCATGGAAGAGCTGCAACTTGCCCTCAGTCTCATTCTGTAAAACTAAGGATATAATAAGTCGTTAAAGCAAAGACATATGTCAATCATCTCGCTATATGACAAGATTATAAATAGAGAAGGAGATATGGATCAGGAAGAAGTTTTCTAAGTGAGAAATTCCTTTTGAAAAAGAGGAGCGGGACTTCGTCTTCTTCTCCCTGATATTGTTGCAGAAATAAGAAGATCGAAGCGACGATTCTGAAGGGTTTCTGAGTTAGCTGTGGCAATCAACATCTACTACAGCAGTATCAAAAAATTTCACTGAGGAAAAAGAATCAGCCAAGGCCAGCCCTAGCTGAAGTTACTTCAAGATCCAAGCCTAGTCGAATTTGAAGATCAATCTCTGGATCTGTGAAGAAGAGGTAGTGCAATCTGTGTTTTATAAAACCAGTTAGCTGATAGAAGAACTTTGTTCTCTCTCCTACATCAGTAGATTCAGAATTAAGGTTCTGAGATTACTTACAGCTCAAGCAGCAGATTCCTGAAGAACATTAAACTTGTTGCTGTGAAGAAGATAGGGCTGAGATTCACTTAGCTCAGGAAGCAATTAACTTAAAAATTAATTTCTATTGAGCTAAACAAATATTTCCACTCAAATTCTGTAGGATTGTTTCAAGATCTGTGTTATAAGCCAGATTATAAAGGCTGAGTGGTGGATCTGGTGAGATCTGTATTGAAATCCTAAGTTATAAAGGCTGTGTGTAGGATCTGGTATAGATCTGAGTGGCAAGATCCAGTCTTGGATTTGTGTGAGGTAGGGATGTGGTTTCAGCCTGTGTTTGGGGCATTTGTGCCTCTAGTAGGTGATCAGGTGATTACTGTGTGGTTGGGCTCAATGCCTATATTGAAGGTCTCTATGGAGACTGTGTGATCTAGTGGGATCGTGTTGTAATCTTTAAGGAATCAAGTTATTGGAGAAGTGCCTTGTCTAACATTCTGTTAGAAAGGCAGGATGGACAATGGATGTACCCATATACTGGGGAACCACTATAAATATCTGGTGTGCTGTATGTGAATTTCTTGAAAGCTAAACTAATCATTCACAATAAGGCCTAACTCAGTTAAAGGCTTAAAGAATCTAAAGAGAAACAAATAGACCTTAATAACCTACTCACCCCCTCAAGGTGATTAGCTACTCTTGTATTCAAATACTTTCAAGTGGTATTAGAGGGAGGTTGCTCAAGAAAGGCTTAACAGTCTGAGTAGATCTCAAAGGGTAGCTGAGAAAAGATAAGTATGGGCTTAGGAGAAAACCATAAGGAATTAGGTTCTATGAAGCTTCCTCTATGCAGGAAATAAAATTTTGGAATCTGGAAAGAAAGGGTGAGATTTTTTATAAAAGCATCAGACCCTAGGATTTATGTTACAGTATAAGAAGGACAATTCAACACCATTGAAGGTGTCTGTTCTTGATGAAAATGTCAAGTCTCCTAAGAGTTATGCAGAAATGACTAAAGATGAAATAATCTTGGCTGCAATGGATAAGTGGACACATAATATTATAGTCAGTACCATAAATGACGCTACTCTTCAAAACCTGGTGCACTATAAGACCTCAAAGGAAATGTGGGACAGTCTGGTGATGTATATAGAGGGTACTGAGGAAGTTAGAGATGATAGGAAGTCTATGCTCAATCAAGAGTATGAGGCTTTCAGACAGATTATGGAGGAGACCATTCCTAGCTGCTATGAAAGGTTTTTTAGAACTATAAATGAGCTAAGGACCAATGGCCAGGTTTTTAGTAACTATGAGCTAAATGATAAGTTTCTTAGGTATCTTACTAGAGACTAGAACACTAAGATATGTGCCATTAGAGAAGTGACAAAGCTAGCAGATACTCCACCATCCACTTTGTTTGGGAAGCTACTGTCATATGAAATACAACTGACTGCAAGGAATGAGGAAGAGAAGACTAGCAAAGCTCAGGCCAAAGAATTAACTATGGCCTTCAAGGCAGATAGTTCCAGGAGGAGCAAAGAGAAGAATCCTTCTCACCAAGAAGGCTAGCTGAGTCTGATGATTCAAATCAAGAGACATCAGAATGCAATATGTCCGATGAGGAGTTTGCTGCTTTCTCAAGGAAGTTCATGAAGCTGATGAAGAATAAGGGGTGGAGGAGCGTACCTTCTTCTTCCTTTCAACACAAGGAGGACTACTACAGAACCAAGAAGAAACCTTCAAAGGAAGGCAGGTATGACTGAAAATACAGTAAACAGATTTCTAATAAGATTATCTATTTTTGTTGCAGCAAGCCAGGGCATGTTGTGGCTGAATGTCATATGATGAAGAAGGATGTTGATGAGAAAAATCATCCTTATAAGAAGGCAAAGAAGGAGAGAACCTTCATTACTAAGAAGGAGAAAAGTTGGACTGATTCATCCTCTTCTGAGTCAGATGAAGAGGAGGAAGACTACATTGGGCTGATGGCAAGATCTGATGAAGAATCCTACCAGGATCAGCCTGGTCCATCTAAGGTAGACTCTCCATTCAGCTCTTCATCTAAGTCAAGCTATAAGACTGGTCCAGGTTCAGAAGCATCTTCATCTATAGATGAATATGATTGTGAATCTGAGAATGATATCAATCAAGTGATTGATAAGTATGGTGAACTTATGGAAGCATTCAAAAGAAGTAAGCAATTGACTAAAAAGCAGGCTCAAGAGATTGCATCTCTACAACGCCGCTTCCCAGCAATCTGAAACAACAGCCATGCTGGAATAGAAAATAAAGGAAGTGAGTCAGTTGAAGAATATTAATTTTATATAGATAGGAACCATAAAGTATAAGAATGATCTTATTAGGGATATTGAAGAAAAGCTCCAAAGCGAGAAGAGAGTTGTGGCAAGTTTTTATAAGCCCAACCTAGTGTTGCCCATTATTGACTCGTTCACCACTCAAAAAAAAAGAGAGGAGTTGGATTCAAGGGAAACACTAGAGCTGTCTCTTTCAAAGGAAAGGGAAAAGCTCCAGCTAAGCCATCCATTCCTTTTAAAAGGGTAATACTCCCTACTAACAGCTATGACCATGACTCTATGTATGGTCACTGGAAGAATGAGAATTCTTCCTGGAAGAATACTAATGTTTGTTCCAATATAAGGAGAAGAGGAATGAGAATGAGTGCCTTCAAGGCTGCTCATAAGGAAATACAATTAGCCCATCCTGGACCATTTGTCTTTGGTGTTCCCGCCACTATTATTAAGAAGGGGGCAGTGGCCAAACTTCAGACTCAATAAGCAAAAACTAAGATTAAAGGTCAGTCTTATAGTAAGCTTTATTTGGGCATTTCTGATGCTATCAGGAGGATGATTTCTACAAAGAAAAATGCTCCTAATGACACTCAGAAAAATCCAATTAAAGCTGCTGAAAGACTCTGATAACTCTAATTTTATCCATATTTTTATATAATATTTATTTAATAATTAATTAGTGTATAAATATATTTTATGATTTTGTTATCTAATTTCTTTAATTTCTTATTTTAGGGTCAATCTGGGATGCAAATTTCAATTTGGAGTTTACAGGATTGATTATGAGACAAAGCTGGACAAAGCCGAAAAAATTGCAAGGTATACGCCACGGACACGGGCGTGACAGCCAGGTCACGGGCGTGACAGCCAGGTCACGGGCGTGACAGCCAGGTCACGGGCGTGACAGCCAGGTCACGGGCGTGACAGCCAGGTCATGGGCGTGACATCTAGGCATGACCCCGGCGTGTGTTCTAGAGCTCACTGCCACGTCATTTAAAAATACACGCCCAATGGTCACGGGCGTGACCATGCTGGCCCGGGCGTGTCAACTAGGCATGACACGCAGTTGACGATCCAGGCCTCCAATCCACACCGGCTTAAAGTTACACGCCCTGACACGGGCGTGATATATTGGTCACGGACGTGACTGCGAGCCGTGACATCCAAGCGTGCCAAATGAATGCAGCGATTTCAAGGCCTGACGATTTTTGCCTCACACGCCCTTGGTCAGGGGCGTGACCATGGGCGTGACCCTTCCAACAACGGCCCGAGTTATTCCCGCCGTTTCTACTTCCCGCCATTTTTCAGCAACCGACAAGACACCCTAGTTCATGGGCGTGACCTAGGGGCGTGACCCGCCAATTAACGATTTTTGGCAGTTTCACGCCAACGTTCATAGGACTTGAAGATGACGGTTCCAAACCTGACACGCCCTAGGTAATGCGGGAGTGACCATCCAACAAACTTACCTATAAATTCCAGGCAACTCCAGTGCTGAGGAGGAGATTTTGGGAGCTTAGTTCTGTTTTATACTGTATTTCTTGTATTTTAAATTCATAGTGTAACTCTTTATTTCAAGTCTTTTTTTAATCATGTCTCTCTTCAACCTTTCATGTAACTCTCCCATCATGATGAGTAGCTAATTTCCATATAGCACTTGATCATGATGAACTTTGAAATGAAATAAATTTCTTCTTTTTTAGCTCAAATTATCAAGCTTTCTATTTTTATGTACTTCGATTTATCTTTAATTTTTATTTCATCGAATTCATAAGTTGCAAATTATATTTATTCGATCTTAGATCCGTATCCTAGATTTACTGAGAGGTTGTGGATACGAATAGTTCACTCAAGGATAAAGAGAGTTTCATTCACCCCTCGAGAGAGGAATGCAAAATTCTTCAGCATTGGGGTCAATTCCATTAGTGAGGTTCGCCGCCTAAAGCAAGCTTAGGTTTTTCGACTGCCCAAGAGGTTTTAATCGATCAACCTAAGGTTAGGCGAATGCGTATTTTGGAGAGAGGCGCTTCGTAGCAATGGAACCTCCGCAGTCGAAGTTATAATTTAGATGCTTGTATTTATTTTCATTTCATGGAAATTTATTCTAGCCCAAAGCGATTCTAGATCAAGTGTTAGCTTTCCTATCATCATTTTCTCCTCTTAGTTTATTGTTTTCTTTTTCGCAAAACCAATTTTCGATCGATAAAATAATAGCTCTTCCTTGTGAGTACAAATACTCAACGGTCCCCGAGTTTAAATACGACATTTCCTATGCTAAATTTCGATAGGTGCACTAGCCTAGTTTGATATTTTAGTTTGGATACACATTTTTAAAACTATAAAATCTTCATCAAGTTTTTGGCGCCGTTGCTGGGGACTTTTCTTTGTTGATATTTTGAAAGCAAGGATCTATTAGTTATATCATTTTCTCTTTGTTTTAAAAAATCAAATAAAAAAATTTATTTTGTTTTTATTTTGGTGTATGACCCGAAGGAATCTATTAAATCAACTTGATTTGGATCCGGAGATCGAGCAAAGCTTACAGCGATGTCTAAGTCTCTGCGATCTCAATTCTCCAGATTTGTTTGAGGAATCCATTCGTGACATTCCTTCTTCTGCTTCTTTTTCTTCTTCTTCTTCTTCTTCTTCTTCTTCTTCTATTTCTTCATCTTTTTAATTTTCTTCTAATTCGGGTGACTCAAATCCAAATATGGCCGATCAACAGACTATGTCTTATTATGCTCGACCAAATTTGGATAATGCTCAATCAAGTATTGTTCGTTCTGCTATTGCAAACAATAACTTTGAATTGAAGTCGAGCATCATCCAAATGGTACAACAATATGTACAATTTGATGGGCTTCAAGATGAGGATCCCAACACACATATTTCTAACTTTATAGAAATATGTGACACTTTTAAAATTAACAGGGTTTCGGATGATGCCATCCGGTTAAGGCTTTTCCCTTTCACATTGCACACCAAAGCTAAACAGTGGCTGACCTCTTTACCAAGAGGATCCATCACTACTTGGGCCGAGATGACGGAAAAATTTCTCACGAAATATTTTCCGCCCGCAAAAACGGCCAAGTTGTGCAATGATATTACATATTTCTCCCAAGTTGATACGGAAACGTTATATGATACTTGGGAGCGATTTAAGGAATTGCTTCGACGATGTCCACATCATGCAATCCCCAATTGGTTGCAAATCCAAACTTTCTATAATGGTCTCAATCAACAAACGAGACAACATATTGATGCCGCCGCCGGTGGAACGTTAAACAACAAAACAATGACGGTCGCCCAAGAACTTATAGAAGGTATGGCCATAAACACGTATCAGTGGAGTTCACCCTGCTCTCATCAACCTAAACCGGCCGGGATGTATGAAATCGATACAGTTTCAAGTTTATCTCTCTAGGTTGAGAAACTACAAAAATAAATAGCCGAGATGTCTACTTCCTCGTCTACACCTACCTATGATCCACAATATTTGGAACCTTCCACCATTGCTGAACATGTGGATTACATGGGTATCCGAATCAGCCACCTTATAATTCGGGTAATAATTTTGGTAACACTTATCACCCGGGTTTAAGGAATCACCCCAACTTCTCTTGGAGTAATCCAGGGAACGCGACACTCCCACCAAACACAATTCCACCCGGTTATTTTCCACCACAGGCTCCAAAAGCTCCCAATCTCGAGGAGTTGTTCACAAAATATACGACTACAAATGATGCCAATATCTAGAATCTCACCGGATCTCTTCGTAGTTTGGAGAACCAAATTGGGAAAATTGCTAAAATGCTCTGCGATCGCCAACAAGGAGCGCTACCGGGCAATACGGAGCCCAACCCAACGGAGCAAGCGAAGGACATCACTCTACGGAGCGGGAAAGAGGTACACACTTCTTCAAATCCGGTTGAACAAGAGGTAATAATTTCTACATCACCTTCTCCTCCTCCTAAACCTTCTAATTATAATAAACCAAAGGCTTATCAACCGCCTCTTCCCGATCCGTCTAGAATGCACAAAGACAGGGTGGATGAGCCTCACGGTAAATTTTTAGATATGTTTAAACAAATTCAAATAAATTTACCGTTTTGCGAAGTGATAGCACAAATGCGAAAGTATGCCAATTATCTCAAGGAACTTTTGTCCAATAAAAACAAACTTGAGGATATCTGCATGGTTCAATTGAACGCGGAGTGCTCGACAGTTTTACTTAATAAATTGCCTAAAAAATTACCCGATCCGGTTAGTTTCTCTATTCCTTGTTTATTTGGCTATTTATTAGTAAAACGTGCATTAGCCGATCTAGGCGCCTCAATTATTTTAATGCCTTATTCTTTAGTGAAGAAGTTGGGATTAGGAGAGCCTAAACCCACAAGAATGTGCATTCAATTGGCGGATCGATCTGTCAAGCTCCCTATGGGATTATTGAGGATGTGCTTGTCAAAGTTGACAAATTTATCTTTCCGGCAGATTTCATCATCTTTGACATCAAAGAGGACACCGAGGTACCACTTATTCTCGGTCGCACTTTTCTTGCCACCTCGCGTGCAATTATAGACGTTAGTAACAGTAAACTTCTCCTTAGAGTCAGAGATGAAGAAGTTACCTTTAGTATTTACTCGTCTATGAAAAATTCACTCTCAAATGATGACTCATGTTACTATTTGGAGACTTCTTCCGAAGAAGACTTCATTCCTTTTTCTGAACATTCTCTATCATCTATTGATCATGATGATGATTTTGGAAATTTAGATTTAATTGCTCATGAAAATAATGATATTGTTTTGATCACTCACGCACCTATTTTCGAAATTTTTGAAGTTGATAGTGATCATTTGAAAACTTCTTATGATGAACCTCCCATGCTAGAATTAAAACAATTGCCGATCATTTAGAGTATTTATTTTTAGCGCAGGATTCAAAACTTCTCGTTATTGTGTCGGCCTACTTGACTGATGAAGAAAAAATTAAATTATCTAATATTTTAAAACTTCATCGCCACGTAATTGTGTGGAAGATCGCGGATTTGAGAGGGATTAACCCCTCCTTTTGCACCCACAAAATTTTGTTAGAAGAACACACACATAAAACCATTCAACCTCAACATCGGCTAAATCCTAACATGAAGGAGGTAGTTAAGGCGGAGGTAATAAAATTATTAGATGCGGGCATAATCTATCCGATTTCGGATAACACTTGGGTAAGCCCAGTCCAAGTGGTGACCAAGAAAGGAGGGTTAACGGTAGTACCTAACGATAAGAATGAATTAATCTCTACTCGAACCTTTACTGGATGGCGGGTGTGCATTTACTACCGGAAATTAAATGATGCAACCCGTGAGGATCATTTTCCTTTGCCGTTCATTGTCCAAATCCTTGAACGGTTATTCGGGCACTCATTTTATTGTTTTGTTGACGGTCTTTCGGGATATTTTCAAATCCCAATTGCGCCCGAGGATCAAGAGAAATTAACCTTCACTTGTCCGTTCAGCACCTTCGCCTATCGGAGGATGCCTTTTGGTTTATGTAATGAGTCGACAACCTTTCAAAGGTGTGTGCTAGCGATTTTTGACGAGCTAGTGGAGGATATAATGGAAGTCTTCATGGACGACTTCTCTGTCTTTGGAGATTCGTTTGATTCATGTTTGGCAAACCTTTCCCGTGTACTCCAAATATGTGAGGACACGAACTTAGTTTTAAACTGGGAGAAGTGCCTTTTTATGGTACGGGAAGGTTTGGTTTTAGGCCATAAAATTTCAAGCAAGGGCATAGAGGTCGATAAAGCTAAAATTGAAACTATAGAAAAGCTACCTCCCCCTTCAAATGTCAAGGCCGTTTCTAGTTTTTTGGGGTATGCCGGTTTCTATCGCCGGTTTATTAAAGATTTTTCTAAAATAACTAAGCCTCTTACTCAATTATTAGAAAAAGATGCACCGTTTCTTTTTGATGAAAATTGTTTGCATGCTTTTTCTCTTATTAAAGAAAAATTGATTAACGCTCCTATCATGATCGCTCCAAAATGGGAACTTCCTTTTGAGATCTTGTGTGACGATAGTAGTTTTGCCGTAGGTGCGGTCTTAGGACAACGCATTAATAAAATTTTTCATCCTATATATGATGCGAGCAAAACACTCAGCGTCGCACAAGAAAATTATACGACTACAGAAAAAGAATTATTAGCCGTAATTTTCACATTTGATAAATTCCGCTCATATCTAACATTGTCAAAGATTATTGTTTTTACCGATCATTAGGCTTTGAGATATTTGATAGCAAAAACAGATGCAAAGCCGCGATTGATTAGGTGGATCTTACTCTTCCAAGAATTTGACTTGGAGATTCGCGACAAGAGAGGAGCGGAGAACTTGGTGGCTGATCATCTTTCTCGGTTGGAGAATCCCAATTCGGAGGAACTCATAAAGGAGGAGATTGACGACACTTTTCCTGAGGAACGCCTTCTCGCTATTCATAAGGTAATTACTCTCCCCACTCCTTGGTTCGTCGATTTTGCAAACTATCTTGTTGCGAGATTCCTCCCGAATACTTTTTCTTATCAAGAAAAGAAGAACTTCTTTTCTGATTTGAAAAATTATTATTGGAAGGATCCATTTCTTTTTTGTGTTCGCGCGGACCAAGTAGTGCGAAGATGTTTTTTACATGAGGAAGGAACCCAAATTCTAAAACATTGGCACGAGGGACCCGCCGGTGGGCACTATAAAGCTAATCGGACGGCGCGGAAAATAATTGAAGCCGGCTTCTACTAGCCAAGCATCTTCAAGGATGCTCACGCCCATGCAAGTCGTTGTGAACAATGCCAACGCTCAGGTAATATATACCGCCATGATGAAATGCCATTGAAATCATTTTTAGAAATTGAAGTTTTTGATTTGTGGGGGATCGACTTTGTTGGACCGCTATCACTGTCCTATGGAAATAAATATATTTTTATAGCGGTCGACTATGTGTCAAGGTGGGCGGAAGCGCATGCCCTTCCGACTAATGATGCCCGAGTCGTGACCCAATTTCTTAAAAAATTATTTTCATGATTTGGAGCACCGCGGGCAATAGTTAGTGATAGGGGCACCCACTTTTGTAACACACAATTTGCTAATGTTTTACCTAAATACGGCGTTACACATAAGTTAGCCACCACCTATCACCCTCAAACAAGTGTCCAGGTAGAAGTAGTTAACCGTGAAATCAAACATATTTTAGAAAAAAACGGTTTCTACTAGTAGGAAGGATTGGTCGGTCAAGCTTGATGATGCTCTGTGGGCTTATCGGACCGCGTACAAGACCACTATCAGTTGTACGCCGTACCGATTGGTCTATGGAAAAGCATGTCACTTACCGGTTGAACTTGAGTATCGCGCCTTTTGGGTGCTTAAATTTTTAAATCTCGATGAAAATTTGTCATCCGAGCTTCAGAAATTTCAAATTAACGAGCTCGATGAGTTGTGCTCCTTCACCTACGAAAGTAATAAACTTTATAAGGAGCGCAAAAAATTTTATCATGATAAAAAAAATTAAGCACCCCAAAGACTTTAAACCAGGGGACCAAGTTCTCCTCTATAATTCATGCCTACGACTTTTTTCGGGAAAACTCAAGTCCCGTTGGTCCGACCCTTTTATTGTAAAAGAGGTGTGGCCCTACGGGAAAGTCCTTATCTCGCACCCGGAAAAAGGCGAATTCAAAGTGAACGGGCACCGGCGGAAAATATTTTTTGCCGGTGATACTACTAATGAGCACCGGGAGGAAATCAACCTCCCGAACACATAAATTAGTTCCCCACTTTGGTCGAGCTCAACAACCATAAACAAAGTGCTCATGGGAGGCCTCCTATGGTTATATTTTTGTTTTATTTTAATTTTCTATCTAAGTTTCGGAAAGTGAGGGTTAGATCGGATATACTCTAGAGGGGGGGTGAATAGAGTATCTTTAAAACTTTAAAGCTTTTTGCTGTTAATTAAAACTTCAGAGTATAGCAGCTATTTGATACCAATATTTACTATAAGTAAAAGTGCAAACTAAGATAACCTAATCTACCACAAGCACACCAAGACTAAATTAACTAACACAGGTACAACAAACCTAACTAGCACAGGCACAAGAAGAACAAAGGAAAAGATGGCAACTAGACAAAACAAGAATTTTTATAGTGGTTCCCCAACCTGGGTACATCCACTCCTCTACCACCTTGGTAGGAATCCACTCAGGATTTTGATCAGGTGACTGCCACCAATGAGCTTTTGATTAGATGCTCAAAAACCAATCCCAAGTCTTTTAGATCAGGTGACTTGCAACCAAGAAATAACATTTTAAGGGAGTTAAAGAACCCTTTGTACAGTGAGGGGGTGAGAGAGCGATGGTGTCTTCTCTTTCTCAAATACAATTGAGAAGACTAGTGGATCTTGATGTTAACAAAGCTCCCCCTGAGTTATTGAGTTGTTTAGGAAGATTGAGCTTTGCTTCAGGGTAAGTAGGTCTTCAATCTTTTAGCCTTGTCCAGAGTAGATCCATGAACTTCTTGACCTATAAAGGTTTGTTGTCCTTGAAGAATCTTGGAATGAAGAATGAAGAATACTCTTGATTTGTATGTATGTTCTTCTTCTTCAGTATCTTGAATTATTTTTCTGGTCTGGGCTTCTTATTTCTTGACTCTATATCTGTGTTATTGTTCTCTGTATGCTTGCTGTCTGTTTGCTATCTTCGAGAAGGATGAAGAAATCCCTTTTATATTTTCTATGAAATTTTTATTTAAATTTTTGAATTCCTTCCTTCATTGATTGCTGATGGCCTTGAGAATGTCTGTATTAATTGATTTCCCGAACTGTCCCATTGAAAAATGATAAGTAATTATCTTGATGAATACCATAATCAATGATGCTTCTAAAGGTAATATTCAGAGAATACTAAGCATTGATTATTCAGGAATTACTGCAATAAAATAAGGACAGAAGGAGGGAAAAGTCCAGGTCTGGATCTGCATAGAAATCGTCGAGCAAAGAATAGTATTCGTCGACCTGGGTCCAGAGTTTGTTGAGCTGAGAAGTCATGTTCGTCGACCAGATAATTGTTGTTCATCGACCTGAGATACAAGATCGTCGACCTGAGAATTTCTAACTGTTACTTGATAAAACTTTTCAATACTATGGTCTAAGTTAGTCGAGCTGAGAACATGAATTCATCGACTGGAGTTCAGTGAAATGATTCTGGACTTAGAATGTTGAAGTAGAGCATCCGAAAATCGCCGACCTGAGAATCAAGTTCGTCGAGCTTAGCTTAGAGAATTGTCTCCGAGTTCGTTGAGCTGAGCACGACTTTCGTCGAGCTGAGTTCGACAAACGTCGAACTCATTTACCGAGTCTTTCAAATTTCTCTAAGTCTTGAGTCTTCTGTAGTCTGCTGATGGCTGATCCAAGTAATGTTGACTTGAAGGACATGGCCTAAACTCTAGGACACAAACATGACCCTATTTATACATGTTGGGTCAAACATCTTAGTTTAGTGAACCTAGCCCAAATCCAACTAGGGATCCAACAATCTCCCCCTATTTGGGTGAGGTCACTAATTACAGACACAAAATATTTACAAGGCAAGAAAAATATATCTGGCAGAAAACATTACAATATGTAGCAGATATATATACAGTGAGCTTTGTATCAGGAAATAAATAAGTAGTTTTTAGGACAAACAGAAAGATTAAACAGATTTAAAAAAAACTCATTTCTTCTTTGGCTCCTTCAGCTTCTCCTCTTTAGCTTTATCACCAGGCTGAGTAAACTTGATTTCCATGTTTGGATTGGCTGCTTGAGTCTTTGTCATTTTCATATTAGCAGCTCCAATAATATTGAGGGAAGTAGCTCTTAGCACCACAGCTTCTGGATGTAACTTCATATAATCATCAACATTAAAGAATTTGTTAGCTTTGGCAAACCTGTTTAGTTCTTCCTTCCTATATTTGAACATGGTTGAGTATTGAGAGGGATCCTTTCCTTCAGCTTTGGCTTTGTTGATTATAGATAAGCCGACCAATTCTTGGAACCTGGCCATCCTTGCAGTTGTAGCTGTTTCTGGGTCCTCAAAAGGTACAGGAGGAGATGCAGGTCTCTTTTGGCTTTCAGCTTTTTGATGTTCAGTAGTTTATTGTTGTTGATGTTGATATTATTGTTGCCTACCTGAAGAATAGTTCCTCTGCTGGCTGCTTCCAGAAGATGAGGAGGATCTACCTCGATGCCTCTGATAGGTTTGATATTGGTAGTCCTCTGAGATGAAGAGCCTGAAGCACCAGCAGTAGGTGGAGGAGGAGGGTCTTTCCCGTATCTCTGTGGAGGGGGTGAATATTTCCTACTCTTCTTCCTGTCTTTCTAATGATTTTTGAACAACCACATCTAAGTTGGCATGCCCTTGTATGGAGTAATATTCTGAAGAATATAGTATGGACTGTCATGTGTTGGGTTTGGCTTTGGTGCAGGAGATGGAGGAGTTTCCTCTTCTTAGAAAGTTTCCTTTTCTTAGTAGATAGGCTGTCATCTGAATCCTCGTCATCATCATCATCAGAAGAGTTCTGTGGATTATCATATAAAGCATTAATCTCTTTCAATGCTTCTGCAGATATCAACACTATTTGTGCCTGGGGAGGAGCTGGAGGAAGAGCTGGAGCTAGAGCTGGAGCTAGAGCTGGAGAACTGAGTACATCAGTGATTTCAACAACTGACTTATTCTTTTCTTCAATATCAGCCATGATCAACTCATCAAGATCAGGCATGGGGCTATCATCCATAATAAATGTTGGAGCAGAAATGACATTAGGAGGGGATGAAATAATGAGGGAATCAGTTCTGGGTGGAGATGGAATGACAGGAGCCTCTGTAATAGCAAAACTATCCTTGAGTTTCTTGGCAACTTTGGGGCTTATTTGGGAGGTATAGGGAACTATAGCCAAAGATGGCTTTATGTTGTATTCTGGAAGAGAATTAAAATAAGTTGTATCAAACATATTCAACAAATTCAAAATATCTACTGTGAGATTTATTATATAATCACCAACAGTCTTTATTTCCTCTATGACTGTCTCATAAAGATCCATATCAGATTCAATAAAATTAATTAAATCAAACAAATCATCAGCTTCTGCTTCTGCTTCTACTGCTGCTGCTACTGCTACTTCTGCTGCTGCTGCTACTACTGCTACTGTTACTTCTTCTGCTGCTGCTTTTGCTTCTGCTACTTCTTCATAGAGTATCTCCCCCTGCCCGGTTTCAGTGAGTACTGGAGCCAGGCCCCTGACTGAAGAAGGAGGGATGGAGAGAGCAGAGATTTGAGCAACAAGTGAAGAGATGGGGGTAGAAAGAGGGGAAATAGCCTCTGCTATGAGGGTCTTGAGGAGGGGAGTGAGAAGTGCTAGAAGAGGTGGAATGATGGAGGGGTCCAATTGCAAGAATGCATGAGGTGTCTCAATGGGGACAGAAGGGTGGATGTGAGATGATGGTGGGGGAGGGGGTGGAAAGTCTTGCATTGCTTCATATGGGGAAGGAGTGTGAAGGGGGGATGAAAGCAGATTGAATGATGGTAGGGATGACAGATTGGAAAGTGGAATATCAACCAAATGTGGTGGTAGTGGAGCTGAGGGTGGTGATGGAATTGGTGCACCATATGAGGATTTAGTTGATGTATGAAAGTGAATATGAGTTTGTGATGGAGGTACTGGAGATGATGGAGTTGGTGTACCATGGGGGGATGGAGGTTGAGGAATGTGGACTGTGGTATGGACTGGGGAATGAAATGGTAAGGGGAGTTAGTGTACCATTTGAGGATGGCTTTGGATGACTGGAGGTGGTGGAGGTGGCGGAGGGGCATCCTCGGCAGGGTGGGGAGTGGCTGGAGCAGCCCTTGTACTCTCAGAAGGCCTGGAGGAAGAGGAAGAAGCCTTGGATGGCTTGGCGATGGCCCTCTCCTACCTGCAAAGAGGGCAAACATAAGCCTCTTGGAGGCATTAATGAATATGGTCGGTGTGACCAGCGATTCAGCAGCCTTTTCCTGAAGGAAGATTCCCAGAATTCTTCCAAAAAAGACCTCCTTCTTGGTGTTCTTTTTCCTGATCGGCTCAAACATAATCTTAGCTCAATTCGCAGGCTTCTTATTCACCATAGCACACATCGCCAGAAATTGATGTCTGGTGATGTAATCATGGGCTGTGTGCTTACACAGCTGTACCTTGCCCACAACATCTGCTAGAAACCTATATTCAGCAGATAAGTGTTTCTTCAGCAGCTTATTGGGGTTTTCTTCAGAATAACCCATCTTATTTAACATTTCATCAAATTCCTCATTATCAATCTCCAACTCAGCTTCACCATTAGTTAATCCAAAAATCTCAATCAAGACGGTGGGGGTAAGAGAGACTTCATTACCCGATATTGTGCCTGTCATGGTGTTTTCATCTGTGATGGAGGAAGTGTAGACCCATTCCCTGATCTCTGCACTGGCTAGCTTGATTCTGGTGGACATCAGATTCTCCAACTGCTGATCTTCAAGCATTTGCAGAATGTCCAGGAAGATTGGATCAGAGTATTGAAACGATTTGAAGTCTATATCGAATCCAGTATTGAACTTCATGGTTGCAAGACTGCCTACTAGAATCGCCATAGTGTGCCTGCAACAAATAAGAGAGATCAAGTGCAATGTAACTGAAAGCGTGGGATGGAGGTCGAAGAAAAACCTAGATATAAGATTTTTTAGAATATGAATCGACAAACTCCGTTCCACGAAAAATAAAGGAATTCTACGATCTGAGGTCGACGAAATATTTTATAGTTAAAATTTCAGCAAAGTCAGCATCTGAGTATCCAGATAACTTAAATTCTGACTCAGTAGCATACCAGAGTCCTAGACTAGGACAACTCTTTATATATCTCAAAATTCTTTTTAGGAAAATTAGGGAGATTCTTTAGGGTTCACTTGGAACCTTGCACAAAGACATGTAGCAAACATTATGTCAGGTCTGCTAGCTTTAAGGTATAGTAGGGACCCAACAATGCCTCTATATAATTTCTGATCAACAGGTTTCCCATGTTCATCAGAATCTATTACAACATTAGTGACCATGGGTGTTTTCTTTGCTGAGGCATCAGCCATCCCAAAGTTTTAAATAAGCTCTTTAGCATACTTAGCCTGGGATATGAAGATGCCATCACGTAGCTGCTTCACTTGGATTCCAAGGAAGTAGGAGAGCTCACCCATACCACTCATTTCGAACTTAAAATGCATGAGGTCAGAGAACCTATTGCATAGTTTGGAATCTGCAGACCCAAATATAATGTCATCTACATAAATTTGTACTAACAAGATTTGGTCCTTATGGTACCTAGTGAATAATGTTTTATCTATAATGCCTCTAGTGAATTTATGCTCTATCAGGAAGCTAGCTAAGGTCTCATACCAAGCTCTTGGAGCTTGCTTTAAACCATAAAAAGCTTTATGCAATCTAAAGACATATGAAGGATGGGTTGGAGAGATAAAACCTAGAGGTTGTTCGACATGAACCTATTCTTTAAGTACTCCATTCAGAAAGGCACTCTTGACATCCATCTGATACACTTTGAACTTCTTGTAAGCAGCATAAGCAAGGAAAATTCTGATTGCTTCTAACCTTGCAACTGGTGCAAAAGTTTGGTCATAGTCTATTCCTTCTTCTTGCCTATAACCTTGAGCAACAAGCCTAGCCTTGTTTCTCACAATTACACCATGGGCATCAAGTTTGTTTCTATATACCCATTTGGTTCCAATGACTGGGTAGTCTTTGGGTCTTGTAACTAAATCCCAAACTCTTCATCTCTCAAAGTGATTGAATTCCTCTTGCATTGTAATGATCCAGTGGGGATCTTGCTCAGCATCCTTTATGGATTGAGGCTCAACTTGAGAGGAAACAGACATGCATCACATCTTAGTTGAGTTGATGCCTTGTCTGTACACTACTAACATGTCTCAAATCACTTGAGATCTAGGGTGATCCCTTAGTGTGATAAGTTCAGTGGGTGGAGTTTGTTCAGCAACAACATGTGGATTTAATTCCTCTTGTGGAATAATGTTTGTTTTTGAAGGAATTTCAACTTCTTCCATAAGTTCTTCTTCACTGTCTTCATCAGCTTGTGGAGTAGGGGGTAATATAACCTCTTGTGGAAGGTTCAACTCACCCAATTTCTCAAACAAGTGAGGTACTTGCAAAGTGCTATTGGTAGAAATTTCTTTCTCCTTATAAGACATGTTAGCCTCATCAAAAGTTACATGAATTGAATCCTCAATTTTTAAAGATGATTTATTGAACACCCTATAAGCTTTGCTAACTTGGGAATATCCTAGAAAAATTCCCTCTTCAGCCTTAGCTTCAAACTCTCTAATATACTTATTGTTATTATTATGAATATAACATAGGCAACCAAATACTTTAAAATAGGTGATTTTAGATTTCTTCCCTTTGAGCAATTCATAGGGAGTCTTATTCTTAAGTTTATGTATTAAACTCCTGTTCAGTACATAGTTTGCTGTGCTTACAGCCTTTGCCCAAAAGTATAAGGGCATGTAAGCATCTGCAAGTAATGTGCCTGCAGCTTCAATTTAGGTTCTATTCTTCCTTTCAGCTACCCCATTTTATTGAGGAGTTGTAGGAGCTGAGAAACAATGATTGATACTTTCCTTCTCACAGAACTCATGCATAAGAAGAGACTCAAACTCTGTACCATGATCACTTCTGATCAATGCAACATGAGTAGAGTACTCAATCTGTATGGTCCTGAGAAAATCTGTAAGAACTTTGAATGTATCTGACTTAAATCTCAGAAAGAACACCCAAGTGAATCTTGAGAATTCATCTACAATAACTAGGGTATAAGATTTCCCTCCTAGGCTTTATAGAACAATAGGTCCAAAAAGGTCCATGTGTAGCAAGTAGAAGATCCTAGGTGAATCACTCTTATTAACTGATTTAAAACTTGATTTAGTTTGCTTGTCTAGTTGACAAGCCCAGCAGAGGCCTTGCTTCTTGTAGGGACCAGAAGGAAAACCTCTCACAAGGTTGTCTTTAGATAGCCTAGCAATGTTTTTCATATTAACATGTCCTAGTCTTTTATGCCAAAGATCATTTTGATTGCTAACAATATTAAGTAAACAGATATCTGAATTTGCAGAATGAAAATCTACTATATATATGTTACCTTGTCTATTTCCAATTAAAACAGTTTGTTTTTCTTTATGAGAAATAATACAAGATGGTGAGTTAAAGTGTACATGATAACCTGCATCACGTAGTTGACTTATAGAGATGAGGTTATGCTTGAGTCCACTTACATATGCCACCTTTTTGAAAGTGATTGCTCCAATCTTTACTTCTCCAAAGCCTTCAGACTGGCCCCAATTTGAATCACCAAAGATCACATTTGGTCCCAGCCTAGACTTTTAGTTAATTAAGTTGTACTTGCTGCCAGTCATATGCATGGAGCATCCACTGTCCAGGTACCATTTTTGATTAACAGCTGGACAACTCTTTTCCTGCAATGAAAACAATTAGTTATTCTTGACCCAGGTTACATTGGGTCCTTTATATTGTTGATAAGAAAAGCTTGATATTACTAAAAATTCAGGTTGAGATTTATACCCTAAGGAGTGATATCTTCTAGGAGGAATTATCCAATCAGCAAGTGGATTAAAAAGTTTCCTAGTTTGATTAGAGTTGATGTTATTATTATGACTTTTATTAAGTCTGTCTGTGTTCGACGAAAATTTGTAAGTTCGTCGACCAGAGTTCGACGAAGTGGGATGAGATCGTCGATCTCTGCTCAGAGAATGAACATATTCATTTTCTATGCCTCAAGTTTGTCGATCTCTGCTCGACGAACCATACACAGTTCGTCGATCGCAGTAAGACGAATTAGTGTAGCTAATATTAGCGCTCATAGATCGTCGATTGGAGTTCGACGAACTAGCCACATTTCGTCGACCTGAGTTCGACGAAATCTGTTGAACTTTGTTTTTACTTAAGATTTTCTAGTTTCTATTATTTTGATTTTTAGTGTTAGGTAATTCTTCTGTGGTTTGTTTGTTGTTTATTACCTCTTTACCTTTGGCTGAAACAAATCTAATGGGAGTTGATAATATATTCTTCATAAGTATGTGGGGTAATCTTGATGATGCACCCAAGCCCAATTTGCCATTCAGTCTGGTATTGACTGTGCTTGTATTGTCCATCAGCTTAAGGCTTCTCCTATTGAGAGATTCCTCAAGTTGCTTGGCCTCACATAGCTGTGTTTTTAAAGAAATAATTTGTCCATTGGCTAGTGTTAGTTTATCTTTTAACTTAGTATTTACAGACGTCACATTTTCTAGATTGGATATTCTTTCCCTAAGTATTTTAATTTCCTTTTCAGAGTTGATTAGGTCAATGCACATAGTTTTAAATTCAATTTTGAAACTGTCAGAATTATAATCAAAGGATGAAAGTACCTGATCAGCTTCGAATTCTGAAGCTCCTTCATTATCAGATTCTTCTTCATCATCTGAATGACTTCTGGAGGTATTGATGGCCATGAGGCAGACTTCCTTGGCCCTTGCCTCTTTTTCCTCTTCACTGGAACTGGAAGATGTGGATTCATCTTCAGTGTCACTCCAGTTTTCAGCTACAAAACCCTTCCCCTTCTTTTTGTATTTGCTGGAGGAAGGCCTTGAGCTTTGCTATCTTCTGGAGTCCTTCTCTCTTCTTCTTTCTTTTTTTGATTCTCTGGACACTCTGAGATAAAGTGTCCAGGTTTCCTGTAGCCAAAGCATACTACTTCTTTAGTAGGAGTTTTGTCATACGTTGGATTATCATCCTACATGGATGATTTTCTTTTGATGTCCTTTCTTTCCATTTTGTAAAATCTCTTGGCAAAGAGACTCATCAGTTCTTCATTGACTATTGAAGCTTCTGTCTCTTCAGCAGCCATGAATGCCAAGTTGTGCTCCTTTCTTGCTAGTGGAGGAGTCCTTTGTTCAGCTGCTTCTCTAGACTTTATCAGCTGCTCATAGGATTTGAGCTTTCCAAGTAGAGATTCTATGGAAATCTCATTTAAGTTCCTGGCCTCCTTGATTGGCCAGATCCTTAAATCCCATGAGCTTGGGAAGCACATGAGGATTTTATCATTGACTTTAGTAAGGGTGATGTCCTTATCCAAAGCATTTAGCTTATTGATTATTGAGCTCAGTCTGTTGTACATGTCAGCAACAGATTCTAACTCATCCTTCTTGAAGTTCTCATACAAGGATATAAGATTTGATCCTCTGCCTTTCCTCTCATCAGCAGAGCTAGCCACCATTTGGTTGAGAGAGTCCCAAATGTCCTTGGCTGAAGTGCATTCAGCCACTTTCTGGAATATGTCATCAGACATTGTTTGGGCCAGAATGTTCATGGCTTTAGCATTAGCAACTTTTACTTTCTTCTGAGCATCAGTCCACTTAGGTGGTGAAAATGCCTGAGTGCTGGAGGTTGCTGTAGATGTATAGGCAGTTCATTGAGGTGGTCCTGTCAAAATAGAGTTGTAGATGTCCTCATCAATGGAATTCATATATAGTTTAATTCTTGCCTTCCAGATGGCAAATTTATTTAAGTTGCATACTGGAGGTCCGGTGTTTGTATAGTCCTTGTTCTGTGTCATGCTATGTATATAATCCTAAGGAAAATAAAGGGTCAAATCTAACACAAGATCTTTTGGTTCAAGGGTTAACTTGTACATCCAAAGAAACACTGCTTTGATACCAATTGAAAGTGAGGGTTAGATCTGATATACTCTAGAGGGAGGGTGAATAGAGTAACTTTAAAACTTTAAAGCTTTTTGTTGTTAATTAAAACTTCAGAGTATAACAACTATTTGATATAAATATTTACTGTAAGTAAAAGTGCAAACTAAGATAACCTAATGTACCACAAGCACACCAAGACAAAATTAACTAACACAGGTACAACAAACTTAACTAGCACAGGCACAACAAGAACAAAGGAAAAGATTGCAACCAGACGACACAAGAATTTTTATAGTGATTCCCCAACCTGGGTACATCCACTCTTCTACCACCCTGATAGGAATCCACTCAGTTTTTTGATCAGGCGACTGCCACCAATGAGCTTTTGATCAGGTGATCAAAAACCAATCCCAAGTCTTTTGATTAGGTGACTTGCAACCAAGGAATAACTTTTGAAGGGAGTTAAAGAACCCTTTGTACAGTGAGGGGGTGAGAGAGTGATGGTGTCTTCTCTTTCTCAAATACAACTGAGAAGACTAGTGGATCTTGATGTTAACAAAGCTCCCCCTGACTTATTGAGTTGTTCAGGAAGATTGAGCTTTGCTTCAGGGTGAGTAGGTCTTCAGTCTTTTATCCTTGACCAGAGTAGATCCAAGAACTTCTTGATTGATAAAGGTTTGTTGTCCTTGAAGTATCCTGGAATGAAGAATGAAGAAGACTCTTGATTTGTATGGATGTTCTTCTTCTTCTTCTTCGGTATCTTGAATTATTTTTCTGCTCTAGGCTTCTTATTTCTTGACTCTATATCTGTGTTATTATTCTCTGTATGCTTGCTGTATGTTTACTATCTTCGAGAAGGAGGAAGAAATCCCTTTTATATTTTCTATGAAATTTTTCTTTGAATTTTTGAATTCCTTCCTTCATTGATTGCTGACGGCCTTGAGAATGTTTGCATTAATTGATTTCCCCAACTGTCGCATTGAAAAGTGGTAAGTAATTATCCTGATGAATACCATAATCAATGCTGCTTCTAATAGTAATATTCAGAGAATATTAAGCATTGATTATTCAGGAATTACTGCAATAAAATAAGGACAGAAGGAGAGAAAGTCCAGGTCTGGATCTGCACAGAAATCATCGAGCAAAGAAAAGAATTCGTCGATCTGGGTTCAGAGTTCATCTAGCTAAGAAGTCATGTTCGTTGACCAGATAATTGTTGTTTGTTGACCTGAGATACAAGATCGTCGACCTGAGAACTGCTGACAGCTACTTAATAAAACTTGTCAATACTGTGGTCTAAGTTCGTCGAGCTGAGAACATGAATTCGTCAACTGAAGTTCAGTGAAATGATTCTGGACTTAGAATGTTGAAGTAGAGCATCCAGAAATTGTCGACTTGAGAATCAAGTTCGTCGAGCTCAGCTCAGAGAATTGTCTCTGAGTTCGTCGAGCTGAGCACGACTTTCGTCGAGCTGAGTTCGACGAACGTCGAACTCATTTCCTAAGTCTTTGAAATTTCTTTAAGTCTTGAGTCATCTGTAGTCTGCTGATGGCTGGTCTAAGTAATGTTGACTTGAAGGACATGGCCTAAACTATAGGACACAAACATGACCATGGCTATACATGTTGGGTCAAACATCCTAGTCTAGTGAACCTAGCCCAAATCCAACTAGGGATCCAACAGTTTTTGTAGGTTTGAAGGACATCATTGCATGATGATCGGACGGGGTTGAGCGTCAAGCCTACGTGATTCTTCAAGTCGGTAACTTTTGTTTTATTCTAGTTTATCTGAATCTAAAAAAAGCAAAAAAAAACAAAAACAAAAACAAAAAAAAATTCTGTTAGTGCACGCCTCTGTCACGATCGTGACCTATGGGTCCCGGGCGTGATAGAGACATGTTTAGTTCATCTTGCGAAACCCGAGAGTGGTTTCGTCGAGCGCAGTTTCTCGTTCGTCGTCCGTTATAGTCACGGGCGTGACCTTCATTGGTTATGGGAATGAACAACGCGGAATTTCATTCGACGAAATGGATTAGGAAAAATGAATCTTTTTGCCTAGTCTAGCCCGTGACAATCCTTGTCATGGCTGTGACAAAGGATAGTCACGGTCGTGACTGTCTCGGGAATCCAATAAAAAAACAAGCTTTTTCTCATTTTCAGATACACGCCCCAGGGTCACAGGCATGACCCTCGGCCTTGTCGGTGAATCCAAGGCGTGACCCCGGGTCAGCGCTTTGGATTCCCTTTCCCATTTTCATATTTTATGTGACACGCCCCAGGTCACGGGCATGACCTGGGGCGTGGTAGTGGAATCCGAGGCCAACGCCTCGGATTCCCGCGCGGCCCCCTAAGATTCCACTTACATGGCCAGAGTCACGGGCGTGACTCTGGGGCGTCACCTGCGAATCCGAGGCAGGAAGCCTCCGATTCCTTCCTACTTTAGTCCGTGCTTGACACGCCCCTTGTCACGGGCGTGACAGGGGGCGTGACGGACCGGAGAATCACGTTTTTCTCCCTCCTTCCATAATGCCCAGCCACCACCCTCGATCCACCACTTCCTACTCTGAGCACCCCGCGGATCCCGTCGCGGCGGATGCTATGCTCCTATTTGAAAACCAAACCCAGCAAGAACGCAACGATCGCCTATGCGCCAAACCCCTTGGCGTGTTCTGTATCTTGGATTGGGCTATCCTCGCCACCTTTGGAGCTTCGAATTTTGTTCGGGAATTTCTATCCACTCATGGATGGAGTTCCCTCTTCTCCATTTCAGAGCACGCCTTCCTTGAGTTCACCATCGATTTCTTGGCATAATTTGAGTTCTGTTGGGCGGCGAATGACGATTTCATCATTTTTCGCATGGGTGAGGTGATGCATTAGCTCACCATCCGCCAACTCAATGTCACCATAGGCTTTTGCTCAGAGGCTTTCTCCCAATCTCCCGCCTACCTCGGTCTACTTACTGATTTCCCTCCCAATGTCAACCTTCTCACCTTTTGGGCGGAACTCAGTAATGACACCGCACCCTACACCCCAAAGAAATCTAAAGGCAGCCACCTCATTTCCCCCACCTTGCGCATTCTCCACAACCTCCTCACCTTTACTCTTTCTAGTCGCGGCGACAGCCATGGCGTGGTGACTCGGGTGGATTTACTATATTTATATAGTATGTTTTACGGGTTTCGCTCAACCTTGGTTAAATGCTGGCAATTTTCTTTCGGCACCAAGCCGAAAATGTGAGGTTGGGAGCGGTGCACGGTGGGAACTTCATCACTTTTATCGCCAAGTAGATCAGTCTTTGGGATGCTCTTCCACGAATAAGCTTCATTCAGATGACGCAAGTCATTCAGTTCCAGACCCTCAAGGCCCTTAGCCTTGCACGACGACAAGATGGAGAGTTTGAGGTTATCCCCCCAGCGGTCGAAGGCAGGGATCTTGATCTTGATTTTGGTGCCGGTCCTAGCTGTGCTCCTCACTCTCCCCGATTTCGCCACCTCTTATGCACTCTACCCCAGCGCCCGACCCTCAAAACTATTGGGATCATCAATTTGGGTTGATTCACACTCGCCTAAATCAGATGTAGACAAATTTTGACAGTTGTTTTACTACTTTTGATGCACGTTTTGCCGCGCTAGAGCAGAGCCACGCTTCTTCCGTGGTGCATATTACACGTGAGTTCACGGATCTACGAACTCATTATTCGCCATGGGGGCGCGGGGGGGGGGGGGGGGGGGGGGGTTAGCGATGAGGATTAGTTTTTGTCTTTGGGGTGGTAGTCGGTTATCATGTATCTTTTCTTTTTATCTTTTCTTTTCACTTGCCATGTATCTTTTATTTTTATTAAAAAAATATCAAAAATATGTTTTGCTTCAGTCATGTCTTACATGTACACTTTGGTGCTGATTTGCTCGCTTCAGGGAAGTCACCTTTTCTTTTCTTTACTTATTTTTCCATTTGGGACAATGTGTTGTTTAAGTATGGGGGGATATTTCTCAAGCAAAACATACAAAAAATAATCATAAAAATTTTCCAAAAAGAAAAATCATAAAAAATTTTTCAATTTTCAAATTTTATTTCTACTTCACAAAAATACAAAAATTCTTAAAAAAAGGAAAAAAATATCAAAAATTTCAAAAGAATATAGAAAATCGAAATTAAAATTCTTAGAAAGGGACGTTTGGGATATCACCCCATCTTACCTCATACTACCGGTGAGAGCCCTTCACAGGGTATACCTCGGGAAGTCTAAGAAAAAACGAACAAATTAGGGTTAATTTAAAAATTAGAGAAATCTTTATTTCTATATTTATTCACATGCGACATCCATAGTATTCAACTCTTACATAGTGCTTAGAAGATTTTGATGTTTTAATTGAATTTTGAATTTTGGAGTAGAACTGTTAGCCATGTTGTGTTTCTAGTCAAGTGCACGTGTTTGTAGAATTTAAGTAGAATTAAATATTCAGCATACAATTAGATTTTTATTTTTCTAAATGCGTAGAAATAGATTATTTTACTTTTACTTTGAAACCGATAAAATCTAAGAATAGTTTAGCAGAGTGTGTAGAAGTTTACCAGAGAGATATTTCGCGGATCAAGAAAGAGGTATTCTTTCTCAATGTCTAGAACTTGCCCTCTAGCTATTCTCAAGACTTTGCATAGGTTAAACTCATTAGCATAAAAATGATTTAGACACTTCTTTTGGCAAGTTTGAACCTTTGCACCCATACCTAACATTTTATCTTTGCTACGGCAATTTGAGCCTATACCCTTCCTTTTGTTTTAGCTCCACAAACACTTTACCAAAGTCTAAAAAGCATCCTAATTACACACCTATGGCCGAGCTTGAAACTATAGATACAAAACCGGTTTATGAGTGATTATGAGCCATTTTATTTTCATGGCTAATTGAGAAAACAAAGAGTTGTTTTATTTTTCATTCCTGCTCTAAAAAAAAGAAAAAAAAAGAAAAAAAAATAGAGGAAGTTGAAAAAAAATCTTCAACATGTTAAGAAAAAGAAATAAAGGAATTTAAGAATTGACGGAGTTCTTCAATTTATTTCTTTTGTGCAAGCTCACATTAGGTTTTGTTGTGTATACCCATCATTTTTATCTTTGTTTTTCCAAACAAAGAAAAAACATAAGCCTATAATTCAACCTAGTTAAGCCCTACTGATTTGTGCTTATAAGTTAAACTAGTGTCGTGGCGAGTGTTGGATCCCTAGTTTGATTTAGGCTAGGTTCACTGATTAGGATGTTTGACCCACCTTATATAGCAAGGGTCATGTCTTTGTGTCTTAGAGTTTTGGCTAAGTCCTTAGAAACAACCACACATGGACCATCCAACAGAAGACAGCATAGACTCAAGACTTAGAAGAAAATCAAGTTCAGAAAAGTGAGTTCGACGTTCGTCGAACTCAGCTCAACGAAAGTCGTGCTCCGCTCGACGAACTCAGAGTAAGTTCTCTGAGTTGAGATCGACAATATTCGAGCTCAGGTCGATAATTTCTGGAACCTCAATTTCAACACATTAATTTCAGAATCCTTTCTCTGAACTCAGGTCGACAAATTTTCATTATCATCTCGACGAACTTAGAGCACAGAATTGGCAAGTTTTATCAGAAAGCAGTTAGCCATTCTCTGGTCGACGAACTTGGATCTTAGCTTGACAAACAACATTTATCAGGTCGACAAACAAGATTTCTCAGCTTGACGAACTTTGTACTCAGGTCAACGAAATCGGTTCTTTGCTCGACGAATTCTGCGCAGAACCAGACTTGAATTTTTCCCTCTTTTTGTCCTTATTCTATTGCAGTAAATCCTGAATAATTAATGCTTAATATTATCTGAATATAACCGTTAGATGTAGCATTGATTATGATATTCATCAGGATTATTGCTTGCTGCTTTTCAATAGGACAGTTGGGGAAATTCATTAATGCAGATATTCTATCCAGCCGTATTACATTCTCCAGGCCATCATCAATCAATGCAGACAATTCAAAAATTCAAAGGAGAAATTCGACTGATCATATAAAAGAGATTTTCTCTCTTTTCAACACAGGGAATCCATACTAAAAAAACTAAGCACAAAGAGAAGATCAACATCAACAACATTCTAATCCTTCTTTGTGCAGAAATTAATCTAGTCTTCACCTTGACATTGCTGAAGAAGAAGAAGAAGAACATTCATTCCAGATCAAGAGTCTTCTTCAACCGTCACTCCAGGATTCTTCAAGGACAACAAACCACTATCAGTCAAGAAGTTCCTGGATCTATTCAAATCAAGGCTGAAGATAGAAGACCTACACCCTGAAGCAAAGCTCCAATCTTCCTGAACAACTCAATATTTCAGGGGGAGCTTTGACAAAATCAAGATCCACTTGTCTTCTCTGTTGTTTTGAGAAGGAGAAGACTCCATTAATCTCTCACCCCCTCACTGTACAAAGGGTTCTTTAACTCTCTTCAAAAGTTATTCCTTGGTTGCAAGTCTCCTGATCAAAAGACTTGGGTTGGTTTTTGAGCACCTGATCAAAAGCTCATTGGTGGCAGTCACCAGATCAAAACCTGTAGTGGATTCCTGCCATGGTGGTAGAAGAGTGGATGTAACCATATTGGGGAACCACTATAAAGTTCTTGTACCATTGTTGAAGCCAAAATTTGACTTCGACAAATGTTCGCAAAATAGGGGCGTAGCCGACACCTACTTGGCCCAAGCTCCGACCTCCGACTGGTCGTGAAGGACTAGAAAACTGGCCCAAAGCCGCAGCACGGAGGTCCCATCGCTTACCCTGAAGATCACTGAGATCTTCCCCTCCAAATCCAAAAGCTGGGCTTGGAGCTCCTCAGAAAGCACATAAGATGATGACACAAATCCACGGGAGTGAAACAAGTGTGCCTCTGAAGAACTCCTATAGGCCAATTTATAGATTTATGAAACTGAGCTGCCAATAACCAAACTGTACTGGTCTGAAATTACCAGGGTACCCCTGGCTGGGTCTGTCATCAGCCAAACTCCGCTGTTCTGAGGAGCTATATGCAGACCACTAAGGTTAAAAGGGTAAAAAAAGCCCGGGGTAGAAGAGTAAAATCCCCTGTTGACATGGAAATATAAAAACAACTTCCTTTCTTCCTGGCGAGTGGAAGAGCACCTATTGGCGAGACGGACCCCTCTACCCATCTCGCTGGAATCCTTTGTCGTGAGGTCATCTCGCCGCGGGAGGTCTTCTCGCGCCCCTAAGTGGGAAGTCTCGCTTATAGTAGGGACCGTTCATCTCGCCACACGCGAGTGGACCCCCCTTGGTCCCACTCGCCTATCTATCCTTCTCTCCTGCCTCGAGTATCCGCATCTTGAGGGTCTCTCGTGAGCCCGAGGTTGTACAGGATCCCCGCTCTTTTCGCGGTTATCCTAAGCTCGGAAAGAATGTCCAACAGAGGCTCGTTATTAAAGCGCATTTAAAAACCTATTTATGAGGAATCTTTTATGTGGCCCCCACTGGGGCCTATAAATATAGGATTCCTACTCCGCACACCGGATGCCCCACTTTGCACATCCTTCTTCCTCAGCTCGAATCCTTCGTCATGACGCATAGCCAGAGCTTCCATGAACGTCTCGCACTGGTGCGAGAGCAGCACAAGGCCAACGTGGCTACTTTTACTTCATCATTAGTTCGCCCTCTTCCCCCATCGTCTCGCCTAAAAAAGATGAAGGCAGGTGGTCCATCGTCTGCCGCCATGGATCTGTCTCGCGCTGTTCCGGAAACCGACCCCACTCCTCATACATCTTCCAGGGAGAAAGAGGTGGGTACTCGCTTCTGCCTCTGTCATTTCTGCAACGTGTGTTTTCTCTTTTATTGATTGGTTTTTTCAGGGAGCTCTCGTGGTTTTGCAGTACCCGGAGAGCCCGCGAAACGGTTCTGCTGTCAACCGCGAGGAGTACGACTCGCAGCCATCTTCTACTCCCCGAACTACTTCCAGCGAGAGGATGGACGACCCCTCCCAGGTCGCCGGGACCTCTCGCCTTCCTGGAAAAAGACCTTCTCCCGCACTTTTGAATCCTCTTCGCTATTCTCACACCCTTCTGCGAGTGCCTCTTCCACCCTGCCTCTGCACTCCTTGTGTAGATTCTCGGGCCAACTCGCCTGCTGAGGAGCAACCAAGGTGACTCTCCGTCTCGCCTCCTCCTCTTGTAGATCGAATTGAAGATTACCTGGGCGACCCTTCAAACCCAGCGGAAATGAAGCGCAAGACAGCCGAGTTGTTTCGGAAGCACGCGCGCATCATCCATTCCTTGGCGCAGGACAAGCAAGCTGCGGAGAGGCGTATCGAATGGCTGGAGAATGAATGCGCACGTCTATTATCCGAGGCCAATGCCGAGCTAGGTGTTGATGGCATCAACCCTGACGCCATCATTAATGAGACTGATATGCATCTCCGTCTCGCGCGTCGTGGGCTTGAGTCCATTTGCGCCTTCCACTCGTACAGTAGACCTCCCTGCGCGGGAGCTCGCGGTGGCCGCTTGCAATGGCACCCGTATTGAAGGACGTCCATCTTGCCGTTTCTCTTTTCTTCTTCATTTGAATGTTGTAATAATTGCAGTCCTGTAGCGTCGTCTCGCCAAAAACATCAAGAAACTCGGTGCCCGCCGTACGCGGGACGATCTCTGAATATATATTTTTATTGCCGGTTCTCTTTATTTCTTTTCTAACTCTCTATTTTTATATAATAGCAGTTGTTTTTAATTTATTTTCTGTGATTGCGATGGATCGCGTCGATCGAGGTTTAGGAGAGAGAAACAACCGCCGACTCTTCCCCTTCACTTATACTTTTTCCCGCCCATCAATCATTGCTTTGTATCCGCTATAAATACACCTGGCCTGGGATCAGAAAGACACCGCGCTCTTCACTCCTGCCGCTACCCAAGCTCTTGCTTCTTTGATTCTTTCGTCTCGCCGGTCCCTTTCGCCCTTCTCTCTTGGTTCTCTCGCCAACTCTCTTTTTTTCTTCATCTCGCCGAAGTCCGTCTCGCCACCAAAGATGGGCAAGAAGAAAGTTGAGGAAGGTGAGGGGCGCAGTCGCTGAGGGAAGAGGTTCACAGACCACGACTTCCCGCTCGGCCGGCTCGCTCAAGAAGACTACCGTGGATTCGTCCGCGAGTACCTGGGGGACGGTGTCGAGTCGCATCCCTCCAAATTCGGCGAGTCCATCAACACTTACTACCCGGGAGAACTCGCCTTCCCCGTCTCGCACTTTTAGGTAGGGTTGAGGTTGCCTCTTTGGCCTGAGGTAAAACACGTCTTCAAATACTTTAGCGTCGTCCCGACGCAATTCAACCCTAACGCCATCTCTGTGTTCATTGCTTTCACCTGCTATATGCGCCAGGTGCGCATCAAATTCAGCTTGACGGTCTTCCGCAAGCTCTTTATCTACCACGCCAACGCTGATGGCGTCTCGTACTTCACCAGGCAGGGGCTCAAAGTGTGCGAGACGCCCAATAAGAACCACCACTGGCTCACCCGGTTTGTCTTCATCCGGGGAGATCGCGCTGATTTTGGCGGCATCTCTCTCGCGTCGGTGCTCCTCCAGAAAGCTTCTACGCCACCACACAGGTCAGTGGCCCAGAGAAGCTGCTGTGTGAATACCTCGTCGGCAAGAACTTCGAGGTCAACTTCTTGCGGCGAGGCCTCGACTCGCTTCCTCCAGTGCTCCCCGGTGAAGGTATTCCCGCTCCTTCGACTTGCGTCTCGCTATTCGCCGTCTCGCCGTAAAATAACCCTTGTCTGTCTTTAGGGGAGAGAATCATTCCAGCCCTCCCCCCTTACAAGAGCAACAACCATCCAGCAAAGGGCCTCGATCTCGCCAACGCAGCAGCCGAGGCGGCGAGAGAGTCCTTGGCGCCCATCCCCCCGACGAGGCCCACAGGCGACACGGCCCCCTCTCGCTCCAACCCCCCAGAAAAAAGATGAAAAAAGCCATAGTGATTTCCAAGGAAAAGAAGAAAGCTCCCCAAGGGAGCCCCATTTCTGTAGTGGAATCTCCACCGCCCCTTTCACCTAACCACCAGGCCGTCTCGCCTACTTGCGAGACGGTACTCCTTAGTGAACCGGCTGTCATCCCCAGTCAGCCAGTTGCTGCCTCCAACCCGCCTGCTACTACATCCAACCCGCAAGTTGTTCTTCCCGATAACGTGGCTGCCACCTCCTCTCACGAAGGCGACTCCTCCAGCCATCCCGCCCCCTCTTCCCACATGAACTATAACCTGGGTCCCGTGGTCCACGATGACGACAGCGACCCAGTTCTGTTGTGGGGGCGGGACGCCAACCGCGTGTCCATCTCCACTCTCCTTCCTTCTTGGAAGGAACAAGAGCTCCCCACCAGCCATGCCTTTGTCGTGGGGTACGGCCTCTATGGCGGCCTTGATGCCGTCTCGCCTGAATGTGAGTCCACTAGGGATCTCGTGCTGAAGACTTCCCACCACCAAATGCGAGCCTTGGAGTTCTCGCACCGCTCCTCTCGCCACCTTATTAATATCAACGCAAAATGGAAAGACAGTAAGGAGAGCCTGGAGGCGGAGCGAGAGAAGTCTGACGGTCTCGCGGAAAGGCTATCTGAAGCTAAGTCCCTCCTCGCGAAGGCCCAAGGCGGTGTGGTAAGCCTTAGACTTTTTCCTTAGGTTTTTCTTTTTCAATCATTCTAGGCTAACTGATGTGTCGTCTCGAAGGATGCCGAGACGACGTAGCAATTGCGCTCGCGCGTGACGGCTTTGGAGGAGGAGGTCAGGGAATTAAAAACTGGGAACGCGCGTCTTCAGGCTGACGTCGCGTCGTCGTCTCGCCGCGAGCCATTCCAGTTGCCTCCGCCGCACTACTCTCATGAGGAAGTCGAGGAGCAGTGCCGAGATGCTGGCGTTCGGGCGGCAGAGCTGGTGTTGCAGATGATGAAGGACCTAGGCTTTGTGAAGGAAGATTCTGGAATAGTGACCGCTCGCGACTTGGTTCCCGAGCTCTATAGCGAGGAGAGCGATGATTCTTCATCTGGCGTGGAGGACTGACGTGCCGACTCCAAGATCTTGAATCACTCTCTCCTCCACCTTTCGCTGTTGTAAACGTTTTTTTTTAAAACATTTTTGTGATACCTGTCATAGTAATGAGCGAATACTCATATTTTGTCCTGTTTATTTTTTGTTCCTTACTTTGCGAAATGAGTTATTGGTTTGCTTCGGCCTGCGGGACGGTGCTACCCCTCCGTCTCGCCACCTTGCCTTTTCTGTATTTTGCCTTTTTCTGCTTAACGCGAGACGACTCCTTGATGTACTTACGCCTACGAGATGATGTTATGTCATGTCTCACGAGTGTCCCCTCGCCGACAGCGAGACCATCCTTGAAACCGCCCGCTGTGAGTGCCGCCACTCGCCTTACTATAAGCATCTTTCCTTAGTTTATTTTTTGCTTCATAGGGCTAAACCGAGATGTTAAGTTGCGATGTTGCTTTAAGGAGACTATCCACATTATTCTGCCAAAGTGAGTTTACTGTCCTGCTAGCTTGATGCGAGCCTGAGCAGCGGGTCTATCAGAGACTGAACCAGGCTCGAAGTTGCGTAATATTTCCAAGTACCATTCCCAGGAACCAAAAGCCAAGACTTCAAGAACCAGACCTCTCTCCCACAGGCGAGCCTTCGGACCTGCCAGCTAGATGAGAGCCTGCACAGCGGGTCTACCTGGGGCCGAGCCAAGCTCGGGGTGCCGATGAAGTTTCCTCAATCCAAACCTATCCCCCACAGGAGAACCTTCGGTCCTGCCAGCTAGATGAGAGCCTGCGAAGCGGGTCTACCTGGGGACGAGCCGAGCTCGGGGTGCCAATGAAGTTTCCTCAAACCAAACCTATCCCCCACAGGCGAGCCTTCGGACCTGCCAGCTAGATGAGAGCCTGCGTAGCGGGTCTACCTGAGGCCGAGCCGAGCTCAGGGTGCCGATGAAGTTTCCTCAATCCAAACCTATCCCCCACAGGCGAGCCTTCGGACCTGCTAGCTAGATGTGAGCCTGCGCAGCGTATCTACCTGGGGCCGAGCCGAGCTCGAGGTGCCGATGAAGTTTCCTCAATCCAAACCTATCCCCCACAGGCAAGCCTTCAGACCTGCCAGCTAGATGAGAGCCTGCGCAGCGGGTCTACCTGGGGTCGAGCCAAGATCGGGGTGCCGATAAAGTTTCCTCAATCCAAACCTATCCCACACAGGCGAGCCTTCGGACCTGCCAGCTAGATGAGAGCCTGCGCAGCGGGTCTACCTGGGGCCGAGCCGAGCTCGGGGTGTCGATGAAGTTTCCTCAATCCAAACCTATCCCCCACAGACGAGCCTTCGGACCTGCCAGCTAGATGAGAGCCTGCGCAGCGGGTCTACCTGGGGCCGAGCCGAGCTCGGGGTGCCGATGAAGTTCCCTCAAACCAAACCTATCCCCCATAGGCGAGCCTTCGGACCTGCCAGCTAGATGAGAGCCTGCGCAGCGGGTCTACCTGGGGTCGAGCCGAGCTCGAGGTACCGATGAAGTTTCCTCAATCCAAACCTATCCCCCACAGGTGAGCCTTCGAACCTGCCAGCTAGATGAGAGCCTGCGCAGCGGGTCTACCTGGGTCCGAGCCGAGATCGGGGTGCCGATAAAGTTTCCTCAAACCAAACCTATCCCCCACAGGCGAGCCTTCGGACTTGCCAGGTAGATGAGAGCCTGCGCAGCAGGTCTACCTGGGGCCGAGCCAAGCTCAGGGTGCCGATGAAGTTTCCATCATCCTGTCATTAGGACTTCACAATAGACAATAAACAGGAAGTAGTTTGAGAAATATATTATATTGATCATGCTTTGAGTACACATCTTCTGCTCTCCCTTCTCATGGGTAGAAGCGTTTCAAGTCATCCCCACTCCAGGAGTGGCTCAAGGTCCTACCCTCCGCATCATGGAGGTAGTAACCTCCTGCTCTCAGTACTCTCTCCACAATATAGGGCCCCTCCAGGTTTGGATTGAGCTTTCCCACCGGGGCAGACCTCCCTACCACATCAACTTTCTTTAATACCATATCTCCCTCCGCGAATTTATTTATCCTGATATGCTTATTGAAGTGCTTTGCCATTCGACGCTTGATCTCTTCTTGTCTGATGGCTGCCACGTCTCGTAGCTCCTCTGCCAGTCCTAGCGAGAGGCATAGGCTTTCTTCATTTTCCATCCTCCAAGTCTCGTCTCCATCAACTGCAGCCGCAACTCGTGGGGACCGGACCTCGAATTCCACGGGCAGGACCGCCTCACATCCATGGGAAAGCTTGAAGGGAGTCTCGCCGGTGGCCGTGTTCAGGGTCGTTCTCAAGGCCCACAAGATCGAGGGGAGCTGTTCTACCCAACTCCCCCTCAAATTCTCCACCTTCTTCTTGAGCAGGTTTACCATAATCTTGTTTGCCGCCTCTACCTGACCGTTGCTCCTGGGGTGATGGACGGAGGCAAACCTGAGGTCGATGCCCAGCTGAGTGCAGAAGCTGATGAACTCTTCACTAGCAAACTGGGGACCATTATCCGTGACGATGGCCTGAGGCAGCCCGTGCCTGCAGATGATCTCCCCCCAGGCGAAGTTCCTGATTACTTGAGAGGTCACCTTTGCTAGCACCTTAACCTCCAGCCACTTGGAGAAGTAATCTATCATAACCAGGAGGAACCTTCTTTGCCCACTAGCTGGAGGGAAATGCCCAACTAAATCCATCCCCCAGATGGCGAAAGGCCATGGTGCTGTGATACTTCGGAGCATTTGAGCCGGCAAGAGCTGGAGTGGGGCATAGATCTGGCATTTTCGACACTTCCTCGCAAACTCTGTCGCGTCCTTCCTCAGGGTGGGCCAGAAGTACCCCTGCCTGACCACCCTTGCTTCCAATGTCCTCCCTCTGGAATGACTACCACATTCCCAGGAGTGCACCTCCTCCAAAACATGTCGGGTCTCCTCCTCCGTCACGCATCGAGCTAGGAGGCCCGAAAGCATCTTCCGGTGCAATCTTCTTTCATGCATGAGATAATGAGCTGGCTTATGCCAGAAGTTTTTTGCCTCCTTGATCCCCTCAGGGAGGGTTTCTGTCATGAAGAAGGTAATGAAGGGATCCACCCACGAGGGTCGCCGATCCACCTCCATTAGCTCCCCCTCTTCGATCGCCGGATGGAATAAATCAGTCACGGTACCCCCTCCTCGAGGTCCGAACTTAGACAATCGATCGACAGCAGCACTCTCTTCTCTGGGGATGTGTTGGATGGAGAACGTCCGGAACCCCCCGATGATTGCCCTCACCTTGGACAAATACTTCACAAGGGTGGGCTCCCGAGCTTCGAACTCTCCTTGAATTTGGGATGCCACCACCAATGAATTCGTGAAAGCCTCAATGTCCTTGATCTCGAGCTCCTTTGCCAAACGAAGGCCAGCTATTACTGCCTCGTACTCTGCTTGGTTTTTGGTCGCGGGGAAATGCAAAACGACCGCTTGTTATATTGTCACCCCTTGAGGACTTGTCAATACCACCCCCGCTCTGAGGGAGTGCTTTCCCGAGGCCCCATCAACCGTCTTCTTCCATGCTTCCTGTGGTCGCGACTCCTCGGCCCCGACTTCTGCAACGTAGTCTGCCAAGAAGTCGGCCACCACCTGTGCCTTAATGGATAGCCTTGGTACGAACGAAATGTTGAATTCACTCAACTCGATAGACCACTTAGCTAGCCTACCCGAGTTCTCCACTCCTTCGAAAATCTTACGGAGAGGATGATCCGTCACCACCCTGATCGAATTTGCTTAGAAATATGGCCGGAGCTTCCTGGCCAAAACGATCAAGGCGTATGCCAGCTTTTCTAGGATAGGGTAACGAAGCTCCGCCTTCTTTAGGATCCTGCTAACATAATAAATGGGCAGCTGCTTTCTCCCCTCTTCTCTGACCAGGACAGAGCTCACTGCCTATGCTCCTACCCCTAGGTACAAGGTTAGATCCTCCCCCTCCTTTGGGCTTTGAAGCAGAGAATCCAGGGAGAGCTGCTCCTTCAGTCTTTGGAAAGCTTCTTCACACTCCGCGGTCCACTCAAACCTCTGGTTCCCTCATAGCACTTTGAAGAAAGGTGAGCACTTCTCCCATGATCTGGAGAGGAATCTGCTAAGGCCGGCCAGATTCCCTGTCAAGCGCTGCACCTCCTTAGCATTTCGCGGTGATTCTAGTTCTAGGATGGCTTTTACTTTATCTGGATTAGGTTCTACCCCTGCCGGGGTCAGAAGGTGCCCAAGGAACTTCCCACGGCTTGCCCCGAAAACACATTTTAAGGGGTTCAGCCTCATTTTGAACTTCCTCAAGGTGGCGAACATCTCCTCTAGATCCCGAAGATGCGAGTTCACCCCCTTGCTCTTTACCATGAGGTCATCAATGTAGACCTCTAGGTTTCGGCCCCTCTGGCCTTGGAAAACACGATCCATCATCCGTTGGTAGGTAGCCCCTGCATTTTTCAACCCAAAGGGCATCATGTTATAGCTAAAGCACCCTTCCCTCGTGATGAAGGAGACATCCTTGACGTCGGGAGGGTGCATTTGGATCTGATGGTAACCTGAAAAAGCATCCAAAAAACTCATAATAGAAAAACCGATGGCCGAATCAACCATCGCGTCGATCCAAGTCAGGGGGTAGCAATCCTTAGGGCATGATTTATTTAATAAAGAAAAGTCGATACACATTCACCATTTTCCACCTCCCTTCTTCACCATTACTACATTGGAGATACAACCTGGATACTGGATCTCTGAGATGAAGCCAGCCTCTAGGAGCTTCTTGACCTCCTCGCGTATTGGCTCCTCCAGCTTTGTCGCGATGGTCCTCATATTCTGGCGTATGGGGCGCGTCCGGGGGTTCAGGTTCAGGCGGTGGCAGGCCACATCCACATCGATGCCCGGCATGTCTGCCGCGCTCCAAGCGAAGATGTCGATGTTGCTTTGAATGCAGGCCCGCACTCGCTCCTGGTCCTCAGGACTCAAGCCCCCGCTGATTCGCACCCTCTGCACCTGCCCTGCGCTGGTGAAGACCTCCATCTCCACCACTTCCTCGGTCGGCTCCAGCCGCGACTGCTCCCAGCCATCCCTTGCCTCTTCCTCTAGCTCCAGCTCTTCATCCCCTCCTGCTCCCCCAACTTCCATCGCCTCACCCTGTTGCTGCTCAATCTCCATGCCTCTCAGGGCTTCCTCCTTAGTTCCCTCTCCTTCCACTTCCTCCTGCCGTCCCTCCTGCGGCTCCAACTCTCCGTCCCTCCGGACCTCTTGCACATCTCCTCCCCTCCGCTCCTCCTCAATCTCCACTGCCTCCTCCGGGCTCTCCTGTTACTGTTCGGCCTCCGCACCCCTCTGGGCCTTCCTCTCGGCTTCTCCCTGCTCCTCTGCTATCTCCTTCCTCGCCTCTCCCGGGCTCATGTCCTCTTCCCCAACAGATTCTTCACGTGCCGCCATCTTCTTCTCTAACTCCCCCGCCTCTGCCATCCAAGATATGGTGTTGACCGTCGTGACGTAGCACTGCCTTGCCACCTTTGGGTCCCCCCTGACCCTGACCTGCACCCATCCGTTGTTGAACTTGAGACATTGATGAAAAGAGGAGGGGACGCAGCGAAAGGCACTGATGAGGGGACGCCCAAAGATGGCGTTGTAGCTGCTCGGGGTGTCCACGATCACGAACCTGCAGTTTCGTGACACGCCCCCTAACCTCACGTTCATCCCCACTCCCCCTTCCACTTCTTTCCTTTCTCCGGAGAACCCGAACAACGGTCCATCCGAGGCCAAGATCCTTTTGGTCTCCACCTGCATCTCATCGAAGGCCCTCTTGAAGATCACGTTTACAGAGCTCCCATTATCCACCAGGATCTTGGAGAACGTAAAGTTTTCCACCGCCGTCTAGATCACCAAGGCATCGCAGAATGGGTCCTCATAGTCTGGCATATCCTCTAAAGAGAAGGTAATTTTTTCTTTCGGGGGCGGAGCCTGGGAGGTCGAGGCTACCCCCTTTGTAACATGGTCTGGAGGCTTCCCTTTTGGGTGGCCTCGATCCCAATCCTCCCATGGATTACCCTGATTCCTCCCCGGGTTCCTACATCCACCCGGTCCTCGCACCTATCCTCCGTCTCCCCCTGTTGCACTTCTACGATCCTTACTGGCGGATCCTGCCTCCTCAATCCTCTGGCCTCTCTCATCTCCAAGAACTCTAGGCAGGTGGTCGTTCCGTGACCTTCCTCCTGATGGAAGTCATAAAAAGGCAACGCCACCCTGCCCCTTCTTCCTTCTCCATCCTCCCTTCTTCCAGCTCCTCCTCGAGCTCCTCTCCTTCCTCCTCTGCCTCGACCGATCCCCATTGCCTCCTTCTGATGCTAAAAACGATCCCTCGTCCCCTGTCTCCATGCCGGCTCATCAAACCATCTTGGCTCACGGAAGTTATCCCTTCCCTAGAAACCTCCTCCTAACTCCTGGGGGCGACCCTCCTGAGGCCTCCAACCTATCCTGTTGTTCGGCTCTCGGGCCCCCCCGATGATGATGTCCTTGGGGTTCCTCTCTTATTCTCTCTTCTCTCTGCTCCCTCTGCTCCCTCTGCTTTCCTGCTCCTGGCTCCTTCACATCGTCCTCCGCAACCTGGCCAACTTCCTTGCAAACGCCGGATTGGCCCTCTCAAAATCTGTCTCCTTTGTCGCCCTCTCCATGAGCTCCTCAAAAGAGAGGGGGGCACTCTTTTCAACTCCATACTAAAGAATCCTGGCCTCAGTCCCAGGGTAAACTCAAGCATCAGCGTATATCCAGGGACCTCCTGGACCAGGAGGATCTCCTCCTGAAACCGATCCACGTAGTGTCCCAACGTCTCATCCTGCTTCTGCCTCACCGAAAACAGGCACTCCGCCTCCTTCTTACGCTTCTTCGATGTTGAAAACCACAACAAGAAACCCCTCCATAGATCCTCAAAACAGTAGATTGATCTCGCCGGCAACTGGTGGAACCAGTCCCGCGCCTTCTCCTTCAAGGTGATAGCGAACAGCCGACACTTGAAGGCATCTGTCATCTGACTTATCGAAACCACATCTTCAAACCACTGTACGTGTTGTACCGGATCATCCTTCCCTGAGTAGTAGGACATGTCGGCTCTCGGAACCCCTCCGGCACCGGAGCCAATATGACGAGCTCACTGAACGGGCTCTCTCCAGCTGCTTGCCGAGGGGGCACGTCTCGCGACCTCAGCTCGCTAGCCCGATCCGCGAGACCGTACCCAAGGAAGAGCTCTCGCACAGCTACCTCCCTCTCGCCGTCTTCTGCCGGGATCTCCTTCCCGGGATGCTGGCCTGGGAAGAGTTCTCGCGCCGCCACGTCCCTCTCGCCAGCCTCCGCCGGGACCTCCTTCCCCGGGCGCTGTCCAAGGGCGTTCTCGCCTAAGAGCGGGACCGCCTCTATCGGGACCTGAGGCGTCGCCCACTCGCTCCTTGCCGAGAAGGCCAAGATTATGGTCTGCAGGACCTCTCGCCTGAAGTCCTCCAGCATCTTCCTTGTCGCCTCTTCTCCCCGGGAGGGGGGACCTCCGGAACCAGATCATTCATCATCACCACCTGCCATAGGACCAAACTCAAACTTTTCTTGTATCAGCTACCTTCCACGCTCACCGCACCAAAACTGTTGATGCCAAAATTTGACTTCGACAAATGTTCGCAAAATAGGGGCGTAGCCGACACCTACTTGTCCCAAGCTCCGACCTCCGACTGGTCGTGAAGGACTAGAAAACTGGCCCAAAGCCGCAGCAGGGAGGTCCCACCGCTTACCCGGAAGATCACTGAGAGCTTCCCCTCCAAAGCCAAAAGCTGTGCTTGGAGATCCTCAAAAAGAACAGAAGATGATGACACAAATCCCCGGGAGTGAAAAAACTGTGCCTCTAAAGAACCCCTATGGGCCAATTTATAGATTTCTGAAACTGAGCTGCCAATAACCAAACTGTACTGGTCTGAAATTACCAGGGTACCCCTGGCTGGGTCTGCCATCAGCCAAAATCTGCTGTTCTGAGGAGCTATATGCAGAACACTAAGGGTAAAAGGGTAAAAAAAGCCCGGGGTAGAAGAGTAAAATCCCCTGTTGACATGGAAATATAAAAACGACTTCCTTTCTTCCTGGCAAGTGGAAGAGCACCTATTGGCGAGACGGACCCCTCTACCCATCTCGCCGGAATCCTTTGTCATGAGGTCATCTCGCAGCGGGAGGTCTTCTCACGCCCTTAAGTGGGAAGTCTCGCTTAAAGTAGGGACCGTTCATCTCGCCACACGCGAGTGGACCCCCCATGGTCCCACTCGCCTATCTATCCTTCTCTCCTGCCCCGAGTATCAGCATCTTGAGGGTCTCTCCCGAGCCCGAGGTTGTACAACCGTTTGGTTGCCCCCTTTTTTGTTCTTGTTGTGCCTGTGTTATTTTAGTTTTGATGTGCCTGTGATAGATTAGTTTATTTCTGCTATGGCTGTGTTAGGTTAAGATATATTATGTTGCTTCTTTGCTTACTGTGTATATTAGTTGCTTTACTCTAATAATTTTATAAACAGCAAATAGTTTTCAGATACTCTATTCACCCCCCTGTAGAGTATATTAGGTCTAACCCTCACTTTCAATTGGTATCAGAGCAGGTTCCTTTAGTTGTACAAGATAACCCTTGAACCAAAAGATCTTGTGTTAGATCCAATCTTTTATTTCTCTTAAGATTATTGTCACAGCATGGCACAAAATAAGGATTATGAAAGCACCAGACCTCTAGTGTGCAACTTGAATAAGTTTGCCATCTTGAATGCAATAATTAATATTTATATGAATTCCATTGATGAGGACATCTACAATTCCAGTTTGACAGGTCCTCCTCAACCAATTGCATCTACCTCAACATCAAGCACACATGCTGTTCCACCATCTGAGTGGACAGATGCTCAGAAGAAGGCCAAGATTGCTGATGCAAAGGCCATGAATATTTTAGCTCAGACTATGTCTGATGACATCTTCTAGAAGGTGGATGAGTGCACATGAGCCAAGGCCATTTGGGACTCTCTTAACCAGATGGTTGCTGGTTCTGCTGATGAGAGGAAAGATATAAGATCGACTCTCATTTCCCAATATGAGAACTTCAAGAAGGATGATTCAAAATCTATTGCTAACATGTACAACAGATTGAGCTCAATAATCAATGAGTTAAAGACCTTAGACAAGGACATCACCCTTACTGAAGTGAATGATAAAATTCTCATGTGCTTCCCAAGCTCATGGGATTCCAGGATTTGGCCAATCAAGGAGGCCAGGAGTTTAAATAAGATTTCCACAGAATCTCTATTGGGAAAACTCAAATTCTATGAGCAGCTGATAAAGTCTAGATAAGCTGCAGAACAAAGGACTCCTCCTCCAACAAGAAAAGAGCACAACATAGAATTCAAGGCTGCTGAAGAGTCTGAAGCTTCAATAGTAAATGAAGAAATAATGAGCCTCTTTGCCAAGAGATTTTACAAAATGGCAAGAAAGGACTTCAGGAGAAAATCATCCAGGCAGGATGATAAGCCCAGGTATGATAAAACTCCTACTAAAGAAGTAGTATGTTTTGGGTGCATGAAACCTGGACACTTCATCTTAGAGTGTCCAGAGAATCAGAAGAAAGAAAGAAGAAGAGAGAAGGACTCCAGAAGAAAACCACACAGCAGGCCTTCCTCCAGAAAACAGTAAAGGAAGGAGAAGGGCTTTGTTGCATATACCTGGAGTGACACAGAAGATTAAAAAACATCTTCCAGTTCTAGTGAAGAGGAAGAAGAGGCAAAGGCCAAGGAAGTCTGTCTCATGGTCATCAATGCCTCTAACAACCCATTAGTTGATGAAGAAGAATCTGACAATGAAGAGGCTTCAGAATCAGAAGGTGATCCGGTATTATTCTCATTTGATTATAGTTCTGATTTTTTCAAAACTGAATTTAAAATAATATGTATTGATTTAATCAACTCTGAAAAGGAAATCAAAATACTTAGGGAAAGACTCTCTAATCAAGAAAATGTGATTTCTGAAAACACTAAATTAAAAGATGAACTAATCCTAGCTAATGAACAAATTATTTCTTTAAAAACAAAGTTATGTGAGGCTAAGCAACTTGAGGAATCTCTCAATGGGAGAAGCCTTAAGCTGATGGACATCACAAGTACAGTCAATGCCAGGCTGAATGGCAAACTGGGCTTGGGTGCATCATCAAGCTTACCCCCCATACGTAAGAACATATTAACAACCCCTATAAAATTTGTTTCAACTAAGGATAAAGAGGTAATAAATAATAAACAATCCACAGAATAATTACCTAACTCTAAAAATCAAAAGAATAGAAACCTGAAAACTTTAAGTAAAAAACAAAGTTCAACAGATTTCGTCGAACTTAGGTCGACGAAATGTGCCTAGTTCGTCGAACTCCGATCGACGATCTATGAATGCAAATATTAGCTATAATAATTCGTCTTACTACGATAAACGAACTGTGTATGGTTCGTCGAGCAGAGATCGACGAACCTGGGGAATAAAAGATGAATATCTTCATTCTCTGAGTAGAGATCGACGATCTCATTATTGGAGCATGCATTCCACGCTTCATAGTTTGCTAATAACAAATCTTGTTTGTATTTGATATTTGGATGTTTTTGGTGTTTAGATAATACAGGTTAATATCTAATATCTTTTTGATGCTGAATCGAATCAGACTTGTGCTCGGAAGATACGCCAGGCGATATTGGGTATCGCCAACAGGTGATAGCGCCACTCGACGCATTTTCGCTCGACGCTCGACGAAATCATGACTTCTGTTATGTCGTTATCACCAGACGGAGATAATCGGTATCGCTCGGTGATAGTGCGCGTTTTGGTGCTCAACGTTTGTGCGATGCGAAAATGAGGAGTTCGTGGGACACATGGCGGTGGTTATCGATATCGCCAGATGGCGATACCCAGTATCGCCCGGCGATAGCGCCAGAATATAAAAAACTTTCATTTTCTAAGGAAATCACGAATTTCATTACCTGGAATGTATTTTCCTGCATTGGCGTTTTTAGAGAGCTCTAGAACTCAGAGATACTCCATACTCTCAAGAAGGCCAAGAGCGTGAAAGATTGACGGCACGTGCGAAGCATTCGAAGCATCTCTAGCAAGGATTCGTCGGCATCTTCAGCACATTGTTTGAAGGGACTGTCTACCCTAAAGTGTTCAAGTTGTTTTTGTTCTTTCTTTTACTTCCTCATTGTAATCGGTAGAGAAAATCGCCGCCTTGTGCGTGGCGTGTAGGTCCGTGTGTGTCTTAGGAGAGAATCGTCGCCTTGTGAGTGGCTCCAAGTCCTTGTGTGGCTTAGGGAGAAATCGTTGCCTTGTTTGCAGCGTCTAGATCGTGGTTAGATCTAGGGGAGGCTAGTAGCAAGATCTAGGAAGAGATACGCTTTAGCCCGCCGGTTCTTGGTAGAAGAACCGGCAAAAACACTAGCAAATTATTTATTTCATGAGCCTTTGTCTCTAGCTCTATAGAGACACTTTGTATTCAATTTATCTCTTTTGAAATATATCATTATTGTTTTTTAGCTAGTATACATTTGCACTCTTCAATTATATTGTTGTTATTCATCTAGTAAAGTTTCTTTACTTTTGAGAAAAGTTAAAAGGACCCTTATTCACCCCCCCCCCTCTAAGGGTGTTGCATGATCCAACACATGGTATCAGAGTCAGGTTACTCCAAAAACTGTTTCACCACCGGGAGTGATGGCGCAAAACACTCAAGCATTTTCTGAGGGGCAAGGTATAAGTAGACCTCCCTTATTCACGGGCACTGACTACAACTATTGGAAAGCTCGAATGTGATGATTTCTAATAGCACTAGATATCGATGTTTGGGGCATGGTAGAAACATGCTACACTGCTCCTATAACTATTGTAGGAAGTGTCTCTATGGAAAAACCCAAGGACAAATGGGATGAAGCTGATAAGCTTCAATGTAAAAATAACGCTAAGGCAATGAACGCTTTATTTTGTGCATTAGATAGGACTGAATTTAACAGTGTTTGTGCTGTGATAATTCATATGATATTTGGAATCTTCTTGAAGTTACTCGTGAAGGAACATCGCAGGTAAAGAACTCGAAGCTTTTCCAGCAAGAATCAGAGTTTGAGAAGTTCAAAATGGAGGTTGATGAAGATATAGACTCCATGTACACGAGGTTTAGCAAGATAGTAAATGACTCGAGGATTCTAGGGAAGAATTTCTCAAATGGAGATTTGGTGAGGAAAATACTTAGATCACTTCCCCCGAAGTTTAATCCAAAAGTGACTGCCATATCAGAGTCACACGATCTAAAGTCTCTCCAAATTGAGAATCTCATAGGCAACTTGAAAACCCATGACGTAGAGTTGAGGATTCAACAACAAGAGTATAGCTTGGAGCCAAGAAAGAAAGCTTTGGCATCGAAGTCCAAGAAGGAGAAGTAAAGCGAGTCCGATGAAAGTGACGATGAAGATGAAGAGAGCTTATTTGTGAAGAAATTCAGGAGATTCATGAGAAATCCTGAAAGAAGAAATTCTTTCAAAAGATTTTTCAAGAGACAAGAATCTGGGAATAGAAATAGAAAATCCCAAGCTGAAAGAGAGGATGATTAAGATAGACCACCACCTGAATGCTATCATTGCAGGAAGATTGTCCACATAAAGAGCAAGTGCCTAAAGTATCTGAAAGATTTGAAGGATAAGCGGCACGAAAAGAAAGATAAGAAGAAAGTTATAAAGGCTGAAACATGGGATCAAGCCACTTCTGAGGAGTCAAGCAGTTCAGGGTCAGAAACTGAAGAGGAGGCCAACATGTGCTTGATGGGAAAGAGCGCTTCATCTTATGATGAAGAAAGCAGTGTCCAGAGCGACACTGAGGTAACTCCTGAAACCTTTGATGATTTATATTCTGAATTTTTGAGAACTTCTGAGTATTTAGACAAAAACTACATGAAATTAAATTGATTAAATCTGAAAATAAAGTATTAGTTAAAGTAAATAAAAAACTAAAACATGAAGTAAACATTCTTGGTAAGGAGAAAGCGACTTGTCAAGAGGATTGTCCCTCCTTGACAATGATAGTAGAGCTTGAGAAAGATCTCTCTAAGACTCAGACTCAGGTTGAAACTCTTACAAAAGAGAAAGAGGTCTTAGAGAGATCTCTAAAGTTTTCTCAATCTCAAGTGGAAGGCAGCAGAAAATCCTTCGCAAATCGTTGTGGCACCATAGTTGCCGAAAATAATGTATTAAGTGGACAAGTCCGTAATTTAGAAATGGCCACTAACAAATTTGGAGTGGGCCAAAAATCTCTAAATATGATTTTGGGAAACCAGTACTATGGTTCAGAAAAATTCGGACTTGGATACTCTCCGGGGTACTATCGCCCGGCGACATCCACTGTCGCCGGTGATAGGAAAAATTCCAGGAAAGGGTCAAAATCTGGTTTTCAGATTAAGAACAATAAACCCCCTGTCCCTGTAGCTTCCAGCAAAGGGTCAAAATGTACTTTAAAGAATCCGTCGACTTCTTTCATCAAGTGTGCCAAATGTTATAAGTTTGGTCACACAACACATACTTGTAAGAAGACGGGATACTGCTTAGTCAAATAAATCTGGGTGCCTAAGGCTTCCACCTATTCTATAGGAGGAATCACTTGGGTAGCTGGATCTTTACTCTCATCCTCTTTCTAGGTGTGTTGGTAGGCTAAGGATAAAGAAGACGTGTGGTACTTGGACTCAGGGTGTTCCAAGCACATGACGGGCAATAAATCAAAGTTCCTTAGCCTGGAGATGAAGAAAGGAGGAGTAGTTACTTTTGGAGACAACGGAAAGGGAAAATCATCGACATTGGAGTAGTAGCTAACAAATCATTTACTATCTCAAATGTTTTATAAGTTAAAGGTTTGAAGCATAATTTAATTTCAATAAGTCAATTATGTGATATTTCCTTAAACGTCTTATTTGACTCATCATCAAACCTAAGCAAGATTTTTAACTCTAAAATAAATGGTATTGTTATTACCGCTCCTATATTTCAAAATGTTTACATGATTAGATTTAATGATTTGTCACATTCTTCATTAAAGTATTTTATTTCTAAAAATGAGGAGTTAGATTTGTGGCATAGACATCTTGGACATTCTAGTTCCAAACTAATCATAAAATTATCTCAAAATAAACTTGTTAAATGTTTACCTTCTTTGTATGGAAATTTATCATCTTTATGTTCACCATGTCAAAAAGGAAAATTTACAAAGTCTTACTTTAAAAACAAAAATGTCATTTCCACCACTATGCCTTTAGAATTGATACATATGGATTTGTTTGGTCCAGTTAATACACTAAGTCTAGGTGGTAGAAAGTACACTTTCGTTTTGATTGATTATTTCTCTCGCTTTAGTTGGACAATTTGTTATCGTCTAAATCTGATGCGTTTTTAGAATTTTCCAAATTATGCTTACGTGTTCAAAACGAAATAGAATTAAAAATAAAATGCATTCATTCAGATCATGGAGGTGAATTTGATAATGAGAAATTTGTTTCTTTTTGCAATGAGTTAGGAATTAAACATGAATTTTCTGCTCCTTGTACACCTCAACAAAATGGTGTGGTGGAAAGGAAAAATAGAACTTTGCAAGAACTAGCTTGCACTATGTTATCTGAATACAAATTACCTCGATCATTTTGGGCCGAAGCTGTTAGTACTTCTTGTTATGTTGTTAATCGTGTTATGCTTCGACCTCTCTTAAAATTAACACCTTATGATTTATATTTTCAAAAGAAACCAAATGTGTCTTATTTTAAAGTTTTTGGATGTAAATGTTTTGTTTTGAACACTAAGGATAATTTAGGCAAATTTGATGAAAAGTGTGATGAAGGCATTTTTGTTTGTTATTCTTCTACAAGTAAAGCTTATAGAGTTTACAATAAGAGGACTAAAATGGTTGAAGAATCGATACATGTTAAATTTGATGAGTTTTTTCCTTGTGTAGAAGCTAATAATACAGGTAAAAATGTAGAGCTCTTCCCTCTACAATGGGTGGATGATGATGAAAACCTTGGAGATAAAGATGAAGAAGGAGTCGAACAAGAAGAAGAAGAAGAAGAAGTGCAAGGATACGTACCTCCAAGCGAACTAAGATTTTCAAAAGATCATCCCCAAGATTTGGTTATTGGAGAACCATCAAGAGGGGTAAGTACTCGTTCATCCATACATGAGTTATTTTCAAATATGTGCTTTATTTCTGATATATAACCTAAAAACGTTGAAGCTGCTTTAAACGATAATTCTTGGTTTTTAGCTATGAATGACGAGCTTAATCAATTTGAACGTAATAAGGTTTGGAAGTTAGTAGAAAGACCATCAAATCATCCTGTTGTAGGGGTTAAGTGGATTTTTAAAAATAAACTAGATAGTGAATCTAGGGTCACTAAGAACAAAGCTAGACTCATAGCAAAAGGTTATTCACAAATAGAAGGAATAGATTTTGATGAAACGTTTGCACCCATAGCATGTTTAGAAGCAGTTAGAATATTTCGTGCATTTGCTAGTTTTAAGAAGTCTAAATTATTTCAAATGGATGTTAAAACTGCTTTTCTTAACAGGTATATTAAGGAGGAGGTTTATGTAGAACAACCTCCAGGCTTTGTTGATATTAGATTTTCTGATCATGTTTTTAAATTAGAAAAAGCCCTTTATGGTTTTAAACAAGCACCCCGAGCATGGTAAGATAGATTGACTACTTATTTACTAAAAAATGATTACAAAATGGGCAGTGCTGATTGTACTTTATTTGTTAAACATATCAATGATGATCTTATCATTTTACAAATATATGTTGATGATATTATTTTTGGATCCTCAAATGAAAAATTATATGATAGTGTTATTGAAATTATGAAGAATGAATTTGAAATGAGCATGGTAGGCGAACTCACTTATTTTCTTGGTTTTCAAATCACTCAAAGGCATGATGGAATTTTTATTTGTCAATCTAAATATATTCATGATATTTTAAAAAGATTTGGTTTTGAAAATCTAAAATAAGCAAATACCCCCATGAGTGTCTCATTATAGTTAGGAAAAGATGCAAGTGGAATATCAATAGATCAAACACATTATCGAGGAATGATAGGATCGTTATTGTATTTGACTGCCTCTAGGCCTGACATTATGTTCGTTGTATGTTTATGTGCTAGATTTCAAGCTAATCCCAAAGAGTCTCATTTAAAAGCAGTTAAACACATTTTTATATATCTTATTGGTTCATCTAAATTAGGTTTGTGGTATCCTCATAACGATACGTTTATATTACATGGCTTCTCTAATTCTGATTATGCTGGGTGTTCATTAGATCGTAAAAGCACCAGTGGCACCTGTCACTTTCTTGGTCCTTCACTTATCTCATGGTCGAGTAGGAAACAGAATTCTGTTACCTTATCCACCACTGAGGCCAAGTACATGACACTAGGCAGTTGTTGTGCGCAAGCTTTATGGATGAAGCAAACTTAGAAGATTTTGGAATAGTTCATGAAACAATTGAATTAAAATGTGATAATAAAAGTGCAATTGACTTAACATATAATCCAGTTCATCATTCTAGGTCCAAACACATTGATGTACATCATCATTTCACAACAGACCATGTAAAACAAAATATGATAAAAGTCAATTTTATAAGCACTGACTCACAGCTTGCGAATATTTTCACGAAACCACTTCCAGATTCCCATTTTCACTATTACGATTAGAACTAGGAATTCTAGATCTTTCAAATTAATAGACTACCATCGCAAGCTAAGAAAAAATTCACATAATTAAATTGTTAAAATCATGAACATTAAGCAAAATTAAAAATTACATAACCCATAAATGGAAACACCAGATACCGAGTCTTATACTATTACAGAAGCACAATACCACATCTAAGTCCCACATAACATTACAACATAAATAATTACTGAAATTGAAGAAAAATTCACTGTCGTCGGCGACAGTGACTGTCGTCGGGCGATAGCGGCCAAATGTCCAGCGATAGCGGCCAAATGTCCAGCGATCCCGAAATCTTCAAAAATTTCTGTTGTCAGCTGCACTGGTCTCTCCTTGGTCATCTGTCGAACTGTGCTCGCTGCTCCGCGTCCGACGTGCTCGGTGAGTCGATGTACGGGGCAGCTCCATGACCGGATCTTCCCATTCTGCTGCCTCTGCTGGAGTGGGCTTCAACTTCAAACTTTTTGTCAGAAATTTAAAAAATTTCTAAATTCCAAAGAAGTTTTTCTTCACATCCCTCTTGTGTTCTTCGAACGACTCTCGTAAGTCGTCTAACCCTTCTCGCAATGATCCACCTCTAGAAATTGGCGGGTTTCGGATAGTGGACACCGGTTCACTCCTCCTTGATGACCCTCCTCGTGTTGATCGACCGATGGAAGGCATTCCACTCGTCGAATATATAGATGGGATACAATCATTGAAGCACAACTCTGGGTCGATCCACGTATACTTCTTATATAAAATCCGTTGGATAACGACTCCAAGTGGTAGTGTTTTCAATTTCTTCCAATTAGGACTCTTCAATCTAAATGCATAACATACTATCAAAAGGACAAAATCCGCCATGTCAAACGGCTCCCGCTCCAAAATCATGTACGTAACTCAATTGAGCCGTTATTTTCCGTGTATCTCCGGATTTCAGTAGGACAGTATGCCTCAGTATATCTTGCACTAGTCGTGCATCCTCCGTAATGGTGGTCGTTGATTGAATTATTGTTTTGATGGAATTTCCATGCAAAACCATATTCAATAATGTCCAATCCATATCCTTTCGATAGTTCTCTACTACATCTAAAGTGTTTTCATGCTCGATTAATCCAGACTCATCTCTCAGGTCATAGTGTGTTATTTCTATGGCCTGTCCTTGAATTTTCGATCGAACTCCGCCATTCAATTCCGTGAAACGCGGATCTTTGAGATAGTTATAAAATTCTCGAATCAGTACAGAGGAGAATGTGTCTGGAATAATAATCGACATAATTCCAGACATTGCTAACAAATCATGGATATGTGCATGCCGGGTCGGGTCGAATTCGATCACCCGTCTGATTCCTATGTTAGCGTTCACTATTCCCGGAAATGTTTGATATGATGAATATGAGTCACACCCTGTGCTTCTTCGCGCTTTGGAACTAGAAGCCATTCCTGCATATCGAATTGTTTTTTTTTCAGAAACAAAACTGTTTTGTCGGTATCGCAATCCGGTGACACCCACTATCGCCGGACGATAGCGGGAAATGATTTCCCTCCATTTCTGACTTCAGATCTGGTTTCCCCTTTCCTCAAACATACCAGATCTGCAAGGTTTTGTTTCTCCAAATCCTTTTACATCTTCTTAAATTCAAGAAACTATACACATCTTTCACTAAAACAACCCTAGTTTCTTATGATCCAACAAAAACTTTTTAGACACTTTAAAACCTGGAAATTTCTCATCTAAGATTACATGTTATACTATCCTAACAATTAGATCCATAAAAATCCAAAGAATTAAAGCCAAAATACAAGTTTTCATACCTAGGTGTTAGGGTTTCACCGACTTCTACTCCGCCTTTCGCAATCTGTCTTCAGGAAAGAGGTTTTGTTTGATGCCTTTGACTGAATGAGCCCATTTTTATGCTTTTAACACTATCGTCGACCGGCAATACCCGGTATCGCCCGGCGATAGTGACCTTTTGCTGTTTCTTCAAATTGTCTTCCTAACTCAGATTTAGGCTAGGTGTAATGTTTTTTTTGAGTTTTATACTAACTTGGTTCTCTAGTTCACCACTCTTATATCCGTTCTACATATTTCAGTACTAGTGTTCTTAAACTCGTGAAATTGTTTTTGCATGCCTCTAAGTATGAGAAATTTTGTAGTTATGATAATGTTATTTCACTCTTGGTTGTGCAAATCTTCGTATGCATCCATCTTACAAAGTGTGAATTGTGAATGTTTTACCATAACCACTAGTGATGCATGTTTTCTGCTTCTGCTTTATCCGAGTTTGGTACAGTGCACCATACTATTAAATTATTCTGTATGCTCTCACAAGTGAATTCGGACTCCTTTGTTCAGCTAACAAAATGTGAGTAACAAAAAATGTATCATCCCAAAAGTGCACACCTTTGGTGATTGTTTCACATAACAAAAGGAAAAAGAAAACACTCCAATAATACACGGCTGACAAGGAAGCTCCACCAAGCACTACTTATCCTCCTGATAAGTCTTCATAAGCATTATGAGGTTGAGCACCTTGGCAAGAATTGTAAATTGTCTTGTGCAAATCTTTACATGAATAATTTCTTTCTTGTGTGCTCTGAACTCTTGGGTACGAGTATAGCTCCGCATGTCTAACTCTATGTTATTGATAATACGGTTTGCAGTCAATTTTATTCGGGTATTTTCAGGGTTTTAAAGCAAATCATGTCTTGTAAAGTGCTTATTTTGATTCCCCTTTGTATATATTTTTGTCGCTAATGCGTTTTTCTGCTTCTTGCAGGTTTTCACGGCCTTCAGCCGAATTTTGCTGTGACACGCCCCCGGGTCACGCCCTACCCGGGCGTGTACCTAGGGCGTGTAACCCAGAGGAATGAAGCAATTGGTCCGAAACTGCATTCCGTGGAAACTTAGTGTATACGCCCTCTGTCACGCCCGTGTCACAGCCGACACGGGCATGTTCTTGAGGCGTGTCCCCAGGTTCCAAGGAATCGCCGCAACGCGCTCGTTTTTCCAACTCCAAAGTCGCACCGAATGTGTCATGCCCCCGGGTCACGCCCGACCCGGGCGTGACATATGGGCATGTACTTCAACAACCACGCCCGTCAACTCCAGCAATTAATTTCAGCACTCCAAAGTCGCACCGACCGTGTCATGCCCTAGGTACACGCCCGACCTGGGTGTGTCAGGGGGGCGTGACCCATCCCGAAAAAATCTATAAATTGAGCCCTTCCCCAAGGGTTCAGGATCACCTTTTGGCTGAGAGGGGGAGGTTCTGCCCCTTTGTTTAATGTTCCTTTTTATGCTTTCCCTTCTTTCTCTCTCTCTCTTACTTTGTATTTTTCTTAATCATAGTTTAGTTAAGCTTTTGTAATAGCTTTTGTTAATGCTTTAGTTGCTAATGATAGGGCCAGAATAGGATTTTCAATTTCATGCACTTGTAATCTCGTTCATTTTCATGCTGTAAGCTCGCTTTAATTTTAATAAAAGTGCTCTTGTTTTCTTCTCTTTACTACTTTGTGTCTTTATGCTTTACTACTCATCCCCCTCTTCCACCTCACCATGATTAACTAATCCTCCATGTACTCGATCTTGATGATCCGAGGTTCGAGTGATTAGGTTATGATGCTTTGAATCTTACCTTTTCTTTTTAGGGTTTAGCCTTGAATTACTCTTGATTTATCACGGGTTGGAGGTATATCATCGATATATACTCTCCACCTTTGCTTTCATTCTGGGATAGCCGAGAGGTCGAAAGTTTGAAATGAGCACTCAAGAGTAAAGGGAGTTATTCGCAACCCTCGAGAGAGGCAGACGTTCAAATCTCCCGGATTGGAGTAAAATCCAATAGAGTGGTTCGCAGCATAAAGCGGGTTTTAGGCCTCCGATTCGGACGAAAGTTCGGTCAGACCTTCCTAAACTCGGATGGGCATGACTTCGAGAGAAGCATGTTCTTGCTTTTAGAACCTCCGCGGTCAAGGTCTCTTGCCTTATTAATTTAAGAAGTTTATTATTGCATCTTTTGATCAACTTAAGTCGAGGTGATTCTCGATCGAGTACTATCGCTTAATTATCATTTAGCTTTTCTCTAAATTGCAAGTAAAACATTCTCACTTCTCTAATTTAGTAATCAACCCCAAAACAACTTTTAATTGATAAGATAATAGTAACTCCTTGAAGTACTCAATTCGCCCCGTGTAATACGACCTTGATATTGAACTTAATATCCTATACTATATGCGACAAGGTATACTTGCCTTCATCGAATATAGAATCGGAGAACATCTCACAACTACACTTTCACCTTCTCCTCCCTTAACTTTGTCTTCTCCACGCATAACCCCTTCTCCGCTTAATAATTCTATATCAAGTTTTTGGCGTCGTTGCCGGGGACAAATGTTTTGATATTTTGAAAAAAGGATAGTTATTAATTTTATCGTTTTCCTTTTTTTTCTTTTTCTCGCTCTCGTATCGGTTTTATCTCTTCCCCCTCTTTCTCTCTTTTTAAGTGTATGACCCGAGAAAGCTCATCGATTATTCCTTTTGATTCTGAGATAGAGCGCACCTCTTTGCGTCGCCTCCGTTCTCGTGACCAGGAATCGCATTTAGGCATCGAAGAGTCGATCGGGGACACTGCCACAGAAACGATGGATCCTAATCCGCCTAACCCAAATGAGGCCCAACAAAGGCCTTTGTCCTATTATGCGAAGCCGAACCTGGAGGGTACACAATCAAGTATTGTTCGCCCCATATTGGCGAACAATAACTTTGAGATCAAGTCCAGAATCATCCAAATGGTGCAGCAGTCGGTAACCTTCGATGGTCTCCCGGACGAGGATCCAAATTGTCACATTGCAAATTTTCTCTAAATCTGTGATACTTTTAAAATCAATGGAGTCTCAGATGACGCCATTCGATTACGTCTCTTCCCTTTCTCTTTGCGGTCAAAGGCCAAGTAGTGGCTGAGCTCTCTTCCTAGAGGGTCCAACACCACGTGGGCCGAGATGGCAGGGAAATTTCTTACCAAGTATTTCCCGCCTACAAAGACCTCCAAATTGCGCACAGATATTGCACCCTTCATGCAAATAGACTCGGAGACTCTCTACGATATATGGGAGTGCTTCAAGGAACTATTGCGAAGGTGCCCACACCACGCGCTTCCAATTTGGCAACAAGTGCAAATATTTTATAACTTTTTAAATTCCTTAACAAGGCAAATGATCGACGCGGACGCTGGGGGAACACTAAATAACAAAACCCCAGAGGCCGCTCAGGAACTTTTTGAGGAAATGACTATGAATTCATATCAATGGAATACGCCCCGTGTGTGGGCTAACAAACCAGCGGGAGTCTTTGAAATTGACGCTACTTCGAATCTTGCCCTCCAAGTTGAGCGGTTAACAAAGCAGGTGGCGGAGATGACTGCTTCCTCCGCCACTCCTCCTTGGTTTAATAATTATAATAACTCTGCTTTTATAGAAGAGCATGTTGACTTCATGGGAAATGCTCCTCGGCCCTCTTATAACCCGAACAACGCACCGTACAATAACACTTACAATGTGGGTTATAGGAGCCATCCGAATTTCTCATGGAGCAACCAAGGAAATGTTCAACGCCCCCATAACCCCCCTCAAAATCATAGCAAAACATTTAATCTAGCTCCCCCCTTAAATTTAAATCCATCTGTTTTACAACCACAACAGGCAAAGCCTCTTCATTAGAAGAGGTCTTTGTCAAATACGTTGCTACAAATGAAACAAATATCAGGAATATTGCCGAGTCCATCAAAAACTTGGAAAACCAAGTGGGACAGCTAGCCAAGATAATCTCCGACCGGCAACAAGGAGCTTTGTCAGGCAATACCGAGCAAAATCCAAGAGAAAGTGCAAACTCCATTACCCTCTGCAGTGGAAAAGAAGTTGCTATACCAAGCGAACCTATGGTACCTCTCCCTTCTCCTCTCTCTCCTCCTGTTATTTTAGCTTCAAATTTGCCTACTATTCCTACGCCACATGCGTCTAATTCAAAATTACCGTATCCGTCTAAACATAAAAATGAACGCGCTGAAGAAATTTACAAAAAATTTTTAGAAATTCTAAAAAAAATCATATAAACGTGTCGTTCTGCGAGGCTATCTCTCAAATGCCGAAATACGCGAAATATCTCAAGGAGCTCCTATCAAATAAGAAAAAACTCGAGGATATTTCGCATATTTCCTTAAATGCAGAATGCTCCGCGGTTGTGCTCAACAAATTACCCCGCAAGGTGAATGACCCGGGAAGGTTCTCCATCCCGTTCCTATTCGGTAATTTGTTGGTCAAACATGCGTTGGTGGACTAATGAGCAAGCATAAGTCTCATGCCATTTTCGCTTTTTAAAAAATTAGGTCTACGATCTCCGAACGCCACTCGTATGAGCATACAGCTAGCCGATCGTTCTGTGAAATATTTGATAGGGATTGTGGAGGATGTCTTGGTCAAGGTGGACAGATTCATCTTTCCGGTGGATTTTGTCATCCTAGACATCGAAGAGGATGCCGATGTACCCCTGATACTCGGCCGACCCTTCCTTGACACCTCCCATGCTATTATTGATGTTAGTGATGGAAAGCGCCTCCTTATGGTTGGAGATGATGAAATCACTTTCAGCATTAATCCCTCCATGCGCAACACCTTAGAGCAAGATGATTCCTGCTTTTATCTAGAGGAATTCTTCGAAAATAAATTTTTTTGTGCCTTTTGAATTAGTTTCTTCATCATTTGATGAATCTCTTCTCACTGAGCTCTTCTTCTTAGAGGAAGTCTCTCGCACTACCCTCCTCGAATCACTTCCCATGGACACAACAAAATTCAAAACCTCTTACGAGGAACCACCCATATTGGAGCTTAAGAAACTTCCCCCTCATCTGCAGTATCTTTTCCTCGAAAATGACTGTAAGCTAACGGTTATTATCTCCTCGGATCTGAGCAACTCGGAAATTTCTGAGTTGACTCTAGTTTTTCAAAATTACCGACATGCAATTGCGTGACAGTTATCCGATATTAAGGGGATTAGCCCATCATTCTGTACACACAAGATTTTCTTAGATAATAACTTTCGTAGTACTATCCAGCCCCAACGACGTTTAAATCCAAACATGAAGGATGTCGTGAAGGCTGAGGTTATTAAACTTCTAGATGCGGGAATTGTCTATCATATCTCTGATAGTACTTGGGTAAGCCCAGTATAGGTCGTGCCAAAGAAAGGCGGGGTCACGGTCGTGGCCAATGAAAATAATGAATTAATTCCAAATCGTACTATTAAGGGTTGGCGGATGTGCATTGATTACCGCAAACTCAATGATGCCACCCAAAAAGACCACTTCCCGCTTCTCTTTATCGACCAAATTATAGAATGACTTTCCGGTCACTCCTTCTACGGCTTTCTCGACGGTCTCTCAGGGTACCTCCAAATCCCTATTTCACCTAAAGACCAGGAGAAGACTACATTTACCTATCCCTTTGGCACCTTCGCTTATAGATGGATGCCCTTTGGTTTATGTAATGTGTCGGCTACATTTCAGCGATGCATGCTGGCGATATTCGATGAATTAGTAGAAGAAGTGATGGAGGTTTTTATGGACGACTTCTCGGTGTTTGGTAATTCTTTTGCAAATTGTTTAAAAAATCTCGAGCGTGTGTTGATTCGTTGTGAGGAAACTAACTTAGCCCTCAACTGGGAGAAATGTCATTTTATGGTCCGAGAGGGATTGGTCCTCAGCCATAAGATTTCAGGCAAGGGGATCGAGGTCGACCGGGCCAAGATCGAAATTATTGAAAAGCTCCCCCCTCCAACGAATATTAAAGACATTTGTAGTTTTCTTGGGCACGCGGGATTTTATCGGCGTTTTATCCAAAATTTTTCCAAAATAACGAAGCTGATAACCCATCTTCTCGAGAAAGAGTCACCCTTCATTTTTAACAACAATTGTCTTCTTGCTTTCAATTTAATAAAAGAAAAATTAGTAAACTCTCCAATTCTAGTTGCTCCGGATTGGTCGCTCCCTTTCGAAATCATGTGCAATGCTAGTGATACTGCGGTGGGCACGGTCTTAGGCCAGCGGGTGGATAAATTCTTCCACCCGATTTATTATGCAAGCAAGACACTGACGTCTGCATATGCCAACTACAACACCACCGAGAAAGAGCCCCTAGCAATTGTTTTTGCCTTTGATAAGTTTAGGTCTTATATCACTCTCTCCAAAGTAATCGTCTTTACGGATCACTCAGCTCTTCATTTTTTATTTAGCAAAACGGACGCAAAGCCCCGCCTTTTGCGATAGATCCTCCTCTTGCAGGAGTTTGATTTAGAAATCCGGGACAAAAGAGGGGCCGAAAATTTGGCGGCCGACCATTTATCTCGTTTAGAAAACCCTGCCAGCGAAATATTATTGGAAGCCGACATTAACGATAAATTCCCTGAAGAGCACCTCTTCGCTCTCGAGAATTCAAAAGATTATCTCGTGCCCTGGTTCGCCGACTTTGCCAATTATTTAGTGGCTCGGGTCTTGCCAAAGGAATTCTCAAGCCAGAAAAAGAAGAAATTCTTTTCTGATTTAAAGAATTACTTTTGGGAAGACCCTTTCTTATTCAGAATCTGTGCGGATCAGGTAGTGCGGCGTTGCGTTTCGAGTGAGGAAGGAGTGCAAATTTTCGGACATTGCCATGAAGGACCAACAGGTGGTCATTATCAAGCAAACCGCACTGCAAGAAAGGTGCTGGAGGCAGGTTTCTATTGGCCCACGCTATTCAAGGATGCTCACACCCTAGTGAGTACTTGCGATAGTTGCCAGCGGGCAGGAGATATCTCATGGCGGGACGAGATGCCTCAAAATATTTTCCTCGAATGTGAAATCTTTGATCTTTGGGGCATCGACTTCATTGGCCCCCTTCCCCCCACTTATCAAAATAAATACATTCTCGTAGCTGTCGACTATGTATCAAGGTGGACGGAAGCGCAAGCTCTCCCCACGAACAATGCACGAGTCGTTGTAAAATTTCTAAAAAAATTATTCTCTCGATTTGGCACACCACGCGCTATAATTAGTGATAGGGGAACCCATTTCTGCAATAGCCAGTTTGCCAAAATTTTGGCAAAATATGGAGTAACGAACAAACTTTCCACCTCCTATCACCCCCAGACGAGCGGTCAAGTCGAGGTTGTTAATCGAGAATTGAAACGTATTTTAGAGAAAACCGTATCCTTAAACAGGAAGGATTGGGCACTAAAACTAGATGATGCCCTATGGGCCTATCGAACGGCATATAAGAACGCCATCGGCTGCACGCCGTATCGATTGGTTTATGGTAAGGCATGCCACCTTCCAGTTGAGTTAGAGCACAGAGCGTTTTGGGCCCTAAAAACATTAAATCTAGATCCCACCCTAACTGCCGAACACCGTAAATTTCAGCTCAATGAACTTGACGAATGGCGGGCGAACGCTTACGAGAGCAATAGGCTTTATAAAGAGCGAACAAAGTTCTACAATGACAAAAATATTAAATTTCCTAAGTCTTTTTCGCCGGGCGATCTCATCCTTCTTTATAACTCTCATCTTCGCCTCTTTCTAGGTAAATTAAAATCGCGATGGTCTGGCCCCTTTATTGTTAAAGTGGTTTGGTCGTATGGGACGGTTCTCATTTCGCACCCGGATAAGGGTGAATTCAAGGCAAATGGTCAGCGATTAAAACTCTATTTGCCTAATGATTTACTTCCTACTGCGACAGAATAATTACTGCTATCGAACTCATGAACTATTTCGTTTCTCCTTCATTTGGACTGTAATAATTTAAGACTTCTTATTGTTGGACAATATTCTTTTGGTCGAGCTCAAACGACCTTTATAAACAAAGGGCGCTCTTGGGAGACAACCCAAATCAATTTTCTATTTTCTTTATTTTACACTTTTTGCCCCGGACGGCTCCTCAAGTTGCGGCTTCTAAAATCACCGCCGCCAATGCTGCTACATCCATCACAAAGTCCAACAGAAGACCTTTCCTGAAGATTCAAAGCACAAGCATGGGGAAGCGGCATCACTCAGCTTTCGCTGCAAAATAAAACCGGGGAAGTACCTGTTTTTCAATTCTGTCTTTCATTTTTGTACTTTAATTTTCTCTCGTTCTCCAACCCCCTTCTCCATTGAGGACAATGTAGATTTTAAGCTTGGGGGAGGACTTTCTCCTTCGTTTTGCTTTTTGTAAATATCTTTTACTTTTTGTAAATATTCTTCAAAAATCCAAAAAATCCAAAAATCCAAAAAATATATATATATAGCTGCATTTTGGTATTTCAATAGTACCCCATATTTGTGTTTTGTTTTTCTCAAACTTCTTTATAAACAACGTAGTTAATTATAATTTTTCTAATCATTTTTTATCATATTTCACAAGTAAAATGTTGGTCATGCTGTGTTTCTAATTCACAATAGCATGTTAAGGTGAAATATTTCTCTAAAACGCGCATTTCTACTATGGTTTTCCGTTCTTTATTTTCTTTACTTTCTCTAAAATTCATCATCCACTATTTTCCTTTTCGCTTTTAGATAATTTTTGTAAGGACAACTTTTGAATAACGTAGTAGATATGAACGATCCAAGTCACATATTATTTCTATTTTCAAGATAATTTCATCAATCTTCTTTTATTATCTCGGAGTTGCTTTTTGAAATTTTTCAAATCTATGTTTTAAATAAATTTAAAAAGCGTGAAAATGATTTAGGCTGTTTTTGTTTACGTTTGAGCTTTCCTGCCAACCTAAAATCTTTTAACACTAGTTAGTCGCTTTTGAGCCTTTTTTTCTAATTTCATTTGATAACTCCACATAGCATTTCATTTTCACCAAAGCCAAAATTCCTACCTATCTAATCATGCTAATTTTTTTTGAGTTTCATTCAAAATTTTCATAATCATAATAGGAAATTTTGTGTTATCTTTGGAGAAATTGTTGAAAAAATGTACTCAACAACAATGTTTGATTTTATTTGGCCAATTCAAAATGAAAGAAAAAAAACTTTTTATGGCCTTGTTTTGAAAATAAGAAAAAAAAAAGCAAAACAAATGAAGAAAAATAATAAATAATAATAAAGTAGAAAAAGAAAGAAAATATATATATATTTTGTTTAAAATAAAATTTTTTTTTTGAAACTCTTTGTTTTTGTTTAGTGTGATTTTAATCCTCCATGTTTATCTTTGAATTTCACTCCTATTCATGATCCTAAACCAAACGTTTCGGTCCTATTATGTCCTTTTGATTTACGCCTTTTTAAATCTTATTTAACAGCTACGAAAAGAAGAAAAGTAAATCAGTTTTAGTTCTGGATTTAAACTTTGATTTTTGTTATTTAATTGATATAATTATAATGCGTTGTTTGGATCTAGTAACAACTCAATACGTTCTTTTCATTTTCGTTGCCTTGCTTAAATCTATTTAAAGAATCTCGTCAAAATTCTGCATGATTTATTTTCGTTAAGTAAAGTTTATAAAATTTAAACCATACTAAAATAATTGTTTTAGATTTACGTTTTACATTCTCCCTACCTGGAATTTCGCATAGTACTTGTGTAAGCATGATTAAAACTTTTTGAATTAGTCACTTTTTATGATTAGATAGTTTCTATATCTTTGCTTGGGGACAAGAAAAACTTAAGCTTGGGGGAATTTGACAATACGGTTTGCAGTCAATTTTATTAGGATATTTTTAGGGTTTTAAAGAAAATCATGTCTTGTAAAGTACTTATTTTGCTTCCCCTTTGTATATATTTTTGTCGCTAATGCGTTTTTCTGCTTTTTGCAGGTTTTCACGGCTTTCAGCCGAATTTTGTTGTGACACGCCCCCGGGTCACGCCTTACTCGGGCGTGTACCTAGGGCGTGTAACCCAGAGGAATGAAGCAATTGGTCTGAAACTGCATTCCGTGGAAACTTAGTGTACACGCCCTCTGTCACGCCCGTGTCATAGCCGACACGGGCGTGTTCTAGAGGCGTGTCCCCAGGTTCCGAGGAATTGCCGCAACGCGCTCGTTTTTCCCACTCCAAAGTCGCACCGAATGTGTCATTCCCCCATGTCATGCCCGACACGGGCGTGACATATGGGCGTGTACTTCAACAACCACGCCTGTCAACTCCAGCAATTAATTTCAGCACTCCAAAGTCGCACCGACCGTGTCACGCCCCAGGTACACGCCCGACCAGGGCGTGTCAGGGGTGCGTGACCCATCCCAAAAAAATCTATAAATTGAGCCCTTCCCCAAGGGTTCAGGATCACCTTTTGGCTGAGAGTGGGAGGTTCTGCCCCTTTGTTTAATGTTCCTTTTTATGCTTTCCCCTCTTTCTCTCTCTCTTACTTTGTATTTTTCTTAATCCTAGTTTAGTTAAGCTTTTGTAATAGCTTTTTTTAATGCTTTAGTTGCTAATGATAGGGCCAGAATAGTATTTTCAATTCCATGCACTTGTAATCTCGTTCATTTTCATGATGTAAGCTTGCTTTAATTTTAATAAAAGTGCTCTTGTTTTCTTCTCTTTACTACTTTGTATCTTTATGCTTTACTACTCATCCCCCCTCTTCCACCTCACCATGATTAACTAATCCTCCATGTACTCGATCTTGATGATCCGAGATTCGAGTGATTAGGTTATGATGCTTTGAATCTTACCTTTTCTTTTTAGGGTTTAGCCTTGAATTACTCTTGATTTATCACGGGTTGGAGGTATATCATCGATATATACTCTCCACCTTTGCTTTCATTCTGGGCTAGCCGAGAGGCCGAAAGTTTGAAATGAGCACTCAAGAGTAAAGGGAGTTGTTCGCACCACTCGAGAGAGGCAGACGTTCAAATCTCCCGGATTGGAGTAAAATCCAATAGAGGGGTTCGCAGCATAAAGCGGGTTTTAGGCCTCCGATTCGGACGAAAGTTCGGTCAGACCATCCTAAACTCAGATGGGCATGACTTCGAGAGAAGCATGTTCTTGCTTTTAGAACCTCCGCGGTCAAGGTCTCTTGCCTTATTAATTTAAGAAGTTTATTATTGCATCTTTTGATCAACTTAAGCCGAGGTGATTCTCGATCGAGTACTATCGCTTAATTATCATTTAGCTTTTCTCTAAATTGCAAGTAAAACATTCTCACTTCTCTAATTTAGTAATCAACCTCAAAACAACTTTTAATTGATAAGATAATAGTAACTCCTTCAAGTAGAAGTACTCAATTCGCCCCGGGTAATACGACCTTTATATTGAACTTAATATCCTATACTATATGCGACAAGGTATACTTGCCTTCATCGAATATAGAATCGGAGAACATCTCACAACTACACTTTCACCTTCTCCTCCCTTAACTTTGTCTTCTCCACGCATAACCCCTTCTCCGCTTAATAATTCTATATCAGTTATGTTTTTTAACATTCTTGTGTTCATGTTTTTCTGTAAGACTATGCATAAGTATTTTCGACAACACCTCACATGTACACAACATTATCCTCTCTAAACGTTCTTCTTATGAGAATTGGACTGAGAACTGTTTCCCAAAAACTATTCACTAGTGTATGTGTTTGTGATATAGTTTGTTGAACGTTGCCACTGTTACTGTTTACTCATTTTATTTATTCTACATTGCTCACCTTTCCTCTATGAGTCTCTCTTTTGTGTTTTTCCTTCTTTCGCTTCCGCCGCACTTTTACCTATCTTTTGGCAATACCAAAGGGGGAGAAACTTTCCAAAGAAATCATTTACCTGCGTCTGGTCATATATTTTTGTGCACACTTGGAAATTTTTTTCCCTATGCTTCCATTTAGGGGGAGATAACATGTAGGGGGAGTGTTTCATCCAGGAGCAATTTGTGCACATACACATGCTTCGTCTTGATACTCAAATTGGGTGGATTTTGTTTTGACATTAATGATTTCTTTCTTAATGGATTTGTTATTATCAAAAGGGGGAGATTGTTGGAGCACGCATTCCACGCTTCCTAGTTTGCTAATAATAAATCTTATTTGTATTTGATATTTGGATGTTTTGGTGTGCAGATAACACAGGTTAATATCTAATATATTTTTGATGCTGAATCTGATCAGACTTGAGCTCGGGATATATCGCCAAGCGATATTGGGTATCGTCAATAGGCAATAGAGTCACTCGACGCATTTTCGCTCGACGCTCGACAAAAACGTGGCTTTCGTTATGTCGCTATCGCCAGACGGCGATAACCAGTATCGCTCGAAGATAGTGCACGTTTCGGCGGTCAACGTTTGTGCGATGCGAAAATGAGGAGTTCGTGGGACATGTGGCAGCGGTTACCGATATCGCCAGATGGTGAAACCCAGTATCGCCTGGCGATAGCGCCAGAATATAAAAAACATTTCATTTTTTGAGCAAATCACGAATTTCATTACTTGGAGTGTATTTTCCTGCATTGACGTTTTTAGAGAGCTCCAGAACTCAGAGATACTCCATACTCTCAAGAAGGCCAAAAGCGCGAAAGATTGATGGCACGTGCGAAGCATTCGAAGCATCTCTAGCAAGGATTTGTCGGCATCTTTAGCGCATTGTTTGAAGGGAGTGTCTAGCCTAAAGTGTTCAAGTTGTTTTTGTTCTTTCTTTTACTTTATCATTGTAGTCGGTAGAGAAAATCGCCGCCTTGTGCGTGGCGTCTAGGTCCTTGTGTGGCTAAGGAGAGTATCGCCACCTTGTGAGTGGCATCCATGTCCTTGTGTGGTTTAGGGAGAAATCGTTGCATTGTGTGCAGCGTCTAGATCGTGGTTAGATCTAGGGGAGGCTAGTAGCAAGATCTAGGAAGAGATACGGTTTAGCATGTCGGTTCTTGGTAGAAGAACCAGTGAAAACACTAGCAAATTATTTATTTCATGAGCCTTTGTCTCTAGCTCTATAGAGACATTTTGTATTAAATTTATCTCTTTTGAAATATATCATTATTGTTTTTTACCTATTATACATTTGCACTCTTCTATTATATTGGTGTTATTCATCTAGTAAAGTTTCTTTACTTTTGAGAAAAATTAAAAGAACCCTTATTCACCCCCCCCCCTCTAAGGGCGCCGCAAGATCCAACACTCGTCCCATATCGTCGAACTCTGATAGACAAACTCACAACTTTTCGTCGAACCCAGTTATACTTAATAAAAATCATAATTTCAACAAAAACTTAAACCAACCTAGAAAATCTTTTAATCCACTTGCTGATTGGATTATTCCACCTAGAAGATTTCACCCCTTAGGATATAAAAGTCAACCTGAATGTTCACACATTTCCAACTTTTCCTATGAAAACACACAAGGACCCAAGGTGACCTGGGTCAACAACTTCTAACTTATTTCCTTGCAGGTGAGGAACTATCCTATCACTCAAAATAAGTGGTATCTGGATAGTGGGTGCTCAAAGCACATGACTGGATGCAAGGACAGTCTAATCAACTTCAAGGAAAGGCCGGGTCCAAAAGTAATCTTTGGAGATTCTAGCTTTGGACAAACTGAAGGCTATGGAGACTTCAACAGTGGAGCTGTCACATTTAGAAAAGTGTCACATGTAAATGGTCACCAACATAACTGAATATCCATAAGTCAGTTATGTGATGCAGGTTATCAGGTTTGCTTTACTAATTCAAAATGTATTATTTCTTCAAATAACCAAGCTGTTTTAACAGGGTGTAGACAAGGGAACATATACTTAGTAAACTTTAATTCTGCTAGCTCAGAAATGTGTTTATTCAACCAAGTTAGTAATAACAAAATTCTTTGGCATAAGAGACTAGGTCATGTTAACCTTAAGAACATCTCTAAGCTATCCAAGGACAACCTTGTTAGAGGATTGCCTTCTGGTTCCTACAAGAAGGAAAGCCTATGCAAGGCTTGTCAAGAAGGCAAGCAAACTAAAAACAGCTTTAAGTCAATTAATAAGAGTGATTCACCTAAGATTCTGTACTTGCTACATATGGATCTCTTTGGACCCATTGTTGTACAAAGCTTAGGAGGGAAGTCTTACACTCTAATCATCGTAGATGACTTCTCTAGATTCTCTTGGGTGTTCTTCTTGAGACACAAGTCAGATAACTTCAAAGTCCTTACAGATTTTCTTAAGGGCATAAGGATTGAGTATTCTACTCCAGTTGCATTGATCAGAAGTGATCATGGTACTGAGTTTGAATCTCTTCCCATACAAAGATTCTGTGAGGAGGAAGGTATTAGGCTTTGTTTCTCTGCTCCTAGAACTCCTCAACAAAATGTGGTAGCAGAAAGGAAAAACAGAACCCTCATTGAATCTGCAGGAACATTGCTTGCAGATGCACGCATGCCCCTATCCTTTTGTGCAGAGGCTATGAGCACAGCAAACTATGTGCTGAATAGAAGTTTGATACACAAACTTAAGGGTAAGACCCCCTATGAATTACTCAAAAGGAAGAAACCTAAAATTGATTACTTTAGAATCTTTGGGTGTAGACGTTTCATTCACAACAATAATAAGAAACACATTAGAAAATTTGAAGCCAAAGCTACAAAGGGAATTTTTCTAGGATATTCCCAAGTTAGCAAGGCTTATAGGGTTTTTAATAAATCAACCCTAAAAATAGAAGAATCTATACATATTTATTTTGATGAAACTAACATGTATTACAAGGAGAAGGACTCTTCTACCTCAGATCTTTTGCAGGTACCTCACTTGTGTGAGAAATTGGAAGAATTAAACCTTACTCAAAAGGTCATATCTCATTCTCCTCCACAAGCTGATGAAGACAGTGAAGATGAACTTTTGGAAGTGGCTGAACCTACTCCAACAACAAACATTATTCCACAAGAGGAATTAACTCCAAATTATGTTGTTGAACCAACTCCACCCACTGACTTTGTCACACTAAGGGATCACCTTAGATCTCAAGTGATTGGAGACATGTCAGTAGGTGTACAGACAAGACATCAACTTAACCAAGATGTGATGCATGCCTGTTTTCTCTCTCAAGTTGAGCCTCAATCCATAAATGATGCTGATCAAGATCCCAACTGGATCATTGTAATGCAAGAGGAACTCAATCAATTTGAGAGATGTAGAGTTTGAGATTTATTTCCAAGACCCAAAGACTACCCAGTCATTGGAACTAAATGGGTATATAGAAACAAGCTAGATACCCAAGGTGTAATAGTTAGAAATAAAGCAAGGTTGGTTGCTCAAGGTTATAGGTAAGAGGAAGGAATTGACTATGACCAAACTTTTGCACCAGTTGCAAGACTGCAAGCTATCAAGATTTTCCTTGCTTATGCTGCATACAAGAAGTTTAAAGTCTATCAAATGGATGTCAAGAGTGCCTTTCTAAATGGAGTACTTAAAGAAGAGTTTTATGTTGAACAACCTCCAGGTTATATCTCTCCAACTTATCCTGCATATGTCTTTAGATTGCATAAATCTCTTTATGGTTTAAAACAAGGTCCAAGAGCTTGGTATGAGACCTTATCTAGCTTCCTTATAGAGCATAAATTTACTATAGGCATTGTAGATAGGACATTATTCACCAGGCACCATAAGGATCAAATTTTGTTGGTAAAAACATCATATTTGGGTCTACCGATTCCAAACTATGCAAGAGGTTTTCTGACATCTTGCATTCAAAGTTTGAAATGAGTAGCATGGGTGAGCTCTCCTACTTCCTTGGTCTCTAAGTGAAGCAGCAACCTGATGGCATCTTCATATCCCAGTCTAAGTATGCTAAGAGCTTCTCAAAAAGTTTGGGATTGCTGATGTCTCAGCAAAGAAAATACCCATGGATACTAATGCTGTAATAGACTCTAATGAACATGGGAAACCTGTTGATCAGAAATTATATAGGGGCATTGTTGGGTCCCTACTATACCTTACAGCAATCAGACCAGACATAATGTTTGTTACATGTCTTTGTGCTAGATTCCAAGTGAACCCTAAAGAATCTCATCTAGTTTTCTTAAAAAGAATTTTGAGATATATAAAGAGTTATCCTAGTCTAGGACTCTGGTATCCTACTGAGTCAGAGTTTGAGTTAACTGGATACTCAGATGCTGACTTTGCTGGATGCAGAGTAGACAGAAAAAGTACCTCAGGAACATGTCAGTTCCTTGGTATGAGATTAGTCTCATGGTTTAGCAAGAAACAGTCATATGTGTCTACATCAACTGCTGAAGCAGAATATATAGCTACTAGCAGTTGCTGTTCCCAGATGCTGTGGATTCAAAACCAACTCCTGGACTATGGGTTCAAATTAAATTATTCCACTCTATTATGTGGCAACACAAGTGTTATATCCATAGCACAAAATCTAGTCCATCATAGTAGGACCAAGTATATAGACATTAGACATCATTTCATAAGAGAGTGTGTAGACAAAAATAAAATTAATCTTATCTATATCTACACTGATTTACAAAGGGCAGATATCTTAACCAAACCTTTGGATGAGAGGAATCATCTGTTCTTCATAAATCAACTTGGTATGATAAATGGAGAAGACATAGTTTGATTTATGTCTATGGTCGACAAATTTTTCAAAGTTTGTCGAACAGAGATCGACGAACTGTGAAAGGTTCTAGAGATATTCGTTGGACGGAGTTCGACGAACTCTCTATGAGTGAAGTTATTTTCATCGAATGGAGATCGATGAATCTGCTTCAGAAAATTTTCGTTGAACAGAGCTCGACGAAATGTTTTCAAATCTTCAGTTTGAGATCGACGAAATTCTTAACTATAAAATATTTCGTTGACCTCAGCTCGAAGAATTTTTTTTATTTCTCGCCTAACAGAGTTTGTCGATTCATATTCTGAAAAACCTTATATCTAGGTTTTTCTTCGACCTCCGTCCCGCGCTTTCAATTCTCTTGCACTTGATCTCTTTTGCGTTTGTTGCAGGCGAACTCATGGCGATTCCAGCAGGCAGTCTTGGAGCAATGAAATTTGATACAGGCTTTGACATAGACTTTGAGTCGTTTCAACACTCAGATCCTATCTTCCTGGATATTCTAAAACTGCTTGAAGATCAGCAGTTAAAGTATCTGATGACCACAAGAATCAAGATAGTTGGAACAGAAATAAGAGAATGGGTTTACACCTCCTCCACCCCAGATGATGACACCATGATGGGAACCATATTGGGTAATTCAATATCTCTTACCCCCGCCGTCCTAACCGATATTTTTGGATTAGCTAATGGTGAAGAAGAACTCGAGATCGACAGTGTTGAATTCGATGAAATGTTAAATAAGACGGGCTACTCTGGAGACACTCCCAATAAACTTTTAAAAAAACATTTGTCTGTTGAATATAAGTTTCTAGCAGATGTTATAGGAAAGGTACTGCGGGGAAACACACAGCCGATTATTACCTCACTAGACATCAATTCCTGGTGATGTGTGTTGTTGTGAATAAGAAGCCTGTGAATTGGGCTGGGATTCTGTTTGAGATGATCGGGAAGAAAAACACCAAGAAAGAGGTGTGTTTTGGAAGGATTTTGGAAATCTTCCTTCAAACAAAGGCTGTTGAATCCCTGGTCACACCGACCATATTCATTAATGCCTCTAAGAGGATTACTTGTGCCATCTTTGGCAGGTGGGAGAGGAACATCATCAAGCCATCCAAGGCTTCCTCCTCTTCCTCCAGGCCTTCTAAGAGTACAAGGGCTGCTCCAGCCACTCCCCACCCTGCTGAAGATGCTCCACCTCCACCTCCTCCAGCCTCCCCAGTTCATCTCCCTTCACCAGTTCACACCACAGTCCCTACTCCTCCACCGCCATCATCTCCAGTACATCATCCACAAACTCATATTCACTCTCATACACCAACTCCATCCCACCATGGTACACCAACTCCATCACACCATGGCACACCAACTCCATCACACCATGGTACACCAACTCCATCACACCATGGTACAACAACTCCATCACAACATGGTACACCAACTCCATCACAACAAGGTACACCAACTCCATTAAACCCTGGTACCCCACCCTCATCTCCTCCACCAACACATCTAGCCAACATACCCCTTTCTAGCCTCCTCTCACTCCCTTCTTTTGACCTATTATCATCCACCCTTCATACTCCATCACCTACAGATAAGCCAATGCCAGACTCTCTACCTTCCACTCCACCATCATCTTCCATCCATACTTCTGTATCCACTCAGACACCTTTTGAGTTCATGCCATCTCTTCTGGCAATGCTTACTCCCCTCATCAAAAACCTCATAGCAGAGGTTATTTCACCTCTTGCTTCTTCAATCTCCTCCCTTGTTGCTCAAAGCTCTGCCCTCTCTGTCCCTCCTTCTTCAGTCAGAGGCCTGGCTCCAGTGACTACTAAAACCAGGCAGGGGGAGATACTCCATGAAGAAGTAGCTCCAGTCCCAATAGAGGAAGCAGCAGAAGCAGTAACAGCAGTAAAAGAAGATGCAGAAGCAGCAGTAGTAGCAGAAGCAGTAGCAGTAGCAGAAGAAGCAACATATGATTTGATTGAATTGATTAATTTTATTGAATATGATATGGATTTGGATGAGACAGATACAGTTGCAATAAACACTATTGAGGATTACATTATCAATCCCATAGTGGTTTTATTTTGTTTATTTAAACTTTCGATACAATTTATTTAAACTTTCTTCCAGAAGACAGCATAAAGTCATCCATGGCTATAGTTCCCTACACATCTCCAATAAGCCCCAAAGTTTCCATGCAACTCAAGGCTAGTTTTGCTAATACAGAGGCTCCTGTTATTCCATCTCCACCAGGAGCTGATTCTTTCATTGCTTCATCCCCTCCCAGAGCCATCTCTCCTCCAACATTCATTATGGATGATAGTCCCATGCCTGATCTAAATGAGTTGATCATGGCAGATCTGAAAGAAGAAAGTAAATCAGTTGCTGAAAGCACTAATGTATATAGTTCTCCAGCTCCAGCTCTTCCTCCTGCTCCTCCTCGGGGTGAAAAATGGTTGATATCTGCAGAAGCCTTAAAATAAATTAATGTCTTATATGATAATCCTCAGGGATCTTTTGATGATGAAGATGAGGAAGATGATTCTTTTGATGATGAGCCAAAGTCCAAAAAGAAAATCTCTAAGAAAAGGAAAGCCCCTCCAGCAGCTGCTCCAAAAGCAAACCCAACTCATGATATCTCTTATTACATTCTTTAAAAGATTACTCCTTACAAGGGCATGACAACTTGGATGTGGTTGTCCAAAAATCAGCAGAAAGACAGGAAGAAAAGCAGAAAGTATTCTCCTCCTCCACATAGATACAGGAAAGATCCTCCTCCTCCTCATCCACCTGCTGCTGGTGCTTCAGGCACTTCTTCTCAGAGATCTACCCAATTTCAAACTTATCAGAGACAGCAGGGTAGATCCTCTTCTCATTCTGGAAGCAGCCAGCACAGGAGCTCCTTAGGCAACCAACATCAACAACATCAACAACAACAACATCTACAACAAGCTCATGAATCTCAAAAAGTAATCACCAGTCCAAAAAGACATGAATCTCCTGATATTCCTTTTGAGGATCCTGAGACAACAAACACTGCTAGAATGTCCATATTTCAAGAACTGGTTGGATTATCCATGATAAATAAGGCCAAAGCTAAAGGAAAGGGTCCCTCCAAATACTCAACAATGTCCAAGTACAGGAAAGAGGAGCTAAACAGGTTTGCAAAAGCTATTAAATTCTCTAATGTTGATGACTATATGAAATTGCATCCAGAGACTTTTGTGCCAAGAGCTACTTCCCTCAACATCATTGGAGCTGTTGATATGACCATGACAAAGAGTCAAGCAACTGATGCAAACAGGGAAATCAAGTTCACTCAGCCTGGTGATAGAGCTAAGGAGGATAAGCAAAAGGAGTCAAAGAAGGAGAAATGAGTTTAAACTGTTTAGACTTTCTAGTTGTCTTAAAAACTATTTATTTACATTCTGTCAGAAAGCTACATTGTATAAATATCTGCAACATGTTTTCAATTTTCCTGCCAGATATATTTTCCTGCTTTGTGATTGTTTGTATTTGTATTTGTATTAGTGACCTCACCCAAATAGTGGGAGATTGTTGGATCCCTAGTTTGATTTGGGCTAGGTTTACTGATTAGGATGTTTGACCCGCTTGTATAGCCAGGGTCATGTCCTTGTGCCTTAGAGTTTAGGCTAAGTCCTTAGAAATAATCATACATGGACCAGCTAACATATGACAGCAAAGACTCAAGACTTAGAAGAAAATCAAGTTTAGACAAGTGAGTTCGACGTTCGTCGAACTCAGCTCGACGAAAGTTGTGCTCCGCTCGACGAACTCAGAGTAAGTTCTATGAGTTGAGCTCGACGATATTCGAGCTCAGGTAGACGATTTCTGGAAGCTCAACTTCAACACATTAAGTCCAGAATCCTTTCTCTGAACTCAGGTCGACAAATTTGCATTATCAGCTCGACGAACTTAGAGCACAGAATTGGCAAGTTTTATCGAAAAACAGTTAGTCGTTCTCTGGTCGAAGAACTTGGATCTCAGCTCGACGAACAACATTTATCAGGTCGACGAACAAGATTTCTCAGCTCGACAAACTTTGGACTTAGGTCGACGAAATCTGTTCTTTGCTCGACGAATTCTGTGTAGATCCAGACTTGAATTTTTCCTTCTTTTGTCCTTATTCTGTTGCAGTAATTCCTGAATAATCAATTCTTAATATTCTCTGAATATAATAGTTAGATGTAGCATTGATTATGGTATTCATCAGGATTATTGCTTGCCTCTTTTCAATAGGAGAGTTGGGGAAATCCATTAATGCAGATATTCTATCTAGTCGTATTACATTCTCCAGGCCGTCCGCAATCAATGCAGATAATTCAAAAATTCAAAGGAGAAATTCGACTGATCATATAAAAGAGATTTTCTCTCTTTTCAACACAGGGAATCCAAACCAAAAAAAACTAAGCACACAGAGAAGATCAACATCAACAACATTCCAATCCTTCTCTGTGCAGAATTTAATCTGATCTTCACCTTGACATTGCTGAAGAAGAAGAAGAACATTCATTCCAGATCAAGAGTCTTCTTCAACCTTCACTCCAGGATTCTTCAAGGACAACAAACCATTATCAGTCAAGAAGTTCCCGGATCTGTTCAAATCAAGGCTGAAGATAGAAGACCTACACCCTGAAGCAAAGCTCCAATCTTCCTAAACAACTCAATATTTCAGGGGGAGCTTTGACAACATCAAGATCCACTTGTCTTCTCTGTTGATTTGAGAAAGAGAAGACTCCATTAATCTCTCACCCCCTCGCTGTACAAAGGGTCCTTTGACTCCCTTCAAAAGTTATTCATTGGTTGCAAGTCTTCTAATCAAAAGACTTGGATTGTTTTTGAGCACCTGATCAAAAGCTCATTGGTGGCAGTCACCTGATCAAAACCTGTAGTGGATTCCTACCAGGGTGGTAGAAGAGTGGATGTACCCAGGTTGGGGAACCACTATAAAGTTGTTGTGTCGTTTGGTTGCCATTTTTCTTTTTGTTCTTGCTGTGCCTGTGTTATTTTAGTTTTGCTGTGCCTGTGATAGATTAGTTTAGTTCTGCTGTGGCTGTGTTAGGTTAAGATATATTAGGTTGCTTCTTTGCTTACTGTATACATTAGTTGCTTTACTCTGATAATTTTATAAACAACAAATAGATTTCAGATACTCTATTCACCCCCCCCCCCTCTCTATAGTATATCAGGTCTAACCCTCACTTTCAGCGAGAGTGTGAAAGGGCAAGCCTATGGCCATCAACATTGATGGATTTCTTTGGAGGGTATCCCGATCTTCGATTTGTGCAATGTTATCTTAGTAAGAACACTACTTTCTCCCTAAATGTGATTTTAAGATTTACCGGGTTTTCATTTTCGAAGTAAAAATAATAAGTGAAAACATATTTTAAAAAAGTGAAAATTAATTTGTATGCTGAGTAGGTTTTTCTACAAGAATAACTACGCGTATAGGCATAAGACTTCACATTCTACTCCTTAGGTTAAATTTTCATTTCTAGCGTTAAAATTTTTCTATTCTCCTTGAAAACTTGTTTGCTCGGGACGAGCAAACGAGTAAGTATGAGGGTATTTGATAACTCTAATTTTATCCATATTTTATATAATTTTTATTTAATAATTAATTAGTTTATAAATATATTTTATGATTTTGTTATCTAATTTCTTATTTTAGGGTCAATCTGGGCTACAAATTTCAATTTGGAGTTTACAAGATTGATCAGGAGACAAAGCTGGATAAAGCCAAAAAAATTGCAAAGTACACGCCCCAGATACGGGCGTGACAGCCAGGTCGCAGGCATGACATCCAGGCGTGACCCCGACACGTGCTCTAGAGCTCACTGCCACATCATTTAAAAATACACACCTAATGGTCACGGGAGTGACCATGCTGACCCGGGCGTGTCAACCAGGCGTGACAAGTAGTTGACGATCCAGGCCTCCAATCCACGCCGACTTAAAGTTACATGCCCTGACACGGGTGTGACATTTGGTCACGAGTGTGACTGCGAGCCGTGACATCCCGGCGTGCCAAATGAATGCAGCGGTTTCAAGGCCTGGAGATTTTTGCCTCACACGCCCTTGGTCACGGGCGTGACCATGGTTGTGATGATTCCAACAATGGTCGGAGTTATTCCCGCCATTTCTGCATCCCGCCATTTTTCAGCAACCGACAAGACACGCCCTAGGTCATGGTTGTGACCTAGGGGAGTGCCCCACCAATTAACGATTTTTGGAGGTTTCGCGGCAACGTTCCCAGGACTTGAAGACGACAGTTCTGAACCCGACACGCCCTAGGTCATGGCCGTGACCTAGGAGCATGACGATCCAGCAAACTTTCCTATAAATTCCAGGCAATTCCAGAGCTAAAGAGGAGATTTTGGGAGCTTAGTTCTGTTTTATTTACTGTATTTATTGCATTTTAAATTCATAGTGTAACTCTTTATTTCAAGTCTTTTGTTAATCATGTCTCTCTTCAACCTTTCATGTAACTCTCTCATCATGATGGGTAGCTAATTTCCAAATAGCACTTGATCATGATGAACTTTGGAATGAAATAAATTTCTTCTTTTTTATCTCAAATTATCAAGCTTTCTATTTTTATGTACTTCGATTTATCTTTGATTTTTATTTCATTAAATTCATAAGTTGAAAATTATGTTTATTCGATCTTTGATCCGTATCCTAGATTTACCGAGAGGTTGTGGATACGAGTAGATCACTCAAGGAAAAAGAGAGTTTCATGCACCCCTCGAGAGAGGAAGGCAAAATTCTTCCGCATTGGAGTCAATTCCATTAGTGAGGTTCACCGCCTAAAGCAAGCTTATGTTTTTAGACTGGCCGAGAGATCTTAATCGATCAACCTAAGGTTATTTGAATGCGTATTCTCGAGAGAGGCACTTTGTAGCAATGGAACCTCCGCGGTCGAAGTTATAATTTAGATCTTGTATTTATTTTCATTTCATGGAAATTTATTCTAGCCCAAATGGATTCTAGATCAAGTGCTAGGTTTCCTATCATCATTTTTCTCCTCTTAGTTTAACTTTTTCTTTTTTGCAAAACCAATTTTCGATCAATAAAATAATAGCTCTTCCTTGTGAGTACAAGTACTCAACGGTCCCCGAGTTTAAATACGACATTTGCTATACTAAATTTCGATAGGTGCACTTGCCTAGTTTGAGATTTTAGTTTGGATACACATTTTTAAAACTATAAAATCTTCATCAGACTCTCCTTTTGTCAAATAGTTGCTGAAATAAATCTAAAGAAGGCTACTGTTGTTCCTTCTGGAAAGGTTGCTGCTGTTAACACAGTCATTAGGCCAACTCAGAAAAGAACGTATAACCTTCATGAATGTTGGTGTTGTAGCAAGATAGGCCATTATGCCATTAACTTCTAGCATAATCCTATTATGTCTAGAGCTAAAGTCAGTCTTCCAGTTAGAAAAATTGCTTGTAGACATGTTTATTTTGAGACTAACATGCACCTAGGACCCAATAAATATTGTGGTCCTAAAGTAAAATAAATATGTTTTGAAGTTTAGTCCATGTTTCTATTGTAACATCCCATGTTACTTCTAGACCCCTTAACTCAGATTGGGTTGGACATGGGGTGGGTGTTAGGGAAATTAGCTAGGTTTGACCCTAAGTAGTGGGTTGTAGCCAGGTGGGGCCCACTATAAGGGCCTAAGTCAAACTAGGTCAAACTAGCCTAAATAGGAACCCTAGCCACACCATGACCCGACCACATTTCCCTAACCCTAAAACAATCTAAGTGGACCATAGGGCATGTAACTAGGTCAACCCTTTGACCCTAGTTGACCAAAGTCACGCATGGACCTAAGTTGGTCAAACCTATACCTATAGGCCCAATCAGCCCAATTTCAGTAGGCAAAATTTTGGGTGACACGGCCTGGGACACGGGCGTGTCCCAGGGCGTGTCCTGCTCAGGTACAGAGTCATCGCACGTTCGACAAAATGCGTTCGATGAAAAGTGTTTGGGAAAAACATGCCAGAAGACACGGGCGTGTCTGGAAGGAGTGTCCCCCTGCGTTCGACGATCGACCAAAGGTGCTCGACGACTGTCGAATGTTCCCTCTGCATTCGACGATCGACGAACGCTGCTCGACGATTTTCGCATGTCCCCTGATTTCGACGATCGACGAAAGCTGCTCGACGATCGTCGAGTGACCCCGCGTTCGACGATCGACGAAATTTGTTTGTTCGATGATCGTGAAATCCTACGTTGGACGATCGTCGAATGTCAAGTAAGAGGTAGAAGGCCTGTGACACCGGCATGTCAAGGGAGTGTCACCAGCCGTGTCCTTCTCGGACAGATTTTGGCTTGATGCAGGCAGGTGAATTAAAGAGGCCGAGGGCACTTGGCCTTGGTTTCTTCTTCCCAAAAAGGTGCTGGCCAGCCTCCTCAGTAAAATCCAGCAGACTTTGGCAGCATGGTGGCCACTTGGCACCAAGGATGAAGCCTTTAAAGCCCCAAACTGAGCTCACCTTGGTTGTATCTCTCTATACAACCACTCCCAGCTCAAATCAACCCCACCATCAGCTTCAATGAGTGGAGATGAGTGGAGAACAAGTCCTGGAGCAAAGCTTTTGGTAAAAGATAGGGATTTTGAGCAGGAGATCGCCGAAGCAGCTCATCCATGGCCAACCGCTGCCAACCTCGCCGTCGTGCCACCATTCGGGTTTGTTTCACCGTCCCTCTACCCGTACTAGAATCTTAGATCAACTTGGGGATATATCAGACTCAATTGAGCTCGATGCCACGGGAGAAATGGGAGAGTTTTCAAGATTTTTCTAACCGCTCGGGATCGCCGTCACCGCCGTCTCCCGCCGCCTCATCACCGGCAAGGGATAGCCACCACCACCGTGAAGGTGATGGCACCATTGGGCGGGTGTGGCGCCGCCTCAGGTGGCCGGAAATGGCCCCTCAATATCCCCCAGGTCGGCTCGATCTCAGCCGTTAACAGTTGGGGAAGATGAAAGGATGCCGTCTAAATCGCTTTAAGATTCGTGCTGCATCTATTTTTATTAAAATCAATTTAATTCTGTTATTATTTTAATGAAATGAAATTTCATTTCTATCACAATATTTCAGTAATCTTGCATGTCAAATATAGGGCTCTTAGAGCCATTTCCAGAGGATGAAATGAACAAAGAATATGTAGCCCTTTGTGTTAACAAATTTCCACCCTTAACATGATATTTAGTCCAGTGGTATGACCTGTAGGACCATTTTGCTAGGGTTGGTCCTTAGCTAGGGAAGAACTTCAAAATGATGCCCAAGTCAAACCACTCATCCAAATGGCCCAACGTTTTGGGTGCATGCATGTTTAGGGCATGGTTAACCGCTGTACAAAAATGATAATTTTTTGGAAAACGTTTTCTATAGTTTTTACTAAAATACCCAAAATGAAATAAATGAAATATTTGGAGTTGTGTGACTCCAAATGGCCCCAAAATTTGGTGGCATGTCCTTATGGACATTATAAGTATATGTTTTAAAGTTCATCCAATTTGTATCACTACATGTAGAGTAAACCCACTTGCATGTGTTGGCTTGTTATAGGCTTGGTGTGCATTTAGCCTAAAATGAAATAATGTGTATTCAGCCAACTTGGAACATTCAAAAATAATGATTTTCATTATGGAGACACATGAGGGTGTAATACACCTCTCATAACAATGGTGGGATTTTTGTGAACAAAAATCCCATTATTTTGAATTTCTAAAAATTTGGTCCTTTTTAGGAAATAAATTTAAAATAGGTTTACCCTTATCATAAAAGGTTCAATTTGTGTTGAGGACTAAGGAGTGACATAATAAGCATTAGAAATAAATTATATCTCCGTTGGATGAAGTTTAAGTAGTTTAAGTAGCAAATTGACCATTTTACCCTTATGGAACTTTGTGTAGAAATGATGAGTATATTCCTTTGAAAAATATGAGAAACTTCATATTGCTGTAATTATATGTTTTATACCTTGTGAAATTATTTCAGAATTTTGGAGTGCCAAATAATGTACTTAGGCCCCATAATGGCATTTTGGTAAATAACTCAAATTGATCATGGATAGGCCATTTCAACCTAGACGTAAATGGAAATCTGGAAATAACATTACTTCATTATTATCAAGGCTCTGTAATTTAATTAGAAGTTTTGAGATAATATTTTATGTACTTCATTTGGAAAATGCTAGATTTGTGGATATAGTATTAAATAGGAATTAATTATAAATCTGAATTGAAAAGGCATGAAATTTTGGTAGGCCCCATTAATTGTCATTATATATACCTGGAAGAATCCCTAGGATAGTAGGTTTAATATTGACAATACTTCATGTGCAAAATGACTAGGGATTACATTTAAAGAAATTAATTTAATGGTGTAAGTAATTTGGAAAATTATGGAATTCATCTTGTTCATCATATAGGTCCATACCATCCTAGGATAAATAATTTGAGGCATATGGCCAGAGGAATTTGAAGGTCGCATTTGTGGGTGGTATCGAGACATGGGTAAGGGTCTAGCACCGATGTTCGTACTAGTAGGGCCACCATGGGAGGAATTTGAATAACTAGTAAAGTGAGGATCTTAGTGGAGGAATTAACCCTGGTTGGTCTCCTAGAGGGTTCCTTAACCATGTGTGGAAGAGTGCAAGTCCCGTGACAACAACAATAACGGGGACCGGCGGAAGACCGCCGTGCTCCTAATAACACCTTAAGTCTTTAGGGTCGTTCTAAAGTAATACGAGAGTTGGGGTATAAATCCTGGGTAGACACCAATAAAAGTAATTATCCTTAAGAAAGGGAACTTTGGGCGTAATCCCATCATAGTTCCTAGTGTCCCTGAGAGCCCTTCACCGGGTATACCCTTGGCAGTCCTGGGATTAACCTTAAACCGCTAAGTATAATAACTCGCAGACAAGAGTAGTCTAATAGGTTAGGACATTGTGATTCATTCTCACCCGTGACGAATTTGAGGGATTTGGAATAAAGGCACTATTATGGTTCATTCTCACCCATGTAGGGTTGGAAGGATTGTGGTTTATTCTCACCCAGGATGGGTTGGAGGGAGACTTGTGTAATATGCTCACCCGTGTAGGGTTTGAGGGATTTAGGACGGGTTGGTCCTGCGAGCTGAAGGATCGGGATGAAATACTTACATGTGCATAAATTTAGTGGTGGGGCATGCGGTACTGGTCGTTCGCCACATCGATGGCAGTACGGTGCACCAGGCGGTTGTGAGGGTTAAAGGGGCCAGTGGGTTGTTTTACACTGCGGTCTGGAGGATGATCCATGATAACGCACATCCGACCCAACAAGACTGACGGGTTGTCAGCAAAGTACGTACGCAGAGACTCTAGAGTGCACCTTGGACGTGTACAGATGCGTATGAGAGGAGTCTAAGATTTGGTAGTGTGCATACCGGCCTAGATGCGGAGACGCCCGCTCCGCTGCTATCGTAGCCACAGCGGTGGTACCCGAGAGTGATGCTAGCTCTCAAAAAGTGGGAACTAAAGGTCTGTGATCACAGAGTCATTGTGTGTGAGTTGCAGTTGTCTGTGCATAAATTGCATCATAACATTCATTCATATTAGGTCATACGCTTCATAGATCCTTATTATATAAATTAGTATGGGCTCTTTTATATGATAAGTTAAATTTCCTGGAAACCTTAACTTATAAATTTGTATGAGCATTTTTATAAGTTAAGGTACTTTTGTGATGGTAGTATAGTGGTAGCCTAGTTTTATTTCCTTGCTCTTACTTTTTGTTCTTTACTTCCTTTACTAGTACTGCACTTTTTTACTTGTACTATATACTTAGAACTGCTAGAGTAGAATAATAATATCTATTATAACTGCTAGTTAGTTCTTGTCACCTACTTCCACTTTTGCTACCCCTTGTTGTCCTCCGCTTCGTCCTTCCGCTCGGCGCCTAGGAGCTGCGGGTCGAGGTGTGGAGGAAACGACTTAGTATTTTTGATTAATGGTCGGTGACCATATTATTTTAGGAGCTCATGGAGATGGAGCACCAGCACGACGAGGAGGCAGGACTTGAGGAGCAGATACCGCTACCGCAGACTACTACTACTACTGCGCATCCTCAGGTGGGGCGAGTTTTGATGTATTAGATTAGCTTCCGCTTGATTTGAGAGAGAGTTGATATGATGTACTGGGCATACGCCCTTATTACTCTTTCATTTATACTCATTGTGGACTATGTTTCTGTACCCTACATTTATATATAAGATATGTACTCTGTGACTTGTGGACTAGTGGATTTGATATACAGTTATACTTCTATTTCTCATATTGGCCTACAGGTTATATGATCGTAATAGCCGGCAGAATTGGCATGTTGCGGCGTCGAATAACCCGTGCATTAGTATCACCGTAAGATGGCAGTTCTGGGCATAAGACCCGGTAGCCCTCCTTAGTAAGGGGGAGGGGGGTCTTCCAAACTGGTATCACTTGAACAAACGATCATATGAGAAAGAAGTCGACAACACTTGACCACCCCGCGCGAGCATTAGTTTGCGGACAAACTATGCAGTGGAAGCAGTGGTGTGCCCATGTGTAAAAAGTCACGTAAAAAGTCCATTAAGTACAATGAGTTAGGCCAATCCAATTAGGACACCACCTTAGCTTGACTTACCAAGTGGATTTCATAGTGTATCCGAGTTTTAAATCGACTTCAGAGATGGATTGGTTAAGGTATGGGGATACCCAAATTCACCAAGGGAAGAATTTGACGCAAGAGTCAATGGTTAAGGCTTAAATTCTGATGTCCCTACTATATCTATCGAGTGATATTATCACTTCTTACTCAAGCTGATAGGACCGCCTTAAGGAGAACTGGTGCATATAATATATTAGTGGTATAGTAGGGTACTCGTAAACTTAACCCTCATACTGATGACTTGATTACATTAAGACAACCACAGTGGCAAATACCAATGGTAGAATAAGAATTCAAGAAACCCATTTGGTTGGGTCACGTGCTGATCTTGAAAAATTGGTCGTATAGTAACCTTGAAGGCCTAAGGTGTATAACATATCAATTAAGGTATAAATCCAGGTCTAAGATTGTTAAACCTAAGGACTGAGTGCACATATAAAAGGAATGCATTGTAAATATTAAGGGAATTTAGCCTGAAATGTATGGGGGCTCATCCTTTTGTTTATTGGGCTAAATTGGTAACGACTTGAATTTCTCTAGACCTGGTTTATAAAACATGTGTCACAAACATAGTAATCTAGAAGACTTAATTAATTCAAATGTTGCTCAAGTAAAGATGAGGTTTTGCATTCGCATAATCGGCAAGATAATCAACCCTCCCTAGAAGGTTGGGATATACGTAGAGGGTTGCACACTTAGATATATTACAACCCTAGAATAAGGAAAATCTCCATGAGACGTTAGAAACTTCCGCGGACTCGTGAATTAGATCATTACTTGGCACAACTTTAAGAGAGATTGTAATTTCATCATTGCATTATGACATGATGTATCCCAAAGATCGAAATAAGTCACGTATAATCCACAAGAAATCGAACAAGTGGCCTTTCGAAAAACTAAAATCAAGCAGTAACAACGACACAAAATGTTTTATGTATAATTAAAGGAATGTGTTACCTCAGCAAATCACGTTCCTAGATGCCCTAACACCTTAACCTAATTGATGTGACACGCGATTAATATTTATATCATCGGTTAAGGATTTGATTAATGAACTCAGATATATTGCAAGAGAAAATCAATGTGAATAGAGAATTCAGTATAAGTCAGAATGATAGTTGGAAATTCTGCATCGTTGTGACTCTTAGGAAAGTGACTATGACTTTCACATATTAAATGTGTAGAATTGGGGAAAGTGGAAATGATGATGGATCACTGCAATCTGCGCCTACCTGACATGCTGAGGTCACAATGTTAGAAACATACGGATCGAAATAGAATAACATCATGGTAACGTGAAGGAGTGATTACGGGTCTTAACTATGTCTTGATTGGAGCCCATCAAGTAAGGATTGAAATATTTGAGTAATTATGTCTATAACACTAGGGGTATAACAATCCCAGAGAAACTTAAAGTCAAGTGAAAAATCAAAATTGAAAGACATATATTATAGGTATGATCCTTTGGATGTGACTCTGATGATCATAAGAACCAAAACAAAAGTGTTCGATGATGATTTACAGGTGGTGTATTCTCTCAAAGAATCAATCCTTTCCAAATTTAAATGGTTTACTCACCCTTATACCTTGGGAGATAGTTAAGTTATAATTAGAAATCTTGATAGGATAACGTCTTGCGTTTAAGAATATAATGATTAAGTTTGCTATGGTTATGCATGATTTAGTACTACCTTGTTTGATCCTAAAAGGGGCTGGGATTTGGAGAATTAAACACAATGATGAAATATCCTTACTATTCACGCGTATATGATATAGCCAGTCACTTGATCATAATGGTGAACTATAACCTTGAATGACTCAATTAAGCAAAAGCCATTATATTGGAACTTCAGAATTGAAATGAGGTAACGTTATGATAGATAAGATTAATCTCCTATGGCATGACATTAAAAATGTAACGACTCGACAAAAAAAATTTTCAAATGAGGTGGATGATTAGTTGAAACATACGCATAGGTATGATCCCTTGAATGTGACAACATCGAGAATTGGGACACATACATTGATAACATCATGATCATTTTAGGAAATTCATTACTATGAAGAGACCAATTTTTGTTTGCTAAGGTGAATATGGTGAAATTACACGAGAAGTAATGAGTGTTTATAAGATTCTCGTTATAATGGAAATGATTTGTGTCAGACCTCACCATTTCTGAAAAGATACGCTTATAAATTTATGATTTAGATTATATGTGAAAAGCGATTGGGAGTCATCTGTATCAACATCAATATCAATATTGATCGCTTGATGTATGCTTGAAAGGTGAACACTCTATAAATCACGTATTACTATTTATATAGAGGTGTAATAAGGCATGAATCTGGAAGAAACAAGATGATGATCTCTTCATCACATCATAATCTTGGAAGTTGGTTAATTACTATGCATAAGTTGGATCTTTGTCATAAATGATATCACGATAACTTGTATTGGAAGAATCTATATGGTATAAGAAATAAGGCATGATGAGATTCTGGAAGAGAAATATGAGATTTATGTGCTCAATTCTACATATAAGATTACTAATTCTCACGCACTTGGTGATCCTTGTTCGTAAGGGACTTTGAACCAACCTATAATTAAGGTTTATTTAATGATAATGTGTCAGAAGACTTGGAAATATGCTCACGTAACCTTGATTATGAATATCACGAAGTATAACGAAAAATATACTTGGAAGGGACGGTTACCACTGATAGAGTTTTCTTATAAAGAACATACGCGAGACAAGTATCGAAATGAGTTCTTATAGAGCTTTGTATGAGAAGAAGTGTCGGACGCCGCTATCTTGGGTTCAGGATGTAGACATGAGGACTCTTGGTTCTGATTATGTGAAGGATACATAGGCACAAGAAGTTGAGTCCTCGATACATGGGGCCATACTTGATCCTGGAGCGGATCGGCCCCTTAGCTTACCGACTGCAGCTACCACTGAAGTTGAGTATCCTACACGACGTCTTCCACATCTCCTCACTACGAAGAGCTCTCTATCAGTCAGAGCAACATATTACCGCTACAGCAGGCCCGATAACTCCTGATAGATCAGCTCGTTTAGAACCGATCTGGATCAACGATACAACGGTCCGAGTGTTGCGGGAGAAGAAGGTTCACCTAATGAAGGTAATGTGGTTCAACCACGGACGGGAGAAGCACACCTGGGAGTCGATGGACCTGATGCAAGAATAACACACAGAGTTGTTCACTTCAGGTAACGCTTTAATTAATGTTTGAAGTATACTTGAAAACCCCGTACACCCAAACTTGAATTTCGGGGACGAAACTATTATTTTGCTTATTTGGATTTGTAACATCCCATGTTACTTCTAGACCCCTTAACTCAGATTAGGTTGGACATGGGGTGGGTGTTCGGGAAATTAGCTAGGTTTGACCCTAAGTAGTAGGTTGTAGCCAGGTGGGGCCTAAGTCAAACTAGGTCAAACTAGCCTAAATAGGAACCCTAGCCACACCATGACCCCACCACATTGCCCTAACCCTAAAATAATCTAAGTGGACCCTAGGGCATGTCACTAGGTCAACCCTTTGACCCTAGTTGACCAAAGTCAATCATAGCCCTAAGTTGGTCAAACATATACCTATAGGCCCAATCAGCCCAATTTCAGTAGGCAAAATTTTGGGTGACACGGCCTGGGACACGGGCGTGTCCCAGGGCGTGTCCTGCTCAGGTACAGAGTCGTCACGCGTTCGACGAAATGCGTTCGACGAAAAGTGTTCGGGAAGAACATGCCCGACGACATGTGCGTGTCTGGAAGCCGTGTCCCCCTGCGTTCGACGATCAGCGAAAGGTTCTCGACGACTGTCGAATGTTCCCTCTGTGTTCGACGATCGATGAACGCTGCTCGATGATTGTCGCGTGTACCCTGAGTTCGACGATCGACGAAAGCTGCTCGACGATCGTCGAGTGACCCGACGTTCGATGATCGACGAAATTTGCTCGTTTGACGATCGTGAAATCCTGCGTTCGACGATCGTCGAATGTCAAGTAAGAGGTAGAAGGCCTGTGACACAGGCGTGTCAAGTGTATGTCACTAGCCGTGTCCTTCTCGGGCAGATTTTGGCTGATGCAGGCAGGTGAATTAAAGAGGCCGAGGCCACTTGGCCTTGATTTCTTCTGCCCAAAATGGTGCTGGCCGGCCTCCTCTGTAAAATCCAGCAGACTTTGGCAGCATGGTGGACACTTGGCACCAAGGAGCCTTCAAAGCCCCAAACTGAGCTCACCTTGGTTGTATCTCTCTATACAACCACTCCCAGCTCAAAACAACCCCACCATCAACTTCAGTGAGTGGAAACGAGTGGAGAACAAGTCCTGGAGCAAAGCTTTTGGTAAAGGATCGGGATTTTGAGCAGGAGATCGCCGGAGCAGCTCATCCATGGACAACCGCCGCCAACCTCACCGTCGTGCCGCCATTCGGGTTCTTTTCACCGTCCCTCTACCCGTACTAGAATCCTAGATCAACTAGGCGAGATATCGGTCTCAATTGAGCCTGATGCCATGGTAGAAATGGGAGAGTTTTCAAGCTTTTTCTTACCGCTCGGGATCGTCGTCGCCGCTGTCTCCCGCCGCCTCATCACCGGCAAGGGATAGCCACCACCACCGTGAAGGTGATGGCACCGTTGGCCGGGGGTGGCGCCGCCTCAGGTGGCCGGAAATGACCCTGTAATATCCCCCAGGTCGGCTCGATCTCAGCCGTTGAACACTTGGGGAAGATGAAAGGATGTCGTCTAAATCGCTTTAAGATTCGTGCTGCATTTGTTTTTATTAAAATCAATTTAATTCTGTTATTATTTTAATGAAATGAAATTTCATTTCTGTCAAATTATTTCAGTAATCTTGCATGTCAAATATAGGGCTCTTAGAGCCATTTTCAGAGGATGACATGAACATGTAATATGTAGCCCTTTGTGTTAACTTTAAATTTCCACCCTTAACTTGAGATTTGGTCCAGTGGTCTGACCTGTAGGACCATATTGCTAGGGTTGGTCCTTAGCTAGGGCAGAACTTCAAAATGATGCCCAAGTCAAACCAGTCATCCAAATGGCACAAATGTTTGGGTGCATGCATGTTTAGGGCTTGGTTAACTAATGTACAAAAATGATAATTTTTGGGAAAACTTTTTCTATAGTTTTTACTAAAATACCCAAAATGAAATAAATGAAATATTTGGAGTTGTGGGACTCCAAAATGGCCCCATATTTTGGTGGCATGTCCTTAGGGACATTATAAGTTTGTAACGTTCAGCCAATTTGGACCAATGCATGTTGGGTAAACCCACTTGCATGTGTTGTCTTGTTATAGGCTTGGTGTGCATTTAGCCTAAAATAAAATAATGTGTATTCAGCCAACTTGGAACATTCAAAAATCATGATTTTCATTATTGAGACACATGAGGGTGTAATAGACCTCTCATAGTAATGGTGGGATTTTTGTGAACAAAAATCTCATTATTTTGAATTTCTGAAAATTTGGTCCTTTTTAGGAAATAACTTTAAAATAGGTTTACTCTTATCATAAAAGGTTCAATTTCTGTTGAGGACTAAGGAGTGACATAATAAGCACTAAAAATAAATTATATCTCTATTGGTTGAAGTTTAAGTAGTTTAAGGAGCAAATTGACCATTTTACCCTTATGGAACTTTGTGTAGAAATGATGGGTATATTCTTTTGAAAAATCTGAGAAATTTCATATTGCTGTAATTATATGTTTTATACCTTGTGCAATTATTTCAGAATTTTGGAGTGCAAAATAATGTATTTAGGCCCCATAATGGCATTTTGGGAAATAAATCAAATTGATCATGGATAGGCCATTTCAATGTAGATGTAAATGGAAATATGGACATAGCATTATTTCATTATTATCAAGGCTCTGTAATTTAAGTGGAAGTTTTGAGATAATATTTTATGTACTTCATTTGGAAAATGCTAGATTTGCGGTATAGTATTAAATAGGAATTAATTATAAATCTGAATTGAAAAGGCATGAAATTTTGGTAGGCCCCATTAATTGTCATATTATATACCTGGAAGAATCCCTAGGACAGTAGGTTTAATATTGACAATACTTCATGTGCAAAATGACTAGGGATTACATTTAAAGAAATTAATTTAATGGTGTAAGTAATTTGGAAAATTATGGAATTCATCTTGTTCATCATATAGGTCCTTACCATCCTAGGATAAATAATTTGAGGCATATGGCCAGAGGAATTTGAAGGTCATATTTGTGGGTGGTATCGGGACATGGGTAAGGGTCTAGCACCGATGTTCGTACTAGTAGGGCCACCAGGGGAGGAATTTGAATAACTAGTAAAGTGAGGATCTTAGTGGAGGAATTAACCCTGGTTGGTCTAATAGAGGATTCCTTAACCATGTGTGGAAGAGTGCAAGTCCCGTGACAACAACAATAACGGGGACCAGCGGAAGACCGTCGTGCTCCTAATAACACCTTAAGTCTTTAGGGTCGTTCTAAAGTAATATGAGAGTTTGGGCATAAATCCTGGGTAGACACCAATAAAAGTAATTATCCTTGAGAAAGGGAACTTTGGGCATAATCCCATCGTAGTTCCTAGTGCCCACAAGAGCCCTTCACCGGGTATACCCTGGGCAGTCCTGGGATTAACCTTAAACCGCTAAGTATAATAACCCGTAGACAAGAGTAGTCTATTAGGTTAGGACATTGTGATTCATTCTCACCCGTGATGGGTTCGAGGGATTTGGAATAAAGGAACTATTATGGTTCATTCTCACCCGCGTAGGGTTGTAGGGATTGTGGTTTATTCTCACCCGTGATGGGTTGGAGGGAGACTTGTGTAATATGCTCACCAGTGTAGGGTTTGAGGGATTCAGGACGGGTTGGTCCTGCGAGCTGAAGGCTCGGGATGAAATACTTGCATGTGCATAAATTTAGTGGCGGCGCATGCAGTACTGGCTGTTCGTCACACCGATGGAAGTACGGTGCACCAGGCGGTTGTGAGGGTTAGAGGGGCCAGTGGGTTGTTTTATACTGCGGTCTAGAGGACGATCCACGATAATTCACATCCGACCCAACAAGACTGACGGGTTGTTAGTAAAGTATATACGCAGAGAATCTAGAGTGCACCTTGGACGTGTACAGAGGTGTATGAGAGGGGTCTAAGGTTTGGTAGTGTGCATACCGGCCTAGAAGTGGAGACGCCCGCTCCACTGCTGTCGTAGCCACAGCGGTGGTACCCGAGAATGATGCTAGCTCTCAAAAAGTGGGAACTAAAGGTCTGTGATCACAGAGTCGTTATGTGTGAGTTGCACTTGTCTGTGCATAAATTGCATCATAACATTCATTCATATTAGGTCATACGCTTCATAGATCCTTGTCATATAAATTAGTATGTGCTCTTTTATATGATAAGTTAAATTTCCTAGAAACCATAACTTATAAATTTGTATGGGCATTTTTATAAGTTAAGGTACTTTTGTGATGGTAGTATAGTGGTAGCCTAGTTTTATTTCCTTGCTCTTACTTTTTGTTCTTTACTTCCTTTACTAGTACTGCACTTTACTTACTTGTACTATATACTTAGAACTGCTAGAGTAGAATAATAATATCTATTACAACTGCTAGTTAGTTCTTGTCACCTGCTTCCACTTTTGATACCCCTTGTTGTCCTCCGCTTCGTCATTCCACTCGGTGCCTAGGAGCTGCGGGGCGAGGTGCGGAGGAAACGACTTAGTCTTTTTGACTAATGGTCGGTGACCATATTATTTTAGGAGCTCGTAGAGATGGAGCACCAGCACGACGAGGAGGCAGGACTTGAGGAGCAGATACCGCTACCGCAGACTACTACTACTACTGCTCGTCCTCAGGTGGGGCGAGTTTTGATGTATTAGATTAGCTTCCACTTGATTTGAGAGAGAGAGTTGATATGATGTACTGGGCATAAGCCCTTATTACTATTTCATTTGTACTCATTGTGGACTATGTTTCTGTACTCTTCATTTATATATAAGATATGTACTCTGTGACTTGTAGACTAGTGGATTTGATATACTGTTATACTTCTATTTCTCATATTGGCCTACAGGTTATATGATCGTAATAGCTGGCAGAATCGGCATGTTGCGGTGTCGACTAACCCGTGCGTTAGTGTCACTGTAAGACGGCGGTTCTGGGCATAAGACCCGGTAGCCCTCCTTAGTAAGGGGGAGGGGGGTCTTACATCTATACCCCTATATAGTACTTGGACAGTGGTTGTTCCAGACACATGACTGGAATAAAGTACAATTTGAGGGAGTTCATTCCACTAAAGGATGTACTAAAGGTGATCTTTGGTGTTGCCGACAAAGGTTTACCAGAGGTTATGGTAAGATTTCAAATGAATTAGTCACTTTCACAAAAGTGACTTATATGGAAGAGTTTCAACACAACCTTATAAGCATAAGCCAATTATGTGATCTTGGCTATAACATTTCATTACACAAGGATAAGTGCCACGATAAGAAGTTAAGTGACTAAGAGGTTGTTGGGTACATTAGTCAAATGTACCTGATTTGAAGAAGCCTCACCCAACTCAATGATATACATCATAATGTATTTGATGTATGTTTGAGTTACTTGTGCAGGTTAAGAAAGAACTGGACTAAAGCAAAAAGTTTCTAAGTCCATATGTCGACACCCAGAGGGAAAGTGTCGACACTTAAGAAAGCTTGTGTCGACACCCAGACAAGCAGTGTCGACACTTGGAGTCATTGTGTCGACACCTGGGATGCAGAGTCGACACCAGACAGAAAGTGTCGACACTTGGAGCTGTGTCGACACTCATTGAAGAAAAGTGCAGACAGAAAGTGTCGACACAAGGAGCTGTGTCGACACCCCGTGAAGCTGTGTCTACACCAGAAAGTGTCGACACTTGGAGCTGTGTCGACACTCAGCAAAAGTCTGCAGAGTCTAAGTACAAGTGTCGACACTCAACACAATGTGTCGACACTATGCAGAAGAGTCAGCATTTGAAGTAAGTGTCGACACTCAACACAATGTGTCGACACTCAACAGAAGAGTCAACATTTGAAGTATGTGTCGACACCCAGAACAATGTGTCGACACACAGCTAAAGACTCAACACTTGAAGAATGTGTCGACACATGGAGCTGTGTCGACACTTAGCAAAGAACAGAAAGAACAACAAATTATTCTAAGTACAAGTGTCGACACTATGGGAATGTGTCGACACTCAGCTGAAGTCTCAACAACAAGAAGGTGTGTCGACACAAGGAGCTGTGTCGACACTCAGCAAGTTTTAACATAGAAGATTATGTGTCGACACCAAGAAGCAGTGTCGACACTAGACAGATTCAACACAAGAAGTTGTGTCGACACAAAGGAGATGTGTCGACACATAGAAGAATTCAGCAAAAGCTAGAAGAACAAGTACTTGTGTCGACAATCAATTTCAGTGTCGACACATGAAGAAGAATCTGTGTCGAGACATATAAGGATATGTGTCGACACCTTGTAGACTTGTGTCGACACTTACAAAGCATGTGTCGACACTTGGTCTATAAGTGTCGACACTTAAAGACAGAAAGTCTCGACACTTACTGACTGTTAGAGATTTTCAAGAAGTGACTGGTTGACATGACAGCTGCCGATCCAGCCGGTCTACAGCAATTGTCAGAGATGTCAGAAGTCAGTTATGAACCGGACCAGCCGGTTACCATGAAGAAGGCCTATAAATAGGCATCCACAGTTTACAGAAACTCTTGTTGTTGAGGTTGTTGATCAAATTGTTAACAGAGTTCAGATTATTGTTGAAGTAATCATAAAAGTGGTAAACTGAGTATCAACACAAGAAGATCTTGCAGTCCAACTGCAGATCTAAGAAGTTGGAGAGAGAGGGCTCCTTCCAAGAAATCAGCCTTTGGAACTAGGCTGAGAAGAAGGATTCAGATTCAGTCTGGATCTTAAGTAGCATAGGTCAAGGAACAACTGCAGAGGATTCAGCCTTATTCAGTTCTACTCAAGAAGCTTTGAAGAAAGCTAAGTCAGGGTGAATCCAGCTGAGTTCTTCCAAGAACTCATCAAGAATCTTTCAACTCCCCTCCTTTAATTCTGAGTTGTAGAGTTATAATTTGTATTACATTTGAAACTTGTAGGATCCATTGGATTTGAGTGATTGTAAGCCTATATCTATAAAGGCTGAGGGTAGGGCTTGTTAGCCTGAGTGTAGGAGATTGTAATCTCTGAGTGTAGGCCTTGTTGGCTGAGTGTAGGCCTTGGATTGGCTGAGTGTAGGCCTTGATTGGCTGAGTGTAGGCTTTGGGATAAAGCTGAGTTGTAAGGCTTTGGGCCTGAGGTAGGAACCAATTTGGGTTCTGAGACAGTGCAGGAGTTTGGCCGAATCTAGTACACTGCTAGATAGGCGAAGGGGGAAAGTGGATGTACCCATATCCTGTGGAACCACTATAAATCACTGTGTGCTGTGCTGTGAATGTGTTGTGTATGTTTGATTATTGCTGATTGCTGAGATAAACTAGTTAGAAATCTGTGATATAACTGTTTGGCTGCCAACAAAGTTAGAAAAGGATTAGGTCACCTATTCACCCCCCCTCTAGGTGTTTAGATACCATATCTTTCAAGTGGTATCAAAGCGAGGTTACTCAAAACAAGGACTAACAGCCTGAGAAAATCCTGTTTGGCAGATTCAGAGTAAGGTATTACACAGTTTCAAGAAAATCAAGAACATCAAGAAACATGGGTTCTTATGAGAATCACAAGGAATTGGGTTCCATGAAATTACCCATATGCAGGAAAGAGATCTTTGGGATCTGGAAAGAGAGGGTAAGGCTATTTATGGAAGCCTCTGACCCCTAGAATCTACATTACAGTTAAGGAAGGGCCTTATGTGCCAATGAAGATTTCAGTATTGGATGCAAATCAGAGAACTCCAAAGGATTTCTCTGAGATGACTAAGGATGAAATTGTCCTGGCCACCATGGACAAGAGGGCACAAAACATAATAGTGAGTGCCATTGATGATGCCACTTTTCAGAACTTAATTCACTGTAAGACAGCAAAAGAGATGTGGAATACTCTCATTGTCTATATGGAAGGTTCTGAAGAAGTTACGCAAGATAGGAAGTCCTTGCTAAATCAGGAGTATGAGAGCTTTAGGCAAGGAAAGAGTGATAGCATCACTGAGTGCTATAAGAAATTTTACAGAATAGTTAATGAACTCATGTCTTATGGAAGAGAGTTCACTAACTATGAACTAAATGACAAGTTCTTAAGGTCCCTAACCAGAGATTGGGACACCAAGATCTGTGCCATAAGATAAATGGCTAAGTTGGGGGAAATTCCACCTCCCACACTGTTTGGCAAGCTATTGTCATATGAGATGCAGTTAACAGTGAGAAAAGAGGAGGAGAAATCAACAAGGACTGAGCACAAAGAAAGAACTGTTGCTTTCAAGACTGAAGTTCCCAGGAAGTGCAAGAATAAGTCTTCAACTCCACCTCCAGAGGTAGTTAAATCAGAATCTGATGAGTCTATCAGCACAAAGAGTGAGAGCAGTGAAAGTGATGAAGACTTTGCTGCCTTCACTAGACATTTTCAGAAATTCCTGAGGAAGAAACAGTGGAGGTCAAGACCTTCTTCTTCAAAGGGAAAGGAAGCCTTTCATCAGGAGAAAAAGTCTTCAAAGAAAGACAGGAAGAGGACAAAGTCAAGCAAGGCAACTGGTTCAAAGATTGTTTGCTATTGCTGCAATAGACAGGGCCATGTTATTGCAGATTGTCCAGAGAAGAGAAAGGATTCTGGTGACAGGACAAAGACTTACTTCAAAGGGAAGAAAGAAAAGTCTTTTGTTGTTAAGAAGGAGAAGACTCTATCAGATATATCTTCTTCAGAAACTGAGTCTGAGGCTGAAGCCTACATAGGGCTGTATGCAGAAGAAGAAGAGGAAGAATTCATGGAGATCTTGGAATCAATTTATGAACAAGAAGACAGTCATTGCCAAGTGCTAATGGCTTTGACAGACAGTGCCAAAATCCTGGAGCAGCCAGGACCCAGTCAGGTACAAAGTTCAAGTTTAAATTCAGATTCTTGTTCTAGTTCAGAATCAGATTCTTCTTCATCAAGTGATGAGAATGTATCTGAGTCTGAGGAAGATATTCATCAGCTTATAGATGAATATAAGGTGTTGTTGCAAGCCTACAAGAAATGCAAGACCCTAGCCAAAAGTCAGGCAAAGGAGATTGCTGATCTCAAGGCTGTTGCAACAGATTTTGAGAAACAATTTGATCAAAAACTGAATGAGGTAGCCAGGCTGAAACACATTACTGTGATTCAGATGGGAACTATCACCTATAAGAATGATCAAATTAAGAGACTGGAGATCAATCTTCAGAAAGAAAGAGAGCTTGTTGCTAGGTTTTCAAAACCTAAATCAGTGCTACCTTTAATTGATGAATTTGTTCATCATAAAGGCAAGGCTGGACTGGGCTTTGTTAGACCTGCAGGGACTGAGCAGTCCAAGTTTAAGTCCAAGGGCAAAGCCCCAACATTCAACAGGTCTGCTGTAGATAAAACAGCAAAGGTTGTACCTAAGCAAAGATACAACAAGTTTGAATGCTGGTGCTGTGGCAAGATTGGCCATTTTGCAATGGACTGTTGGTACAATTCCAGTACCAAAGTAAGTAGCAAGCTACCTGGTGGAAAGCCAGTAGGTAGCTTTGTCAAGTTACAGACTAACAAGTACCAAGGACCCAAGATTGCTTTGGGTTCTAAGGTCCATTAATCTGTTTTGCAGGTGAGTCCAAGTGGCCATACCCCTACATGGTACTTGGACAGTGGATGTTCCAGACATATGACTGGAACTAGGGGACTACTGAAGGACTACATTCCAATCAAAAATGGTCCTAAAGTGACCTTTGGTGGTTCTGAGAAAGGAATCATCAAAGGGTTTGGTAACATTTCTTCAAACCTTGTTACCATTACTCAAGTGGCTTATGTTAAAGGGTTGAAACACAACCTAATAAGTATAAGTCAGTTAAGTGATGTAGGGTATGACATCTCATTTGTTAAAAATGGTTGTCATATCAAGAGGTCAAGTGATCAAGAGATCATCTTGACTGGTTATAGGAAGAGAAATGTCTATTGCCTAGACATTATGATTGAGAACAATGGTTCTCCAGTTTGTCTTGTAGCTGATGAGACAGTCTCTCATTGTGTCAAATGGCACAAGAGGCTAGCCCATCTTAACTACAAGACAATTAGCAAACTCTTTAGCAAAGAGTTAGTGAGGAATGGTCCTCAGTTTAAGTGTGTCAAAGATGGTATTTTCTCAGCTTGTCAAAAGGGCAAGCAGACTAAATCCACCTTTAAGAGCATAGAAAACAAAGATGCTGTAAGATGTTTGTTTCTCTTGCATTTGGATCTCTTTGGTCCAATGCCAGTTCACAGCTTAGGTAGGAAGGTCTATACCCTTGTAGTTGTAGATGACTACTCAAGGTTTTCCTGGGTATTCTTCTTAAGACAGAAATCTGAAACACCTAGTGTCTTCTACAGCTTTGTCAAGCAAATTCAGAATGAACTAAATAGTACTGTGGTCAAGATTAGAAGTGACCATGGTACTGAGTTTCAATCTGAAAGCATGACAAAACTATGTGAAGACTTTGGGATATTTCAAGAATTCTCTTCACCTAGAACACCTCAGCAAAATGGCATTGCTGAAAGGAAAAATAGGACCTTGATAGAAGCTGGTAGAACCCTACTAAGTGATACATCACTACCAGAGTATTTCTGGGCTGAAGCAGTTAACACTGCATGCCATGTTATAAATAGGGCTACCATCACTAAAGGGCTAAACAAGACCCCCTATGAAGTTGTGAAAGGCAGGAAACCAAACCTATCCTAATTCAGGATCTTTGGTTGTAAATGCTACATACTTAACAATGGGAAGTCTTACCTAACTAAGTTTGCTGCCAAGTCCCAAGAGGGAATCTTTGTTGGGTACAGAAATAATAGTAAGGCTTATAGAGTCTACAACTTGACTACACAAGTTGTAGAAGAATCAGTGCATGTAGTTTTTGATGAGACAAAACTTATTAACAATGAGTTGTTTAGCAATGTATGCAGCCCCACAGGTTTGACAAAGAAAATGGACAAGCTTACTATAGAAGAAGTGCCAGCTGCAAGTCAGCTAGGAGAGGAAAGTAGCTGCTGTCCAGGGGGAGAACTACATGTGCCAGTTGCTGAAGAAATCCAAGGAGTACAGCATGATGCAGATGCTGAAGTGGTTCAACCAGAAGTGAGGATGCCTCCATCCCACAGGCATCTTAGAGATCATCCAGTAGAGCTGATTATTGGAGATCCAAGACAAGGAGTACAAACCAGGAGTAGAAACATGAATGCTGCAATCTATTCCAGCTTTTTGTCTCAAGTTGAACCTAAAAGATTTGAAGAAGCAATACAAGATCCACAATGGACTGAAGCTATGCAAGAAGAGCTTAATCAGTTCAAGAGGTGCAAGGTTTGGGAACTGGTTCCTAAACCTAAAGACCACAATGTAATAGGAGTTAAGTGGATCTACAGAAATAAGATGGATGAACAAGGGGTCATCATAAAGAACAAAGCAAGACTGGTTGCAAAAGGATATAGGCAAGAAGAAGGTATTGATTTTGATCAAACCTTTGCTCCAGTAGCCAGACTGGAAGCTATAAGGATGTTCTTGGCCTATGCAACCTATCAAGGATTCAAGGTTTACCAGATGGATGTCAAGTCAGCATTAAATGGTAATTTGAAAGAAGAAGTCTATGTGGAGCAGCCTTCAGGTTTTGTTGATCCAACTCAACCTCATTATGTCTATAGACTTAGGAAAGCATTATATGGGTTAAAACAGGCCCCTAGAGCTTGGTATGAAACCCTATCTAGTTTCCTCATTGAGAACAAGTTCTCAAGGGGGAAAATAGATAAGACTCTATTCCTTAGGGAATCTAGAGGCAATGTCATACTAGTCCAAATATATGTAGATGACATTATATTTGGGTCTACTGAAAGCAGCCTTTGTAAAAAGTTTGCAAAACTTATGCAAGGTCAGTTTGAAATGAGTAGTATGGGAGAGCTGAAGTTTTTCTTGGGTCTCCAAGTTAAACAGACTGAGAGTGGTTTGTCCATTTGTCAGTCAAAGTTCACCCTAGAACTCATAAGGAAGTATGGTATGGATTCATCCAGTACCATGAAGACTCCTATGGGGTCAAGTATGTCTCTTAGCAAGGATGATGCAGGGAAACCTGTAGATGAAACCTTGTACAGAGGGATAGTTGGCTCCCTATTATACTTGACTGCTAGTAGACCAGACATCATGTATGCTACATGTGTTTGTGCAAGGTATCAAGCCTGCCCTAAAGAGTCTCACTTGACTGCTGTCAAGAGAATTTTGAGATATCTAAAGGGCACTCCCTATCTAGGCCTCTGGTACCCTAGGAATGGAGACTTTGATCTAACAGGTTATTCAGATGCAGACTTTGCAGGATGCAAAGAGGATAGAAAGAGCACTACTGGAACCTGTCAATTCCTAGGTGGAAGACTAATTTCATGGAGCAGCAAAAAGCAGACTAGTGTGGCTATCTCCACAGCTAAGTCAGAGTATGTGGCTGCAGGAAGTTGCTGTGCTCAACTTCTGTGGATTCAACATCAGCTAGAGGACTATGGATTTCAGGTAAGTAGAACTCCACTTTACTGTGATTCTACAAGTGCTATTTCAATAGCTAATAACCCTGTATCTCATAGTAGAACTAAACATATTGAGATTAAATATCACTTTCTTAGAGAACATGTAGAAAGAGAAGATATTTCACTTGAATATGTTAAAACAGATGAACAAGTAGCTGATATGTTTACTAAGCCACTAGAAGAAGCTAAGTTCAATAGATTCAAAATTGAACTAGGTATGATAAACTTAGACTAAGTTTACAGAATAGAAAATTGGCTAAGTAAAAAGGTGTCGACACATAGACAAGTCTATGTCGACACAGAATTGTGGTGTCGACACTTCAGGAAAAACGTGTCGACACATCTAGGAATGAGGTGTCGACACTTCAGAATGTTAGTGTCGACACATGTCAAGTAGGTGTCGACACATGCAAAATGGTGTCGACACTTATGTTTTACTCAGAATTTTCTAAGTAAAGTCTCGACGATGTGTCGAGTTATGTTGTGTCGACACATAACCAAGTGTCGACACATAATATCAGTTGACTAAACTTGTGTCGACACATGTGTGTCGAGACATTATAAGTCAGTGTCGACACTTATTGCCAGTGTCGACACATGTTTAGCTTGCTGTCCCGCCTGTTCATCTTCAAAATTAGAAAGGTATAAATAGGGTTCTGTCTCTGTTTGTCGACACGCTTTCAAAGTTTCGAGACCAAAACTCCTGTGTCGACATTTCTCTCTTCTCAAGACTAATTCTCCAAACCCTAATGGCTCCCAAGCTCGAGGAGAACGTTAACGAAGGCTATGAACTTGTGCGCGGTGCGTTCGATGATGGAGATCAAGAAATCCAATCGGTGGTAACCCTAGTCAGCGATTCTGGACTAGAATATTTGGTTTCAGAACCAACCAAGATTTGGAAGAAGGAAGTTCTTGAATTCCTTACTGGAGCTGCAGTTGATGACTCTGGATATAGAATCAAATCCAGAGTGCATGGATCCAAAGTCAAGGTCTCACCAAAAAGTCTGAGGAAGGTACTCCAGCTACCTAAGACTCAAGATGAAGAAGAAGTTTCTACATCCAAGACCAGGGAAGCTCTTACCTGGTGTGCACTTGATCCAAAGCTGAAGATAGGTTCTGTCTTTAACAGGAAAGGCATGAACAGTCAAGGAAAATTCCTGTCTGAAATTGTGGGAAAGGTCATTCTCAGTAAGCCTGGAGGGCATGACAGGGTGTCAGCCTCAATGTTCAATGTCATGACACGAATTATCTTCACCCTAAGAACAGATTGGTCAATGGTAATCTATGAGAAAATCAAGGAGAGCTTAAAGAAGCCCACCCTGGGCAGAATACTAAGTCTCTACCTAGCTGGTACAATACCAGAGGTAATGAGCAATGCTGCTGGAAGCAAGATTAACCACATGAGGAAGATGGATTCCAGGATATTTTCTAGGTGGGAAAGGGTGCTGTCAAAGAAACTGCTCACTCCAGAGAAGCCAGTTACTAAGAAAGATTCTCCTCCCAGGAAGAAAAGGAAAACTGTTGTTGTGGCACAAGAGTCCTCAAGCAGTTCTGAGAGTGAAGAACAGGTGGTGTTCACACCTGATGAGCAAGAGGAAGAGACAGTAGTAAAGACCCCTGCTGGTCAAGATGTAGCTGAGATCCAGGGGGAGCTGCCTCAAGCTAGCCCCATCCATAGGGATCACAGCCAGGGGGAGCTTCCAGCAGTAGAAGAACCATCTACTCTGGATAGTGAGCAAGCCACCATCATTATCCAAGAGGTACTCACTGACTTAAAAACTTTAGACTATATTATAGAAGATGCTAATTTGTCTGATGTCCATCAGCAAACTCAGCTAGACAGTCAAGTACCAGATGTTGTTTTAGAAGACAAATCTGCTGAACAAGAAGTGGTACCTGAATCAGTGGTTGAAGAGCAAAGACTGTCTCCAGCTCCATCTCCACCTGAATATACAATGGAGGATTTATTCTTAAATCTAGATCAAGAGGATTTTGATATGGACAAGGATGCTGCTGCTGAAGATAATAGTGCTGCTGCTGAGGGGGAGCACATGGAAGTTCTGGAAGAGCCTATTAGGCTGCAAACTGAGAAAGCAACTGCTGTGCCAGCTGACAAACCTCAAAGCCCTAAGGACAGGGTTGATATTGCCAGCACTTCTGCCTCTGAGGATGAGGAGAGTGCAAGGGCCAAGAAGAAGAAACTCTTTGTCTTCAAGAGGAGAAGCAAGAGTTATAAGAAAGCTTTGCAATCCATTGCCCCACAGCCTATAGTTCAACAAGCCCCAACAGTTGATTATAGTGCTTTAATGATTGCCATGCAGATCAAGTTGGATGAGCAAAGGAAGGCAATAGAGGCTTATGTGGATGAAGGGCACAAGTCCCTACAGTTTGATCTTGCACAAGATATCAAATCTATAAGATTTGAGATGAATCTGAACAAGAAGGAAATGACTGACTGCTTCCACAAGGGTGGGAATGCAGTGGTCTATTTGGCAACTCATCAGGAGAAGGTCAAGGCTCAGGTAGATGATATAGCACTAAAACAAGGATATGTGCTGGAGAATCAGTTAAGAATGAATGATAATTTGACTGCCTCCCATAATGCTATAGTCACTGAGTTGAAGAATAAGACTGCTGAACCTTCAACATCTACTGCTGCTGCTAAGGCTGACTTTGATAAGGTCTTTCAAGCTGAGATTTCTGCTGTCAAGACTGCAATTAAAGATTCCCAGAAGGCCATCTCTGAACAGCTCACTAAGCTCAGACCTTACTTTAAAGAGGGAATCAGATACTTGGACAGTCAGATAAGGTTTCAAAAGGATGATGTCAGAGACCATATGGCCAGAGAAGTCATAAAGGGGGAGAGGGTTTTAGTCAAAGCTAGCTCTGACCATGCCAAATGGATATCTAACTCCATCAGAGCTACACTGGGCTATCCTCCACTTTGTGATGATGATAATGTGGCTGAATCAGGAATACAAACTGCATATCTTGGAGGTGAGCAACAAGAAGTAGCTCAAGTAATATATCCACCTCCAGATTTTGACATGGTTCAAGCAGATGTCAGCACCATATATAGCCCAACTGAGGGCAAGGCCAATGTTCATATTGAGAAGGTTGTTCAACCTGTTTCTGAAGCTCTGCAGGAGGCCATGAACAAAGAAGAAGAGACAAGGTTGTCAAAGAAGAGGTTTAGGGAGCAAGCAGAACAAAAACCAGATTTTGAACAATGGAGCCCTACCTCTAGAAATATAATTCTTACTGCCTGGAAAGCTGCAAAGGACAATGCTCATGAAAGGAACAAATGGTTCTCTGAGGCAGAATGGAGAAAGCATGAGATTAGGCAGGAGGCTGTAGTACAATTCAGAAGGAAGGCTAAGATGGGAAAGCTACCTCCAACTGCTGTGGAGCCTAGCAAGTACTTCCCCAAGCCATACCACTACTTTGAGAGGCAGAAAATAAAAGCAGAAGAGCTGAAAAAGAAGGACTTAAAAGGAAAGAAGCCTGCTGTTGCTGAACCTGCTGAAGCCCCTGTCAAAGCTCAAGTTCAAGCTGGAAAGGGAATAGTTATCAAAGAACCTGATCAGAAATAGATTAGGAATTAAACTTGAAGCTTGTTGTAATCTGTTGAATGGAAAACATTTTTGTACACCATTGAAAATGTATAAGGAACAATGTTAAAACAATATATGATAAATATATTATGATTGTTCTGAGAAGTGTCTATTTTTTATTTGTTCTGGAATAATGAATGTGTATACATATGAGAATTTATTACATGTTTATGATTACCCTGTTTATATAATCTGCTGTACATCATTTTGTAATTCTTAATTATGAATGGTGTATATCATTGACTAAGGGTTATGACTTCTCCAAATAGGGGGAGATTGTTGGGTACATTAGTCAAATGTACCTGATTTGAAGAAGCCTCACCCAACTCAATGATATACATCATAATGTATTTGATGTATGTTTGAGTTACTTGTGCAGGTTAAGAAAGAACTGGACTGAAGCAAAAAGTTTCTAAGTCCATATGTCGACACCCAGAGGGAAAGTGTCGACACTTAAGAAAGCTTGTGTCGACACCCAGACAAGCAGTGTCGATACTTGGAGTCATTGTGTCGACACATGGGATGCAGAGTCGACACCAGACAGAAAGTGTCGACACTTGGAGCTGTGTCGACACTCAGTGAAGAAAAGTGCAGACAGAAAGTGTCGACACAAGGAGCTGTGTCGACACCCCGTGAAGCTGTGTCTACACCAGAAAGTGTCGACACTTGGAGCTGTGTCGACACTCAACAAAAGTCTGCAGAGTCTAAGTACAAGTGTCGACACTCAACATAATGTGTCGACACTATGCAGAAGAGTCAGCATTTGAAGTAAGTGTCGACACTCAACACAATGTGTCGACACTCAATAGAAGAGTCAACATTTGAAGTATGTGTCGACACCCAGAACAATGTGTCGACACACAGCTAAAGACTCAACACTTGAAGAAAGTGTCGACACATGGAGCTGTGTCGACACTTAGCAAAGAACAGAAAGAACAACAAATTATTCTAAGTACAAGCGTCGACACTATGGGAATGTGTCGACACTCAGCTGAAGTCTCAACAACAAGAAGGTGTGTCAACACAAGGAGCTGTGTCGACACTCAGCAAGTTTCAACATAGAAGATTATGTGTCGACACCAAGAAGCAGTGTCGACACTAGACAGATTCAACACAAGAAGTTGTGTCGACACAAAGGAGATGTGTCGACACATAGAAGAATTCAGCAAAAGCTAGAAGAACAAGTACTTGTGTCGACACTCAATTTCAGTGTCGACACATGAAGAAGAATCTGTGTCGAGACATATAAGGATATGTGTCGACACCTTGTAGACTTGTGTCGACACTTACAAAGCATGTGTCGACACTTGGTCTATAAGTGTCGACACTTAAAGACAGAAAGTCTCGACACTTACTGACTGTTAGAGATTTTCAAGAAGTGACTGGTTGACATGACAGCTGCCGATCCAGCCGGTCTACAGCAACTGTCAGAGATGTCAGAAGTCAGTTATGAACCGGACCAGCCGGTTACCATGAAGAAGGCCTATAAATAGGCATCCACAGTTTACAGAAACTGTTGTTGTTGAGGTTGTTGATCAAATTGTTAACAGAGTTCAGATTATTGTTGAAGTAATCATAAAAGTGGTAAACTGAGTATCAACACAAGAAGATCTTGCAGTCCAACTGCAGATCTAAGAAGTTGGAGAGAGAGGGCTCCTTCCAAGAAATCAGCCTTTGGAACTAGGCTGAGAAGAAGGATTCAGATTCAGTCTGGATCTTAAGTAGCATAGGTCAAGGAACAACTGCAGAGGATTCAGCCTTATTCAGTTCTACTCAAGAAGCTTTGAAGAAAGCTAAGTCAGGGTGAATCCAGCTGAGTTCTTCCAAGAACTCATCAAGAATCTTTCAACTCCCCTCCTTTAATTCTGAGTTGTAGAGTTATAATTTGTATTACATTTGAAACTTGTAGGATCCATTGGATTTGAGTGATTGTAAGCCTATATCTATAAAGGCTGAGGGTAGGGCTTGTTAGCCTGAGTGTAGGAGATTGTAATCTCTGAGTGTAGGCCTTGTTGGCTGAGTGTAGGCCTTGGATTGGCTGAGTGTAGGCTTTGGGATAAAGCTGAATTGTAAGGCTTTGGGCCTGAGGTAGGAACCAATTTGGGTTCTGAGACAGTGCAGGAGTTTGGCCGAATCTAGTACACTGCTAGATAGGCGAAGGAGGAAAGTGGATGTACCCATATCCTGGGGAACCACTATAAATCACTGTGTGCTGTGCTGTGAATGTGCTGTGTATGTTTGATTATTGCTGATTGCTGAGATAAACTAGTTAGAAATCTGTGATATAACTGTTTGGATGCCAACAAAGTTAGAAAAGGATTAGGTCACCTATTCACCCCCCCCTCTAGGTGTTTAGGTACCATATCTTTCAGAGGTCATCTTGACAGACACTAGGAGTGAGAATGTGTATTATTTAAAATTTCTTTGTCTAAATTCAGACTATCTCATATGCCTAGTGGCAAATAAGAAAGCCTCACACTGTGTCAAATGACATAAGAGGCTAGCTCATTTTAATTATAAGACCATAGGCAAGCTCTTTAATAAAAAGCTAGTTAAAAATGGTCCTAAAATGGAATGCACTAAAAAAAGCAGTTTCTCTACACGTCAAAAAGGTAAGGAGACAAAAGCTTCTTTCAAAAGTATTGAAACCAAATACTATGTGAGGTGTTTATACCTCATGCATATGGACTTGTTTGGTCCTATGCCAGTTCATAGTCTTTGTAGGAAAGTCTACACCTTTGTGGTTGTTGATGAATTTTCCAGATTTACTTAGATTTTCTTTTTAAGGAAAAAGTCTGAAACCCCTGATGTCTTCAAGACATTTGTCAAACAAATGCATAATGAATTGAACAGTTCTATAGTCAGAATTAGAAGTGATCATGGAACTAAATTTCAATCTGAATGCATGAAAACGTTTTGTGAAGAATTTGGGATTCATCAAAAGTTTTCCTCTCCAATAATATCGCAACAAAATGGGATTACTGAGAGGAAGAATAAGACTCATAGAAGCTGGTAGGACATTACTGAATGGCACAACTCTCCAAGAATATTTCTTGGTTGAGGCAGTAAACACTTCTTGTCATGTCCTCAACAGGGATTGTATCACCAAGAGCCATAAAAAGCCTCCTTATGAGATATTGAAGGGCAGAAAACCAAACCTTGCATATCTCAGAATTTTTGGGAGCAAATGCTATGTGCTTAACAATAGGAAATCATATATAACTAAGTTTATTATCAAGTCCTACGGAGGGATCTTTGTTGGGTACAACAATCATAGTAAGGCCTATAAGATCTATAACTTTACAGGCCAAGTTGTAGAGGAGTCGGTTAATGTATTGTTTGATGAATCAAACATGATTAATAATGAGTTGTCATGCTCCTTTTCTAGTCCTGAAGGAATAAAAGTGATCATGGACAAAGTCACTATTAAGGAAGCTGAACCTATAGTCCAAGACAAAGATGAAAGTGTGTGGATTCTAGTGGAAGAACAAGGCTCACAGGAAGTGGATGATGTTCAACATGATGGAGACTTTAAAGCACAGAATGCAGAAGGAAGACTGCGTCCAGCAGTCAGGCATTTGAAGGATCATCCAGACCACCAAATTATTGGTGATGCAAGTCAAGGTGTAGTGATGAGGAGCAGATGTCTCAGCACAACAATGTTGTAACACCCCAAACTTGAGGAGCCAGAGTAGTTTGATGAAATTTAGGGATCGTCGAAAGCCGTTCGACAAAAGTAGAACTGTAGCCGTTCGACGAAAGTCGAACTGTGGCCGTTCGACGAAAGACGAACTGTGGCCGTTCGACGAAAGTCGAACTGTGGCCGTTCGACGAAATTCGAACTGTGGCCGTTCGACGAAAGTCGAACTGTGGCCGTTTGACGAAAGTCGAACTGTGTCCATTCGACGAAAGTCATGGAGGGTCGTTCGTGGAAAATCGTAGAGGGCCTTTCGACGAAAATCGTCGAGAGCCACTCGGCGAAAGTCATCGAGGACCGTTCAACGAAAGTCAAACTCAGGGTTTTTCGTCAAGCGCAGCACTGTTCATCGAGCTTGGGCCTTTTAGTTGAGCTCAGGTCTTTTTGTCGTGCTTGGCCTGTTGTCAGGTTCTTAGCTGTTCAAAGAGCTTTCGGCTATTCATCGAGCGTAGGCCAATCGACGAGGCCTGAACCGCTCGACTAATTGCTGAGTTGCGGGTTTCGTAGATTGAATTCTTAGCCGATTGTTTTTACTTCAAGGTTGAAGCTGGACCCCAGGATCTTCTGCCTGATGGGTTTTAGTAGAGCTAAACGGTTCTTTCCCCGACTTTCTCTCATTTTGGATTTGACTTAAGGTTTGAGAGAGGGAGAGAGTTCGGAGGAGGAAGAGAAGAGCTTTCTCCGCCATTAACGGAGCTTCAGAGCTCCGATCATCGTTCCAAGGCCAGATCCGTGAAGAGGGCACAAAGGGGCTCGTTTTCATTCATGAAAGTCAAGGGCTTCATGGATAGAAAGAGGGTTCGAAGGGTAACAACACTTCTCCTCTCACTTTAAGGATGTGTGCATGGCGTCTACGCTTTTCTTATTTTCTTTCAACTATTATATGCACCAGATCTCTCAAGTGAGAGGGATTCGAGTTGCCATAGTTCAAGAGGAGCCACCGGGTCGAATGTGTCCATCCCCAACATGTTGTTCCATTAGAGATCTGCTACGTTAGTGGATTAGGCATTGTGAGAGAAGCCGTAGTCGCGACCGTTAATCTGACTCGATGATGTTGCATTGTGAGGCATAAGGATTTTGTAGAAATTCGTTGGCGGCAGAATGTCGTCTGTGATGATGTTTTCCCCCTTTCTCGTGTGAGTACGTGTGGTTGGAACCGGACCGAGTGGAAATTAGAGTACACGCGGGGCACGGGGATGGTACGATACAAGTGTTGGAATATGGAGGGAAAGGCATGGGATTGTGAGGTGACAAGGGGTGGTTTGTCTCTATGGTCGGCTGGCTAGCCCGTGACGTTACAAGGTCATGTGTGGAGAGTGTCTCGGTGAGGCAATTCCCCTTCTATGGAACTGACCAGAATGGCAAGCTTATAATAAGCCCAGACGATACCAGCTGGGTCCCGCTGCGTCTCGGGAGGACCCCTAGCACCGCCCGGCCCACCAGCAGCCTATGGAGGACCCATGACACCACGGTGGTACAGCCAGAATATACAAGGCCTGCAAGCCGTACACCCCAAAGCATCTTCGACCTGTTTATCAGCACAGTGCATTGTTGCCACGGGGTCTCGAACCCGCAACCTTGATAAGAAAAGCCTTTAATACCACTCCTCATCACCAACTGAGCTCCCTAGGTCTTTACAGTGGACAACATCACTCCTTCTGAGATCATGTGTCTTTACACCTCTAGTAGAGCACACATTAGATTGATCCTTCAGAGGGGATTCTACCTTGATTGTTCTAAAAGGTGAATTTGCCTTTTGAAACACTGTCCTCTTATCAGGGAATTCAGATTTTAAATGATGATTGATGTGATTAATACCCAGCTTCTCAGGGACTTGGCAAGTTACATCTTTTGGAAATTGACCCTATGACTGAGAAAGGTTAATCACAATCACCAATTTCTCTGTGAACTTTTGTTCCAGATATCTAATATGCTTTTTCTTCTCTTCTAGAATCATGGTCTGACACTCAATACTTTTCTTGAGTTCAGACACCTCATGACTTTTCTTATAAAACTCAATAGATTTATTATTATAAAGATTTTTATAAGGCTTTAGGACTTATATCTCCTTGGCTTGTCTTTTGACAAGAATTTTACTCTTCTTTAGAGCATCTAGGAGTAGTCCATACTTGTCAATCAATTGAGTGACATCAGTCTCAGATTTTGAGCAATCTTTATCATAGGATGAAGATGCACCAATATCTGGACTGTTCTCTTAGTCAGATGAAGATGCAGAATTGGAAAGAGATTGTACCTTGATTGATTCTGAGTCTACCCAACTTCTTTCTTCTTCAGTCATTGCCATCAAACCATGGCATCCATAGTCTTCTTCATCCTCCTCATTGTCACTGTCTGAGTGTGACAGAGGGGCCCTGATTCCTATCCTGGCAGTAGGATATTCCTCTTCTTCTTCTGGATCTGCAGCAACAGATATCAGCCCTATATAGGCTTCTTACTCTTCATCTTCAGAAGAATCTGTCCAGCTTCTCTCCTTCTTAGCCACAAAGGACTTCTCCTTCTTCTTGTCCTTGTTGTGATGGTGATGCTTTTTCTTCTTCTTCTCATCTTCTTCCTTTCTTTTGATTGGGAAGTCAGCAATGACATGCCCAGCCTTATTGCAACAATAACAGATAACATTAGAAGAAATCTGTTTACTAGCTTTAGGGACATACCTGTCATCCTTGGATTACTTCCTGTGATAAGAGGATGAAGATGGACTACTCCTCCAATCCTTCTTATTTATGAACTTCTGAAATTGCCTGGAGAAAGCAGCTAGATCTTTATCAGACATGTGGTTGTCTGATGAGATTGACTCAGAATTTTTGGAGATTGATTCAGCTTCCCTCCTTGGTGGTGAGGGAGTCTTTATTCTACTTCTTCTTCGGGCTTCTATCTTGAATGTCGCAGACTTGTCCTTGGACTTCAATTGACTTTCCTTCTCATCTTCTTGTCTAGCATCCAACTATATTTCATAGGACTGCAACTTTCCAAACAATATTTGTGGAGGAGTGTCTGCCAGATTAGCCATTTCCCTAATGACACAAATCTTGATGTCCCAATCACTAGTGAGAGATCTAAGAAACTTGTCATTCAGCTCATAGTTGCTGAAGACCCTACCATAGTTTCTTAGTTCATTGACTTTCCTAAAGAACCTTTCAAAACTGTCAACAACTTTTTCAGACTTGCTTTGCCTGAAGGCCTCATACACTTGATTGAGCATGGACTTTCTATCTCTCTAACTTCCTCAGATCATTCCATGTAGACCACAAGGGTGTCCCATATTTCCTTGGAGGTCTTGCAGTGTATAATATTTTAGAAGGTTGGGCCATCAATGGCACTGGCTATAATATTTTGTGCCCTTTTGTCCATGGTGAACATAATCACCTTATCTCTGTCCATTTCTGAATATGCCTTAGGCACTCTCATAGTTGGATCTATGGTGGAAGCATTTGTGTGGACAAAGGGTCCTTCCACCACTATTACATAGATCCTAGGGTCAGATGCTTCCATGAATAGTCTGACCCTTTGCTTCTAGAGGCCAAATCCTTCCTTCCTGCAGATGGGTAGCTTCATGTCCCCTAGCTCCTTATAGTTTACACCAGACATAATTATTTATCTTATAGCTAACCTTGCATGTATACTCAGATTGTTAAATACCTTTTTGAGCAACCTCCCTTTGATACCACTTGAAAGTTTCTTAACTGAAGGTTAGCTAATCACCTATAGGGGGGGGGTGAATAGGTCTTTGAAGTTTTATTAGTTCTTTTGCTGATTTCAAATTAATCTATCTAGAGCTTGTCCTTCGATCCTGCAATAAGAAAGAAAACAAGCACCACAGCAAACACACAATGATTTATAGTGGTTCCCCAATTTGTTAAATCCACTTTCCCGCGCACCTATCCAACTTATTTGTTGGACTAGGCATAAAATCCACCAATGTGCTCCTCAGAGCTTATACCTCAGGCCCTTATCCTTACACATAGGTTCACTTCAGAACCCAAACTCAGAACCATAAGGGTTCCTACCTCAGAGCCATGCAGAGCTCCTATAGCTCAGTGAACCACCGATCACCTACCTCAGCCTTATTTCTAAGGCCTACGACTCAGGCACTTCAGCCCTACAGCTTCAGTCACACAACCCTACTCTTAGAGTGCTGCAGCACTCCTACAACTCAGTACCCTTCCAGGTACCTACAGCTCAGCCTCCTCCAAGGCCTACAACTCAGTGACATACTTGTCACCTATAACTCTAACTTAGGTACAAGGCCCTACACTCAGGCTGGGAGGTCAGCCATACCTAAGATCCACACTTGGATCCTACCTCAGAGGGTAGCACTTTCCTACCATAGGCAATTAAGCCCTATAGCTCAGATCCACACTTTGGATCCTACCTCAGTACTCCAACATGGCACCTACCTCAGTGACTAATTCGTCACCTATCTCAGGCACAAAGTGCTCTGCATTCAGATTCAGATAAATTGAATCCTACTGGAAGTGAATACAAAATGTTTAAGGAAAATAAAACAACTGACTCAGAGATAAATCTCTGAGTCTACCTTACTGGACTGAGCAAATATCAGTCCAGCACTCTTGCTGTAGAAGGAATTTGTCCTCTTCCATAGTTAACACTTTTCTACTGTATAGATGAACATCTATCAGCTTGCTGAATGGATGAATCAGCTTCTCTGTTCTGGAGAGAACTATCTTGCTGAACTTGAAGAGCTTCATCTATCTTCCTTTTCCTTCTGGCTATCTTTGCTGGTTTTGAGCTTTCAATCTTGATGGAGAACAAGATGTCCAGCAACCTCTAGTTTTCTTTTGTATTTTCTGCGCTTGTTCTCCGTTGCCTTAATCCCCTTTTCTTTTTCTTTTTTATATGCACTAATTTGAATCAACGGCACAAATGTGTGTGGGCCTAGCGAAGGATTGGTGAGCCCCACCTCCTTCAGAAAAGGACAAAGCAGTTTTTGGCACCAATGCAGCTTTCCCGCAACCGCTACATGTAAGTTGACTTTGATGATGCCAATAATGGTCATCACCATCTGTACTTAGAAAATATTTCAGAAATTCATAAAGCGTTGAGTGATGTTAAGTCACTCAACGCCATCTGTATTGTCTCTCAGTGCCTCTGGACTTGTGAATTTTCTCTGGATTTGTCTCAGCTGTTCTTTCTCAGCGGTCTCAACGGTCTCTTCTTAATAGCTGTGATAAGCCTTTGTCTCAACGATTTCTTCTTAACAGCTGTGATAAGCTTTTGTATCAATGTTTTCTTCTTATCAGCTGAGACAAGTTTCTGTCTTAGTGGTTTCTTCACAGCGGCCTCAACGCTTCCTTCTTAACAGTTGAAACAAGTTTCTGTCTCAGCTCTTTCTTCTCAGTGGTCTCAGCAATTTATTCTTAACTACTGAGACAACCTTTTTTCTCAGTGCTTTCTTCTCAGAGGTCTCAACGCTTTCTTCTCAGCGGTCTCAGCTGTCTCAGCACTTTTTGCCTTAGTCAGTTTTCCTGGCTTTTAGATGCGTTCGACGATCGGTGAGCTGAGCTCGACGAACTCTTATCTTCTCAGTGGTCTCAGCGCTTTTTGCCTTAGTCAATTTTTCTGGCTTTAGCTCGACAAGTGTTGAGCTAAGCTCGACGATCTGTAAGCTGAGCTCGATGAACTGTGAGCTGAGCTTGACGAACTCTGATCTTCTCAGCGGTCTCAGCGCTTTTTACCTTAGTCAATTTTTCTGGCCTTAGCTCGACAAGTATTGAGCTGAGCTCGAAGATCTGTAAGCTGAGCTCGACGAATTGCAAACTGAGCTCGACAAACTTCAAGATGAGCTCGACAAACTTTGAATCCTGAGCTTTTGAGCTTATCCCAAGGAATATTGAGCTGAGCTCGACGACTAACTAGCTGAGCTCGACGAACTGCGAGCTGAGCTTGACGAATTTTGAGTTTACTACCAAACTCATTTTTTCACGTATCCAAAAATGGACTACCTGTATGCAAGAACTAGAGCACTCATCAAATATATTATGACCCTTAGCATGATTGGTGATGCCTCTTCAAATCCTGAGGAACATTGTATGGCACAATTACCAACACTTTGGGCATGGGGGTAACCCCGGCCGATTTTTGTTGCATGCTCGCAGATGTAATGGTGGCAGCCCAAGTTGCCGCAGCAGCACAAGTTGTGACACATGTTGTGCAGGTAGCAACTCTTGCTACCCTTGATGCGACAATAGTTGTGCCAGGATGAGGAACTAGACAAATAGAGTCGTTAGAAGAAAGAGTGGTTGTCCGACATGGAGACCAACAAATGAAATATTTTCTAAGCTTCCATCCTCCAACATTGAAGGGTGTCGGCACGCCGACCGATGCGGAGGATTGGTGGGCAAGGATTCAAAAACTGCTGAGGGCGGCCGAGACGCTGGTAGAGATGCAAGCTAAGTTTCCAAGTTTCATGTTGGAAGGTGATGCTAAGCTGTGGTGGGTGAGCTATAGCGGTCGCCAGTTTCTTGGACGCAGCCCGTCCATAGAGGAGTTCAGGAATGCTTTCTTGAAAAAGTACATTCCTGCGTCCACGAGGTTATCCCTTCAGAGGTAATTTCTAAACTTGGTGCAGCGGGACAAGACGGTGGACGAGTACGTTCGGGATTTTACTCGATTGGGTCGTTATGCTTGAATGACCATGGCTGACGATGTGGAGAGGGATAACCTCTTCTACCATGTGCTGAGGGAGAATCTGAGACAACCCCTCATATCTATGAAGAATGCTGGTTTCAATGAACTGGTTGAGGCTGCCAGAATGTTGGAGAGCAATTTGGAGCAAGCCCAACATCGAAAGGGTTTTGCGGCCAAGCAGGTAGAAGGAAAGTCTTCTCAATCTCAAGGAAGGACTGACCGAAGTAAATGGAAGAAGAAGTCCCATACCTACAAGAATTAGGAGAAGGAGAGTACGATGTCGGGGGGGAGGGGGGTCTCGCTTCAAGGGATCATAATCGTGCTACAAGTGTGGCAAACCGGGCCATATAGCTTGTTTTTGTACTGAGGGTGGCGCTGAGCAGGAGAAGAGACAAGAACAGTCAGAGCGCATCAGGCCCAGCATAGTAGAGAAAGGAAAGATGGTGTAGTCTAAAGCTTCTCATTTCCAACCCGTGCAACCAAGGGCGTACAACCTTGGGCAGCAGGAAGCGATCCGCCAACCCGATATGGTGACAGGTATGAAAGTTTGAGTTAATCTTTCACTTTAGACTTTTAAGATAGTTTATGTATGTTGCCTATGTTTTAGGCTTTGTGTTAGTTTCTGGGAACCCCGCTAGGGTATTGTTTGATACGGGAGCGTCACACTCCTTTCTTGTGGAATGCTTTATCCGGAGGATTGGAGTTGAGCCATTCTCGACGGACGCAGAGCTGAAGGTGGGCATGCCCAATGGGTCATCCATGACTATCGGGGCGAAGGGGCGCATTTGTTGGAGTCTGGACAGAGTTGACTTCATGTTGGTAGCGGCGGTTCTACCGTTGGTTGAATTCAATTTAATATTGGGTATGGACTGGCTTGCAGAGCAGCGTGCCTGTATTGACTGCCTATCTAAGGTGGTGACCCTGAGAAGTGAAGGTCTGGCAGAAGTTAGGTTTAAGGGCCTTAGTGGAGTGGCCTGCTCCCTGATTTCAGCCATGCAGCTGGTGCGGGCAGTTAATCAGGAAGGAGTAGCACTTGTAGCATTGTTGGAGGTTCGCCTTTCCAGGTTCTCACTTGGAGATGTGGCGGTAGTGGCAGAATTCGAGGATGTGTTTCCTGTGGAGCTTCCTGGAGCACCTCCTCGACGGGAGATTGATTTCTTGATTGAGTTAGTGCTAGAGGCTAGGCCGGTGTCACGTCCTCCTTTTAGGATGACACCAAAAAAGTTGGTCGAACTCAAAGTATAGTTGCAGGAAGTGTTGGAGCAGGGGTATATTAGACCAAGTTCTTCACCATGGAGCGCGCTAGTGTTATTTGTGAAGATGAAAGACGGTAGTATGCGCCAGTGTCGAGCTTGGGCCTTTTCATCGAGCTCGGGTATTTTTCATCGATCTTGGCCGGTTGTCGGGCTCTTAGCTGTTCGTCGAGTTCTCGACTGTTCGTCGAGCGCAGGCTGATCGACAAAGCCTGAACTGCTCGACTAATTGCTGAGTTGCGGGTTTCGTAGATTGAAATCTTACCTGATTGGTTTTTACATCAAGGTTGATCCTGGACCCCAGGATCTTCTGCACGACAGGTTTTAGTAGGGCTGAACAATTCTCTACCTTACATGTTCTCATTTTGGAGTTGACTTAGGGTTTGAGAAAGCAAGAGAGTTCGGAGGAGGACGAGAGGAGCTTTCTCTGCCATTAACGGAGCTCCAGAGCTCCGATCGTCGTTCTGAGGCCAGATCTGTGAAGAGGATGCAAATGCGCTCGTTTTAATCCGTGCAAGACAATGTCTTCATGGCTAGAAAGAGGGGTCGAACTGTAACGACACTTATCCTCTCGGTTTTAGGATGCATGCATGACATCTACGGTTTTCTTGTTTTCTTTCAAGCATTCTTGGCACCAGATCTCTCAAGTGAGAGGGATTCGTGTTGCCATGGTTCAAGAGGAGCCACCGGGTCGATTGTGTCCGTTCCCAACATGATGCTACATTAGAGATCCGCTCCGTTAGAGGATTAGGCATTGTGGGTGAAGCCGTAGTCACGACCGTTAGTCCAACTCTGTGATGTTGCATTGCGAGCCTTAAGGATTTTGTAGAAATCCTTTAGCGATAGAATGTCGTCTGTGATGATGTTTTCCCCCTTTCTCGTGTGAGTACTTATGGCCGGAACCGGACCAATTCAAAATTAGAGTACACGCGTGGCACGGGGATGGTACGCTACAAGTGTTTGAATAGGGTTGGCAAGGCATCGGATTGTGATGTGACCAGGCGTGGTTTGTCTCTGTGGTCGGCTGGCTAGCACATGATGTTGCAAGGTCATATGTGGAGAGTGTACAAGCGAGACAAGTCCCCTTCTATGGAACTGATGAGAACGCCAAGCTTATGACAAGCCCGCACGATACCAGCTGGGTCCTGCTGGGTCTCCTTCGGTGGACTAGGTCCCGATTTTGGAGCTGGGCCTCGGTCATCGTAAATGGGTGGGGGTCTAGCAAGGGTTCTTAGCATCGGTTTGTTTGTTTGAATCATGGAACCCTGACGCGAGAAGTCAGAGTTTGCTGGCAAGCCCGGTTTTTGAGACCCACGAGCAGGTGGGCCTTGGCAAGTGTTCCGAGTAGCAGATTGAATGACGTTTGGGGAAAATTGGAAGTACCCATGTGTTTGCGGCTTGAATGCCGAAGGGGAAAATGGAAGTACCTGATTGATGATCTGTGATGATGTGTTAGATTCATACACTTTAGGGTGCCTTGGGTGAAACACAAGTTTGCATACATGTTGCATAGTAGGCCCCCTTTTATTACTTGCTCAACGTAAAAACATGCTTGTTGCTTGTGACATCCAAACCTATTTCTAGCTTTATATGTTGTTATTTATTGAATACAAAGTGCTGACCTGCAGGGTGATGGAGTGCCTTGGGGTTCGCTAGGGATGGCCGGAAGGAGATGTGTTGGTTACATAGTTGAGGTCAGTCATTACTGACCCACGTTACCACAAATCTTTACAAGTTAAGGATCGCAAGCAGGAGCAAGCTCGCCGGCCAAAAAGGCCTAAGCCTCATGAAGTGAACCTTTATCTGCTTATGTTTTGATGCTATGATATGATCCTTGAGGTATAATCCATCTTGCATGCCGAGGTAGCCTAAGAGTTCTTTTGCACAATGATAGGATTGTTAGTCAGTTTTGGACTCTTATTGTGTAAGGCCTTAAGTCCATTTTGATACTCCTGCATTGGTAGATAACTTATAGTTTTATTTGTTTGTTTTTGTTGTTTTATTCTGAGTTTTGAGTTGGGTAGACTTATATCATCTTTTAACGCTTAAGTTGTGTCGTCTGTATGTTGTGGGGCCCCGATCGGACCCATATTATATGATCATTATGGAGACGTGTTACAAATGTACTCCAATTTCTTGTCACAAAAGTAGAGCGCAAAAAGTTTGAAGAGACGAACATGGATCGGTTCTGGATTGTTGATGTACAAGAAGAACTAAACCAGTTTAAGAGATGTGAGGTTAGAAAGCTGGTTCCCAGAGCACAAGGAAATAATATCATTAGAACCAAGTGGATCTATGGGAATAAACTTGATGAAAGTGTCATTATAACCAAGAACAAAGCTAGACTGGTAGCTCAGGGGTAAAAATAGAAAGAAGATATTGACTTTGATCAAAGCTTTGCCCCTGTAGCAAGACTAGAAGCAGTTAGACTGTTCCTTGCATATGTTGCATACCAAGGATTCAGAGTCTACCAGATGGATGTAAAGTCAGCTTTCATGAATGGAGACTTGAAGGAAGAAGTCTATGTTGAAAAACCTCCAGGTTTTGATGTTTCTAACCATTCAAATTTTGTTTATAGACTTAGAAAACCTTTATATGGGTTGAAACCAGCTCCTAGAGCGTGGTATGAAACCATGTCTAGCTTTCTCATTGAGAACAAATTCTCAAGGGGGAAGATAGACAAGACCCTACTTATCAGGGAATCTAAAGGCAAGATCATCCTAATCCAGATATATTTTGATGACATTATTTTTGGATTTACTAATGACAACCTTTGCAAAAAGTTTGCTAAACTTATGCAAGGGAAGTTTGAGATGAGCAGTATGGGTGAACTTAAGTTTTTCCTGAGTTTCCAAATAAGACAGACAGACAATGTATTATCCATATCTCAATCTAAGTTTACCAGGGAATTGATTAAGAAATTTGGGATGGAGAATGCCTCCACTATGAAAATTCGCATGGGGTCAAACATGTCTTTAGAGAAAGATGAGGTAGGTGAAGTTGTTGATCAAATTTTGTACAGAGGGATAATTGTCTCCCTTATATACCTGACTGCTAGTAGGCCAGACATTATGTATGCTATATGTGTCTGTGCTAGATATCAGGCATGCCCTAAAGAATCTCTTTACTCTGCTGCTAAGAGGATTTTGAGATATCTGAAGGGCACACCAGATCTTGGCCTTTGGTACCCTAAGAATAGGGATTTTGAACTAATAGGCTTTTTAGATGCAGACTTTATAGGTTGCAGAGAAGATAGGAAAAGCACATCAGGCTCCTATCAGTTTCTGGGAAAAAGACTAGTCTTATGGAGAAGCAAGAAGCAAACAAGTGTTTCTATTTCTGCTACAGAATCAGAATATATAGCTGCAAGGAGATGTTGTGCACAGTTGCTATGGATACAACATCAACTTCAGGATTATAACATTCAATTAAGTAGAAGTTCTTTATTCTGTGACTCTACTAGTGCAATCTCTATAGCGAGGAATCCCGTCTCATATAGCAGGACTAAGCACATAGAGATTAGATATCACTTTATAAGCGATCATGTGGAATGCGAGGATATTTGTCTTCAGTTTGTACCAACAGATAAGAAAGTGGATAATATCTTCACCAAGTCACTAGATGAAGCAAAGTTCAACACCTTCAAGTTTGAGTTGGGTATGTTGAACTTGGTTTTGCTTCAGCTGCTCTTCATGTTGTTTTATTGCAGGAACTACCACATCTTGTAGGTTGTGTGGACCAAAAAATGGTATGAAGGCTGGAATGTCAAAAGTCTTGGTAGAAGATGCTCTTGTTGAGGGGGAGCAAGTTCAGCACCAATTAATTATCTGTAATCAGAAAAAGGAGAAGATAATCACAGATGGACAGCTTCACCCTCCATCTGAAGAAGTCAAAAAGGGGGAGAAGGTGACTATGGTGACTAGGTATCAATGCAACAAAATTGGGGGAGTAGGTGGCATTCTCATATAAAGGGAAAAAGGTGAATCTTGCAGCAACCCAGGTGGAGTAGGTGATGATCACCATTCTAGCAGAAAAATGGGAAATGTGGTAGCCCTTAACTCTCTTGTGTTAATATATTGTTGTGTATTGTTGCTGCATATGTTAGTGTATATAATTGACAAAGGTTTTTGAAGTGGTGTTTTGACCTCTTTAAATAGGGAGGATTGTTGGGTCAATTGATCCCAATGTCCCAGATTTGTAAGAAGTCAAACAAGTCAATGGTATACACGTAGTTCTATTTGATGTATGTTTAAGTTCATGCATGCATATTAGTCTATGTGATATTGATTGGATAGGTGGTACAAGTGAGATTGACAGGTGGACTCAAAGAAGCTGACCGGAAAGGCAAGAAAATTGCCTAAGTCCATAGGCATTGAGTGAAGCAAGCTCACTAAACACCAGATGAACCATGAGCTAATGACAGTGAAGAAAAATGTCTACGTCCAAATACGTTGAGTGAAGTCAATTCACTCAACGTCATACAACTAATAGCACTGTGAGAAGGCTGACAGTCAAACCTTTAAGTGTTGGCAAGGCAGAAAAGTGGCCAAGTCCACAGGCATTGAGTGAAGTCAACTCACTCAACGTCATGCTAGTTCTGTCAAAGCCAAAACAAATCTATCATAGAAAATTGGTTAAGTCCAGAACCATACAGTGAAGCCAGTTCACTCAACGCCATGCTGATTCAGTCAAAGCCTTGGTAGAAAGACTTTAAATTCTGTCAAAGTACAATAGCGTTTAGTGAAGTCAGCTCACTCAATGCCAAAAGTAGAAAGCATCCAGTCATGCTGCTGTTGTCAACACCAAAGGGAGAAAGCATTGAGTGTAGTCAACACACTCAATGCCTTCATGTAAAGCAGAATAATTCTAAGTTCAGAATCGTTGAGTGAAGCTTATTGGAGCATAAGGAGACTGGGTGGTTTATGTCTAGTCGCAATGGTCTTCTTCTCTCAACAGTCTGCCAGTTTGTTTCAGCGGTCTGAGTGTGGGTCTCAGCGGTCTGGTCAGGTGCAGCATTGGCGGTCTGCTGGTTGGCAACAATAGTAGTCTGACAATGAGCTACAATAACGGTCTGGTGGTTAACTGCAGCAGCGGTCTGGGTGCTAGCCGCAGCGGTCTGCATATAGCTACAGCTTGTCTGAAGAAAGTCACAATATCGGGCTAGTTATAGCCGCAACGGTTTGGAGATTTCCGCAGCTGTAGTCTTGGTGTTAGCCGCTGCAAGTGTTCTGGGGCTGCCGAGTATTTTTTTTGTAGTCTGGCGATTTGACTATGTCAAACCGCCCAGCCCGCGCGGCTTGTTTTTTAGTCTAACACCGCTTCTTGTATTCTCTCATCCCCCCTGTTTTCTATATATAAGGGGGCATACCTATGCGATATTTATCTTTTTGGAGCAATAAAGTTTGCGGTTTATTTAGCTCTTTGTCCATTTTCACATGGTATCAGAGCAAACCGATCCTTTGCTTCAAAAAGATCGTGGTTTGTTGATTTAACCACGCGAAATCTTCCACCGGCTTCATCCGATTTGTCCGATTTCTTTCCCTTCCCTTCCCTCCCTTGCTTCTCGTTGTGCTTGTGACTTGCTTCCTTCCGGGCTTTTCAGTTCGCCAGACTTTATCTGCTAACCGCGTTTCTTTTCGGCTTGTTATGTTTGTGTGATTTCTCTTCTCTGTTGCGGGGTTCTCCTTTTGGTCGCGGCTTCTTCCGGGCCGCTGGTGTGTTGTCACCTTGAACGGGCGGGCTCGTGCTCTTCTCTTTCTTCTTATTGGCGCGGCTTCTTTGCTAGTCGCATGTCTATGCAACTTATGGTGTTTGTGCGGTTTATTGTGCGACTTCTTTTGCTCTTGTCGCCTTTGTTACTCACCCTTTGTTGCGGCTTGTTCTGTTCGCGCGACTTCTTCGTTGTTTGCTCTTTCTTCTCTTTTTCTCCCCGCGTGTTGTCTTCCTGCGGCTTGTTTATTCTTTGATACGAGTACCGCATTGGGGTCGCGGCGTGTTCCTTGCCACTGGTGTGTTGACACCATGACCGTGCAGTTTCTCCTTTTCTGTGACCTTTCCTGTGGTCGGTTTCTTTCTGCGCCTTGGTTTGTTTGCCCGGTTTGCTGGGCGGCTTCTTTTGCTCCTGCCGCCTTTGTTAGTCGCTCTTTGTTGCGACTTCTCCTATTCGCGCATCTTCTTGGCTGTTCACGTATTCTTTTCTTGCTGCTGCGGGGTCCGTATTTTGTTCACGCAGCCCCTTTTCTTGCCGCTGGTGTGCTGTCACCTTGACTGTGCGGTCTCATCTTGTTTCTATGACCTGTTCTTGGTCAGTTTGTTTGCGTGTTTTTGTTCGCGTGGTTTGTCTTATTAAACCGTGTGGTTTGTTGTTGTTCTCTATGACCACACTTTCTTCTGCTCTTATTATTTCTATTGCTGCTCAATTTGCTTATACAGGAAGGTGGCTCGTTGATTCTGGTGCCACGACTCATATGTCTGGAAATTCTCGTCTTTTCTCCTCTCTTGATACGAGTATTTAGTTGCCTCTGGTTCTCATTGCTGATGGATCTCCATCTAATATTTGTAGGTCTGGCATGGTTCATGTTACTCATTCACTTGCGCTTCATGCTACTCTTTATGTTCCTAATTTGTCGTGCAATCTTCTTTCTATCCCTGCTCTTTGCAAACAGTTGAACTGTGAAGTTGTTTTTTCTGCTTCCATGTGTGTTTTTCGGGACCCTCACTCCAAAGAGTTGATTGCTACGTGAACTGAGAGTGGAGGCTTGTTCTGCCTTGATACTTTCTCTGCTTTCTCATCCACTTCTTTACTTTAATGGCATCTTTGTCTTGGGCATCCTCCTCCCCAAATTCTTTACCAGCTTTTCCCTGATTTGCCTCGAGAAGTTTCTTCCCTTCCTTAAGAGGCATGTCAATATGGGAAACATCACCGCTCTACTTTTCCCGCTAAAACTGGCATAGTTCCTCTCGTCCTTTTGATCTTGTTCATTCAGATGTTTGGGGTCCTGCTCCCCTTCCGACTGTTGGTCTGTTCATCATGTATTTTGTTACTTTTATTGATGATTACTCTTGGTGTACGCTGTTGTACTTGTTACATATCGCTCTAAAATATTTTTTATTTTCTCTGCGTTCTATAATGAGATTCGTACACAATTTAATACTCCTGTCAAAATTCTTCGTACTGATAATGCTAAGGAGTATCTTAGTCATCAGTTCACGTCATCAGCTCGGAGGAGCAAGTAGTTTTCAGTTCTAATGAGGATGAAGCTGATAAGGAAGCAGTTGATGTTACTGGAAGGTCACCAGTAAGGACTGAAGATGCCCAGAGGCAGGGGGAGCTACCATCTGCTATCCTCATTCACCTGGATCCACTCTAGGGGGAGCCTCATCATGTGGATGAGCCAACTCACTTAGACAGTGAAAGGGCAACACAAACAATTCTTGAGGTAATCAATGAAGTTAATCAATCAATTTTTCATATTGAGGATGAAGTATTGACTGAATCTTTAATTGATGTTGATCAGCAAACTCAGTTACATAGTCAACCACCAGATGTTGTCATGGAAGACACATCAGTTGCTGATAATGCTCCTGAGCTAAGAGATTCTCCAGTCCATACTCAACAGGATTTTACTCTATAAGAGCTGTTCCCTGATTTACTACAGACTGATTTTGAGGGAGAGAAAGCAGCTTTTGAGGGGGAGAAGGTACATCTTGAGGGGGAGCATGTAGAGTTTCATGAGGAAACTGTAATAAATGAGAATGAGGAGCAAAGGGTGCAGGGGGAGTTACCTAAGACTACACAGTACTTGCATCCTAGTCCTAAAGATAGAGTAGACATTGCCAGTACTTCTGCTTCTGAGGATGAAGAGCCTGCTAGAGCCAAGAAAAGAAAGCTACAGGTCTTCAAAAGGAGAAGCCAGATCTACAAGAAGGCTCTGCAAACAATTACTCCTCAACCTGCCGCAATAGCTGATTACAGCTCTTTGTTGGTGGCTTTGCAGATCAAGATGGATGAGCAAAGGAAGGCTCTAGAAAAATATATTGATGAAGGACATAAATCCCTTCAATTTGATCTGGCTCAAGATATAAAATCTATTAGTTTTGAAGTAAATCAAAATAAGAAGGAAATGACTGACTGTTTTCATAAAGGAGGTAATGCAGTGGTTTACCTAGCCACTCACCAAGAGAAGATAAAGACACAGGTTGATGACATAGCAGTTAAGCAGGGCTATGTCTTAGAAAATCAAATAAGAATGAATGAAAACTTGACTGAATCACATAATGTGATTGTCACTGAAATGAAAAATATAGCTACTGCATAGACTGCAGTAAGTGCTACTGCCAAAGAAGCATTTGATAAGCAATTACAAGAAAGCCTAACTACTGTTAAAACTGACATTGAAGATTCTCAAAAGGCTATTACTGAAAAGCTCCAAAAGTTAAAACCTTTTTATAAAGATGGTGTTAACTATCTGAATGCTCAGATCAGATTTCAAAAGGATGATCTTAGAGATCATATAGAAAGAGAAGTCATAAAGGGGGAGAGGGTATTAGTCAAAGCAGGCTCTAACCATGGTAAATGGATTTCAAACAGCATCAGAGCTACCCTTAGATATCCACCCTTGTGTGATGATGATAATGTAGCAGAATCTGGGATAAATCCTGCATATTTTGGAGGTGAGCCAGCTGAAGTTGCACAAGTAATCTACCCTCCAGCCGATTTTGAGATGATACATCAGGAGGTACAATCTATGTATAGCCCTCCTGAGGGTAATAAGAATATTATTTTTTAGAAAGTAGATAAGCCTGTTCCTGAGGAAGTTTTGAAAGAGCAAGAAGCTCAATTATCTAAGAAGAGGTTCAGAGAACAGACAGAGTTAAGGCCTGATTTTGAACAGTGGAGCACAACTTCTAGAAATATTATTCTGACTACTTGGAAGGCTGCAAAGGATAATTTCCTAGAGAGGGGTAAATGGTACTCTGACCAAGAATGGAGAAAACATTAAGCCAGGCAAGAGGCTATTGTACAGTACAGAAGAAAGGTTAAACTAGGGAAGCTACCTCCTAATGCACAGGAGCCTAGCAAGTATTTCCCTAAGGCTTATCATTATTTTGAGAGACAAAAGTAAGGGCTGAAGAACAGAAGAAGAAAGATCTTAAGGGCAAGAAGCCTGCTGATGACACTGATGCTCCAGTTCAAGCCAAGATTCAATCTGGAAAGGGCATTGTCATCAAGGAGCTAGAGCAGCCATAGAATAGAATTTTCTTAAGTTTACAACTTTGTAATCATTTGCATTAAAATCCATGTAAACTTTTGATTAATGAAACTATTGGAAGTTGTAACAAAACAATGTTTAATGTTCAATCTATTACATTGTTATTCTGAGAAGATTGTTTATACATGTTTTGTTAAGTCTTTACCCTATCATATAATACTGTTATACATCATATTGAGTATTTGTTATGAATGGTGTATATCATTGACTAAGGGTTATGACTTCTCCAAATAGGGGAAGATTGTTGGGTACATTGAAAATGTGTACCAGATTTGAAGAAGCCACACCTACTCAATGATATATATCAAGGTGTATTTGATGTGCTTTGAGTTTATATGTGCAGGTTAAGTAATTGCAGGAAATGCAGAAAGTTTCTAAGTCCATGTGTCGACACCTAGAGATGCAGTGTCGACACTTATGAAGGCTTGTGTCGACACCTAGAGAAGCTGTGTCAACACTTGGAGTATTTGTGTCAACGCCAGGAAAGGCAGAGTCGACACCAGAAGAAAAGTGTCGACACATACAGGCAGTGTCGACACATTATGAAGAATACTCAACATATATCATGTCGACACTTAGAGGCGGTGTCGACACCCAGAGAAGCTTAGTCGACATCCAATGTGTCGACACCAGGAAGCTGTGTCAACACACTAAAGGCATTGTCGACATCAACTGTGTCGACACACAGCAATTTTCAACAAAGTTAAAGTAAATAAGTACTTGTGTCGCACAAAGGAGATGTGTCGACACTCAGCTAGTATCAACAACAAAAGAAGTTGTGTCGACACAAAAGAGAAGTGTCAACACACAGCAGAATTCAACTAAGTTTTAAAGAAGAAGTACTTGTGTCGACACACAGAATCAGTGTCGACACATTCAACAGAAGGCTTGTATCGACACACAGAATCAGTGTCGACACATTTTGAAGAAGCAGTGTTGAGAAGCTGTTACAACAACATAAGGAGTTGTGTCGACACCACCAAGGCTAGTGTCGACACTTAGTCCACTTGTGTCGACACTTGGTCTATTAGTGTCGACACATAATGAATATCAATCTCGACACATTCAGACAGAGACAGTATTTTCAAGAAGTGACTGGATGACTTGACAGCTGTTATTTCAGCCAATCTACTGCAACTATCAGAGCTGTCAGAAGTTCGTTAGAAATCGAATCAGCTGGTTACCTTGGAGGAAACTATATAAATGTCTTTCTCCTTCAACAGTAAAGAATCAATCAATAATCAATCAATAATCAATCAATCAGAAGATTAAAATTTAAGAAGATCAAGACAGATCCAGAGAAAACTGTAAATCAGTATCTTTTGAAGAAACTTCAGATTTACTTGGAGAGAGAGAACTCCAGTAATTGAAGTCAAGAAAGAGACTTGTTAATCAAATCACTTAAGAAGCAGGTTCTGAACCAGACTGCAAAGTAGGATCCAGATTTAATTCTCCATCCTAAGAAGGAAGTTGCCAGCCGATCTACTTCAAGAAAATCATCTTTACTGAGTTCAGACTCAAGAAGCCTTGAAGAAAGCAAAGACAAAGTTGATCTCAGGAATTAGTACTATCAACAACTGATCAAGAAGGTTGCCCTCTTCATTCTCTCAAACAGAGTGGTGATCTAAAACTTGTTATTATTTTCCTTTTGTAGGATCCTAAGGGATCTGAGTTGTAAGCCTAAATTTATAAAGGCTGAGGTAGGGCTTTTGAGCCTGAGTGTAGGAGAATCTATTCTCTGAGTGTAGGCCTTGTTGAAGGCTGAGGTATGGCTGTTTAGCCTGAGTGTAGGTCTTGTTGAAGACTGAGTGGTAGGTCTTTGTGCCTGAGTTGTAGGAGTGGGGACACTCTGAGTTGTAGGAACCTGTTTGGGGTTCTGAGATGTAAGATCTGAGGATCTGAGGAGAAGTGCAGGAGTTAGGCTGAATCTAGTACACTACTAGATAGGCAAAGGGGGAAAGTGGATGTACCCAGACCTTGGGGAACCACTATAAACACTGTGTGCACTCTGTGAATGTTTGTTTCTGTGGTTGCTGTGTTGTGATAGCTGTAAAATTTGCATTTGCTGCTTAAAGTACAAAACAGTTTGTCTGCCTTAAAGTAAAAAAGAAAAAGTACACCTATTCACCCCCCCCCTCTATGTGGTTAGGCACTATTTTTTTCACAAAGAAATTTGAGGAAGCAAACACAGACGCATCGTGGATAATGGCGATGGAAGAAGAACTAAACCATTTCAAGCGTTGCAAAGTATGGAAACTTGTTCCAAGACCCAAAGGTAAGAACGTCATTGGGACAAATGGGTCTACAGGAACAAGATGGACGAGAATGGAACGATTGTAAAGAATAAGGCCAGACTTGTCGCAAAAGGTTATCGTCAAGAAGAAGGAATCGACTTCGACCAGACATACGCTCCAGTTGCAAGGCTGGAGGCAATAAGGTTATTCCTAGCATATGCTGCTCTCAAAGGCTTCAATGTTTATCAGATGGACGTGAAGTCTGCCTTCCTTAATGGTGACATAAAGGAAGAAGTATATATGGAACAACCTCCAGGTTTCGTTAATTCTAACTTTCCTGATTATGTTTACTTACTGCACAAAGCTTTATATGGTCTGAAACAAGCCCCTCGGGCTTGGTATGAGACTCTGTCTACCTTTCTACTTGAGAACAAGTTCACAAGGGGAAGATAGACAAGACATTATTTCTTAGGGAAATTAAAGACAAGATTCTGCTAGTGCAAATATTTGTCGATGACATTATTTTTGGACCTATTGACGACAACCTCTATAAGAAGTTTTCAAAACTTATGCAAGGGAAGTTTGAAATGAGCAGCATGGGCGAGCTGAAGTATTTCTTAGGGCTTTAGGTGAAACAATCTGAAGATGGAATTTTCATCTCACAGACCAAGTTCACCAAAGAGCTGATTAAGAAATTCGGAATGGAGAACGCAACCTCAATGAGTACTCTAATGGGTTCAACAATGTCTCTGGACAAGGATGAAAAGGGAAACCTTTTGATAAAACTAAGTACAGAAGCATTATTGGATCCTTGCTTTACCTTACTGCAAGTAGACCTGACATAATGTTCTCAACATGTGTCTGTGCTAGATTTCAGGTGAACTCTAAGGAATCTCACTACGCTGCTGCGAAGTGGATTTTGAGATACCTTAAAGGCACGCCAAATCTTGGCTTATGGTACCCAAGAAGTAATGATAGCGAGCTAGTAGGTTTTTCAGATGCAGATTTTACAGGGAGCAAAGATGATAGGAAAAGCACTTCCGGGACTTGCCAATTCTTTGGAAGAAGGCTTATCTCCTGGAGTAGCAAAAAGCAGAACTGTGTAGCAATCTCAACGGTCGAGTCAGAGTACATCTCTGCAGGCAGTTGATGTGCACAGTTACTTTGGATAAAGAATCAGTTTGAGGACTACAACATGAAGTTTCAGAACATTCCTCTGTTTTGCGACTCTTCCAACGCAATTGCAATAGCCAACAACCCAGTCTCGCAAAGTCGGACAAAGCATATAAAGCTAAGGTATCACTTCATTCGGGAGCATGTGAAGCATGGGGACATAGACCTTCAATATGTCTCTACAGATAGGCAAATTGCAGACATTTTCACGAAGCTGTTGGACAAGACCAAGTTCTCATTCTTCAAAACAGAACTTGGGATGCTCAACAAAGAAGACTAGAGAAGCTGGATCTTCAAGAAGGCTCAAGGTTCAAAGGTCAGTCAAATACTGGAATTTTACAAAAATTCTAACTCATTGACTCGAGTAAGACTCGGCCTACTCGGGTAAGCAAATGACCTACTCAAGTAGTATAATCACATACTTGAGTAGTCTACTTGACCTAATCGAGTAGTAGAGTGATATACTCGAGTAGTTCACTTGCCCTACTCGAGTAGTAGACTGACATACTCGAGTAGTCAGCTTCACTTACTCGAGTACCTCATACATCTACTCGAGTACTTCTATATACCTACTCGTGTTACTCAAGACACATCTACTCGAGTACCTCAATTCATCTACTCGAGTATATGTCGAGTTTTTATTCAAATTTTTTTATGCACAAGCCAAGGCTTATGTCCCCTCTTCTTTGGTTTATTTCATTAATTTACATTTAATTAGACCAAAACTTAGTGTTATATAAATAAGAAAATCCGGAGATATCCTACACGAAATCATTTCTGCTTTCTTGAGTACCCGACTGCCTCTTCGCCTTCCCCAGTCAGTTGCAGAACAGCACGATTTCCTTCACCCCGTCAAAACTTTCTAGGGTTTCTGCATCTCCAAGATTTCTGAATCATGGCCGCCTCCTCTAAAATCGGGTCTCCGTCGGGATTGCAGAACTCTCGACGAATCTAATGTGCTCCGTCGGGAACCGTGTCGCAGATTCTACTCTGAAGCATCGACGTTCACAAATTCCATCAAACTTCTAATGACTTCTTCGGCTCAGTGTTAGATGCAGATGATTTTCTGGGTGATGTAGATGCCAGAACTTGCTTATTTTGTGGAATTTCTCGATGCAAAATCCATTAGAAGGGCTGACATGAATCAGAATAAACTCCTTGTTGATATTAAGAACCGTGCAAGACAAACTCATAAGATATATCCCTCTGTATTCCAAGGCATAGTCGCCTTTCATGCTCATCCTGAACAAAATAAGGAGAGCATAAATCCCCCAATTATGCAGGATAATTTCTCTATCCTTCATGAGAAGACCCTGAAACCTTCACATTTGTCAAAAGCATCATTTGGTGGCACAGTTTGTCACGGGTGGCAGCGGGAGAGTCGGTGCACCCAGGGATGTCAAGGTGGAGAACTGTATTGATGAGATAGCAGGACAGCTTATGCTCATCATAAGCGACATCTGACGGTTTTTGCGTTCTCACACCATGGTCTCGTGGCTAAGGCATTGTCAGAACACGTGAGTAGAATAAAAGGAGGTGCTCGGAGCGATGACGTTTCATCTGGGAACTGATGGTGAGGTTAGGAGATATGTAGTTCGGACGGGAAGAGACGTTGGGGGGAAGGATGAGCGGTGACTTGCTGCATAGTTTTTTGTGGAATTTGCCTGCTGATCGAGGAAGTAGAGGCAGTCCCGGTAGCAAAATCCTGAAAAGTACCTAGGGGTGAATTAGACCTTAGGGCATGACATGACGGAAACTTGCAGAAGGTAAACTGCTGAACCATGTCCCATGATCCGTATTGAGCATAGAAAAAGGATTCTTCTGTGCAAGACGAAACTCCATAAGATACTACCAGAAGATGACCACGGAGGCGGACAGGCCTGAGGAGGGAAAAGCCATGGAGGCAAGAGAGGAGCAGGCCGCGACGATAAGAACAAGCCGCAAGAAGAGAAAAGAGCACCAAGCCGGGCGAATAGGTCGGGCGGCTAGGAAGGCCGCTACCAAGAAGCAGAGCAAAGCAGAGGGAAAGAAGTCGCACGGCTTTGATGAACTAGCAAGCAGGAATGCAAGTAGGCATAGGTCAAAGGCACAGCGGGGAAGAGGTCGCGCGGACTAGGAAGGGGCAACCGCGACCAAGATGCTTCAGGCAGATCGAGTATTTGTCTTCGCTCGGATCGAACAAGTGAATCACCGTGTCCTCTGATACCATGTTAGAAAGTAAGTAGAGAGCATTATAATTCCCCCAATTATGCCCTCCTTTATATAGAATGGAGGAGAGATGAGAGAATACAAATAAGAGATGTTGGACTAATTTCTCTAATACAAAACAAACCGCACAAGCCGCCTTCATACCACCAGAGAGGAAGAGAGACCGCCAGAGTAGACCGCCAGAGAGCCCTGAAACAAACCGCCAGACCGCGCCTTCACCTTCAACACTCTCTAAAGTAAGTATCCTTCATCATATGAAGAAGGTCTCCATCCCCTCAATTCAAAGATGGGAGCTCAAGTTGAAGAATCCTTCTCAAGCTGCTAAGGTTACTGAGGTTCTAGACATAGAGGACAGGACTCCATCTCCCTCTCCATCTCAGGTCCCCAGCTCCTCTGGTGCACCTATTGAGGAGGAGCCTGCTCCTGCTGCTTCAGCCAGGATGCCACCTTCTCCAGCACCTACTCCTCCACCTGACACCCCAGAAGATCTCCCCTCAGATCAATAACTTCAAGAAGCACTTCTGTCCACTGATGCTGCCATCAATGAGATGATAGAAGAATTAACTATAGATGAACCACCTCCTCCTCTATCTCCAAAAGCTCCATCCACTGAAATACCCAAAGACCCCTCTTTAGTGCAATCTCCAGTAAAGTCTCCAGAAAAATCTCCAGCAAGGTCTCCAGCTAAATCTCCTGATACTCACCAAGAACTGCCAGAAACTATCTTTATTTCTGATGAGACATCACCTGAGCCAGTTGAAGCTCCTCTAAGGAACTTAAATTTCTCCATCCCCTCAATCACTGATGAAGGGGATGCCATGATATCCACAATAAGAGCTCAGAGCTCTGTTACCCTTACAGAACTAGCTCCTTGGAAAGCTCCTCCTCCTCTAGTTGACTCTTCCAGTGCTCCTCCAACTGTTGCCCCTTCTACTGATTTGATGACTCAAGTTTTCCTTCTGCTCCAAGAATAGAGGACATACTTTGATAATTCACTCAAAGTTGTTACAGATAAAGTCACTGCTCTCGAGACTGAGATGAGCAGAGGATTTGCATAAATCCAACACAACACTGACCAGCTAAAACACCTTTTCCAAATTGGTGGCAAGGCTCTGGATCACACCATTACTAGCATTGGTCAAGTGATGGAGCAAGGTCTGACTCTTGCTAATAATCAGATGGAATTGGACAAACAAGCTGAAACTACAAAGATGAAAATCTGTAAAGAGGTTGACACTTTCAAAGATGATACTATCTCTCAGTTATCTATTGAAGTCAGAAAGGGAGAGAAGTTGGTGAAAGACTATTTAGAAAAATCAGATGCTGCCATGCAAGAGCTTTGGAAATCAAAAGTAAAAGAGATCCATGATGATTTCCTATCTCAAATTCAGAGTGTCAAATTCTATACCTATGACACTACTGTATGGATGCACAACCAGAATCTTCCTGAATTTGCTGTTGATCCTAATATCATTCCTCATCACCTGAGCCCTATAGCTGCTGCTGATGCTCTTGCTCCTTCTCTGCAACCTACCTTCTCTCCTGGGCCTGATGATTCAGTTGCCCCTCCTGATACCTACACTCAGGGTTGGGAAGATGATCCTGCAGACATTTTCCTCCAAGCTCCTCCTGAGATTCTGACCTATAAGAAGAAAAGAAAGTACGGTGAAGGTCCTTCTGCCAGCAAGTCCATTCCAGTCTCTGATCTTGAGAAAAGAAAAGCTCTAGAATTTGCTGAGATATGGTCTCCCACTTCTAATTCCCTCATTTTGGACACTCTCAAATTGGTTATGAACTACCATGAGAGTAGGAATATTCACTACAGTTCCCAAGAATTGGAGTTATATGAGAAATCTATGACCAAGAGAAGATTATATGATAGAGAATTTGGAAAAAATAATCCTGCTGCTTCTCCAAGACCTCCCAAGTATTATCCAAAGCCTTACAGCTACCAAAGGAGACAACAGGAGACAACAGGACAGACAGCATCATCAGAACTAGCCTAAAGGACTTATGAGTTGTGGAAATGATTTTTGTTGTTAATAATATTTTTGGATATTCACACTTATATAATTCTAACTTTTTTATCTTATTATCTTTTTCATAGTCTTATGCTTGCTTGCACTGCTTTATATACTTAGCATTCTTTTTATGTCCATAATTCACCTTAGTGTAAATGGTTCTGACTTCTACAAATAGGGGGAGATTGTTGGGTATTGTATCCACACTAACCCAGATTTGATGAAGTCACCCTTCAACTAAGATGAATTAAATTGTATTTGATGCTTGGTTTAAGTTATGTGTTTGCAGGAATCTTATGGGAAGTGTAGACCAATGTCAGTCTACAATGGGTCACTAAACACAGTACCATACAATGTAATCCCTTATTATGTGTTCCAAAGTGTTGACTCATGTGTAGCCTCTCTATTGGGATACACTTCATATTCAATCTCTAGGACTAAGTGAAAAGACTTGATGTTGGTTTCACCTTAGAAGAAGAAAAAGTTCTGTCAAGAAAATTTCCTAAGTAAAGTACTCGAGTAGTTCTATACTTACTCGAGTAAGTTAATGAGTTTATACTCGAGTAATAATACTCTTACTCGAGTAGTTAAGATATATCTTGAGTAGTCTAATTATGGCTCTCGAGTAGTTACGACAACTACTCGAGTAGTTTCCTTTTATCTCTCGGGTTTACAGAAATTTTCTTCTCAAACGTTTTCTAAGTTTAATACTCGAGTAGTACCGTATAGTACTCGAGTACTTTTATCTTTTGTCTCGAGTAGTTGAATTCTGACTCTCATGTAGTTCTCACTTACTCGAGTAGTCTAAGTCATGTACTCGAGTAGTTCATCTACTACTCGAGTAGTCCAGTGTTTATACTCGTGTAATCCAGAATTCCATTCCAGAAAATTTCTCTAAGTAAATTACTCGAGTAGTCATCTCCATATACTCGAGTAGTTCTATTTGTCTCGAGTAGTTCAACTTTTATACTCGAGTAGTCCTGTTTTCCAGTTCCAGAAATTTTCTAAGTCTTTGTCTCGAGTAGTTTCTTAACTACTCGAGTAGTTCATTCTTATATACTCGAGTAGTATTTCTTATACTCAAGTAATCTACTCCACCTCTTGTTTAAGTACTCAAGTACTCGAGTATGTTATTTTTTTTACTCGAGTAGCTGATTCCTTTTCTTCTTACTTACTCGAGTAGTTGACTTCATTTACTCGAATAATTATCTCATTCCCTCTCGAGTAGTTCTTCTGATATACTCGAGTAGTCATCTTCTACCTACTCGAGTACTGCTGCATGTACTCGAGTAATTATTTTTATATCTCGAGTATTTTACTTCGACTTTTCCAAAAATTCATTAAGTCCAGAATAACGGCTTTCTTAATAAACTTTGACGTGATTGGTCCACATGTCTCTCATAATGACTCAATTATGTCAAATCTTTTCTGATCCTATAAATAGTCTTGTCTAAACCGACAAACCCTAATTCTAAGAAGATTATTCTAAGAAAGTTTTGCAGCCGCTTCTGTTTCCTCTTTCTCTCTCCAAGAAACGAAAACCACCGCCGTCACCGTCACTGATTCCCGACCGGCTAGGGTTTCATCTTTTGAGGATTCAGATCAAGAAGGGTTTCCGGATCAAGATTCGCTCAACTCCCCATTTTCTGATTCGATCGATCGTGTGAAGCTAAGAAGTTTCAGATCCAATCTTGCCGAGATTTCTCTTCATCATTCTGATAAAGCCGCAAAGCCTAGAAGAAGAAATTTCTGGTCGACTGTTGTAGATCTGAAAAAGGGATCACTATTTGTATTTCTATACAAAATTTATTTCATTCTTGTAGGACAAAATTCTCTGAGTGTAGGAGCTTTTATCTCCGAGATTGTAGGAAGTTTTACCTTCCGAGTGTAGATCTGTTTTGTGGATCAAGATTGTAGGAACATTGTTCCGAGGGTAGGATTGATTTTCAATCCGAGATAGTGGAGTAGCCGAGTCTAGTGTATTGCTAGATCGGTGAGGGAAAGTGGATGTACCCAAGGTTGGGGAACCACTATAAATCTTGCCGCATCTGTGTTTGATTGGTAGATAGATCTGTGCATTGGTTTGTCATTTTTATTCCGCAAAAAGACGCACAATTCACCTATTCACCCCCCTCTAGGTGATTTAGGTAGGAAACTATAAACTTTCAACTCTGACTTCATCGACTAGAGTTCAGAGTAATGATTCTTGGACTTTAGAATATTGAAGTGAAGTATCCAGAAATCGTCATCCTGAGAACTAGGTTCGTCGACCTGAGAACTACTTTCGTCGAGCTGAGAACTGCTAACTGCTACTTGATAAAAGCTTGTCAGGATTGTGGTCTAAGTTCGTCGAGATAAGAAGATGAATTCGTCGACTGGAGCATGATTCTGGACTTAGAATACTTAGATGTTTCTGGAATAACATGTTGAAGTAGAATACCCAGGAATCGTCGACCTAAGATCCAAGTTCGTCGAGCTGATATTCTAACTTCGTCGACTGGAGTTTAGTGAGAAGAATTCTGGACTTGGAATGTTGAAGTATAGTGTCCATAGATCGTCGACCTGAGAACCAAGTTCGTCGAGCTTAGCATAGAGAATTTTTCTCTGAGTTCGTCGAGCTGAGCACGACTATCGTCGACCTGAGTTCGACGAACGTCGAACTCATTTTCTGAGTCTTTGAAAATTCTCTAAGTTTTGAGTCTTTTGCATTCTGTTGATGGCTGGTCCATGAAGTGTTGACTCTAAGGACATGGCCTATACTCTAGGATACAGACATGACCCTAGCTATACATGTTGGGTCAAACATCCTAGTTTAGTGAACCTAGCCCAAATCCAACTAGGGATCCAACACACGAAAGAACCAGAATTTCTCGAGAAACACTTTCTGGACTTCTCGAAAGGTTATATATATTTCTCGAGAAATGTCTTATATTTCTTGGAAAGTCTAATGGTTTCTCGAGAAGCCTTATCTTTCTCGAGAAATGCCCAAATCCGCCAGAATAAATTTTTGAAGAATTCGAACCGCCATTCCAGGTATGCCTTTTCTCTAATTCTTCAAAATTTTCAATTTTATATAAATAGAAGTCCATAAAATATCCAAATCCACGAATTCAAAAAAGTGATTTCCCGAGAAAGACGTTTTAGTTCCGCTGAAGGCCTCCTCCGTTGTTCTCGCGAAACACTGTCTTCCTTCTCCGAATATTTAGAAATTTCTCATCCTTCTCAATCGATGGCTCCTACTACAAAGATTGGCATGGTCTGTGAGTTCATTCGATCAGGTATCGAAGAAATTTCAGATGATTTCTGAAATGTTATTCTTCTTCTTGAATCTGTCGGCCTCATATTCATTCTTGAGCATCCGTGCACAGTCCTGATAAAAGATGTAGAAGAGTTCTTCAGTAATACGAAGCTTAAGAGGAGTGGGAAGTTGTTGAAAACTTCAGTTAGAGATATGAAAATCAATCCATCTTCTTTAACAGAGTTTCTAAGATTGTCGTCCATAGATGAAGAAGACTACCTGGAATAACCAAGTTATTCCAGGGCTTTGTCCTTTTGTGGTCTCTCCCAATCCACCACTTCCATTAGAAGACAACACATGAACGATGAGAGCAAACTACTGGCCAACATTCTAGGAAAAGTCCTACTCTGCAAAACAGTTCACTTGGATACATTTCCTCAGATTTTTTTCTGCATGATGACTGCTGTGATATGTAGGAAGAAGTTCCAATGGGAACATATGCTTTTTGACAAACTTAAGGAAAGCATGAAGGCACCAAACCTTGCAAGAATTATTTATCTATTTGAATCAAGTGCATCCTCAAATCTTTGACATTTCTAAAAGTGTGTCCATTCACCACCTAAAGAAAGTCACTATCTCATCCATCAGCCGATGGGAAATAAGAATTACAAGGCCAGGCAAGACTCCTGCAGTGACAAGGCCAGGCAAGGTTCCTGCTCCTTTAGTTCGTGAAGCAGTTCATCAAGATGAGATTCTAGAAACAGTGGTTCAGTTAGATGTTACTGCAGCTTGGGTTACAGAGCAAGTTGGTTATTATGATGTGGCAGTAGAAAAGGAAAACTTAGATCAGTCTGATGTTAAGAAGAGCACCTTTGTGCAAGATGGTGGCTCAGGTATGGACATTGACTCCTCTTCTAATCAAGAAAATCTTGATGATGCACAAGTGGATACTACTGCAACTGACATTGACAGACTAATAGAAAACCTAACTTCAGATGAACCTCTCTTCTCCTCTTCTGAAAAGATTACTGAAGACATTCCTAAAGAGATTCGTGAAAATATACCAGAAGATTCTCAACCCCGGGAACAAATTGAGGGGGAGAATGAGGTAATACTCTCTGATAAGGAAGAAATTACCCTAGAGCCTGCAGTACCACCTCTGAGGAATTTAGATTTCACTATCCTTACTCTTCTGGGTGAGGAAGGGTATATGATGACTTCTACCCAAAGAGGCAACAGTTCAGTTGTTATAGAAGAAATATCAGTTTGGACAACCCCAGCACTACCTCCTCCAGCTGAAATAATTCCTGATGATACCATGTTGGGTAAGATTGAATCTATGTTGACAAAGCAATGATAGTACTTTAACAAGTCTCTCAAAGAAGTAACTGAAAAAGTAACTGCTCTTGAGAAAGAGATGAGCAAAGGTTTTGCTGAAATTCAAAATAATACAGATGAATTCAAAAGACGGTTATAGATTGGTGGTAAGGATTTAGACCACACTATCACTAGTGTTGGTGAAGTAATGAATCAAGCAGTCACTGTGGCAAACAACCGGGTCCAGTTGCTGAAGAATACTGAACAACAAGACTTCAAAACTTGTGAAGAAGTTGGAAAATTCAAAGAAGAAGCCATAGAGACCCTATCTATAGAAGTCAGAAAGGGGGAGGATAAAGTAAAAGAAAATCTAGACAAGAAAGTTCAAGAAATGAAAAATCAGCGGAGTAATCAACTAAAGGAGATCAATACAAGTGTAGAAAAGCATATTAAGGGGGTAAATATCTATACTTATGAGACTACTATCTGGATGCATAATCAGATCTTTCCAGACTTTCAGGTTGACCAAAATGAGGCCCCACCTCCACATCTTGACCCAAATGATTTCAAGACTACTTTTTTCTCCTAGACCTGAACAGTATGAATTTCCTCCTGAAAGTTATTGGACTCATGATCAACCAGAGAGTCCTCACGAACTACCTCCTGAAATGCCAGTGCAAAATAAAAGGAAATATGGTGATGGTACTTCTGCCAGTAGATCTATCCCTAGTCAAGGTGCTGCCCAAAGAATTGAAAAAGAATTTGCTAGAGTTTGGAGTCCAACTTCAAAGTCTCTTATTCTAGACACTCTGAATCTGGTTGTGGAGTTTAATAAAAACAAAGATGATCATTAAAGCCACAAGGAGTGGGAGCTATATGAGAAGTCAATGACAAAACAAAGGATTTATGATCGTGAGTATGGTCATAATAATCCTAAAGATACTCCTCGACCTCCAAAGTACTATCCCAAGCCACTCAGTTATCAGAAAAGATAATAAGAGATGAAGGAAAGACAGCATCAGCGACAGTGCTAGTGTTTCTTTTTTTTCTTTGTTTTAGAATTTTGTGGACCTGGATATAATATTATGGACAAACTCTATATATATAAAATTTTGAATTTTGTTGATCTTTTTATTTCTTATCTGTCATTATATACATTATGTTACTTGTTAGTTAATTCTTTTATTATCTTGATATACTTCACCTTAATGCAGAGGGTTCTGACTTCTACAAATAGGGGGAGATTGTTAGGTATTGTTTCCACAATAACCCAGATTTGTGTGAAGTCACACTTGAACTAAGATGAATTAAGTATGTATTTGATGCTACTCTTTAGTTGAGTTCTTGCAGGTTATTATTGCTAAGTGTAGACCAATGTCAATTTACAATGAGTCACCAAACATAGGACCATGCAATGTAATCTCTCATTGGGATACACTTCATATTCAAGTACTAAAGAAATGGAAGAAAGGAAGGGTAGCTAGTTTTCTACAAGAAGAAAATAAATATTTTCTTAAAAATTTCATAAGTCCATTTCTCTAGGAATGAAATTTATTTCTCTAGAAGTCTCAGTAAATTTTTTGAGAAAGCATAGCTGTTCTCGAGAAAGCATAAGACTTCTAGGGAAATTTTCTGAATATTTTTAAGTCTTTTCTCGAGAAATGCCCAGAAGATATCTCGAGAAAGCCAAGTTAGTTCTCGAGAAAAGCAAAGTTGTTCTCGAGAAGTCGAAATCATTTCTCGAGAAGCTAAGTATTCTTCTCGAGAAATCAAGTCTGTCTTGAGAAATAAGTCTTTAAGTTCACAGAATTTTCATTAAGTAAATTTCTCGAGAAGGTCAGACCATTTCTCGAGAAAGCAATTCTTTTCTCGAGAAATCAAATTCTTCTCAAGAAATCTATCTTTAGTTATAAATTTGCGATAAGTACTTTTCTCAAGAAATAATATCCTTTTCGAGAAATCATGTATTTTACTTCAAAGAATTTTCGCCAAGTCTTTTCTCGAGAAGCCATGTCCTTTTCTCGAGAAATTTATTTCTTCTCGAGAAATGGACTTGCAGATTTTTCGTTCTAAATCTTCCAACGGGATTTCAAATTAATCTAAGTTAATGACGATTGATCCATATAGATCTTTCCTTAATGACTTATGACCTTTAGATGATGATCTATAAATAGTCCTTTCAGAGGATTTGCTAACCCTAATTATTACAACAATCAGAATCGCACAAAGATTTTCTAAGATCGGGAGAAGCCGAACTATCTTCATCGCCATTCTTCTCTGACGCTCATCTCTCGATCCAGCGATTCAAAAGAAGAAAGAGATTCGATAGATCCAAGATTCAAAGATTCTTCTACATCCACTTGATCGTGTTGGATCCTAAGTTTTCAGGTCAATATTTTTCAAGATTTCTTCCTCACCTTCTTCACAGAGCTTTTCAGTTTTCAGAAGGAAGATCCTTGAAGAACTCAGATCTGGAAGAGTAAAATTTTTATTTGTTGTTGTAAAAATTGTTATAACTTTGGTAGGAGCTTTGTCTCCGAGATTTGTAGATCTGTTTGTTGATCGAGATTTGTAGATCTGTTTGTGGATCAAGTTTATAGATCCAGTTTGTGGATCAAGTCATAAATCCGGTTGTAGATCGAGGTGTAGGAGTGTGTTATCTCTGAGGTGCAGGAGCATTGCTCTGAGTTGTAAGTTTTGAAAAAATTTGAGAAAGGTGAAGTGGCCGAATCTTACCTTTCGTGGTAGATAGGCGAGGCAGGACAGTGGACGTACTCAATACGGGAAATAACTATAAATCTCTGTGATTGTGTGCATTAAATTTTAGATAATTTTTATTCCGCAAAAAGACACAAACATCACCTATTCACCCCCCCCCCCCTCTAGGTGATTTAGGTAGACGCTAGATACTTTCACGACGGTGGTGATACCGCGGGGCAGTAGTGTCTGTTCTTTGAAAATGGTGCATTGATATGACGCATCGCCTACCGTGTAGCGGTAGTCAGGTACCACACGACGGTAGTAGAATAATTATGGTGCGGCCATGTGTTGGCCTGAGATTTGAGGTTTTGGGTGGTGGGCTTGCAGAACAAGCCGATGTTTGGCCTACCGCGTGGCGGCAGCTAGTTACCATACGGCATTATCTTCGTTTAAGGCTGGGATTATTAAGTTCTGACTTTATTTTCTCTCTTGGCTTTCTCATTCTGAGCGGTAGAGAGAGAGGAGAGTGAAGGAGAGGAAGAGGAATGACCCGCCATCATTGGAGTTTCGGAGCTTCAAGTCGCGAGCCGATTTTAGATACAAGGAGGCAAGTCCGTTGCGATCATTTTCATCCGGCTCGATCTTCCCCCATGACGCTGAAACGAACACCAAGGGTAATGATCTTCCTTCTTGGATAAGTGAAGTCCTCTGTTTTCGCATATAAGGGTCGACACTCCATGAGCATGTGGAGGCGAGCCTACTGACGGGTTGATCGGTTATATCTCTGGTATTTTTGTATTTAGAATCCAGAATCGAAGTATGGAATAGGCATGATGTATGAAGCCCATCCAGACAAGTTGGTCTGGATTGGTGATGATTGTTTTGTATTATGGAGAATACTCTATGGTAAACGTATAATTTACTATGTCATGGGGTGTGCGGGTTGTTACAGTGAGAGTGCTGGAGTAGATCTCTAGGAAAACACCTGTTTGGGGAAGAAACAAAAGTCCGTACCTACCATGCGGCGATAGCACTACCGCCGGCGATAGTGCTACCGCCAGCGATTGCTCCCAGTGAGCATTGTTTGTGAGGCCTATCTTTTGGAGATTTGGGGGCCATTGTATTGAGTTGAGAGCCTGAAGAGCCAGCTTTGGTGGCCGTGAATGCCAGCCTTGGAATATAACATGGTTATGTATGATTGAAATTATGGGAAAGGGGAAGCTGACCTGTGCCGATGTCGTTAATTAGCACGGCGATCTAAGCATTAGGAAAGAGTTGAACTGTACACGCACTATGTCGTTCGGCTAAAAAGACCTAAAGTACGTGGAAGTTTTCATTTCCATAGGATATAGTCGTGGCTATAGGCCAGGCTAGTAATGCTTAGTTGAGACTGTCCAGTTTGGGACTAAGGATGGTGTTGAGAATCGTAAAGATCCCTGTATGGGTGCTTTGACACCAGTGATTGTTGTGATGGCAAAGGTGGGACCCTGAGTGATCAGGTACATCGATAATGTGTCCTGAGTGCACGGGACGGTTGGCAAGTCGTGCCATCATCTATGTTGGTTTGTGCTTAAGTTGCACTCCGGCATATATTGTGATTATGCTAATTACTGCGGGGAAGGAGCACCGCCGCCCCGGGTGAGTGGCGTGTCGTTGTAATTTGGTTAGCTAATGCTGACCGTTGTTTTGTTTGACGTCATTGGGGTGGAATGCTTTTGTACAGTTGCAGCTAAGCCAAGTAGAAAGTAGCGGGCTAAAGCCCCATTTGATGTGTCGGCCCTCGAATGCCAAGGCATAATTGTTTTACTGTTTCATGGGTGATCGTCTTGTATGTCGATGTTTGTAAAACACATATATTTGAGAAAATAGTTTTAAGGCCTTAAGGTCATAACTATTCATGTATTTGAGTTATCATTCCTATTTTAATTTAGTGTGCATTTGTGTAGTTGGGATCTACGCAATTTAATTAACTTCCACTAGAATGCACTCTAAGTTAGAATGTGTAAATGATTTTTGGAATCAATGCGTAACTCCACTAACTGTCCATGGAATATGGTGCGGGGCCCCGGTCGGACCATCTGTTATATTCCATGTGATAGATGGTGGTGTTACACTATGAGGCAGCCTGAGGAGGATATGATCTCACCCCATCTCTAGCAGAGCAGGGTGAGTCATCCTCAAGGACGAGAAGGGCTGATCAAATGTAAGGGGAGAGAATGGAATTTAGACATAGAAAGAGGATGGAGATTCAGAACATGCCTGGTTATAAGAACTGGTGTCCCATTTCAAGCAACATAATTCTCTGTACTTAGAAAAACTTTGGAAAGCATGGGATAAACATATCCAGATATTATAAATCCATGAATGCAGGATACAAGAAGACCAGGAGACCAGGAGGAGAATCCATAGAAGAAAGAACCCAAATGGACCTCCTCCTCCCATATACATCCCAAATTCTATAGGTTACTTTGAGAGGCAGAAAAAAAAAGATCAAGGAGAAGACTTCTAGAAAATGCAGAGAACATCAGGATGTCATGACTATTTTGGGATGTTTTGTCTTATCCAATCTATTGTAATACTGCTAGTTTTACTTTTAATAATATAAATAAGATTCATCTCCTTGTCTATAATTTGCCTTTATATTTTTTTGTATATATGGTTATTGTCATGTGTGGTTCTGACTTCTTCAAATAAGGGGAGATTGTAGGGAATATTGTCCCTAAGATTCCTGATTTGAAGAAGGCCTCGAGATGACAATAAACATCTTGTATTTGATGGTTGTTCAAGTTTTGGTGTGGCAGGTATAACTTAAGTGCATGACTAATGTATGGTTAGACACTTGGTCACCCAAACAAGATTTTGCCCTTGTAATCCCTCAAAGAGCAAAATTCATGTTTACCTCTGTACTAATTATATATTAGACATGTTACTATCATTGAAAAAGTCACTAAGGCCAGAAGAAATCAAAGACAGGATCAAAAAATTAACTAATTAAATAGTCGGGTGCATAATCAAAAATCTAAGTAAAATTTTGATCGTAATGACTTTTTGACTAAGTAGAAGTTCGACTGCATCGACCTCAGAGCTAAGTAAAAGTTCAACTGCATTGACTTCATGGTTAAGTCAAGATTCAACTGCATCAACTTCACGACTAAGTAAAAGTTCGATTGCATCAAATGGAAGGTTATATGAATGTTCGACTACATTGATGACATGACTTAGTGATGATTCAACTACATCGACTGCATGATGACTGAATGTTAATGCATACAGATTTGGCTAAGTATCAGGAGTTTCCTTATATAACCTTTATGTTTCCTAAGTTGACCATACCTATTTCATATGAGCCATTTGACTTTGACTGTGAGATCACATCATGGCAACTTGGACCTATTTACTGCAACTCGGCACGTGGCACAACAGCTAAGTCCTTAATATAAGGCATAGATTGTGTAAAGAATTCAAATCATATTGACGAACAGATTTTGCTACATAAAGACAAGGATTGCCAGCAAGGAGAATTATTCTCATTCATTAGAGAATATTTTCAAGATTTTAAATTCTTTCCTTCGTAAAATTTTAACAACCGTTGTTTATTCCAACTCAGGATTATTTCCTAAAGTGCTTGTTGGTTGTTTGAAGAGATCCAACCAGAACACTTCCTAGTTTGAAAATATTCTTTAAGCAGATTTAAATTAGTCATTTGAAGTTTCCTAATCTAGTAGTCGCCCAAGAAAGATTAATTAGATGTTAGAAAATTCAAATTCAACGTTTATTCTCTCTGTCGGCTAAGCAAAGTATAAAAGGAAGACTTGGAGATTTGAGAAGAAGCTTTTTGAAACTCAGGCCTTTGAGAAATATTTGAAAAACACTCGGTATTCGTAGGAATTCTTCACTACTAAAACTTATAAGTCCTATGAAAGAATTGATCTGTGGTCAACCTTCAACTATGGTTCAACTTCAACCATTGCAAGTTCTTTTGATCTAGCCAGCTATTCCTAAAAGACATTTTCAAGTGTTGATCAAGACAAGGAAGAAGAAGCCTGTTGTGTGTGCTTCTAATTGAAGACTCAAGCTCTAGGGTGTTGAGTCAAATTCTGTAATCTATTACTTTGCAGGATCCTTCTGGATCTAAGACTGTAAGATTCTCTTCTGAATATGAGTGTAGGATCTATTTGCAGATCTGAGGTGTAGGGCTTATGTGCCTAAGTTTGTAAGGCTTAAGGGAAGCCTGAGTTGTAGGGCTTGTATTGGAACCTGAGGTGTAGGACCTGTATGAAGGTCTGAGGTGGGGAACTTGTGCTCCTGAGTGTGTAAGATTTGAGGATCTGAGAAGAAACTTTGTAAAAGTTTTGGCCTAAGCTATCTCTCTACTAGATAGGTGAAGAAGGAAGGTCGATGTATCCATTCTTGGGGAACCACTATAACTCTTGTTGTGTTCTGTGTTGTGTTGTGTTTACTTCTTATATCTGCACTCTCCTTATGCTCTAAGTAAATAACTCAAGAAATCTTAAAAATTAGTAAATCACATATTCACCCCCCCCCCTCTAGGTGAGTAGTAACCCCCATCTTTCAACTTCTCCGTTGTTGCTTTCACAACCTCCACTGCATATCTCTATGCCGCCTTTCTCACAGACACTTTCATCGCCCTCGTAGTCGCTTTTGTTAATGTATATTTGTACAAATATCGGGTTCGGAGGCTTAACAGGTCGATTTGGATACACGGATACCCAATACCCGTAGTTACTCCTAGTGTTTTCCTATTTATACCCACCTAGGGGAAACGGATATGGTATTCCACTTTAATCACCATCCGGGATGCTTCGAGCGACACTATCATTCTCCTTTTATCACCTGGTTGGAGGCTTAACGGGTCGGTTCGGATACATGGATATCCAATACCCTTAGGTACTCCTAGGGATTGCAATTTTACTTTAACATATATGTTATGTTTCAACATTTTAAAAATGAAAAAATGCAAACTGAAAAATATCACCTGGTCCAAGTAGAGTCAATCCACTACACTTCAGATCCAATCCAGAAATATAGTATGCTCCTCCTTTGCGGTTGAACACGGTCACCAAATACTAGATCCAAACAACAAACTTCTGAGATGCATACCTTCTCCAACCATAAGGATTGGAAGAAATCTCCAAAACCTTTTACTTCCAAAGAGAATGTTGGAGAGTGATATCTCACCCCAAATAAAGAAAACGTTATCAACAAAACTGCCTTTAAACAGCCTGTGGATCCCCTTTGGCGCTGATATCATATGGCCATTATATTGGTAGAATTTATATATTTGCAAGAACAAGGCCATATGAACATCAGTAAAAATTAGATTAGGGTCTCCAACTAATGGTGGTTATATACACCCTCAGCACTGAAGAATTCCATCGATTCTCCTTGCTATTGTGTTTATTGAGAACTTTATTGTTCATCAAATGTATGTTAAGACTGCGCTCTTGAACAGAGGTCTGACTGAAGAGATATACATGAGCCAACCTGAAGGCTTCATAGTAGAAGGTCACGAAAAGAAGGTATATAAGTTAATCAAGTCACTATACTGACTAAAACAAGCACAAAAATTATGGCATGAAAAGTTTGACTATAGTGTAAAGAACATGAGATTCATGTCAAGTCTCTCTGATAAATTGAAAGACTTTGTTTTCAAGGTAGCTTTCAACCTAGAGGGGGTTGAATAGGTTTATTTAAATCTTATGACTATCTTTTAAATTCTTCCGTTAGTACTTAGTGTGTTGGCAGTTGATTAGCTTTCAAGAACTTGCATAAAGAAAATAACACAGAAAAGCACACACAAAACTTTATAGTGGTTCCCCATATTATGGGTACATCCACTCTCCTCACACCTTTCTAACTTGTAGTTAGACAGGCACTTCTCCAAAACTCATTTCAAAGAGCTTACACCTCAAATTCCTGAGGATCTCTCAGTCTCCTCCAAGACATACAACTCAGGCATAGGTGCCCTACTACTCAGTGATCAGCAGATCACCTACCTCCGGCCAAAGGCCCTACCACTCAGGCTGTGAGGACAGCCCTACCTCGAATCCACAAAGGATCCTACCATAGAGAGAAAGACTCTCCTACCTCAGGCTATTAAGCCCTACCTCAGATCTAAAGGATCCTACAGCTTAGGCACAAGTGCCCTACAACTTAGTGAGAATGACTCACCTACCTCAGGTTGTTAAGCCCTACAGCTTAGTGATCAAAAGATCACCTACCTCAGATCCAAACTGGATTCTACCTCAGATTCACAAATAAATCCTATAATTCAGGCCAAAGCCCTACTCTCAGATTCTCTATAAAATCCTACCTCTGATCCAAACTGGATCCTATACTTAGAGAGTGAAACTCTCCTACAGCTCAAGCAAATTTGCCCTACCTCAGGCCAATCTACAGCTCAGATCCAAAAGGATCCTACATGAAAATAGTTGTTTGATTAATTTGACGGAGAGAAATTTCTATGTCAACAACTAGAGCTTAGTTAACTCAGTTCTATCTTACTTCACAATTACAGGGAGAAATGTTGTCTCTGTTGGAAGAATCTCAGAATATAAATTCTGATCTTACTGAAGAAGAAGAAGAACGGCTAGGTCTTGATTTCTTCAATCAGGTAACTGAGCCGGTAGAAGAATCACGGCTCTTCTTTCTTTCTTTATCAGAAGTCTTTCTGATCTTGCTGTAGCAGGAGAAGATACAACAGCTCATTGAACTTTTAGTTCTTGTTGGAATACTTCAAGACTTTTCTTGGCAGCAATGGCAAGGAAGATTAAGTTAAGCCGATTTTTCTCTTCTTGAGTAAAACCCTAAAGTTAACTCCAGTATCTAAAGCTTTTCCATCTTATCTTCCGCGGATTAACGGCTCCAGTAAGCAGTGGGGACCACCTGCAGCAGACAGCTGCATCTTGCTTTAACGGAAGAAGACGTACAGTAGACTTCCGGCAGCATTCTTCGTGTTCTGTAGATTTCCCGCACTTAATTTGAACTCTGTTGAATTTGCTAACGTCACCATCTGTGGATTTAGCCAAAATCAAACATCAGTAGTATAGGGGTTTAGTGAGTAAGCATCACTCAACGCCAAAACACTTAGACAGAATTCTATCTATCTCAGGCGTTGAATGAACAAGCTTCACTCAACGCATTTGTCTTTAGTCAATCATTCTATCACTGGCTGTTGAGTGAGCAACCTTCACTCAATGCCAAAACACTTAGAAGAATTTCTCGGCCCTTAGGCGTTGAGAGCGTTGAATCAACTCAACGTTATCTGTCTCTAGGCGTTGAGAGTGTTTAGTCCACTTGATGCTTTTTGCCTTAGGAGGTATTCCTGTTTCCTTGGCATTGAGAGCGTTGAGTCCACTCAATGCTTTTTGACTTGGCATTGAGAGAGTTGAGTGTGTCTTCATCACACAACGCATTTTGCTTTAGACAACTTTTTGTTACTATGCGTTGAGTGAGCCTTCATCACTCAACACAAAAATACTTAACAGATATTCTTCTGTTATCTGACGTTGAGTGAGTAAGCTACACTCAACGCATTTGGACTTAGCCATTTTTCCTGCTTGGGAAGCATTGAGTGTTGCTTCATCACTCAGCGCTTTCAGCATCTGCCAATTATATTGACATGGCGTTGAGTAAGTAGACTTCACTCAACGCTTCTGTCCTAAGACAAAATCTTGTGTATGGAAACACTAACTTTGAATTACAAAGGTTCAGTTAACACTTTTTATCACATGGAGTTGAGTGAGTAAGCTTCGTTCAACGCTTGTGGACTTAGTCAAAAATTTACACAGTTTTTTTATGGCTTTGACTGACAGAGCAATACTCAATGATTTTGATGTTATGTCGTTGAGTGAGTAGACTTCACTCAACGCCTGTGGACTTAGCCATATTTCAGCCAGTTTTTCCTTAGGCTTTGACTGCCTCAGCATTTCTCATAGCTTTTTATTGTATGGCGTTGAGTGAGTAGACTACACTCAATGCCCGTGGTCTACTCACTCAACGTCCGTGGCCTTAAACATTTTTCTATCTAGCCTAACTCACAGCTTTTTATTGTATGGCGTTGAGTGAGTAGACTACACTCAATGCCTATGGCCTTAGCCACTTTTCTGTCTAGCCAACAGTTAGGCTTAGACAACCCAAGCTACACTCAATAATTTTACTCACCTGGCGTTGAGTGAGTAGACTACACTTAACGTTTGTAGACTTAGGCAATTTCCAGCCTATCCAACATCTTTCTTTGTGTCCACCTATCCAATCACTTAGAACACATGTCCTATCAATGTTTCAAGGACGACATGCATGCATGAACATAAGAATGCATCAAATACAACTTTATGTATATCATTGGCATGATTAACTTCTTCAAATCTAGGATATTATGGGCAATGGACCCAACAATCTTCCCCTATTTGAAGAAGTCAAAACTCAATCAAATGAGTTAATGACATACACAACAATATGCAACAATAAAACATTAATCTTGGAAAACATATAACAACAGAAGTTATAGTTACCATACTTTCTTGCCTGTAGGGTACACCTGCTCCTGCTCCCCCTTAATTGCAGCTACATGGTCTTGAACAATTTGATCATATCCTTTTATCCTTCTCATAGTTCTGATACCACTTGTATCCTTCTCCTCCTGTTCTATGATATCAAATTCATATCCTTCTCCTCCCCCTTTTGACTTATGTAAAAAGGTAGGGAGGATCTGATCATTTGCTTCCCATTTTTGATTACAAATAGGCAGCAGTTGAACCACTTGAGAGTGCTGGAGTAGTGCTGGACTTGCTCCCTCTCAACAGAAGCATCATCTTCATGTTTCCTGATAGACCCTATGATCTGCATCATCTAGATAGTGCTTCAACCAGCATGATACCACTCAAGATATACAATCTTGAAGGATCTTCAATTCCCTGAAGTACTTGTCCACCTGTAAGAAAAAGTATAACTTACATACCATGGGGAGCAACTGAAGCTATGATAGGTTCAACATACCCAATTCAAACTTGAAGGTGTTGAACTTTGCTTCATCAAGTGGCTTAGTGAAGATGTCATCCACTTGCTTGTCTGTTGGGAGAAACTCAAGGTTGATATCTTCACATTCAACATGCTCCCTAATGAAATGATATCTAATCTCAATATGCTTAGTCCTGGTGTGTGAGATAGGATTCCTAGTAATTGAGATGGCACTAGTAGAATCACAAAATAATGGACTTCTACTTATCTGGAGGTTATAATCCTGGAGCTGATGCTGGATCCACAGTAACTGAGCACAACAGCTACCTACTGAAATGTACTCTGACTCTGCAGTTGAGATTACAACACTTGTTTGCTTCTTGCTGCTCCAAGACACTAGTCTCCCTCCCAAGAATTGATAGGTGCCAGAAGTGTTCTTTATGTCCTCTTTATAGCCTACAAAATCTGCATTTGAATAGCCAGTTAGTTCAAACTCCCCATTCCTAGGGTACCATAGGCCAAGATCTGGTGTGCCCTTAAGATACCTCAAAATCATCTTTGCAGTAGAGTAGTGAGATTCTTTATGGAAAGCTTGATACCTAGTACAAATACATGTAGCATACATGATGTCTGGCCTACTTGTAGTTAGATATAGAAGGGAGCCAATTATCCCTTATACAAAGTTTCATCAACAGGTTTCTCTGCCTCATCTTTGTATATAGGCATACTTGACCCCATGGGAGTTTTCATGGTGGAGGAATTCTCCATACCAAACTTCTTGATTAACTCCCTCGTGAACTTAGACTGGGATATGGACAAGTCATCATCAGTTTTTCTAACTTGGAGACCCAAGAATAACTTAAGTTCACTCATACTGTTCATCTCAAACTTCCCTTGCATAAGTTTGGCAAACTTTCTGCAAAGGCTGTCATCAGTAGATCCAAAGATAATATAATCTACATATATCTGGACTAGGATGATCATACCCTTAGATTCCCTTAGGAATAGGTCTTGTCTATCTTCCCTTGAGAATTTGTTCTCAATGAGAAAGCTAGATAAAGTCTCATACCATGTTCTAGGGCCCTGCTTTAGACCATATAGAGCTTTCCTAAGTCTATAAACTGAATCAGGTAAGTTAGGAATAATAAAACGTGGAGGATGCTCAACATAGAGTTCCTTTTTTAAGTCATCATTTAGGAAGGCTGACTTCACATCCATCCAATAGACCTTGAATCCCTTGTATGCAGCATATGCAAGGAACAATCTGATGGCCTCCAATCTTGCTACAGGGGCAAAGGTTTGATCAAAAATAATACCTTCCTCTTGCATGTACCCCTTAGCTACTAGCCTTGCCTTATTCTTGATTATAATGTCATTTTCATCAAGTTTATTTCTATAAATCCACTTGAATCCAATGATAATATGTCCTAGTAGTCTGGGAATAGCTTCCAGATCTTACATCTCTTAAACTGATTCAGTTCCTCTTGCATAGAAACAATCCAGAATTGATCTATGTTGGACTCTTCAAACTTCTTTGGCTCAACCTATGACAGGAAGCTTGAGTATAGTGTTGTGTTGATACTCCTGCTCTTGGTCACTACACCTTGGCTGGCATCACCAATGATTTGATTTCTTGGATGATCTCTCAGATGCCTGATTGCTGGAGGCAATCCAGCTTCAACTACTGGGGAAGCTTCTTGCTGATCTTCATCCACCTCCTTTGCATCTTGCAGTCCCTCTACTTGAGTGTCCACTTTATCTTGGATAATTGGAGTTGATTCCTTGATGGTTAGATGTCCCATCAATTGTTCTGTACCTGCAATACTATAAGAGGAGCTTGGCATCTCACTATTAATCATAGTAGACTCATCAAAGACTACATGAACAGATTCTTCTACAACTTGGATTTTCAAGTTGTAGATCCTATAGGCTTTGTTATGATTACTATACCCAACAAAAATCTCATCAAAGGACTTTGCAGCAAACTTAGTCACGTAGTATTTCCCATTATGAAGCACATAACATTTACTACCAAAGATCCCAAGATAGCCTAGATTTGGTTTTCTGTCTTTCAAGATCTCGTAGGGAGTCTTCTTGTGACTCTTGATGATAGATGTCGTGTTGAGGACATGATATGCAGTATTGATTGCCTCGGCCTAGAAATAATTTAGGAGAGATGTATCACTCAACAATGTTCTTCCAGCCTCTATGAGAGTCCTATTTTTCCTCTCAACAATCCAATTTTGTTGGGGAGTTCTTGGAGAAGAAAACTCTTGATGAATCCCTTGCTCTTCGTAGAACATGTTCATGCTTTCAGACTGGAATTCAGTTCCATGGTCACATCTGATTTTGACCACTGAACTGTTAAACTCATTCTGAATTTGCTTGATAAACTTGATGAAGATGTCAAGGGTTTCATTCTTTTTCTTGAGAAAGAACACCCAAGAGAACCTGGAATAGTCATCAACCACAACAAGGGTGTAGACTTTCTTACCAAGACTATGAACTGGCATAGGACCAAACAAGTCCATATGCCAGAGGGGCCCTTGAAGGAGGCTTTGGTCTATTTGCCTTTTTTGGCATGCTGAGCAAATGTCCTACTTGGTGCACTTCACTTTCGGACCATTCCTAATTAGCTCTTGACTAAAGAGCTTACCAATAGTCTTGTAATTCAAATGAGCTAGCCTCTTGTGCCATTGGACACAATATGAGACTTCTCATTTGCCACTAGATAAACAGGAGAGTTTGTATCTAGACAAAGAAAGTTTAAACAGAAAACATTTCCACTCCTAGTGTCTGTCAAGATGACCACTTGGTCACTTGACCTCTTAATCAGGCACTCATCCTTGTGGAAGAAAATAACATAGCCAAGATCTAAAAGTTGGCTTATGTTTATGAGGTTGTGTTGCAAACCTTCAACATAAGCCACCTTTGTGATGGTGACAATATCATTAGTAATCTTACCATTGCCTTTAGTCACCCTGAAAGTTCTTGTTTACAAGGTAGCTAACAGCCTAGAGGGGGTGAATAGGTTTGTCTAGGTCTTTTGTTTTCTCTTTTTGTTTCTTCTTGAGTTTCTATGTGATTTAGAGCTTTTTATGTACCTGTAAACAGAAAACACACACAGAAAAGCACACAAGTATTTTATAGTGGTTCCCCTAAATTATGGGTACATCCACTCTTCTTCCACCTTGCTAACTTCTTATTAGACAAGGCCCAAACTCCTCCAAAATTCTCCTTAGAGCTTACAACTCAGGCTCTCAGCCTTATGCTCAGGTTCTCTTCAGAACCCTACCTCGGAACCACAAAGGTTCCTACCTCAGAGCCCTGCAGTGCTCCTACAACTCAGTGGTCCTCAAACCACCTACCTCAGCCTTATCTCTAAGGCCTACAACTCAGGCTTTTCAGCCCTACAACTTCAGGCACAAGGCCCTACTCTCAGAGTGCTACAGCACTCCTACGGCTCAGTACCCTTCCAGGTACCTACCTTAGTGCCCTTCTAGGCACCTACAGCTCAGTGATACACTTGTCACATACCTCTGGCCAAAAGGCCCTACTGCTCAGATCCAGAAGAATCCAACAACAAGAAATAAGTTATTTAACTTTGACACAGAGAAATTTCAGTGTGCCAACAACTAGAGGAGAGAATTTATGCTCTATCTCTCCCCACAGCAGAGAAAACTTTGTTGGAGGAACTCAAGAACTTACTCCTGAACTTACTGTAGAAGACTAAAGATCTGTTGATCTTCAGTTTTCAGGTAGCTAAATGAACCAGCCTCAGGCTGAAGGTTCTTCTTTCTTCTGAACTATATATGATCCTTCTGTGCTAGATGGAGATGGCATAGCTATCTGAACTTTCTTTCTAGAGTGCTTCAAGCTTTTTACATGTAGTAATGACGAGGAATATGAAGTCGGATGCTAACTCCTTTTTGTTGATGAAGCCCTAAAAGTTATCTTATGTCTTGGCCCATCTCCTCCTTATGTAGTCTGCTGATCAACGGCTCTTAGATAGTAGTGGGCCCCACCTACAGCTTCCAGCTGCATCTAGCTTTAACGCCTAACTATCGTACAGTAGGCTTGCGGTGCCTTTTATCATGTACCATGGCTTTTTCACTAACAATTTGAATATTGTTGACTTTTTGACTTGCTGACATCAGCACCTGAAGTCTTAGTCAAAATTCAAGCATCAGTAGTATAGGCATTGAGTGAGTGAGTTTCACTCAACGCCAAAGTACTGAGATAGATTTACTGTCTCTTGGTGTTGAGTGAGTTACCTTCTCTCAATGCCAAACTACTTAGATTATAAATTTGTTTCTAGGCATTGAGTGATTCAGCTTCACTCAATGTCAACTTGCTTTCTCAGCTTCCTACTACTTGGCGTTGAGTGAGTGAGCATCACTCAACACCAAACTATATAGACAAAATTCTATCTTCACTAGGCAGAATTAGGGCTCAAGCAAGGAAGATTTTGATTTCTTCCAGCCTTGCAACGGGTGCAAATGTCTAGTCATAGTCAATCCCTTTCTCTTATTTGTAGCCTTGAGCAACCAGCCTTGCCTTGTTCCTTATGATAATACCTTGGGCATCAAGCTTATTTCTGAATACCCATTTAGTTGCAATGATTGGGTAGTCTTTTGGTCTTGGAACTAAATCCCAAACTCTGCATCTCTCAAATTGGTTGAGTTCCTCTTACATTGCAATGATCCAGTGGGGATCTTGCTCTGCATCTTTAATGGATTGGGGCTCAATTTGGGATATGAAGCAGGCATACATCAAGTCTTGGTTGAGTTGATGTCTGGTCTGCACACCAACTGAAATGTCTCCAATCACCTGAGATACAAGGTGATCTCTAAGTGTGACAAATTCAGTAGGTAGAGTTGGTTGAGCAATAGCTTAGGGAATTAATTTCTCTTGTGGAATTACAGTTGTTGTTGGTTTTTCACTGATTTCAGTGTCTTCATCTTCACTGTCTTCAGCAATTTGTGGAGAAGGATGGCTAACAGCCTCATTGGTGAGGGTTAATTCATTCAGCATTTCGCACAAATATGGTTCATGTAAAGAATCACTGGTAGAAATTTCTTTCTCCTTGTAAAACATGTTAGTCTCATCAAATAAAACATAGACAGATTCTTCTATTTTCATGGTAGATTTATTATAGACCCTATAAGCCTTGCTTTCTTGGGAATATCCAAGAAAAATTCTCATTTCAGCCTTGGCTTCAAATTTTCTAATGTGTTTCTTATTGTTGTTGTGAATGTAACAAAAGCAACCAAAAAAATTAAAATAGTCTACTTTAGGTTTCTTCCCTTTAAGTAGCTCATAAGGAGTCTTATTCTTAAGCTTGTGTATAAGACTTCTATTCAGTACATAATTTGCTGTGCTCACAGCCATTGCCCAAAAGGATAGGGGCAAATGAGCATCTGCAAGTAATGTGCCTGCAGATTCAATTAGGGTTTTATTCTTCCTTTTAGCAACCCCATTTTGTTGAGGTGTTCTAGGGGCTGAGAAGCATTGTCTGATACCTTCCTTCTCACAGAACTCTTGCATAAGAAGAGACTCAAACTCAGTACCATGATCACTTCTGATCAATGCAACTGGAGTAGAGTACTCAATTTGTATGTTCTTGAGAAAATCTGTAAGAACCTTGAAGTTATCAGACTTAGATCTCAGAAAGAATACCCAACTGAATCTAGTGAAGTCATCTATAATCACTAAAGTATAAGATTTCCCTCCTACACTTTGTAAACCAATAGGGTCAAAAAGGTCCATATGTAGCAAGTACAATATTCTAGGTGAGTCACTTTTATTTACTGATTTAAAACTATTTTTAGTTTGCTTTCCTAACTGACAAGCCCTGTAAAGGCTTTCCTTCTTGTAGGGGCAAGAAGGCAATCCTCTAACAAGGTTGTCCCTAGATAGTTTAGCAATGTTTTTCAAATTCACATGATCTAATCTCCTATGCCAAAGGTCATTTTTATTACTGGTTTGATTAAATAAACAAATTTCAGATTTTGTTGACTAGAAATTAACTACATAAATGTTTCCTACTCTAGTGTCAGTCAATACTACTTGGTTATCTAAAGAAATAATAAAACAGGAAGTTTTAGTAAATGATACCTGAAACCTTTCATCACATAACTGGCTTATGGATATCAGATTGTGCTTCAGTCCACTTACATAAGCTACCTTCCTGAAGGTGACTGCACCAATCTTGACCTTTTCATAACCTTTAGTCTGGCCATAATTGGAGTCACCAAATATTACTTTGGGTCCTAGCTTTGACTTGTAATTGATTAGGTTGTCCTTGTTTCCAGTCATGTGTTTAGAACAGCCACTATCCAGATACCACTGTTGCTCTATGATGGGATAGTCTTTCACCTGCAATGAAACAGATTAGTTATTCTTGACCCAGGTTACCTTGGGTCCTTCTTTCTTCACATAATTAAAACTAGAGATATAAGAATATTCAGGTTGATATTTATAAACTAAGGGATGATATCTTCTAGGTGGAATAATTAATTGATTAAATTGATTAAAAGAAGATCTTGGTTAGTTATGAGTTTTAGAAAAATTAAAATTCTTGTTAACTTGAACTGGGTTCGACGAATTCAAGTGAGTTCGTCGATCTGAGTTCGACGAATGGGGATGAGTTCGTCGAACTCCAATCAGAGAATGAGAATATTCATTCTCTGGGCCCCAAAATCGTCGATCTCAGGTTGATGAACCATACTGGTTTCGTCGATCGTAGTGGAAATATGCATTCGGAGTTCGTCGACTTGAGTTCGACGAACTATACATATTTCGTCGATCTGAGTTCGACGAAATCTATTGAACATTGTTATAATTGAGATTTTTCTTATTCTTTTTCTTATTCTTTTGTTTTAATTTAATTTGTTTAACATTATTATTTTTATCTATCTTCTCCTTTCTTTTTTCTGAAATAAATTTAATTGAAGTTGTTAATATATTCTTCTGAATTAGTGGGGGTTGGCATCATGAAGCACCTAAGCCCAGCTTGCCATTTAGCCTGGCATTTATTGTGCTTGTGATGTCCATCAACTTGATACTTCTCCTATTTAGGGATTCTTCAAGTTGCCTTGCCTCAGCCAATTCAGTCTTTAGTGATATTATTTGTTCATTGGCTAAAGTCAATTCATCTTTTAATTTAATGTTTTCAGAAGTCAGGTTATCTTGTTCAGACAATTTTTCTCTTAGAGTTTTAATTTCTTTTTTGAAATTAATCAAGTCAATACATAAAGATTTAAATTCAATCTTAAAACTATCTGAATTATAATCAAAGGAAGACAATACCTGATCTGCCTTTAATTCAAATGTTTCTTCATTATCTGATTCTTCTACTTATCCTTCAGCATCAGCATCAGATGGGTTGCAAGAGGAATTGATATCCATAAGACAAACATCCCTTGCCTTAGCTTATTCTTCCTCTTAACTAGAGCTAGAAGATGAGGATTCATCTTCTGTATCACTCCATGTCTCAGCCACAAAGCCCTTCTCTTTTCTCTTATGCTTGTTGGAGGAATGCTTGTTGTAGTGATGCTTCTTGGAGTCCTTTTCTCTTCTTCTTTCCTTCTTTTGATTTTCTAGACACTCTGAAATGAAGTGTCCTGGTTTCCTGCACCCAAAGCAAACAATTTCTTTAGTGAGTGTTTTGTCATACCTGGGTTTGTCATCCTACCTAGATGACTTTCTTCTGAAGTCCTTCCTTGTCATCTTGTAGAATCTTTTGGCTAAGAGACTCAGAAGTTCTTCACTGGCAGTTGGCGCTTCTGTTACTTCTGAAGCTTTGAAGGCTATGTTTTGCTCCTTTCTTGATGGTGGAGGAGTCTTTTGCTCTGCAGCTTCTTTGGATTTGATCAGCTGCTCATATGATTTGAGCTTGCCAAGAAGAGATTCTGTAGAAATCTCATTCAAACTTCTGGCCTCCTTGATTGGTCATATTCTGGATTCCCAAGTGCTGGGGAAGCACATTAGGATTTTGTCATTCACTTTAGTGAGAGTGATATCCTTATGCAGGGTCTTTAGCTCATTGATAATTGAGCTTAATCTGTTATACATATCACTAACAGATTCTGATTCTTCTTTCTTGAAATTCTCATACTGGGAGATGAAAGTTGATATCCTATCCTTCCTCTCATCTGCTGATCCAGCAACCAACTAGTTGAGAGAGACCCAGATTACTTTGGCAGATGTGCATTCAGCCACTTTTTGGAAGATGTCATCTGATATAGTTTGAGCTAGTATATTCATGGCCTTTACATCTGCTATTTTGCCTTTTTCTAAGCATCTGTCCACTCAGGTGGTGGAACAGCATGAGTGCTTGAAGTATAGGTAGATGTAGCAGCTGTAGGTTGAGGAGGACCTGTCAAAATAGAATTATATATGTCCTCATCAATTGAATTCATATAAAGTCTGATTCTTGCCTTCTAGATGGCAAACTTATTTAAGTTGCAAACTGGAGGTCTGGTGCTTGTATAATCCTTGTTATGTGTCATGCTTGTAAAATAATCAGAAAAACTATGAAAAAGAAGATCAGATCTAATAAGGATCTTTTGGTTCAAGTGTTAACTTGTACAACCAAAGGAACCTCCTCTGATACCAATTGAAAGATAGGGGTTAGATCTGTTTTACTCTAGAGGGGGGGGGGGTGAATAGAGAAATAAAATTTTTGGTTGTTTTAGATTTTTATCAGAGTAAAAAGTATGTGATACCAATAATAACAGAAAGGAAAAACAGTCTAAGTTAATCTACTCTAACACAGCACAACAATATATCACAGCACAGTTAGCCTATCACAGCCACAGCAAGAACAACAAGAAAAAGGGCAACCAGACAACACAAGAAATTTTATAGTGGTTCCCCAACCTAGTTACATCTACTCTTCTACCACCCTGGTAGGAATCCACTACCAAGTTTTGATCAGGTGACTGCCACCACAAGATCTATTTCTAGGGAGATCTCACAACCCTTTGAGCTTTTGATCAGGTGCCCAAAAACCAAACATATACTTTTGAAGGGAGTTAATAAACCCTTTATACAGGAGTGGGGAGAGAGATTTGATGGTGTCTTCTCTTTCTCAAATCAACAAAGAAGACTAGTGGATTTGTTGTTGTCAAGAGCTCCTTTCAAAGTCACTTGGAGCCTTGCTCAGGGTGTAGGTCTTTAGCCTTGACTTGAAGTATTCCAGGAACTTCTGACTGATCTGAATTTGTTATCCTTGAAAGCTCCTGGAGTTGAAGTTGAAGAAAACTCTTGATTTGTGATTATTGTTCTTCTTCTTCTTCAGTAAGATCAAGGAGAAAACAGGTTGTTTTCTTGCACAGAGAATTTCTGAATATCTTTCTGTGGTTCTGTATCGCTTGCTCTATTGTGTTCTGTTTCGTCTGAAAGATAAAATCTCTTTGATATTCTGTAGTTGAATTCTCCTTTGAAATTTGAATCTCAAGCAATGAATGCTGATTGTCTGCAGAATGAAAATCGGTTAGAGAATATTTGCTTTAATGATTTTCCCAACTGTCCCCAATAATTAAGCAAGAAATTAATCTCTGATGAAGACCATAACCAATGCTGCCAATAACGGCTATATTCAAGAGAATATGTGCATTAATTACACAGAGAAATCACTGCTAAATAATATAAAAAGTAAGGACAGAAAAGATGGAAAAACTCTAAGTCAGGTTTGGACAGAATTCGTCGACCACTGAACAGATTTCGTCGACCGGAGGTCCAAGTTCGTCGAGCTGAGAAATCCTGTTCGTCGACCTGAGAAAACCTGTTCGTCGACCTGAGCTCAATGAGCTGCATTCTGGAGATAACTTGCCTAATCTGCGCTCCAAGTTCGTCGAGCTGATAATCTGTCTTCGTCGAGCTGAGTTCAGCGAAAGTAAACTGGAAAGAATGTGTTGAAGGCTGAACTCTAGACTTCGTCGACCTGAGCTCGAATACCGTCGAGCTCAACTCAGAGAATTAACTCTGAGTTTGTCGAGTAGAGCACGACTATCGTCGAGCTGAGTTCGACAAACATCGAACTTAAATTCTGAACTTGATTTCTTCGAAGTCTCGAGTCAATCTGAGGTCTTCTGTTGGCTGGTCCATGTAAGTTTGAACCTAAAGAGTTAGCCTAAGCTCTATGACTCAAAGACATGACCATGGCTATACATTGTGGGTCAGACATCCTAATTAATGAACCTAGCCCAAATCCAACGAGGGATCCAACAATCACTTAGATTGTTAAATACTTTTTGAGAAACCTCCCTCTGATACCACTTAAAAGTCTATGTTTTCAAAGTAGTTTGCAACCTAGAGGGGGTGAATAGGTTTATTTAAATCTTGTGACTATCTTTTAATTTCTTCCTTTAGTACTTAGTGTGTTGGCAGTTGATTATCTTTCAAGAACCTGCACAAAGAAAACAACACAGAAAAGCACACACATAAATTTATAGTGGTTTCCCAGATTATGGGTACATCCACTCTCCTCCCACCTTTCTAACTTTCAGTTAGACAAGGCACTTGTCCAAAACTCAGCTCAAAGAGCTTATACCTCAGATCCCTCAGGATCTCTCAATCTCCTCCATGACTTACAACTTAGGCATAGGTGCCCTACAACTCAGTGATCAGCAGATCACCTACCTCAGGCCAAAGGCCTGACCACTCAGGCTGGGAGGATAGCCCTACCTCAGATCCACAAAGGATCCTACTTCAGAGAGAATGATTCTTCTACCTCAGGCTATTAAGCCCTGCCTCAGATCCAAAGGATCCTACAGCTCAGGTGTTGAAGCCAAATATGACCTCTGTGGAGTTCGGGGTCCCAAAAGAGGGGTGACCGCGCACCTACTACCATCAAGTGAACGATCATGGCACAAGATTAGGAACACAAGGGACAGACCCAAGGTCTCAGCGTGGAGGACTCACCGCATACCCGGAAGACTAACAAACTCTTCCCCTCCCAAACCAAAGGCTGAGCTAAGACACCTTCGGAGGACACTCTCGCCCGACCGGAATATCTAAGGAGGATCTCGAGATCAACTCTCTCCTATCCAGATGTGTCTCCTTGGGTCTACACAAAATGCTCCTCATCCGCCGTACTGATGTCGCAAACTCGTCGAGCAATTCCACGACATGCTGCCCAAACTGGGCTACAAACATCGTAATTCCGCTATACAACAGGCTGCCAACAGGCCATTAGAGGCTTCCCGGCAACTACACCTCGGGGCCCCCACGGGGCGAGCGGTTCACGAGCACACCACTCGCCCAAGACGGAAAGAGTAAACCATACATAAACAGAGCATCACAGATATTAAAAGAATATTACAGGAATATGAATTTCATACTTCGGCACGCAGGCCGGCAATATAAGAAAAAATAGGCCTTCGAGGGCCGGCACCCGCTTGGGCTTAAGCCCGCTATTCCCCGCTTGGAACTGTGACACCTGTACGCCAACGTCTCATCAGGCGACTGCCAGCTGGACAACCGTCAGCTAACATAAGCTGGCTAAAATATATTGTACATACCCCTTTTTCGGGGCTATGGTGCGCATTCCCTGCAAATGGAAAATATACAACTTCCTCAGAGTCTTCTCCGGGAACCCCAGAACATCACCAATCCGGCTCACACGTCCGGATGGGCTTCACACAGCATGCCTAAACCAGTACTCATGCTTCTGGGTGCTAACACAGTTAATTGCGGGGGCGTACATGTCAACCCGTCGGAGAGCTCCCTTCCTCCACCCGTTGGTGGAGAGGGGCTTCCATGCAAATATGGAAACTGAGGGCTTCACCTGCCCAAGTAGAAATTTCGTTACCCTTGACGCGTGTTTGTCGGGGCCGCAACCGCGCTCATTGCCTGAGGCTCCACGTCTAGCATCCGTAGTGATTGTCCGTGCCCGGATCCGACCACCGTGGGAGAGTTGAAAGTTCCGAATGATTTTTCCCCTCCATGGCTGAGCCTCTCCATGGCCGACCGTGCTCCAAGTGGCTGGCCGCCGTTGTACGAGGCCGATCCCGGCTCCAAGTAACACCGAGGAAGTCGATCCCGACCTCCACAACTTCAGGCGGCGTCGGGGAAGCTGATCTCGACTGGCCTAGCTCCAAACGGCGCCGGGAGAGGAGCTCCCGGTCGACCTAGCTGTAGGCGGCACCGGGAGAGGAGCTCCCGGCCGGCCTCGCTGTAGGCGGCGCCGGGAGAGGAGCTCCCGGCCGGCCTCGCTGTAGGCGGCACCGGGAGAGGAGCTCCCGGCCGGCCTTGCTTTGCCCTAGGCGGTGGCGACGAAGAGAGAACTGAGAGAGAGAGAGATACGAGGTGGGGTGCTGCTCTAGGTGGCCGACGGGAGAGAGAGATAGGGGGCGGGGTTGGGTGCTGCTCCAGGCAGCCGGAGAAAGAGAGGGTCGGGGTGGGGTGCTGCTCCAGGCGGCCGGAGAAAGAGAGGTATGGGGCGGGGTGTTGCTGCTCCTCGCTGAGGCGGTGGCCGGAGAGGGAGACGCACGGGGGCGGCGGGGCTGCTGCTGGTCGACGGGAGAGGGAGACGCACGGGGCGGCGGGGCTGCTGCTGCTCCATGGCCGAACCCTAGCCCGGCTCCTCAAATCCCGATCCATCCCTGCTTCTCTTCCTCTTCTTCTTTTTTGTTGTACCTTTGCTTTTATTCTTCTTTTTTCCCTGTTTTTTCTCCTCCATGCCCGTACCCCCTCCAGCCTTTATTTCTCTTTTTTTCTGTCCCGAGCCCATCCACCTGCTCCTCCTTTTTCTCCTCCATCCCCTCTCATCTGTGTATAATCTAATATATATATTATAATATATATATATAATATAATATATATATATATAATATAATATATATATATTATAATATTAAATATATATATATATAAGTTTTACGCCTATGCAAATAAAACCTCCGCACGCACGCACGAGAACCCGCACGAGCTCGAACGGGGCCGCACCAAATCATTGCTCATGGCACGTCCCGAGCGCGCCACTTGGGGAGGATCCCGCTCGGCCGGATATGGGGTTGTACACAATCCACGCACTTTTCGAGGTTGGCACAAGCTCGGAAAGAAATGTCCAACCCCAAGTATCCATCGAGTGGGAACCGACCCAAAGAAAAATTTTGGGAGAAACTGAAAATTGCACTTATGCAATTATGCCCACTAATCTTTTCATGCCCTTCTGATCTTGTTGAACCACTCGATACATTTTTTTTTCACTGCTATTGGATTGCCCTTATACCTTTACTTACAATAAGTACATAATTTATCAAGATATTATGAAATAATGAAGCCAAATATTTTGCAATCTCTTGAGCACGCGGAGCTAATCCTTTCCCCTCATGTGTGCCTACCGTCCTGCCCAGCTAATGAGAGCCTGAGCAGCGAGTCTACCCGGGGCCGAGCAGTACTCGGGGTCCCTTACACCCACAGGCGAGCCTACGGACCTGCCAGCTAGATGAGAGCCTGCGCAGCGGGTCTACCTGGGGCCTAGACGAGCTCGGGGTGCCGATGAAGATCTCAAACTAAAATCTATCCCCCACAGGCGAGCCTACGGACCTGCCAGCTAGATGAGAGCCTGCGCAGCGGGTCTACCTGGGGCCGAGCCGAGCTCGGGGTGCCGATGAAGATCTCAAACCAAAACCTATCCCCCACAGGCGAGCCTACGAACCTGCCAGCTAGATGAGAGCCTGCGCAGCGGGTCTACCTGGGGCCGAGCCGAGCTCGGGGTGCCGATGAAGATCTCAAACCAAAACCTATCCCCCACATGCGAGCCTACGGACCTGCCAGCTAGATGAGAGCCTGTGCAGCAGGTCTACCTGGGGCCGAGCCGAGCTCGGGGTGCCGATGAAGATCTCAAACCAAAACCTATCACCCACAGGCGAGCATACAGACCTGCCAGCTAGATGAGAGTCTGCGCAGTGGGTCTACCTGGGGCCGAGCCGAGCTCGGGGTGCCGATGACGATTCCACAACCAAAACCTATCCCCCACAGGCGAGCTTACGCACCTGCCAGCTAGATGATAGCCTACGCAGCGGGTCTACCTAGGGCCGAGCCGAGCTCGGGGTGCGGATGACGTTCTCAAACCAACCAAACCTATCCCCCACAGGCGAGCCTACAGACCTGTCAGCTAGATGAGAGCCTGCGCAGCAGGTCTACCTGGGGCCGAGCCGAGCTCGGGGTGCCGATGACGTTCTCAAACCAACCAAACCTATCCCCCACAGGCGAGCCTACGGACCTGCCAGCTAGATGAGAGCCTGCGCAGCGGGTCTACCTGGGGCCGAGCCGAGCTCGGGGTGCCGATGACATTCTCAAACCAACCAAACCTATCCCCCACAGGCGAGCCTACGGACCTGTCAGCTAGATGAGAGCCTGCGCAGCGGGTCTACCTGGGTCCGAGCCGAGCTCGGGGTGTCGATGACGATTCCACAACCAAAACCTATCCCCCACAGGCGAGCCTACGGACCTGCCAGCTAGATGAGATCCTGCGCTGCGGGTCTACCTGGGGCCGAGCCGAGCTCGGGGTGCCGATGACGATTCCACAACCAAAACCTATCCCCCACAAGCGAGCCTACGGACCTGCCAGCTAGATGAGAGCCTGCGCAGCGGGTCTACCTGGGGCTGAGCCGAGCTCGGGGTGCCGATGAAGATCCCAAACCAAACCTATCCACCACAGGCGAGCCTACGGACCTGCCAGCAAGATGAGAGCCTGCGCAGCGGGTCTACCTAGGGTCGAGCCGAGCTCGGGGTGCCGATGACGATTCCATAACTAAAACCTATCCCCCACAGGCGAGCCTACGGACCTGCCAGCTAGATGAGAGCCTGCGCAGCGGGTCTACCTGGGGCCGAGCCGAGCTCGGGGTACCGATGATGTTTCCACAACCAAAACTTATCCCCCACAGGCGAGCCTACGGACCTGCCAGCTAGATGAGAGCCTGCGCAACGGGTCTACCTGGGGCCGAGCCGAGCTCGGGGTGCCGATGAAGATCTCAAACCAAAACTTATCCCCCACAGGCGAGCCTACGGACCTTCCAGCTAGATGAGAGCCTGCGCAGCGGGTCTACCTGGGGTTGAGCCGAGCTCGGGGTGCCGATGAAGATCCCAAACAAAACCTATCCCCCACAGGCGAGCCTACGGACCTGCCAGCTAGATGAGAGCCTGTTAAATTTTCTCAACGTGGTCAGCAAGATAGCCCAAACACCAAATTAATATCTTCGGAACTACCCAGTTCGCACGCTGAACCTGCGGAAACCCAAGGACTAGAGGTTGCACCCAACAAAACAATGGAAGCACAAGAAGATCTTATTATGCATTCACTTCTTTACAATCCGAGGCATACATAGCGAGACATGATTTCGCTAGTATTACAGCTGTAAACAGAAGAAACCAAAAAACAAGCCGGGCGGACAGCACTCCAGTCTGCCGAGACCGCGAGGTCGCCGAGACCGCCGAGACCGCTGAGCTCGCCCAAGCTATGCTGCAATCCGCCGAATACCACGGAGTCCGCCGAGACCGCGAGGCCGCGAGGACAGACCGTTATTCGCCTCCTGCTGAACCCGAACTAAGGAACTCCCCTACCCGCCTGAAGCCGGCGGACAGGTTATTGAAGCTGGGAAAGTTGAAACAGAACTGACAAGCCGCAGAGCGACATCCTGCTGAGTCCGCAGAGACCGCACACTTCCAAGCACTGACCGAAGTCACAGCCAAACTCCTGGCTCCTTGAAGTTATCCGCGCGACCTGCACACAGCAAACCGTCAGCCTGTAACAATCCGCGCGGACTGAAAAACACAGACCGCAGCACTCGCCCAACCCAATTTACTGTTCACTCACGTTACTTAGGTTCCTGTAGATGTGCCAGGGGGGTCCTATTTATAGGCCAGGTGAGGAGTGTGGTCACCGCCCATGAGATAGCGACACCACCCCAGCCCGCGCGAATACAAACGACCGTCCGCTCAGTCCGCGAGGACTTAGCCAGTCACCAAGGGAAACCGCCAGGAGCAAGGCAACCATTGACGAACCCTCTCCAGTCCGCCCAAGCTAAGCGGACAAAGCACCAGTCCGCAAAGCTCCAACTGCTTCAGGACAGCACCCTCTTCAATGGCAGTCCGCACCAACCCGAGGCAGTCCGCAAGACTCACACCTCAATCCGCCACAAGTCCACGACCAAAAAGCAAACAGCAACAGTCCGCCCGGTCACAGCGGACTTCGCGGATACGGCGGACACCATGAACTTGACACCAAGTGTGACCAAGTCCAAAACCATCAAGGGCCAGTGCGAGCATGGCGGACACAAAGTCCCGTCCGCCAAACACCCTAGCGCAGACCGCAACCAGTCCGCGAGCTCCTCGCACTTGTCCAACATAGCAGCTACTTCCCGGACTCCAAACACCAATCCGCCAACCGGTCTCCACAGCAAGACCTGCTGTAACACCTGAGCTCGACAAGGCCTCAGCCAAGCTCAAGGCCCAGTCTGCAACAGCCAAAACCGCGGACACGCCAGTCCGCAAGGCTTCCCGCGAACTCGAAACAACCCGCCAACAGCACAAGCTTGCACCCGCGACCACTGAGCAAAGCACCAGTCCGCAAGCCTCTCTATCCGCAGATACCAGGCCGCACCAAACCGCGGACTCCATGCTACAACCCGCTCAGAACACAGCCGGCTTCCACCAGACTTTTCACCAGGCCGCAACCCACAGTCCGCCCCGTCCGCCCAGTCCGCCAAAGCTGTCCGCACAGGCCGCGCGGCCTGTCCCGTCACCCACTTCCACTTCACAGAATTCAACACTCCCCCTTGAAGTGAGAAGTGGTGACCAAGCCCAGCAAGCTGCGCAAGCGTTCAAAGGGACCCTTCGACAGCGGCTTCGTGAAGATGTCAGCAAGATTATCTTCACTCTGAACATGCCCGACCAGCAGAGACCCCTCCAACACCTTCTCCCTGATCAAGTGGTGATCAATCTCTATATGCTTGGTCCTGGCGTGACACACTGGATTGTTTACCAGTTTGAGAGCACTCTCATTGTCACCCCGGAGTAAAGTAGGCCCTTGCACTTCTTCATGAACATCCTCTATGAGTCTCCTCAACCAAACGGCTTCCCGAGCAGCCAAGGCCGAAGCCTTATACTCCGCCTCCGTGGTTGAAACCGACACCGAGTCCTGCTTCTTGCTACACCACGAGATGCTAGCTGAACCGCAAGTGAACACATAACCTGAAGTAGACCTTCGATCATCCGAATCACCGCCATAGTCAGCATCCGTGTACCCGAGCAACGCAAACTCCGCATCCCTTCCATAGAGGAGTCCCATCTCAGAAGTCACCTTGACATACTTCAGAATTCCCTTCGCCGCCACTAGATGAGATTGCCTTGGTTCAGCCATATACCGACTTACTCGGCCAACAGCATAAGCTATATCCGGCCTTGTAATCGTCAGATAGATCAAGCTCCCAACAAGAGCCCTGAACACCAAGGGATCATTAAGCACCCTTCCCTCATCTCGTCGAAGCTTTAGCCCAGGTTCCAGTGGAGTAGAGCACTTCTTCCCTTCGCCCATGCCAAACCGCTTCACAATGCGATCAGCATACCCTTTCTGGCTAATGAGAACCCCGCACTCCTTCCTCTCCACTTCCAGACCAAGAAAGTGATGCAACTCTCCCAAGTCTTTCATCTCGAAGCGTATAGCAAGCTCTGCCCTGAGCCTTTCTACTTCCTCCTCCGAGTTCCCTGTGATGATCATATCATCCACATACAGTAGGACCAAGACTCTTAGCTCTCCCTTCTTCTTGACGAACAAGCTTGAGTCCGAGTTAGAAGCCAGGTATCCACAGAATTGCAAGTACTCTGCAATCTTCCCATACCACGCTCGAGGAGCTTGCTTCAACCCATAGAGAGCCTTCCTGAGTTTGCAGACATAGTCCGGATACTTCTCAGAGACAAAACCAAGCGGCTGATCCATGAAGATGTCCTTGTCAATCTCTCCGTAAAGAAAGGCATTCTTCACATCGAGTTGCCACAACCTTCATCCCTTGCTAGCAGCCAAGGCGATCACCACTCTTACAGAAGTCATCTTCGCAACTGGACTGAATGTCTCCTCATAGTCTTCTCCATACTGTTGTGAGAATCCTCTAGCGACCAGGCGAGCCTTGAATCGATCAATGCTCCCATCAGCCTTCTTCTTCAACTTATATACCCACTTGCAAGTAACCGGAGTAATGCCATCAACCTTGGGCACAAGGTCCCAGGTTTCATTCTTCTTCAAAGCATCAATCTCTTCCTTCATGGCACCTTCCCACTCCTTCACTCCAGTGGCCTCGTTGAAGCTTGCAGGCTCTCGCTCATCCAGAGGACCTGCAAAGAAGCAGGAGACAAAGCTCACTGCATTCCCATCACAGTACCGAGTCGGTGGCTTAGCCACCCTCTTCGATCTCCGAAGACACGGCTCCTTGCTCACGGCTTCCGTTGCTTCTTCAGGCTCCACTCCTACTTGGGGCAAGCATTGAGCAGTGCTCCCCCTGCTTCCTGAGCCAGAAGGCTCAGCCTCGGAGTTCAAAGCAACAGGAGCTGCTGGTGAAACAGCAAGCTCCTCTTCCAAGCCTTCAGCAGCCTCCACCGGTGCTTCCTCAACCTTGCTACTTCCGGTAGGCTCCACCGAGCCACCTCCATATGACGTCAGCTCGTCAAAGACAACGTCTCTTGACACCACGAACTTCTTCGTCACAGGGTCCATGCATTTCCATCCCTTCTTCCGCTCATCATAGCAAACAAAGACAAGTTTCCTTGCCTTCGCATCCAGCTTTGTCCGTGAAGCATCCGGGACATGCACGTAGCACGTTGAACCGAACACCCGAATGTGTCCAACACTCGGCTTCACCTTCAGCAACAGCTCAATAGGAGTCTTCATGTTGATAGGGCTGAGTGGCATCCGGTTGATAACATAAGCAGCACAAGACATTCCCTCCGCCCAAAAAGACCTCGGGATATCTTTCGCATGCAGCCAGCATTTGCAGGTTTCCGTCAGATGACGGATCTTCCGCTCCGCTACCCCATTTTGTTGTGGAGTGTGAGCACATGTAAGCTCCCGTTGGATCCCGTGCTTCCTGCAGAAGTTAGAAAACTCGGAGGAGACAAACTCCCCCCCCCCCCCCCCCCGTTATCAGTTCTAAGCTTCTTAATCCGCAAGCCAAGTCGGCCTTCTACCAACTCCTTGAACTCCACGAACAAACGGAAGGCATCCGACTTCTCCTTTAAGAAGTACACCCAAGTATACCTTGAGTAGTCATCAACCAAGACAATCATGTATTTGCTTCCACCAAGGCTGGCAGTAACAGTCGGCCCCATCAGGTCGCCATGAATACACTCCAATGGTTTCTTGCTCCTTGTTTGAGATTTATCAAATGGAAGGCGATGTGCCTTACCGTATTGACAGCCCGCACAAACATGCCTATCACCAAAGGAGGACAACATCGGCAACCCCCTCACCAGACTTCTACTCGCCATTGCCTTTAGCTTGTCCATGCCAACATGCCCCAGCCTCTCATGCCAGATAGCCGCACTATCATTGGCCCTCATCCTATCAACATAGGCACTGGTGGAAAGAACAAACAAGTTCTTCACCCTCCTCCCAACATGAGCAACATCAGCCTTCACCGCTGATACGTTGCAAAGGAACCTCACGTCTGTTGTCCCAAACAGAACGTGATACCCAGCGTCCACCGCGTTGGTCACCGAGAAGAGGTTCTTCTTCATGCCCGGTACGTGATACACACTTCTTAACGTGAGTGGCCCCTGATCACTACCCAAAGACACGACCCCCTCCTTCTCTACTGCATAAACAGTATTATCAGCAGTGATAATAGCTTCATTACCTGAGTAAGCCTGCATGGAGGTGAACTTCGACTTGTCTCCGGTGAGGTGATGACCACACCCGGAGTCGATGATCCACTCGCTGTTGAAGTCCTCAGCAGATAAGGCCCGGACACAAGTGCCTGTCATGAAAGCTCCTCCCCATTCTGCTTCTTCACTTCGCGAGCAAGCTTCCTCCTTTCCCGCAGCATGCCCAGGCTGCAGTTTGACCTTGCAGTCCCGCTTGAAGTGCCCTCGCTGATGACACCGGTAGCACTTCAGATTCTTCTTCCAGTCCTTAGGAGCATTGCTCCTCTCCGGCGGATATGAAGTTGAAGTCTCCTTCTCAACAGCGGCCTGCACCTTCTTCTTCTTCTTCCCTTCCCATCCCTTCTTCTTGCCTGAGAAGAGAGCCTCGCTGCCTTCCTGATTCAGATTCACTCCAGCCATCTGCCTTGCTAAGCTCTCCTGCGAGGCAAGCAGATTCTCCAGCTCCAGCAACGACGGCTGAGTAGCCCACCCTTGAACAGATGTAACAAAGGCCACATACTCCTTCCGCAAGCCGCGGATAATGTGCCTCTTCATCTTTGCCTCAGAGATAGGCTCATCAGGATCCAGTGCCGACAGCTCAGCACACAAGCTCTTCATCTTTAAGAAGTACCTGGAGATGGAAAGGTCTCCCTGAGTTGCCCTGGCCAACTCATTCTCCAGGAACTGAAGCCGCGCCACATTCTTCCTATTGAACAACTCATCAATGGTTGTCCAAATATCAGCAGCCGACTCACATCCAATGATGTGATCAAACAGTTCCGGAGAGACAGCTCTCTTCAGAACGAACTCTGCCTTAGCATTAGTTCTTCTCCAGAGCCTCACCTGCTCAGCAGTACCGAAAGCAGCAGTAACTTCCTGTCTGTCGTCTCCACCGACAACTTCCCACAGCTCCTCGCCCAGAAGATAACTCTTCATGCACGACTTCCACTTTTTATAGTTAGTCGGCGTTAAGAGTTCAATGCCAAGACCTCTTGCTAAGCTTCCTTCCATTGCAATCACCTGTTGGTACCCTTTAGCAGCTCCGAGCAACAACACAGGTTGAACACCACTCAATCCCTGAGTAACAACGCTGGTTGACCTCCGCTCACGCAACTGAACCTCCGCAACCTCAGTAACCTGGATCTGATACCATGTTAAATTTTCTCAACGTGGTCAGCAAGATAGCCCAAACACCAAATTAATATCTTCGGAACTACCCAGTTCGCACGCTGAACCTGCGGAAACCCAAGGACTAGAGGTTGCACCCAACAAAACAATGGAACCACAAGAAGATCTTATTATGCATTCACTTCTTTACAATCCGAGGCATACATAGCGAGACATGATTTCGCTAGTATTACAGCTGTAAACAGAAGAAACCAAAAAACAAGCCGGGCGGACAGCACTCCAGTCCGCCGAGACCGCGAGGTCGCCGAGACCGCCGAGACCGCTGAGCTCGCCCAAGCTATGCTGCAATCCGCCGAATACCACGGAGTCCGCCGAGACCGCGAGGCCGCGCGGACAGACCGTTATTCGCCTCCTGCTGAACCCGAACTGAGGAACTCCCCTACCCGCCTGAAGCCGGCGGACAGGTTATTGAAGCTGGGAAAGTTGAAACAGAACTGACAAGCCGCAGAGCGACCTCCTGCTGAGTCCGCAGAGACCGCACACTTCCAAGCACTGACCGAAGTCACAGCCAAACTCCTGGCTCCTTGAAGTTATCCGTGCGACCTGCACACAGCAAACCGTCAGCCTGTAACAATCCGCGCGGACTGAAAAACACAGACCGCAGCACTCGCCCAACCCAATTTACTGTTCACTCACGTTACTTAGGTTCCTGTAGATGTGCCAGGGGGGTCCTATTTATAGGCCAGGTGAGGAGTGTGGTCACCGCCCATGAGATAGCGACACCACCCCAGCCCGCGCGAATACAAACGACCGTCCGCTCAGTCCGCGAGGACTTAGCCAGTCACCAAGGGAAACCGCCAGGAGCAAGGCAACCATTGACGAACCCTCTCCAGTCCGCCCAAGCTAAGCGGACAAAGCACCAGTCCGCAAAGCTCCAACTGCTTCAGGACAGCACCCTCTTCAATGGCAGTCCGCACCAACCCGAGGCAGTCCGCAAGACTCACACCTCAATCCGCCACAAGTCCACGACCAAAAAGCAAACAGCAACAGTCCGCCCGGTCACAGCGGACTTCGCGGATACGGCGGACACCATGAACTTGACACCAAGTGTGACCAAGTCCAAAACCATCAAGGGCCAGTGCGAGCATGGCGGACACAAAGTCCCGTCCGCCAAACACCCTAGCGCAGACCGCAACCAGTCCGCGAGCTCCTCGCACTTGTCCAACACAGCAGCTACTTCCCGGACTCCAAACACCAGTCCGCCAACCGGTCTCCACAGCAAGACCTGCTGTAACACCTGAGCTCGACAAGGCCTCAGCCAAGCTCAAGGCCCAGTCCGCAACAGCCAAAAACGCGGACACGCCAGTCCGCAAGGCTTCCCGCGAACTCGAAACAACCCGCCAACAGCACAAGCTTGCACCCGCGACCACTGAGCAAAGCACCAGTCTGCAAGCCTCTCTATCCGCAGATACCAGGCCGCACCAAACCGCGGACTCCATGCTACAACCTGCTCAGAACACAGCTGTCTTCCACCAGACTTTTCACCATGCCGCAACCCACAGTCCGCCCAGTCCGCCCAGTCCGCCAAAGCTGTCCGCACAGGTCGCGCGGCCTGTCCCGTCACCCACTTCCACTTCACAGAATTCAACAGAGCCTGCGCAGCGGGTCTACCTGGGGCTGAGCCGAGCTCGGGGTGCCGATGACGATTCCACAACCTATCCCCCACAGGCGAGCCTACAGACCTGCCATCTAGATGAGAGCCTGCGCAGCGGGTCTACCTGGGGCCGAGCCGAGCTCGGGGTGCCGATGAAGATCCCAAACCAAGCGTATCTGCCACAGGCGAGCCTACGGACCTGCCAGCTAGATGAGAGCCTGCGCAGCGGGTCTACCTGGGGCCAAGCCGAGCTCGGGGTAGCTCTACCCCGGTCAATCTAAATTTTCTCAACGTGGTCAGCAAGATAGCCCAAACACCAAATTAATATCTTCGGAACTACCCAGTTCGCACGCTGAACCTGCGGAAAACCCAAGGACTAGAGGTTGCACCCAACAAAACAATGGAAGCACAAGAAGGTCTTATTATGCATTCACTTCTTTATAATCCGAGGCATACAAAGCGAGACATGATTTCGCTAGTATTACAGCTGTAAACAGAAGAAACCAAAAAACAAGCCGGGCGGATAGCACTCCAGTCCGCCGAGACCGCGAGGTCGCCGAGACCGCCGAGACCGCTGAGCTCGCCCAAGCTATGCTGCAATCCGCCGAATACCACGGAAAGCGCCGAGACCACGAGGCCGCGCGGACAGATCGTTATTCGCCTCCTGCTGAACCCGAACTGAGGAACTCCCCTACCCGCCTGAAGCCGGCGGACAGGTTATTGAAGCTGGGAAAGTTGAAACAGAACTGACAAGCCGTAGAGCGACCTCCTGCTGAGTCCGCAGAGACCGCACACTTCCAAGCACTGACCGAAGTCACAGCCAAACTCCTGGCTCCTTGAAGTTATCCGCGCGACCTGCACACAGCAAACCGTCAGCCTGAAACAATCCGCGCGGACTGGAAAACACAGACCGCAGCACTCGCCCAACCCAATTTACTATTCACTCACGTTACTTAGGTTACTGTAGATGTGCCAGGGGGGTCCTATTTATAGGCCAGGTGAGGAGTGTGGTCACCGCCCATGAGATAGCGACACCGCCCCAGCCCGCGCGAATACAAACGACCGTCCGCTCAGTCCGCGAGGACTTAGCCAGTCACCAAGGGAAACCGCCAGGAGCAAGGCAACCATTGACGAACCCTCTGCAGTCCGCCCAAGCTAAGCGGACAAGGCACCAGCCCGCAAAGCTCCAACTGCTTCAGGACAGCACCCTCTTCAATGGCAGTCCGCACCAACCCGAGGCAGTCCGCAAGACTCACACCTCAATCCGCCACAAGTCCACGACCAAAGGCAAACCGCAACAGTCCGCCCGGTCACAGCGGACTTCGCGGATACAGCGGACACCATGAACTTGGCACAATGTGTGACCAAGTCCAAAACTATCAAGGGCCAGTGCGAGCATGGCGGACACAAAGTCCCGTCCGCCAAACACCCTAGCACAGACCGCAACCAGTCCGCGAGCTCCTCGCACTTGTCCAACACAGCAGCTACTTTCCGGACTCCAAACATCAGTCCGCCAACCGGTCTCCACAGCAAGACCTGCTGTAACACCTGAGCTCGACAAGGCCTCAGCCAAGCTCAAGGCCTAGTCCGCAACAGCCCAAACCGCGGACACACCAGTCCGCAAGGCTTCCCGCGAACTTGAACCAACCCGCCAACAGCGCAAACTTGCACCCGCGACCACTGAGCAAAGCAACAGTCCGCAAGCCTCTCTATCCGCAGATACCAGGCCGCACCAAACCGCGGACACAATGCAACAACCCGCTCAGAACACAGCCGGCTTCCACCAGACTTCTCACCAGGCCGCAACCCACAGTCCGCCCAGTCCGCCCAGTCCGCCAAAGCTGTCCGCACAGGCCGCGCGGCCTGTCCCGTCACCCACTTCCACTTTACAAATTTCAACACTCCCCCTTGAAGTGAGAAGTGGTGACCAAGCCCAGCAAGCTGCGCAAGCGTTCAAAAGGCCCCTTCGACAGCGGCTTCGTGAAGATGTCAGCAAGATTATCTTCACTCCGAACATGCCCGACCAACAGAGACCCCTCCAACACCTTCTCCCTGATGAAGTGGTGATCAATCTCTATATGCTTGGTCCTGGCGTGACACACTGGATTGTTTACCAGTTTGAGAGCACTCTCATTGTCACCCCGGAGTAAAGTAGGCCCTTGCACTTCTTCATGAACATCCTCTATGAGCCTCCTCAACCAAACGGCTTCCCGAGCAGCCAAGGCCGAAGCCTTATACTCCGCCTCCGTGGTTGAAACCGACACCGAGTCCTGCTTCTTGCTACACCACGAGATGCTAGCTGAACCGCAAGTGAACACATAACCCGAAGTAGACCTTCGATCATCCGAATCACCGCCATAGTCAGCATCCGTGTACCCGAGCAACGCAAACTCCGCATCCCTTCCATAGAGGAGTCCCATCTCAGAAGTCACCTTGACATACTTCAGAATTCCCTTCGCCGCCACTAGATGAGATTGCCTTGGTTCAGCCATATACCGACTTACTCGGCCAACAGCATAAGCTATATCCGGCCTTGTAATCGTCAGATAGATCAAGCTCCCAACAAGAGCCCTGAACACCAAGGGATCATTAAGAACCCTTCCCTCATCCCGTCGAAGCTTCAGCCCAGATTCCAGTGGAGTAGAGCACTTCTTCCCTTCGCCCATGCCAAACCGCTTCACAATACGATCAGCATACCCTTTCTGGCTAATGAGAATCCCGCACTCCTTCCTCTCCACTTCCAGACCAAGAAAGTGATGCAACTCTCCCAAGTCTTTCATCTCGAAGCGTATAGCAAGCTCTCCCCTGAGCCTTGCTACTTCCTCCTCCGAGTTCCCTGTGATGATCATATCATCCACATATAGTAGGACCAAGCCTCTTTGCTCTCCCTTCTTCTTGACGAACAAGCTTGAATCCGAGTTAGAAGCCAGGTATCCACAGAATTGCAAGTACTCTGCAATCTTCCCATACCACGCTCGAGGAGCTTGCTTCAACCCATAGAGAGCCTTCCTGAGTTTGCAGACATAGTCCGGATGCTTTTCAGAGACGAAACCAAGCGGCTGATCCATGAAGATGTCCTTGTCAATCTCTCCGTAAAGAAAGGCATTCTTCACATCGAGTTGCCACAACCTCCATCCCTTGCTAGCAGCCAAGGCGATCACCACTCTTACAGACGTCATCTTCGCAACTGGACTGAATGTCTCCTCATAGTCTTCTCCATACTGCTGTGAGAATCCTCTTGCGACCAGGCGAGCCTTGAACCGATCAATGCTCCCATCAGCCTTCTTCTTCAACTTATACACCCACTTGCAAGTAACCGGAGTAATGCCATCAACCTTGGGCACAAGGTCCCATGTTTCATTCTTCTTCAGAGCATCAATCTCTTCCTTCATGGCATCATCCCACTCCTTCACTCCAGTGGGCTCGTTGAAGTTTGCAGGCTCTCGCTCATCCAGAGGACCTGCAAAGAAGCAGGAGACAAAGCTCACTGCATTCCCATCACAGTACCGAGCCGGTGGCTTAACCACCCTCTTCGATCTCCGAAGACATGGCTCCTTGCTCACGGCTTCCGTTGCTTCTTCAGGATCCACTCCTACTTGGGGCAAGCATTGAGCAGTGCTCCCCCTGCTTCCTGAGCCAGAAGGCTCAGCCTCGGAGTTCGAAGCAACAGGAGCTGCTGGTGAAACAGCAAGCTCCTCTTCCAAGCCTTCAGCAGCCTCCACCGGTGCTTCATCATCCTTGCTACTTTCGGTTAGCTCCACCGAGCCACCTCCATATGACGTCAGCTCGTCAAACACAACGTCTCTTGACACCACGAACTTCTTCGTCACAGGGTCCATGCACTTCCATCCCTTCTTCCGCTCATCATAGCCAACAAAGACAAGTTTTCTTGCCTTCGCATCCAGCTTTGTCCGTGAAGCATCCGCGACATGCACGTAGCAAGTTGAACCGAACACCCTAAGGTGTCCAACACTCGGCTTCTCCTTCAGCAACAGCTCAATGGGCGTCTTCATGTTGATAGGGCTGAGTGGCATCCGGTTGATAACATATGCAGCACAAGACATTCCCTCCGCCCAAAAGGACCTTGGGATATCTTTCGCATGCAGCCAGCATTTGCAGGTTTCCGTCAAATGACGGATCTTCCGCTCCGCTACCCCATTTTGTTGTGGAGTGTGAGCACAAGTAAGCTCTCGTTGGATCCCGTGCTTCCTGCAGAAGTTAGAAAACTCGGAAGAGACAAACTCCCCCCCGTTATCAGTTCTAAACTTCTTAATCCGCAAGTCAAGCCGGCCTTCTACCAACTCCTTGAACTACACGAACAAACGGAAGGCTTCCGACTTCTCCTTTAAGAAGTACACCCAAGTATACCTTGAGTAGTCATCAACCAAGACAAGCATGTATTTGCTTCCACCAAGGCTGGCAGTAACAGTCGGACCCATCAGGTCGCCATGAATACACTCCAATGGTTTCTTGCTCCTTGTTTGAGATTTATCAAACGGAAGGCGATGTGCCTTACCGTATTGACAGCCCGCACAAACATGCCCATCACCAAAGGAGGACAACATCGGCAACCCCCTCACCAGACTTCTACTCGCCATTGCCTTTAGCTTGTCCATGCCAACATGCCCCAGCCTCTCATGCCAGATAGCCGCACTATCATTGGCTCTCATCTTATCAACATAGGCACTGGTGGAAAGAACAAACAAGTTCTTCACCCTCCTCCCAACATGAGCAACATCAGCCTTCACCGCTGATACGTTGCGAAGGAACCTCACGTCTGTTGGCCCAAACAGAACGTGATACCCAGCGTCCACCGCGTTGGTCACCGAGAAGAGGTTCTTCTTCATGCCCGGCACGTGATACACACTCCTTAACGTGAGTGGCCCCTGATCACTACCCAAAGACACGACCCCCTCCTTCTCTACTGCATAAACAGTATTATCAGCAGTGATAATAGCTTCATTACCTGAGTAAGCCTGCATGGAGGTGAACTTCGACTTGTCTCCGGTGAGGTGATGACCACACCCGGAGTCGATGATCCACTCGCTGTTGAAGTCCTCAGCAGATAAGGCCCGGACACAAGTGCCCGTCATGAAAGCTCCTCCCCATTCTGCTTCTTCACTTCGCGAGCAAGCTTCCTCCTTTCCCGCAGCATGCCCAGGCTGCAGTTTGACCTTGCAGTCCCGCTTGAAGTGCCCTCGCTGATGACACCGGTAGCACTTCAGATTCTTCTTCCAGTCCTTAGGAGCATTGCTCCTCTCCGGCGGATATGAAGTTGAAGTCTCCTTCTCAACAGCGGCCTGCACCTTCTTCTTCTTCTTCCCTTCCCATCCCTTCTTCTTGCCTGAGAAGAGAGCCTCGCTGCCTTCCTGATTCAGATTCACTCCAGCCATCTGCCTTGCTAAGCTCTCCTGCGAGGCAAGCAGATTCTCCAGCTCCAGCAGAGACGGCTGAGTAGCCCACCCTTGAACAGACGTAACAAAGGCCACATACTCCTTCCGCAAGCCGCGGAAAATGTGCCTTTTCATCTTTGCCTCAGAGATAGGCTCATCAGGATCCAGTGCCGACAGCTCAGCACACAAGCTCTTCATCTTTAAGAAGTACCTGGAGATGGAAAGGTCTCCCTGAGTTGCCCTGGCCAACTCATTCTCTAGGAACTGAAGCCGCGCCACATTCTTCCTATTGAACAACTCATCAATGGTTGTCCAAATATCAGCAGCCGACTCACATCCAATGATGTGATCAAACAGTTCCGGAGAGACAACTCTCTTCAGAACGAACTCTGCCTTAGCATTAGTTCTTCTCCAGAGCCTCACCTGTTCAGCAGTGCCGAAGGCAGCAGTAACTTCCTGTCTGTCGTCTCCACCGACGACTTCCCACAGCTCCTCGCCTAGAAGATAACTCTTCATGCACGACTTCCACTTTTTATAGTTAGTCGGCGTTAAGAGTTCAATGCCAAGACCTCTTGCTAAGCTTCCTTCCATTGCAATCACCTGTTGGTACCCTTCAGCAGCTCCGAGCAACAACACAGGTTGATCACCACTCAATCACTGAGTAACAACACTGGCTGACCTCCGCTCACGCAACTGAACCACCGCAACCTCAGAAACCTGGCTCTGATACCATGTTAAATTTTCTCAACGTGGTCAGCAAGATAGCCCAAACACCAAATTAATATCTTCGGAACTACCCAGTTCGCACGCTGAACCTGCGGAAAACCCAAGGACTAGAGGTTGCACCCAACAAAACAATGGAAGCACAAGAAGGTCTTATTATGCATTCACTTCTTTATAATCCGAGGCATACATAGCGAGACATGATTTCGCTAGTATTACAGCTGTAAACAGAAGAAACCAAAAAACAAGCCGGGCGGACAGCACTCCAGTCCGCCGAGACCGCGAGGTCGCCGAGACCGCCGAGACCGCTGAGCTCGCCCAAGCTATGTTGCAATCCGCCGAATACCACGGAGTCCGCCGAGACCGCGAGGCCGCGCGGACAGACCGTTATTCGCCTCCTGCTGAACCCGAACTGAGGAACTCCCCTACCCGCCTGAAGCCGGCGGACAGGTTATTGAAGCTGGGAAAGTTGAAACAGAACTGACAAGCCGTAGAGCGACCTCCTGCTGAGTCCGCAGAGACCGCACACTTCCAAGCACTGACCGAAGTCACAGCCAAACTGTAACATCCCGACTTTTATTGGGCCACCAGAACCCTAGTGGGCCCAATAAAAGTGGCCCGACCCCTACCCATGACCCGGTGGGAAATAACCCTAGGCGGGAAATCGAGCTAGAGAACTCTGAATTGAGTTCTGTCAGTTCCTGTGGCCTCGTATAGGCAATACGAGTGCATCGGAACTTGTTCAGTTGGACCCTGAGGTCATATAGTGGATGTGACTGTTCCTCGTAAAACACAACGAGAGCGAGATTTTGGATATCGAGCTAGAGAACTCAGAATCGAGTTCTGTCAGTTCCTATGACCTCATATAGTCAATATGAGCGCATCGGATCTCGTCGCGTCACGATCCGAGGTCTAACGACAATTTTACACACTTCAGCCATTTTAGCGCGCTACGACGCGCAAATTTCGGACTTTCGTCAAACGGACTCCGATTCAACCCCAGTCAGTGGCGTTAGTCTCGTGTGGTCAATACGAAGTCAACGGAAGTCGTCCCGATCAATTTCGATGACGATTGGTCAACCCGTGGTCAAATCAAGCATAGTTGTGCACCGAAATGTGTGCGCACACCGATTATGACCCGACACTCGAACTTTGACCCGACCCCGACGACTTGGACCCACTTTGACTTTGACCAACAATGGGGACCCACCCTAGGGTTGACTTGGTCAAACCCTCCTAAAAATCCACTTTTTGGATTTTTTCTCCAAATGAGGGGCTCACCTCCTCTCCAAAAGAGGATGGCCCATACTCCCCCTCACTTTACATGGGCCCCCAAACCAGCAAGCCCTAACCTAAAGCAAATGGAGGCCCACCTACTCTTTCTCCCACTCTCCCCCTCTCTTTCTTCACCATGGAGGCCCAAGCCCATGAGGCTTCCCCCTATCCCCCACATGGGGAATATGTGGCACCTCCAGCTGTCCTTGGACAGCTGGAGGGTGGAGATTAATCCATCCCTAGGGAGGGGTTAATCCCACATTGCCAATGGGAGGGAAGCTCCCCCTCCCCCTCCCTATAAAAGGACCCCACCCCATCTCTTTCCCTCACAGCTCTCAGAGCATTCCCCTCCCCCTTCTCCCCCCTCTGCCGGAGCTCAGGTGGCCGGAAAAAGCCAAGCCGGAGCTCCTCCTCCCCTCCTCCACCACCTTGAGCCATGTCCGACCAAGCCGGCCCCTCCCGAGCCCACCAAACTCAGGTGGAAGCCTTCTCCCTCCCCCTTCTCCATTTTGGACGTCTTGCATGGCACTCCCGGCGGCCGGAGCGCCGCCGCCGTCACCCCCTCCCCTCCCGTCCATTTTTAAAAAAAAAATGCTCCGGCGGCGGCCGGCGGCGGCAGGCCGCCGGACCACCGCCGGAGGGAGCGCCCACCACCGGCGGGTTGGCCGGTGGTGGAGCCAAGGCCGGCCGGTGGCCGGCCGGCGGCTGGAGAAGCCCGTAAGGGCTGCGGGTTTCGGTTCAGGCGGGGTAAAATGATGATGAACAGTAAAAACTTTTTTATAATAATATATTATATATTAATATATTATTATAATATTTATAAGTTTTATAAATTAATAATGGGTTTAATTTTAAAGAGACTAAAATAGGCTCCTAGGGAGAAAGATTTGAACATGAAAAATGTCCCCTTTGTTAAGGGCTTCCTCCACAAAAAGTTTGAAAATTTTTGGAGTTGATTTGGTATTTTTAAAAGCCCAATTAAACTTTATTTGGCCAAATTAAAGGGCCAAAACACTTTGAAAAATTATGAAAATTTTGCTATGCTCATTTTATACCCATTTAAGGGTTGTATCAAAATTTGAGCTCATAGGGATAAGTTCTGATATTTTCCCAAAATATGGAAGCCTAGGACCACGCTCGATATTATTACGCTCGTTTTCTTCGAAAATGAAAATTGGAGCGCGCGACTATCCTCTCTAATTTGAATAAGTTTCATATCGTCGAGAGTGGCCGAGGCAAGTGTCCAAGCTCCGGGTGTTTCGAGATTTCACGAAAACTGTCGAGCGCCTCGACTCTCGGGCGATTTGGGCACGCTCGGAAGATGAGAGCACGAGTGGTGAGTTATGAATTATTCTTGACGAATAATGAAAGTATAACTCCTGATAAGCCCCAATCCGATTAAGCCGTGGTTAATAAGGCACAACCAACTCATAATCGGATCTTAATAAAGGTGTAACCCAAGGAAGCCTTTAAAAACTGAGATGGAATTGAATCTCTCCTGGCTGGAGATGGAACTGAATGCCTCCTGGATGGAGATGGAACTGAATCTCTCCAGGATGGAGATGGAACTGAATCTCTCCTGGATGGAGATGGAACTGAATGTGCCTCCTGGATGGAGATGAAACTGAATCTCTCCGGGATGGAGATGGAACTGAATCTCTCCTGGATGTAGATGGAACTGAATCTCTCCTGAGAACGGAGATGGAACTGAAGCCTCCTGTATGGAGTGATTGGACTACTAACCATTTTCTTTATGATTATTCCAGTCTTACACTGGTCCAGTCCTTTTATTCTTTACAGTTCAGTACTTTCAATTTAGTACTACTCCAGTTTCGTACTGGTCAAGCTTATTTCAGTACTTTCATTTCAGTACTACTCCAGTCTCGTACTGGTCAAGCTTATTTCAGTACTTTCATTTCAGTACTACTCCAGTTTTGCACTGGTCAAGCTTATTTCAGTACTTTCATTTCAGTACAACTCCAGTTGCGTACTGGTCAAGCTTATTTCAGTACTTTCATTTCAGTACTACTCCAGTCTCGTACTGGTCAAGCTTATTTCAGTACTTTCATTTCAGTACTACTCCAGTCTCGTACTGGTCAAGCTTATTTCAGTACTTTCATTTCAGTACTACTCCAGTTGCGTACTGGTCAGGCTTATTTCAGTACTTTCTATTTAGTACTACTCCAGTTGCGTACTGGTCAAGCTTATCCAGTCTTGTACTGGTCACATTTCTTTCCAGCACTCTAAATAAGCAGCATAACCACCGCACTTGATCTTATCGCAATTTACTTTTATATTCCCGGGTCCTGCTCTGACGAGCAGTTGTTGTTTAGGTTGAGCCTTAGTTGGGGATAACCGGAGTTGAGGTAGTCCTCCAGGTCTAGCCCCAAATAAAGCGCTCCCACGCTCCTTGTCGAAAGTAGAGCAAAGTGCCGATGCCCGAAGTGTAAGCCTAGTAAGGCAGGCCGTCGTAGACCCGATGTTATATTGTTTGCAATTGTTTGATTGATTGTAAATTGCTTGCGGTGAAATGGTGGCGGGTCGGTCCCTTCCGCGGACCGTTCGTACCGGTGCGGCAAGGTTGACGACTCAAGGCGACAGGGAGATGAGTACCACGGGTGACCGGCCGTTTTATTCCCCGTCGGGTTTTCCTCCGCTGGTCGGCCGAAATGATTCACCGGATGTCGCTCACATCCAGGAGTACACATGGTTGTACGTTAGGGCCTGGGGTTGTGCGGTACGATCACCCCCAGAAGTGGCAGGACTGGCCACTGTCACCGACGGCCACATCGGTGAGGCCCGCGGGGCTCGCTACCCTGCTGGAACAGAAGCGGTCCAAACTATGTCGACATAGGGTTTGTGTGCGCGGCTATGAATGCCTGCGATTTGTGTGCGCGGCTATGAATGCCTGCGGTGTGTGCGCGGCTATGAATGCCTGCGGCGTGTGCGCGGCTATGAATGCCTGCGGTATGTGCGCGGCTGTGAATGCCTGCGATAGAATTCAAGATATGAAAATCTGTTGTGCTGATGAGCTAGTAGAGCCTTGTTATAACCGTTTTATGTTATTGCTGCTTTTCCCGGTTATACTGCACTCTTTTATAATTGCTCCTAGCTGTTCATATATGAAATGTTATGCTAACCCTCTCTTGCTTCGGCTATTTACTTTTGTTGGGTGGGTGCGTGCTCGTCCCCAGGATGTGGATCCGGGGAGGAGATTTGTTTCCACTTAGCTCTGTGACTAACGGTTATTTGATTAACCATTCACAGGAGGTGGAGCACCGTAGTGACCCGCTGCCGCAGGAGATTACGCCAGCAGCTAGGTCTACTCGAGCTGATGCACCCCCGCCGTCTCCGGTGTTTAGAGACGTGAGTACCGCCGAGCAGTTTAGAAGAGAGAGTGTGTGAGAGACTTATGTAGTACATGTATAGCCCACGGGCTTTTATAAATGCTTAGGCTTCGGCCTTAGAACCTCTGTATTAATATGAAATGTTATATATAATAAGTAGTGGTTTCCTGTTAATGCTTCCGCTATATTCTGATGGGTTGTGAATGTTATGATTCGAACCACTCAGGACGGCCATCTAGTGCTTGAATAGGGTGGATTGTTTCCCCTATGAGCCCTGGGTGGACGTCTTGGGCCAGTAGTACCCCTCCGGCCCGACCCGGGCAAAAGGTTGGGGGGGGGGGGGGGTACTACAAATGGATCAGAGCCATCACGATTCGTCCTTGTGGAGCAGTCTCAGGATCCCTCCGTCCCTCGCTTCGTTCTAGGTTCGGGACGAACCTTGCAGTGGAAGCCTGGTGGACCCTAGTGTAGAGGCTTAGGGATTCTAGACTGTGCGTTAGTACGCCCATACACCATTATTTTCCGCTTGGGTTGTCGCTTTTGCAAATTCCCTTACTTTTGCAAAATACTGACACTCTTTCATGTTACTTCTCCAGATACCGGAGTACAGTAACGGGGGATCCTCGTCCAGAGGATACGTTCCAGCTACCCCACCACCAGACCCGGTTGCTCCCGCAGCCGTACCGTTTGCCGAGTCAGATATAGGGCAGACACTGACGGCTATACTAGCGACTTTCCGAGATGCCCTGGCACAGCCACCGCGGGAGATGACCGCACCCACAGATCTGCTGACGACTTTTCGAGGACTGAGGCCTCCCCCTTTCAGGGGTACAGAGACGGACATTCAGGTAGAGGAGTGGGTGGAGCGAGTGGAGGAGCTGTTGGTAGGAATGATGTGCCCAGCTGTGGCAGCAGTCTCTTTGGTGGTGACCCTCTTGGAGGGATATGCGAGGGATTGGTGGAGAGCGGCTAGTCGCTCTACCTTCCGAGGTCGGCCGATGAGCACGATCCTTTGGGGGGAGTTCTCCGTGGCTCTGCTAGAATTTTTCATCACAGATGCAGACCGAGCCGCGCTGCAAGAGAGGTTCATGCTCATTCGACAGGGAAACCGCACTGTGGCAGAGTATGAGAGAGAGTTCATACACCTGGCACGCTTTGCCGGGAACCTGGCTGCCTCCGACAGGGATAGGGCTTCTCGGTTCTACCGAGGACTACGAGACGACCTGAGGCAGGCCTTGATTATGCTCTCTCAGGCCACCTTCCACACCATAGCCACCCATGCAGCAGCTCTAGAGTTGGACCAGCAGATGGTGGCTCAGCGGCGCAGAGGTCAAGTAGAGCTTCCTCGAGACCAGAGGCGAGACGTTGGAGTCGCTCCCCATAGACAGGATAGAGAGAGCAGACAGCGACGCCGTAGGCTGCCTTATAGGCGCCCACCAGCACCCCCAGCACCCCCAGCTGTACAGCAAGACAGTAGACCAGCTCCAGCTCCACAGCCCCCACTAGTGGCCCGACGAGATGTTCCCTTCGCAGGGAACTGCTTCTTGTGTCAGCAGCCGGGACATATGAGGGCCTTCTGCCCTCAAGCGATAGGGAGACCAGGACTAGGAGCAGTCCAGGGTGGACAGCCGGCACGGGGACAGGGTCAAAGAGGCCGTAGAGGCCGAGCTGGCAGGAGAGGCCAGCAGGGACGAGCAGCTCCCCAGGAGGCCTATGCACTGGACCTGCAGCATGGACCAGCCCCTGACGTAGTCATAGGTATATATCTTAGGCGATAGAAGATATCAGATCTTCCACTATTGTTGTATATTTCATATATATATATATTAGTTGGATGATATATATCTATATGTTTTCCTATGACGTCAGGAATCTTATTGGTAGAAGGTCACCCTGCCAAAACCCTTTTTGACACAGGAGCGACTCATTCTTTCGTCTCCCACGATTTCATCGCAACAAAGGGAAATGTTATTCGCTCAACTGGACTGTCTATACGAATCTGTTTACCAGACGGGTCGGATATGACATCCACCGAAAAGTGTTCGTTCCAGGCTACGCTGGGAGAGGTAGAGTTTGAAATCTACGCAACCATCCTAGCTATAACTGGGTTTGACATAATTCTGGGAATGGACTGGCTGGCCGAGCACCAAGCCCAGATAAACTGTTCCACGCGAGAAGTCCGGCTACAGAATCCAAATGGCCAGAGCGTCGCGTTGACAGGTGTGCCATCTGTCTCTCGTATTATCTTGACTTCTACACAGATGGTAAAGTCAGTCCGTCAGAAGGATGAAGTATTCCTTATTTATTTCGAGATGGAAGATAAGACTCAGGTGCTCGCCAAGGTCCCAGTAGTCCGAGACTTTCCAGATATCTTCCCTGAGTCCCTCCCGGGATTGCCACCTCAGCGAGAGGTCGACTTCCAGATCGAGCTCGTGTCCGGAGCACGGCCAGTATCGCGAGCCCCCTACCGGATGGCCCCAAGGGAGCTGACTGAACTAAAGATCCAGCTACAAGAACTAATAGATGCTGGATTCGTCCGTCCAAGTTCCTCGCCCTGGGGAGCCCCGGTACTTTTCGTCAAGAAGAAGGACGGGACTCTGCGACTGTGCATCGACTATAGGGAGCTAAATAAGCTTACTGTACGCAACACGTATCCCCTTCCTAGGATCGACGAACTGTTCGATCAGTTACAAGGTGCTTCGGTATTCTCCAAAATGGACCTGAGGTCCGGCTATTATCAGCTTCGGATCCGAGAGGAAGATATTCCTAAGACTGCCTTCAGCTCCCGATACGGTCTTTACGAGTTCCTAGTGATGCCCTTCGGGCTCACCAACGCTCCCTCCGCCTTCATGGCCCTGATGAATAGAGTCTTCGAACCCTTCTTGGATCACTTTGTCATCGTCTTTATAGACGATATCTTAATCTACTCGAAGACCAAGACGGACCATACCAGGCACCTGCAGATGGTTCTATTAAAGCTCCGGGAGCACTCTCTCTTCGCCAAATTCAGTAAGTGCGAATTTTGGCTAGAAGAAGTTGGATTCTTGGGCCACACGATAAACAAGGAAGGAGTGGCAGTGGATCAAGCCAAGATCCAGGCAGTACAAAGTTGGCCGCCACTCAGGACGGCTGCGGATATCCGGAGTTTCCTCGGCCTTGCCGGATACTACAGGAAGTTTGTCGAGGGATTTTCCAAGATTGCCCTACCCCTGACTGCTCTCACCAAGAAGGACGCCGTATTTCGATGGACGCCGGAGTGCGAGGCTGCGTTCATCGAACTGAAGAAGCGTCTGACTTCCGCGCCAATCCTAACGATTCCTTCAGGGACCGAGGGATTTCAAATCTACACTGATGCCTCCCTGAAAGGATTGGGAGCAGTCCTAATGCAGCATGGTAAGGTAGTGGCCTACGCTTCGCGGCAATTAAAGCCGCATGAATTAAACTACGCAGCACACGATTTAGAGTTGGGCGCCGTCGTCTTCGCCCTTAAAATCTGGAGGCATTATCTGTACGGAGTAAAATGTGAGATCTTCTCCGACCACAAGAGCCTCAAGTATATTTTCACGCAGAAAGAGCTGAATCTCCGGCAGCGCCGATGGTTGGAATTCATATGCGATTACGACTTCACTCTCCAATATCACCCCGGGAAGGCTAATAGAGTCGCTGACGCCTTGAGCCGCCAGCCTGCGATAGTCGGGAGTTGGATGGAGCAGATCCCTAAGGAACTTTTCCAGTCTTTGATAGACTTGGAGATTACCCTGGTTGCCCGAAGAGATCCGGAAGAGTACTATTCTCAGCTGTATTGGATGGAGATCCAATGCGATATCCGGGACCGGATACGAGAAGCCCAGAAGATCGACCCAGAGGTAATGTCGATCATCCGATCTCTGCAAGGAGGGGTACAGGAGGATTATAACTTGCATGATGGGATTCTACAATTCAAGCATCGCATATTTATTCCCGCTACTGGAGGGATTCGTGGGGAAATTCTGCAAGAGGCCCATCAGTCGAGGTACTCGATTCACCCTGGCGTAGTTAAGATGTACGTGGACTTGCGTAGGACCATTTACTGGCCCGGAATGAAGAGAGATGTCACCGACTTCGTGGCCCGGTGCCAGACCTGTCAGAAGGTCAAAGCTGAATGCCGCAGTCCAGGAGGCCTATTGCAGCCCCTGCCGATACCAGAATGGAAGTTCGAAGACATCTCCATGGACTTCGTCCACGGCCTACCTCGATCCCGTGCTGGGAATGACTCAATATGGGTGGTCGTAGATCGACTCACCAAGGTAGCGCGGTTCATTCCAAACCGACAGGGTGACGGAGTAGATATCCTGGCCAGGATGTTCCTAGAACAAGTGGTACGATTTCACGGAGTACCAAAGTCCATCGTGTCTGATCGTGACGGTCGTTTCACATCTAAGGAATGGAGGCGGGTGCAGGCATATTTGGGAACCAAGTTGGCCTTCAGCACTGCCTTCCACCCGCAGACAGACGGAGAGGACGAACCGGACGATGGAGGATCTTCTTCGACTGTGCATAGTGGAGCACAATGAGCCGTGGGAGCAGCTGTTGCCGTTAGTCGAATTTTCGTACAATAACAGCTACCAGGCATTGTATGGAAGGCGTTGCCGAACACCGTTGACTTGGGCTCAGGAAGAGGACCCGGAAGCCTTGGGAGTGGCTTACATCGATGACACTACGGCAGCGATACGGCTGATTCAGGAGCGAATGCGGGAAGCGCAGAGCCGGCAGGCTAAGTACTATGATGCGCGACACCGACCGGTGGAGTTCAGCGTGGGGGAAATGGTGTTTCTGAAAATAAAACCCATGCATGGTGTCTCCCAGTTGAGGAAGCAGAAAAAGTTAGATCCCCGCTTCTTGGGCCCCTATCCGGTGATAGAGCGTGTTGGCCCCGTCGCCTATCGTTTAGCCTTACCCCTAGAGTTGGGGAATCTTCATAATGTGTTTCATGTCTCTTCCTTGAGACGAGTCCTCCGGCAACCAGAGCAGTACCTTCCTACCCCTCCGGCGCAACTACTGTCAGATAGATCCGTCCGGCTCGAACCCGTCAGAGTAGTAGATTACAAGGTGAAGACACTACGGAACAAAACCATTCCGATGGTTAAGGTGCTATGGTCAAACTGTGGACGAGAAGAGTTCACATGGGAACCTGAAGCACTCCTCCGAGAAAAGCACCCAGAGCTCTTTCCACAGGTATGTTACTTTTCCCCCTACTCCAAGCAAATTTTCGGGGACGAAAATCCTTTTATTTTTATTGGATTGTAACATCCCGACTTTTATTGGGCCACCAGAACCCTAGTGGGCCCAATAAAAGTGGCCCGACCCCTACCCATGACCCGGTGGGAAATAACCCTAGGCGGGAAATCGAGCTAGAGAACTCTGAATTGAGTTCTGTCAGTTCCTGTGGCCTCGTATAGGCAATACGAGTGCATCGGAACTTGTTCAGTTGGACCCTGAGGTCATATAGTGGATGTGACTGTTCCTCGTAAAACACAACGAGAGCGAGATTTTGGATATCGAGCTAGAGAACTCAGAATCGAGTTCTGTCAGTTCCTATGACCTCATATAGTCAATATGAGCGCATCGGATCTCGTCGCGTCACGATCCGAGGTCTAACGACAATTTTACACACTTCAGCCATTTTAGCGCGCTACGACGCGCAAATTTCGGACTTTCGTCAAACGGACTCCGATTCAACCCCAGTCAGTGGCGTTAGTCTCGTGTGGTCAATACGAAGTCAACGGAAGTCGTCCCGATCAATTTCGATGACGATTGGTCAACCCGTGGTCAAATCAAGCATAGTTGTGCACCGAAATGTGTGCGCACACCGATTATGACCCGACACTCGAACTTTGACCCGACCCCGACGACTTGGACCCACTTTGACTTTGACCAACAATGGGGACCCACCCTAGGGTTGACTTGGTCAAACCCTCCTAAAAATCCACTTTTTGGATTTTTTCTCCAAATGAGGGGCTCACCTCCTCTCCAAAAGAGGATGGCCCATACTCCCCCTCACTTTACATGGGCCCCCAAACCAGCAAGCCCTAACCTAAAGCAAATGGAGGCCCACCTACTCTTTCTCCCACTCTCCCCCTCTCTTTCTTCACCATGGAGGCCCAAGCCCATGAGGCTTCCCCCTATCCCCCACATGGGGAATATGTGGCACCTCCAGCTGTCCTTGGACAGCTGGAGGGTGGAGATTAATCCATCCCTAGGAGGGGTTAATCCCACATTGCCAATGGGAGGGAAGCTCCCCCTCCCCCTCCCTATAAAAGGACCCCACCCCATCTCTTTCCCTCACAGCTCTCAGAGCATTCCCCTCCCCCTTCTCCCCCCTCTGCCGGAGCTCAGGTGGCCGGAAAAAGCCAAGCCGGAGCTCCTCCTCCCCTCCTCCACCACCTTGAGCCATGTCCGACCAAGCCGGCCCCTCCCGAGCCCACCAAACTCAGGTGGAAGCCTTCTCCCTCCCCCTTCTCCATTTTGGACGTCTTGCATGGCACTCCCGCGGCCGGAGCGCCGCCGCCGTCACCCCCTCCCCTCCCGTCCATTTTTAAAAAAAAAATGCTCCGGCGGCGGCCGGCGGCGGCAGGCCGCCGGACCACCGCCGGAGGGAGCGCCCACCACCGGCGGGTTGGCCGGTGGTGGAGCCAAGGCCGGCCGGTGGCCGGCCGGCGGCTGGAGAAGCCCGTAAGGGCTGCGGGTTTCGGTTCAGGCGGGGTAAAATGATGATGAACAGTAAAAACTTTTTATAATAATATATTATATATTAATATATTATTATAATATTTATAAGTTTTATAAATTAATAATGGGTTTAATTTTAAAGAGACTAAAATAGGCTCCTAGGGAGAAAGATTTGAACATGAAAAATGTCCCCTTTGTTAAGGGCTTCCTCCACAAAAAGTTTGAAAATTTTTGGAGTTGATTTGGTATTTTTAAAAGCCCAATTAAACTTTATTTGGCCAAATTAAAGGGCCAAAACACTTTGAAAAATTATGAAAATTTTGCTATGCTCATTTTATACCCATTTAAGGGTTGTATCAAAATTTGAGCTCATAGGGATAAGTTCTGATATTTTCCCAAAATATGGAAGCCTAGGACCACGCTCGATATTATTACGCTCGTTTTCTTCGAAAATGAAAATTGGAGCGCGCGACTATCCTCTCTAATTTGAATAAGTTTCATATCGTCGAGAGTGGCCGAGGCAAGTGTCCAAGCTCCGGGTGTTTCGAGATTTCACGAAAACTGTCGAGCGCCTCGACTCTCGGGCGATTTGGGCACGCTCGGAAGATGAGAGCACGAGTGGTGAGTTATGAATTATTCTTGACGAATAATGAAAGTATAACTCCTGATAAGCCCCAATCCGATTAAGCCGTGGTTAATAAGGCACAACCAACTCATAATCGGATCTTAATAAAGGTGTAACCCAAGGAAGCCTTTAAAAACTGAGATGGAATTGAATCTCTCCTGGCTGGAGATGGAACTGAATGCCTCCTGGATGGAGATGGAACTGAATCTCTCCAGGATGGAGATGGAACTGAATCTCTCCTGGATGGAGATGGAACTGAATGTGCCTCCTGGATGGAGATGAAACTGAATCTCTCCGGGATGGAGATGGAACTGAATCTCTCCTGGATGTAGATGGAACTGAATCTCTCCTGAGAACGGAGATGGAACTGAAGCCTCCTGTATGGAGTGATTGGACTACTAACCATTTTCTTTATGATTATTTCAGTCTTACACTGGTCCAGTCCTTTTATTCTTTACAGTTCAGTACTTTCAATTCAGTACTACTCCAGTTTCGTACTGGTCAAGCTTATTTCAGTACTTTCATTTCAGTACTACTCCAGTCTCGTACTGGTCAAGCTTATTTCAGTACTTTCATTTCAGTACTACTCTAGTTTTGCACTGGTCAAGCTTATTTCAGTACTTTCATTTCAGTACAACTCCAGTTGCGTACTGGTCAAGCTTATTTCAGTACTTTCATTTCAGTACTACTCCAGTCTCGTACTGGTCAAGCTTATTTCAGTACTTTCATTTCAGTACTACTCCAGTCTCGTACTGGTCAAGCTTATTTCAGTACTTTCATTTCAGTACTACTCCAGTTGCGTACTGGTCAGGCTTATTTCAGTACTTTCTATTTAGTACTACTCCAGTTGCGTACTGGTCAAGCTTATCCAGTCTTGTACTGGTCACATTTCTTTCCAGCACTCTAAATAAGCAGCATAACCACCGCACTTGATCTTATCGCAATTTACTTTTATATTCCCGGGTCCTGCTCTGACGAGCAGTTGTTGTTTAGGTTGAGCCTTAGTTGGGGATAACCGGAGTTGAGGTAGTCCTCCAGGTCTAGCCCCAAATAAAGCGCTCCCACGCTCCTTGTCGAAAGTAGAGCAAAGTGCCGATGCCCGAAGTGTAAGCCTAGTAAGGCAGGCCGTCGTAGACCCGATGTTATATTGTTTGCAATTGTTTGATTGATTGTAAATTGCTTGCGGTGAAATGGTGGCGGGTCGGTCCCTTCCGCGGACCGTTCGTACCGGTGCGGCAAGGTTGACGACTCAAGGCGACAGGGAGATGAGTACCACGGGTGACCGGCCGTTTTATTCCCCGTCGGGTTTTCCTCCGCTGGTCGGCCGAAATGATTCACCGGATGTCGCTCACATCCAGGAGTACACATGGTTGTACGTTAGGGCCTGGGGTTGTGCGGTACGATCACCCCCAGAAGTGGCAGGACTGGCCACTGTCACCGACGGCCACATCGGTGAGGCCCGCGGGGCTCGCTACCCTGCTGGAACAGAAGCGGTCCAAACTATGTCGACATAGGGTTTGTGTGCGCGGCTATGAATGCCTGCGATTTGTGTGCGCGGCTATGAATGCCTGCGGTGTGTGCGCGGCTATGAATGCCTGCGGCGTGTGCGCGGCTATGAATGCCTGCGGTATGTGCGCGGCTGTGAATGCCTGCGATAGAATTCAAGATATGAAAATCTGTTGTGCTGATGAGCTAGTAGAGCCTTGTTATAACCGTTTTATGTTATTGCTGCTTTTCCCGGTTATACTGCACTCTTTTATAATTGCTCCTAGCTGTTCATATATGAAATGTTATGCTAACCCTCTCTTGCTTCGGCTATTTACTTTTGTTGGGTAGGTGCGTGCTCGTCCCCAGGATGTGGATCCGGGGAGGAGATTTGTTTCCACTTAGCTCTGTGACTAACGGTTATTTGATTAACCATTCACAGGAGGTGGAGCACCGTAGTGACCCGCTGCCGCAGGAGATTACGCCAGCAGCTAGGTCTACTCGAGCTGATGCACCCCCGCCGTCTCCGGTGTTTAGAGACGTGAGTACCGCCGAGCAGTTTAGAAGAGAGAGTGTGTGAGAGACTTATGTAGTACATGTATAGCCCACGGGCTTTTATAAATGCTTAGGCTTCGGCCTTAGAACCTCTGTATTAATATGAAATGTTATATATAATAGGTAGTGGTTTCCTGTTAATGCTTCCGCTATATTCTGATGGGTTGTGAATGTTATGATTCGAACCACTCAGGACGGCCATCTAGTGCTTGAATAGGGTGGATTGTTTCCCCTATGAGCCCTGGGTGGACGTCTTGGGCCAGTAGTACCCCTCCGGCCCGACCCGGGCAAAAGGTTGGGGGGGGGGTACTACACAAACTCCTGGCTCCTTGAAGTTATCCGCGCGACCTGCACACAGCAAACCGTCAGCCTGAAACAATCCGCGCGGACTGGAAAACACAGACCGCAGCACTCGCCCAACCCAATTTACTGTTCACTCACGTTACTTAGGTTACTGTAGATGTGCCAGGGGGGTCCTATTTATAGGCCAGGTGAGGAGTGTGGTCACCGCCCATGAGATAGCGACACCGCCCCAGCCCGCGCGAATACAAACGACCGTCCGCTCAGTCCGCGAGGACTTAGCCAGTCACCAAGGGAAACCGCCAGGAGCAAGGCAACCATTGACGAACCCTCTGCAGTCCGCCCAAGCTAAGCGGACAAGGCACCAGCCCGCAAAGCTCCAACTGCTTCAGGACAGCACCCTCTTCAATGGCAGTCCGCACCAACCCGAGGCAGTCCGCAAGACTCACACCTCAATCCGCCACAAGTCCACGACCAAAGGCAAACCGCAACAGTCCGCCCGGTCACAGCGGACTTCGCGGATACAGCGGACACCATGAACTTGGCACAATGTGTGACCAAGTCCAAAACCATCAAGGGCCAGTGCGAGCATGGCAGACACAAAGTCCCGTCCGCCAAACACCCTAGCACAGACCGCAACCAGTCCACGAGCTCCTCGCACTTGTCCAACACAGCAGCTACTTTCCGGACTCCAAACATCAGTCCGCCAACCGGTCTCCACAGCAAGACCTGCTGTAACACCTGAGCTCGACAAGGCCTCAGCCAAGCTCAAGGTCTAGTCCGCAACAGCCCAAACCGCGGACACACCAGTCCGCAAGGCTTCCCGCGAACTTGAACCAACCCGCCAACAGCGCAAACTTGCACCCGCGACCACTGAGCAAAGCACCAGTCCGCAAGCCTCTCTATCCGCAGATACCAGGCCGCACCAAACCGCGGACACAATTCAACAACCCGCTCAGAACACAGCCGGCTTCCACCAGACTTCTCACCAGGCCGCAACCCACAGTCCGCCCAGTCCGCCCAGTCCGCCAAAGCTATCCGCACAGGCCGCGCGGCCTGTCCCGTCACCCACTTCCACTTCACAAATTTCAACACTCCCCCTTGAAGTGAGAAGTGGTGACCAAGCCCAGCAAGCTGCGCAAGCGTTCAAAAGGCCCCTTTGACAGCGGCTTCGTGAAGATGTCAGCAAGATTATCTTCACTCCGAACATGCCCGACCAACAGAGACCCCTCCAACACCTTCTCCCTGATGAAGTGGTGATCAATCTCTATATGCTTGGTCCTGGCGTGACACACTGGATTGTTTACCAGTTTGAGTGCACTCTCATTGTCACCCCGGAGTAAAGTAGGCCCTTGCACTTCTTCATGAACATCCTCCATGAGCCTCCTCAACCAAACGGCTTCCCGAGCAGCCAAGGCCGAAGCCTTATACTCCGCCTCCGTGGTTGAAACCGACACCGAGTCCTGCTTCTTGCTACACCACGAGATGCTAGCTGAACCGCAAGTGAACACATAACCCGAAGTAGACCTTCGATCATCCGAATCACCGCCATAGTCAGCATCCGTGTACCCGAGCAACGCAAACTCCGCATCCCTTCCATAGAGGAGTCCCATCTCAGAAGTCACCTTGACATACTTCAGAATTCCCTTCGCCGCCACTAGATGAGATTGCCTTGGTTCAGCCATATACCGACTTACTCGGCCAACAGCATAAGCTATATCCGGCCTTGTAATGGTCAGATAGATCAAGCTCCCAATAAGAGCCCTTAACACCAAGGGATCATTAAGAACCCTTCCCTCATCCCGTCGAAGCTTCAGCCCAGATTCCAGTGGAGTAGAGCACTTCTTCCCTTCTCCCATGCCAAACCGCTTCACAATACGATCAGCATACCCTTTCTGGCTAATGAGAATCCCGCACTCCTTCCTCTCCACTTCCAGACCAAGAAAGTGATGCAACTCTCCCAAGTCTTTCATCTCGAAGCGTATAGTAAGCTCTCCCCCGAGCCTTGCTACTTCCTCCTCCGAGTTCCCTGTGATGATCATATCATCCACATACAGTAGGACCAAGACTCTTAGCTCTCCCTTCTTCTTGACGAACAAGCTTGAATCCGAGTTAGAAGCCAGGTATCCACAGAATTGCAAGTACTCTGCAATCTTCCCATACCATGCTCGAGGAGCTTGCTTCAACCCATAGAGAGCCTTCCTGAGTTTGCAGACATAGTCCGGATGCTTTTCAGAGACGAAACCAAGCGGCTGATCCATGAAGATGTCCTTGTCAATCTCTCCGTAAAGAAAGGCATTCTTCACATCGAGTTGCCACAACCTCCATCCCTTGCTAGCAGCCAAGGCGATCACCACTCTTACAGACGTCATCTTCGTAACTGGACTGAATGTCTCCTCATAGTCTTCTCCATACTGCTGTGAGAATCCTCTTGCGACCAGGCGAGCCTTGAACCGATCAATGCTCCCATCAGCCTTCTTCTTCAACTTATACACCCACTTGCAAGTAACCGGAGTAATGCCATCAACCTTGGGCACAAGGTCCCAGGTTTCATTCTTCTTCAGAGCATCAATCTCTTCCTTCATGGCATCATCCCACTCCTTCACTCCAGTGGCCTCGTTGAAGTTTGCAGGCTCTCGCTCATCCAGAGGACCTGCAAAGAAGCAGGAGACAAAGCTCACTGCATTCCCATCACAGTACCGAGCCGGTGGCTTAACCACCCTCTTCGATCTCCGAAGACATGGCTCCTTGCTCACGGCTTCCGTTGCTTCTTCAGGCTCCACTCCTACTTGGGGCAAGCATTGAGCAGTGCTCCCCCTGCTTCCTGAGCCAGAAGGCTCAGCCTCGGAGTTCGAAGCAACAGGAGCTGCTGGTGAAACAGCAAGCTCCTCTTCCAAGCCTTCAGCAGCCTCCACCGGTGCTTCATCATCCTTGCTACTTCCGGTTAGCTCCACCGAGCCACCTCCATATGACGTCAGCTCGTCAAACACAACGTCTCTTGACACCACGAACTTCTTCGTCACAGGATCCATGCACTTCCATCCCTTCTTCCGCTCATCATAGCCAACAAAGACAAGTTTTCTTGCCTTCGCATCCAGCTTTGTCCGTGAAGCATCCGGGACATGCACGTAGCAAGTTGAACCGAACACCCTAAGGTGTCCAACACTCGGCTTCTCCTTCAGCAACAGCTCAATGGGCGTCTTCATGTTGATAGGGCTGAGTGGCATCCGGTTGATAACATAAGCAGCACAAGACATTCCCTCCGCCCAAAAGGACCTTGGGATATCTTTCGCATGCAGCCAGCATTTGCAGGTTTCCGTCAAATGACGGATCTTCCGCTCCGCTACCCCATTTTGTTGTGGAGTGTGAGCACAAGTAAGCTCTCGTTGGATCCCGTGCTTCCTGCAGAAGTTAGAAAACTTGGAAGAGACAAACTCCCCCCCGTTATCAGTTCTAAACTTCTTAATCCGCAAGCCAAGCCGGCCTTCTACCAACTCCTTGAACTCCACAAACAAACGGAAGGCTTCCGACTTCTCCTTTAAGAAGTACACCCAAGTATACCTTGAGTAGTCATCAACCAAGACAAGCATGTATTTTCTTCCACCAAGGCTGGCAGTAACAGTCGGACCCATCAGGTCGCCATGAATACACTCCAATGGTTTCTTGCTCCTTGTTTGAGATTTATCAAACGGAAGGCGATGTGCCTTACCGTATTGACAGCCCGCACAAACATGCCCATCACCAAAGGAGGACAACATCGGCAACCCCCTCACCAGACTTCTACTCGCCATTGCCTTTAGCTTGTCCATGCCAACATGCCCCAGCCTCTCATGCCAGATAGCCGCACTATCATTGGCTCTCATCTTATCAACATAGGCACTGGTGGAAAGAACAAACAAGTTCTTCACCCTCCTCCCAACATGAGCAACATCAGCCTTCACCGCTGATACGTTGCGAAGGAACCTCACGTCTGTTGGCCCAAACAGAACGTGATACCCAGCGTCCACCGCGTTGGTCACCGAGAAGAGGTTCTTCTTCATGCCCGGCACGTGATACACACTCCTTAACGTGAGTGGCCCCTGATCACTACCCAAAGACACGACCCCCTCCTTCTCTACTGCATAAACAGTATTATCAGCAGTGATAATAGCTTCATTACCTGAGTAAGCCTGCATGGAGGTGAACTTCGACTTGTCTCCGGTGAGGTGATGACCACACCCGGAGTCGATGATCCACTCGCTGTTGAAGTCCTCAGCAGATAAGGCCCGGACACAAGTGCCCGTCATGAAAGCTCCTCCCCATTCTGCTTCTTCACTTCGCGAGCAAGCTTCCTCCTTTCCCGCAGCATGCCCAGGCTGCAGTTTGACCTTGCAGTCCCGCTTGAAGTGCCCTCGCTGATGACACCGGTAGCACTTCAGATTCTTCTTCCAGTCCTTAGGAGCATTGCTCCTCTCCGGCGGATATGAAGTTGAAGTCTCCTTCTCAACAGCGGCCTGCACCTTCTTCTTCTTCTTCCCTTCCCATCCCTTCTTCTTGCCTGAGAAGAGAGCCTCGCTGCCTTCCTGATTCAGATTCACTCCAGCCATCTGCCTTGCTAAGCTCTCCTGCGAGGCAAGCAGATTCTCCAGCTCCAGCAGAGACGGCTGAGTAGCCCACCCTTGAACAGACGTAACAAAGGCCACATACTCCTTCCGTAAGCCGCGGAAAATGTGCCTTTTCATCTTTGCCTCAGAGATAGGCTCATCAGGATCCAGTGCCGACAGTTCAGCACACAAGCTCTTCATCTTTAAGAAGTACCTGGAGATGGAAAGGTCTCCCTGAGTTGCCCTGGCCAACTCATTCTCTAGGAACTGAAGCCGCGCCACATTCTTCCTATTGAACAACTCATCAATGGTTGTCCAAATATCAGCAGCCGACTCACATCCAATGATGTGATCAAACAGTTCCGGAGAGACAGCTCTCTTCAGAACGAACTCTGCCTTAGCATTAGTTCTTCTCCAGAGCCTCACCTGTTCAGCAGTGCCGAAGGCAGCAGTAACTTCCTGTCTGTCGTCTCCACCGACGACTTCCTACAGCTCCTCGCCTAGAAGATAACTCTTCATGCACGACTTCCACTTTTTATAGTTAGTCGGCGTTAAGAGTTCAATGCCAAGACCTCCTTCTAAGCTTCCTTCCATTGCAATCACCTGTTGGTACCCTTCAGCAGCTCCGAGCAACAACACAGGTTGATCACCACTCAATCACTGAGTAACAACACTGGCTGACCTCCGCTCACGCAACTGAACCACCGCAACCTCAGAAACCTGGCTCTGATACCATGTTAAATTTTCTCAACGTGGTCAGCAAGATAGCCCAAACACCAAATTAATATCTTCGGAACTACCCAGTTCGCACGCTGAACCTGCGGAAAACCCAAGGACTAGAGGTTGCACCCAACAAAACAATGGAAGCACAAGAAGGTCTTATTATGCATTCACTTCTTTATAATCCGAGGCATACATAGCGAGACATGATTTCGCTAGTATTACAGCTGTAAACAGAAGAAACCAAAAAACAAGCCGGGCGGACAGCACTCCAGTCCGCCGAGACCGCGAGGTCGCCGAGACCGCCGAGACCGCTGAGCTCGCCCAAGCTATGCTGCAATCCGCCGAATACCACGGAGTCCGCCGAGACCGCGAGGCCGCGCGGACAGACCGTTATTCGCCTCCTGCTGAACCCGAACTGAGGAACTCCCCTACCCGCCTGAAGCCGGCGGACAGGTTATTGAAGCTGGGAAAGTTGAAACAGAACTGACAAGCCGTAGAGCGACCTCCTGCTGAGTCCGCAGAGACCGCACACTTCCAAGCACTGACCGAAGTCACAGCCAAACTCCTGGCTCCTTGAAGTTATCCGCGCGACCTGCACACAGCAAACCGTCAGCCTGAAACAATCCGCGCGGACTGGAAAACACAGACCGCAGCACTCGCCCAACCCAATTTACTGTTCACTCACGTTACTTAGGTTACTGTAGATGTGCCAGGGGGGTCCTATTTATAGGCCAGGTGAGGAGTGTGGTCACCGCCCATGAGATAGCGACACCGCCCCAGCCCGCGCGAATACAAACGACCGTCCGCTCAGTCCGCGAGGACTTAGCCAGTCACCAAGGGAAACCGCCAGGAGCAAGGCAACCATTGACGAACCCTCTGCAGTCCGCCCAAGCTAAGCGGACAAGGCACCAGCCCGCAAAGCTCCAACTGCTTCAGGACAGCACCCTCTTCAATGGCAGTCTGCACCAACCCGAGGCAGTCCGCAAGACTCACACCTCAATCCGCCACAAGTCCACGACCAAAGGCAAACCGCAACAGTCCGCCCGGTCACAGCGGACTTCGCGGATACAGCGGACACCATGAACTTGGCACAATGTGTGACCAAGTCCAAAACCATCAAGGGCCAGTGCGAGCATGGCGGACACAAAGTCCCGTCCGCCAAACACCCTAGCACAGACCGCAACCAGTCCGCGAGCTCCTCGCACTTGTCCAACACAGCAGCTACTTTCCGGACTCCAAACATCAGTCCGCCAACCGGTCTCCACAGCAAGACCTGCTGTAACACCTGAGCTCGACAAGGCCTCAGCCAAGCTCAAGGCCTAGTCCGCAACAGCCCAAACCGCGGACACACAAGTCCGCAAGGCTTCCCGCGAACTTGAACCAACCCGCCAACAGCGCAAACTTGCACCCGCGACCACTGAGGAAAGCACCAGTCTGCAAGCCTCTCTATCCGCAAATACCAGGCCGCACCAAACCGCGGACACAATGCAACAACCCGCTCAGAACACAGCCGGCTTCCACCAGACTTCTCACCAGGCCGCAACCCACAGTCCGCCCAGTCCGCCCAGTCCGCCAAAGCTGTCCGCACAGGCCGCGCGGCCTGTCCCGTCACCCACTTCCACTTCACAAATTTCAACACCCGCTACGTCCACCCTCCTGAGAATGAGGGTCGATCATATAATATTCTCCCTAAGGCACGTTTTGATCTCCGGGATCGAATATCCTAGCGACAAGAGGGGAATGGGAGGGGACTTCTTTCATCACATGACCTTGGTCGTCACTTGGTTCCTCTTCTATAGCCACGACGTTCGACTGAGTTTTTTTGTACTGGTCACTCTCCACGCTCACCGCACCATAACTGTTGAAGCCAAATATGACCTCTGTGGAGTTCGGGGTCCCAAAAGAGGGGTGACCGCGCACCTACTACCCTCAAGCGAACGATCAAGGCACAAGATTAGGAACACAAGGGACAGACCCAAGGTCTCAGCGTGGAGGACCCACCGCATACCCGGAAGACTAACAAACTCTTCCCCTCCCAAACCAAAGGCTGAGCTAAGACACCTTCGGAGGGCACTCTCGCCCGACCGGAATATCTAAGGAGGATCTCGAGATCAACTCTCTCCTATCCAGATGTGTCTCCTTGGGTCTACACAAAATGCTCCTCATCCTCCCTACTGATGGCGCAAACTCGTCGAGCAATTCAACGACATGCTGCCCAAATTGGGCTACAAACAGCGTAATTCCGCTATACTAACAGGCTGTCAACAGGCCATTAGAGGCTTCCCGGCAACTACACCTCGGGGCCCCCACGGGGCGAGCGGTTCACGAGCACACCACTCGCCCAAGACGGAAAGAGTAAACCATACATAAACAGAGCATCACAGATATTAAAAGAATATTACAGGAATATGAATTCCATAGTTCGGCACGCAGGCCAGCAATATAAGAAAAAATAGGCCTTCAAGGGCCGGCACCCGCTTGGGCTTAAGCCCGCTATTCTCCGCTTGGAACTGTGACACCTGTACGCCAACGTCTCATCAGGCGACTGCCAGCTGGACAACTGTCGGCTAACATAAGCTGGCTAAAATATATTGTACATACCCCTTTTTTGGGGCTATGGTGCGCATTCGCTGCAAATGGAAAATATACAACTTCCTCGGAGTCTTCTCCGGGAACCCCAGAACATCACCAATCCGGCTCACACGTCCGGATGGGCTTCACACAGCATGCCTAAACCCGTACTCACGCTTCCGGGTGCTAACACAGTTAATTGCGGGGACGTACATGTCAACCCGTCGGAGAGCTCCCTTCCTCCACCCATTGGTGGAGAGGGGCTTCCATGCAAATATGGAAACTGAGGGCTTCACCTGCCCAAGTAGAAATTTCGTTACCCTTAACGCGTGTTTGGCGGGGCCGCAACTGCGCTCATTGCCCGAGGCTCCACGTCTAGCATCTGTAGTGATTGTCCGTGCCCGGATCCGACCACCGTGGGAGAGTTAAAAGCTCCGAATGATTTTTCCCCTCCATGGCCGAGCCTCTCCATGGCCGACCGTGCTCCAAGTGGCCGGCCGCCGCTGTACGAGGCCGATCCCGGCTCCAAGTAACACCGAGGAAGTCTATCCCGGCCTCCACAACTTCAGGCGGCGTCGGGGAAGCTGATCCCGACTGGCCTAGCTCCAAACGGCGCCGGGAGAGGAGCTCCTGGTCGACCTAGCTGTAGGCCGCGCCGGGAGAGGAGCTCCCGGCCGGCCTCGCTGTAGGCGGCGCCGGGAGAGGAGCTCCCGGCCGGCCTTGCTGTAGGTGGCGCCGGGAGAGGAGCTCCCGGCCGGCCTTGCTTTGCCCTAGGCGGTGGAGACGAAGAGAGAACTGAGAGAGAGAGAGAGAGAGAGCCGAGGTGGGGTGCTGCTCCAGGAGGCCGACGGGAGAGAGAGATAGGGGGCGGGGTCGGGTGCTGCTCCAGGCGGCCGGAGAAAGAGATGGCCGGGGTGGGGTGCTGCTCCAGGCGGCCGGAGAAAGAGAGGTAGGGGCGGGGTGTTGCTGCTCCTCGCTGAGGCGGCGGCCGGAGAGGGAGACACGCGGGGGCGGCGGGGCTGCTGCTGGTCGACGGGAGAGGGAGATGCGCGGGGTGGCGGGGCTGCTGCTGCTCCATGGCCGAACCCTAGCTCAGCTCCTCAAATCCCGATCCATCCCTGCTTCTCTTCCTCTTCTTCTTTTTTGCTGTACCTTTGCTTTTATTCTTCTTTTTTTCCCTGTTTTTTCTCCTCCATGCCCGTACCCCCTCCAGCCTTTATTTCTCTTTTTTTCTGTCCCGAGCCCATCCACCTGCTCCTCCTTTTTCTCCTCCATCCCCTCTCATCTGTGTATAATCTAATATATATATATTATAATATATATATAATATAATATATATTATAATATTAAATATATATATATAAAAGTTTTACGCCTATGTAAATAAAACCTCCGCACGCACGCACGAGAACCTGCACGAGCTCGAACGGGGCCGCACCAAATCATCACTCATGGCACGTCCCGAGCGCGCCACTTGGGGAGGATCCCACTCGCCGGATACTTGGGGTTGGACATTTCTTTCCGAGCTTGTGCCAACCTCGAAAAGAGCGGGGATTGTGTACAACCCCATATCCGGCCGAGCGGGATCCTCCCCAAGTGGCGCGCTCGGGACGTGCCATGAGCGATGATTTGGTGCGGCCCCATTCGAGCTCGTGCGGGTTCTCGTGCGTGCGTGCGGAGGTTTTATTTGCATAGGCGTAAAACTTATATATATATTTAATATTATAATATATATATTATATTATATATATATTATATTATATATTATAATATATATATTAGATTATACACATATGAGTGGGGATGGAGGAGAAAAAGGAGGAGCAGGTGGATGGGCTCGGGACAGAAAAAAAGAGAAATAAAGGCTGGAGGGGGTACGGGCATGGAGGAGAAAAAACAGGGAAAAAAGAAGAATAAAAGCAAAGGTACAGCAAAAAAGAAGAAGAGGAAGAGAAGCAGGGATGGATCGGGATTTGAGGAGCCGAGCTAGGGTTCGGCCATGGAGCAGCAGCAGCCCCGCCGCCCCGCGCGTCTCCCTCTCCCGTCGACCAGCAGCAGCCCCGCCGCCCCCGCGCGTCTCCCTCTCCGGTCGCCGCCTCAGCGAGGAGCAGCAACACCCCGCCCCTACCTCTCTTTCTTCGGCCGCCTAGAGCAGTACCCCACCCCGACCCTCTCTTTCTCCGGCCGCCTGGAGCAACACCCAACCCCGCCCCCTATCTCTCTCTCCTGTCGGCCGCCTGGAGCAGCACCACACCTTGGCTCTCTCTCTCTCAGTTCTCTCTTCGTCGCCACCGCATAGGGCAAAGTAAGGTCGGCCGGGAGCTCCTCTCCTGGCGCCGCCTACAGCGAGGCCGGTCGGGAGCTCCTCTCATGGCACCGCCTACAGCGAGGCCGGCCGGGAGCTCCTCTCCCGGCGCCGCCTACAGCTAGGTCGACCGTGAGCTACTCTCCCGGCGCCGTTTGGAGCTAGGCCAGTCGGGATCAGCTTCCCCGACGCCGCCTGAAGTTGTGGAGGCCGGGATCGACTTCCTCGGTGTTACTTGGAGCCGAGATCGGCCTCATACAGTGGCGGCCGGCCACTTGGAGCACGGTCGGCCATGGAGAGGCTCGGCCATGGAGGGGAAAAATCATTCGGAGCTTTCAACTCTCCCATGGTGGTCGGATGCGGGCACGGACAATCACTATGGATGCTAGACGTGGAGCCTCGGGCAATGAGCGCAGTTGCGGCCCCGCCAAACACGCGTCAAGGGTAACGAAATTTCTACTTGGGCAGGTGAAGCCCTCAGTTTCCATATTTGCATGGAAGCCCCTCTCCACCAACGGGTGGAGAAAGGGAGCTCTCCGACGGGTTGACATGTACGTCCCCGCAATTAACTGTGTTAGCACCTGGAAGCGTGAGTACGGGTTTAGGCATGCTGTGTGAAGCCCATCCGGACGTGTAAGCCGGATTGGTGATGTTCTGGGGTTCCCGGAGAAGACTCCGAGGAAGTTGTATATTTTCCATTTGCAAGGAATGCGCACCATTGCCCCGAAAAAGGGGTATGTACAATATATTTTAGCCAGCTTATATTAGCCGACGGTTGTCCAGCTGGCAGTCGCCTGATGAGATGTTGGCGTACAGGTGTCACAGTTCCAAGCGGGGAATAGCGGGCTTAAGCCCAAGCGGGTGCCGGCCCTCGAAGGCCTATTTTTATTATATTGTCGGCCTGCGTGCCGAAGTATGGAATTCATATTCCTGTAATATTCTTTTAATATCTGTGATTCTCTGTTTATGTATGGTTTACTCTTTCCGTCTTGGGCGAGTGGTGTGCTCGTGAACCGCTCGCCCCGTGGGGGCCCCGAGGTGTAGTTGTCGGGAAGCCTCTAATGGCCTGTTGGCAGCCTGTTAGTATAGAGGAATTACGCTGTTTGTAGCCCAGTTTGGGCAGCATGTCGTGGAATTGCTCGACGAGTTTGCGCCATCAGTAGGGAGGATGAGGAGCATTTTGTGTAGACCCAAGGAGACACATCTGGATAGGAGAGAGTTGATCTCGAGATCCTCCTTAGATATTCCGGTCGGGCGAGAGTGCCCTCCGAAGGTGTCTTAGCTCAGCCTTTGGTTTGGGAGGGGAAGAGTTTGTTAGTCTTCCGGGTATGCGGTGGGTCCTCCACGCTGAGACCTTGGGTCTGTCCCTTGTGTTCCTAATCTTGTGTCTTGATCGTTCGCTTGAGGGTAGTAGGTGTGCGGTCACCCCTCTTTTGGGACCCCGAACTCCACAGAGGTCATATTTGGCTTCAACATCAGGCACAAGTGCCCTACAACTCAGTGAGAATGACTCACCTACCTCAGACCGTTAAGCCTTATAGCTCAGTGATCAAAAGATCGCCTACCTCAGATCCAAACTGGATCCTACAACATATTCACAAATGAATCCTACAATTTAGGCCAAAGCCCTACTCTCAGATTCTCTACAGAATTCTACCTCAGATTCAAACTGGATCTGACACTCAGAGAGTAAAACTATCATATAGCTCAGGCAAATTTGCCCTACCTCAGGCCAATGGCACTACAGCTCAGATCCAAAAGGATCCTACAGGTAAAACGGTGGTTTGATTAATTTGACAGAGAGAAATTTCTTTATGTCAACAACTAGAGCTGAGTTATCTCAGCTCTATCTTACTTCACAGCAGCAGGGAGAAATTCTGCCTCTACTGGAAGAATCTTAGAATGTAAATTCTAATCTTGCTGGAGAAGAAGAAGAACGGATAGGTCTTGAGTTCTTCAATCAGCTAGCTGTGCCCGCAGAAGAATCACGACTTTTCTTTCTTTCCTTATTAGAAGTATTTTTGATCTTGTTGTAGCAGAAGAAGATGCAACAACTCACTGAACTTTTGGTTCTTGCTGGAAAACTTCAAACTTTTTCTCGGCAGCAATGGCATGGAAGATGAAGTTTAGCCACTTTTTCTCCTGTTGAGTAAAACCCTAAAGTTAACTCCAACATCTGAAGCTTGTCCCTCTTATCTTCCGCCTATTAACGGCTCCAGGAAGCAGTGGGGACCACCTGCAGCAGACAGTTGCATCTTGCTTTAACAGTAGAAGTCGTACAATAGACTTCCAACAACATTCGTCATGTTCTGTAGCTTTCTCGCACTTAATTTGAACTCTGTTGACTTTGCTGACGTCACCATCTGTGAACTTAGCCAAAATAAAACATCAGTAGTATAGGCGTTGAGTGAGTAAGCATCACTCAACGCCAAAACACTTAGACGGAATTTTGTCTATCTCAGGCGTTAAGTGAATAAGCTTCACTTAATGCATTTGGCTTTAGCCAATCATTCTGTCCCTAGGCGTTGAGTGAGCAACCTTCACTCAACGCCAAAACACTTAGATGAATTTCTCGGCCATTAGGCGTTGAGAGCGTTGAATCCACTCAACGTTATCTGTCTCAAGGCGTTGAGAGAGTTGAGTCCACTCGACGCTTTTTGCCTTATGAAGTATTCTTGCTTTTCTGGCATTGAGAGCATTGAGTCCACTCAATGCTTTTTGCCTTGGCGTTAAGAGCATTGAGTGTGTCTTCATCACACAACGCGTTTAGCCAACTTTCTATTACTAGGCATTGAGTGAGCCTTCATCACTCAACGTCAAACTACTTAACAGATATTCTTTTGTTATCTGGCGTTGAGTGAGTAAGCCACACTCAATGCATTTGGACTTAACAGTTTTTCCTGCTTGGGAAGAGTTGAGTGTTGCTTATTTACTCAATGTTTTTAGCATCTGTCAATTATATTAACATGACATTGAGTGAGTAGACTTCACTCAACGCTTTTATCCTAAGACAAAATCTTGTGTATGGGAACACTAATTTTGACTGACAAAGGTTCAGTTAACACTTTTTATCACATGGTGTTGAGTGAGTAAGCTTCGCTCAACGCTTGTGGACATAGTCAAATATTTACACAGATTTTTTGTTGCTTTGACTGACTGAGCAAACTCAATGATTTTGATATTATGGCATTGAGTGAGTAGACTTTACTCAATGTCTGTGGACTTAGCCACATTTCAGCTAGTTTCTCCTTAGTCTTTGACTGCCTCAGCCTTTCTCAGAGCTTTTTGTTGTATGGCGTTGAGTGAGTATACTACACTCAACGCCTGTGGCCTTAGCCACTTTTCTGTCTAGCCTAACTCACAGCTTTTTGTTGTATAACATTGAGTGAGTAGACTACACTCAACGCATGTGAACTTAGCCACTTTTTTGTTTAGCCAACAGTTAGGCTTAGACTACCCAAGCTATACTCAATGATTTTACTCACCTGGAGTTGAGTGAGTAGACTACATTCAATGTCTGTGGACTTAGGCAATTTCCAGCCTATCCAGCATCTTTCTTTATGTCCACCTGTCCAATCACTTGGAACACCTGTCCTATCAATGTTTCAAGGACAACCTGCATGCATAAACTTAAGCATACATCAAATACAACTTTATGTATATCATTGACATGATTGACTTCTTCAAATCTGGGATATTGTGGGCAATGGATCCAACATAAATGTCTTTAAATATGTCATAGATCAAATAAAGTGGTTATAATATGTTTGTATGTGTATGATATGCTGATTCTTAGTTCTAATCAATCCGAATTGGATGACGTTAAGTCAGGAATAATAAAAGAGTTTAACATTAAAGACCTCGGAGTAGCTGAAACTATCCTAGGCACGCAAGTGAGTTTTGGAAAATGGCATTTCCCTAAGTCAAAGCCACTACATAAAATCCATATTGGATACATGGGGATATAGTAAAAGTAGAGCATTAAAGACACCATACGATTATAACAACCGCTTAAATCCCAATGCAGGGGTTGTAGTTAGACAGTTAGATTATGTTAAACTGATTGGTAGTCTTATGTTTGTTATGGTCTGCACTAGACCTGACATAGCATTTACGGTCGGCATGTTGAGTAGATTCACTAGTAATCCTATCCAAGACCATTGGGATACCCTCGATAGGCTAATGTGATACCTAAAGCACACCCAAAAGTATGATTTATGTTACCATGATCATCCTCTAGTCCTAGAAGGATATTCTGATGCATCATGGTGCTTAGAAATAAACGACAGCAAGCTTACTAGTGGATTTATATTCACACTAGGAGAAGAAGTTGTAGCATGAAAGTACAAGAGGCAATCATGTATTGCACTATCTTCTATGGAATCATAACTCTACGCTCTAGCTTCAGCGGGAGAAGAAGCAGAGTGGATAAGAGATTTGGTGATGGACATTCCACTATCGAGCCTAAAATTGAGTTTTATTGCAGTTTACTGTGACAATCAGGCTACTAAAATTATTGCTACGAATACTTTCTTCAATAGCAAAAGAAGGAAACTACAGATGAAACAAGCCTGTTTGACCTCTCTCACGAGTCAAGGGATTGTTACCCTAATTGATGTGAGGTCGAAATATAATGTTGAAGATGTTTTGACAAAATGATTAAATAAAACTATCGTAATCAAAACATCGGGGGAGATGAGATTAAAGTTTATACAAATATAAAACTTTCCTCGTATGTCTATATTTTAATGGTAAGAATCTATAGCTGCAACATTCAAGCATCTAATAACAGACTGAAAATACCAAATAATTTCTTGATGAAAACCCAAGATAGTTGGATGCTAGTCATTCCACATTTGATGACTTAACATTTCTCTCATTGTAAGTTGATTCGAGAATTATTCAATTGGGAATAGAAAGTCATTGTACGAGTTAATCTAACATTAGTGATCATAACAAATTATTCCACATCTGATAATGTTGCAAATGACGGTCTGTCAAGTCATATGATAAGGTACATAGTGATCGCTAATGAGTACGATAAAAATGTGTGATTTATTAAAATCATAACTTGACTGGTCCTACTGAGACTGGATAGAGATGTTGACAGTGCTACTTCACTACTACTACAATTACTTAGTTCATTTAGATAAAGCTACTTTACTTTGATACGTCACTGCATATTGTTATGAATTCATAGAGTCTAACTCATGAAATTTCTTACAGGCACTGGTGAAGATGGAGGAGAGAAAGTAGACTTTAACATGCATGCTGGTGATCTACTCTCTGAGTAGAATTGTTATATGTTTTGATCTATTGTTATTTTGTTTTCAGACTTATTTATTCATGAGTAACATTTTATGTTTAGATGTTTTTATTACTGTTTTTGGTAAACTCTTACTTATGTTTAACTGTGCTAACTTTTATGAAAATGTGTAAAGTCAAAATTTTTTTCTTTTATTACTCTCTACTTTTTGCGCTACGAGACGTACATGTTATTTGTCACAAATATAAGAGTATAATGTTAATGTATATTTGGACAAATATCGGGTTCATATGCTTAACAGGTCAGTTCAGATACACGGATATTCAATACACGTAGTTACTCCTAAGGTTTGCCTATTTATACCCACCTAGGGGCAACAGATGTAGAAGGCTCTGCTCAAGATAGTACACTAAGGCTCATCGGTGTGGAATGACCTTATATAGTATCTCCAGCGTAGAGCCGTTACACTCTAGTGACACGTAACCTGTTGGGTCGTTCCGAGTCAGTCCTGACACGCGCGGACATATAATTAAATATTCTAACAATCTCCTCCTATGTCCGCGGTAAACCCGACGTCGGAAAGGGGTGGTGTGTGAAGTGTTCAACCGAATATGAAGCACTCACAACCGTGTCCATCACACTTGTCAAAACATATTGGACGTTAAGTAAAACAATTGTATGCGTGCATAAGAATAAACAGAAAATCTCAGCAGCATCATAGTAAAGTCTAAAGTACAATCACAGCACAGGTACCAGAACACCAAGTGTCTAATGACTAACTAAAGAGCAAGAAAGTCCAAACAAAGCAAGTGAAAGCAAAGAGAGCTAAACAGTGCTCTAAGCAGAAGAAAAACCAATTTATACTCTAGAAATCAGAGTCCAGTAGGTCATCCTCATCTGGATCCCAACCGGCAAGTGCTCCTCCATCAGCAGCAGCTCCTGTAATTTCCAACAGGGAAGTTCATTTAGAATGAATTCAGCCTTGGAAAATGTACAAGTATCTAGTTCTACTTATATGAACGTAGTACAATATGAGTAAGCATGAGTAGAGTATTTAGGTTATACCTCAGAATCCATTATCTATTTTCAAGAAAATGATATTATGGACTTCTGGACACCGCAGCTGTATCTGTGTTCCTATGTGGAATGTCACGGTTGCTGTTCTTCTAAAGTCAATTGGAACTCATCAAATGTGGAATGGAACCAATAAACAGGAGAAGAGCCAAACCTAGTCGGATTGTGTTATAAGAAGTGGAATAACACTCTCCTCCTAGATAAGGAAGACGAACCCAGTGGAAGTTGTTAACATCAAATGTGGAATGAAGCAACTCACCAGATTCGTACTCAGCAACCCCGAACATCAGCGGAGCACAACACGCTTGCTTTGACAAAGGAAAGTGGAAAAAAATCAAAACATTTGGACTAAGGCTGAACTAAATCGCCTATCTTTGAACTAAGGCTGAACTTAAATCGCCTTGAGTCCCATTTCCCCCACTGTTTTGATTGATCGGTCTTTAGGCATTCCTTTCGTCAGTGGATCAGCCAGATTATCCTTCGATCGCACATCGATCAAAGTGATAATGCCTTGTTCTTTCAGATAATTCAGTAGAGCGTGTCTCAGTCGTACATGTCGCCTTTTAGTATTAAAAAGGACATTCTTCACGACTTGAACTGCTGCTTGATTATCACAATACAGGCTCAAAGAATTGACTTGAAGTCTAGACAAGGGAATGTCTAGAATCAAATTCCTGATCCAATCTGCCTCTTCGCCAGCTGAGGCTAAGGCAAACAACTCGGCTTCCATAGACGACAAAGCTATACAAGTCTGTCTTTTGGATTTCCAAGTGACTGCAGCGCCACCCAAAGTGAAAATAAATCCACTAGTGGACTTGCTGTTCCCAACTTCTGAACACCAGGAGGCATCAGAGTATCCTTCCAATGTAGGAGGGTAACCAGTGTAGCACAGAGCGTGGTCCTTAGTACCTTTCAGGTACCGCATCAGCCGATCTAAGGCATCCCAATGCTCTTTGCCTGGACTACTGGTAAAACGACTCAGCATGCTTACCGAGAAAGCAATGTCTGGTCTAGTGCAACTTGTGGCATACATGAGACTTCCAATGATCTTTGAGTACTTTACTTGATCAACACTGGTCCCTTCATTCGGACTCAACTTGACATTAGGATCGATTGGGGTTTCAACAGGCCGACAGTCTTTATAACCCCAGGTAGTGAGGATCTGCTCAATGTAGTGAGCCTGACTTAGAGTGACACATCCCTTGTCTACTCTAACTTTCATACCTAGTAGGGTATCTACGGGACCAAGGTCCTTCATATCAAATGCTTTCGCGAGAGCGGATTTAGTATCCCTCACTGCGGCAAGATCTGATCCCAGAATCAACATGTCATCCACATATAGGCATATGATGACTGTTTGATTTGCCATCGAGCGGTAGTAGAGGCACTTGTCTGAGAGACTGGACTGAAATCCAACGCTCTTTACCACTTGATCAAATTTAATGTGCCACATCTTAGGTGCTTGTTTAAGCCCATAGATCGATTTGTCGAGCTTGCACACTTTGTCTCTTAGATCCTTATGTACATAACCTTCAGGTTGTGCCATATAGATCTCTTCATCAAGCTCTCCATTTAAGAAGGCTGTCTTTACATCCATCTGATGAACTATAAGGTTCTCGATAGAAGCTATGGCAAGAAGAATCCTAATAGTGGATAGGTGACACACAGGTGAATAGACGTCAAAATAGTCAATTCCCCCCTGTTGTTTATAACCCTTAGCTACTAGACGTGCTTTATATCTGGCTATAGACCCATCACTGTGCAATTTCTTCTTCAGTACCCACTTGCATCCTAAGACTTTAGCTCCTTTCGGCAGGTCAACTAGATGCCAAGTGTTGTTTTGTAGCAGCGAGTTCATCTCATCATCGATGGCGTCTGCCCACATTAACGCATCTCTAGATCGCATTGCTTCCTGATAGGAGAATGGATCATCCTCTAAGTGGTAGGTGACGAAATTCTCACCAAAATCCTTAGGGATTCTGTCTCTTGTAGATACTCTAAGAGGAACAGCTTCCACCTGTAGAGGTTGGGGAGCAGTGCTAGAGGGGCCAGCTTCAGGTTCTACAGTAGATTCTGAAATCATGTCAGTAGACCCGGGGACGGTCAAGCCATGATCTTTGATAAATTTGTGTTCAAAGAAAATAGCATCTCTAGATTCTATCACTGTATTAGTGGATAGATCCAGAAACCTGTCAGCTGCACTGTCTCTTGCACTACCTAGATAAACGCAGGTCGTTGTTCTAGGTCCCACCTTTGGTCTCTTAAGGTCTTGTATCCTCACATAAGCGATACAACCCCAAGTCTTTAGAGTGTCATATCTACAAGGATGGCCATGCCACAACTCATATGGAGTAGAGTTGAACTTAGAGTGAGGCACTCGATTTAGAATGTGATTTGCAGTTAGAACTGCTTCCCCCCAAAAGGAATTAGGCATGCCAGCTGTGAGGAGCATAGAGTTTAACATTTCTGTTAAAGTTCTATTCTTACGCTCAGCAACACCATTCGACTGGAGTGAGTAAGGAGCTGTGGTTTCTAGGATTATACCCTCAGAGGCACAAAAGTCCTTAAACCCAGTTGCAGTGTACTCTCCTCCTCGATCACTTCTAAGTCTCTTAATCTTTAGATTTAATTGATTTTCTACCCGAGATTTGATGATCTTAAAGGTCTCGAATGTCTCATCTTTCGATTTCAATAGGTAAACATGACAATATCTGGAAAAATCGTCGATGAATGTAATTAGATACTTCCTTCCCCCTCTAGTGGCGTGACTACGAAAGTCACAGAGGTCGGAATGTATCAACTCCAGAAGTTGTGTGCTCCTAGAAACTGTTTTGTAAGGGTTTCTAGTGATCTTAGTTTGGGCACAAACCTCACACCTATCAAACTGAATAGAAAGATCTAATGGAATGTTTTGACTTTTAGCTAGATCTCGCATTTTCTTATAGTGGATATGTCCAAGTCTATTATGTAATAACTTTGGATCAATCAGAGTTGAACTCACTTGATTTATGCACTCGTTATCTAGGCTAAGTCTATACATACCATTGATCAGGTAAGCGCAACCAAAATAGTGAGAATTAACAGTTAATGTCATTCTACCGTTCACGGTTGTGAAAGACATTCCAGCTTTATCAAGCAAACTCATAGAAATCAAATTCTTAGTTAAATTAGGAACTACTTTAACATTTTGCAAAATTAAAGTTTTACCTGAAGAGAGCACAAGCTCTGCAGTCCCAGCATGAGTAACATCAGTCGCTCCTCCATTGCAATTTTCGACTCTGTCCTTGACCGCTGTCACCTTAGAAAGAAGACTCCTGTCATTTGTGACGTGACAGGTAGCACCACTGTCCAGCCACCACTCAGAAGACGCACTGCGGTGACTACTCCCAATCATAGCCACGAAGGACTTAGGATCAGAGTTTTCGACCACCATGTGCGCCACATTTTGTGGGGCATCCTCCTTTAGCTTCTTCGGACCCCTGCATTCAGCGGCCCAGTGACCCCATTTGCCGCAGTTGTGGCACTTGCCCTTCTTCCTTTTGAGAGAAGGCTTTTTGACCGCCAACGGTGCTGGAGTATCACCCTTAGGTGCCGGGGGCTTCCGAGAAGGCTTACTAGGACGTGAAACGAAGTTGACAGCCTGTGAGGGCTGCGCAACCTGCTCCAAGCTTTTCCCAGCAATGTTTTGGTCTTCAATATGGATAAACCTTTTGAGTTCGTCCAAACTGATCTTCTCTTTCAGTCGGTGCATCTCGGTCTTGAAAAAGAGCCATTCATGAGGCAGTTTACTCAGGATCATGTACACAAAGAGGCTGTCGTCCATCTTCGAATGATCATCATCCAGCTTCTGACGCAGGTTGACCAGCTCCAAGTGTTGAGAAGTGATAGGCACGTTCGCTTTGAATCTGAAGTTGAAGAACTTCTCTCCAATGAGCGACTTCGACAATCCTTCCTCCTTCTGGAAATGCGCGTTCAGTCGATCCCATATTTCCTTTGCAGATTTGTAAGCGTGGTAGGTCAACGCAAGACGGGGATTCAGGGAATTCAACAAGTAATCCCTGCAGAAATCTTCATCCTTGTTCCACTGGTACTCGTCCACGTCCTCGACAGTAGAAGCAAAATCGCTCTGAACAGTGTAGAAAATCTCGCGTTCCTTCATTCCTAGTTGGACTTGAATTTTCCAACTGAGAAAGTCGGATGCGTCGAACGATTGCAGTTTTATAGTGTCGAGCGCGCTTTTCTTCGACATAGTTCTAGATTTAAACAGAAATTAAAAAAAATTCTAGAACGAGGTCACCTGAGCCGCGAGAAGATGAGACAGTGTCTTCGGATCCAACCCAAGAAATTGTTTTGCTTCTCTTCCCTGGCTGAATAGCAATCTCCGAAGAGTAAGCAAGAGCGCGAAGTATTGTTGATTTCTTTTAAGGCTATACACACTCTTGTGATATCAAAATAATATGCAAGATATGCACTAGAACCCCCGGTTTTTTTTTTCAATCTTTGCAGGAAGATTCTGCCAAGTAGAGCACAAGATCAACCAGATTTGGACAGCAGGAATCAGCAACAAAGAATGTTCCAACGACAACCTGGAATGAGAGGATCCAAAATGGGCCCAAATCTAGAAATCCATGAGCAGAGAGATACAAAAAAAAACAGAGAAGGATCTCTCCTCCTTGTGATCAGTGAGCAGTTCTTCACGATTCTTCAGTTGAAGATCGTCATCCTTACAGTAGGCAAGATAGGAAAAATAGCAGGAAATGTAGATTTGTGAATTTTTTTTCTTTCGATCTCCACGAAAATCCAGCGGCTTCTTCCTTGCGATCTCTGACGGCGATGGCGAGAAAAAAACTCTGGAGCGGCGAGGCTCTTTCGTGAAGACAAAAACAGGATTCGATCACAGTAAATAGATCTGGATGTACTTCCCGATCGGCGGCCACGGATCGCGGCGGAAATAAAAAAAAAACCTTTCTTCTTTCTTGCGATCCGGCGACGAAACCAAACTGGATTCACTATCTTACTCCTACAGATCCGGCGACGACGGGGAAAATCGCGAACAGCGGCTGCGGGAAGGTTTCCGATCGGCTTTCTTCCTTGCGATCCGGTGGAGAAAAACACGCGAAAACGTAGATCTGTGATTCTCGGCGACTGCTGCTGCAATCACGCAAAAACCTGCGACGGAAACAGGGGCAGCGAGTGATCTACTGGTGGCGAAAAATTCCCAACCGGCTTCGGCGCAAGGAGAGACCAAAGGAGATTCGCGAAATGCGGAGGAAACGAGCGGTGCTCGCGATTTCTCCCGGCTAATCCTTGACGGCGACGGGATCGCAAAAAACGGAAGCGAGAGCGCGGTGCAAGAGCGGAAAACCCTAAGAGTATCTTGAGAATGTAGAAGGCTCCGCTCAAGATAGTCCACTAAGGCTCATCGGTGTGGAATGGCCTTATATAGTATCTCCAGCGTAGAGCCGTTACACTCTAGTGACACGTAACCTGTTGGGTCGTTCCGAGTCAGTCCTGACACGCGCGGACATATAATTAAATATTCTAACAACAGATAGGAGATTCAACTTTAATCACCATCCGGGATGCTTCGAGCGACACTATCAGCTTTAAGTTTAGCATTTACAACCTTTTTTTTCACTGGGAGAGTACAAGTCACCACCGCCTCTGCTTGCATTCAGCCTTGTTAACTTCAATCTTCTTCCATACTGATTTCTAAAGAGGGGAATTTTTGAGGTGATGTTTTCCCTTTTTCGAACCCTCAACAACAGTAATTTCTCACGGGAGCATGATCAGATCTTGCATCCAAGGTGATAGTTCTCCTCAAATCATCTTGTAGGTCTGCGAGCTTTAACATAGCCACTGATCCAGGAATCACTGATGCTTTTGAGACATCTTACCCATTCACCACTGCAGAAGATCCAAATTAATACAACAGTTATAATGTAGTGCAAGAAATACTAGAGGAGCTTGCAAACATTGTCACGACCTCATTAACTAGAGGGAAGCGTTCCCCTACCCACTAATATTGATAATGGTAGAGGAGTCAGGAATGCTAGCAAGCCATGAAGATTCGCCAACCATTTGAGAAACCATCTTCTAAGAGGCTTGCGACTTTGCGAAGTTACGAGCTCGAAGATCAATAATAGTCAAAATCCTGCCACTCCCCATGTCCTTGAGGTGAACTCGCTTTGCAGTTGGAGATAATTGCATCGTCATCAAGTAGACTTCTCGTTCAAAATGACCAACTTATATATAGATGCAGAGGGCATTTATAGCCAGACAGAACTCGCAGACAATAATTTTGTTTGAAGTCTCATGTCAAGACTTAAAAAAGGTGATTGTTAACCGCAACCCGTAATTGGCTAGTCGCACCCCAAAATCTCCCAATTTTTCACGTCTTTTCGAAATATGCCTTGTACATGCAATTTCAGGAAAAGTGTTCAACACGAAAGTTGTAGATATCGACGAGATCTACAACTTTTGTGTTGAACACTTTTCCTGAAATTGCACGTACAAGGCGTATTTTGAAAAGGCGCAAAATCTGGGCATATTTCCAAAATACGTCTTGTACATGCATTTTTAGGAAAAGTGATCAACACGAAAGTTGTAGATCTCATCGATATCTACAACGTTCGTGTTGAACACTTTTCCTGATATTGCATGTACAAGGCGTATTTCAAAAAGGTGCGAAAAATTGGATAATTTTGGGGTGCGACAAGTAAAATTGCGGGTTGCGGTTAACAATCACCTTAAAAAATACGTGAATTTTGTTTGTGCGAGTCCTGCAATATTCGCTATTACCAAGAAATCCGACATTGGTACCTACATTTGCTCAGAGCTCGTAGACCATCAGCTAGTTCGTCGACCATCAATTAGAACGCTAACCCTCAGTCAAAACTCGTTGACCATCTATAAGAATAGGAGTATGCCGATTGTCAATCAGATTTCAACGACTATTTTTTCAAAGCTTGCTGACCTCTCTGTGCTCTCTATACTTGGGATTTGTTCTTCTTCTATTTTTTGTATTTTATAAGTGAGCAACACTTAAACTGCCCACCGGCAGGTTCCTTAATTCCTATAAATAGGACATGAACATAATTAAAAGTGCATCAGATCGTTGGCGTTCTTTAAATGCGAGTTCTCTTCTGTAGTGTCAAAGAGACTTGAAACGTGAATGCGATTTGACCTTTAAATAAATTCAATCGCGTACAAGTAAATATTCGCATTGTGCGACACCTACATCGTCCTCCTCAACATCCTTTTTCATATAACTTTCCGCTCACATAATTATATATTCATTTCATTTTGTCGTGCCACAAGAGTTGTGACATTTTTGACCCAACATTTACACGTGTGATTATCCTATTGTTATTATAAAATACATTGAACTTTATTTGCACACGCTCTTTCTAATTTTCACCTCCTTTCATTACTATTTTTTAAGAACATTTATATTGACAGTCCGACTTTCGCTAGTGGAAGTCCAAATATAATAGCAGCCCAACAAAACGATATTGTCAGCCCATTGGATATTGACAGCCCGAAATTTAAAAAAAATTATGAGATGGTACGATGGTAGAAGGCTTAATGTCAACTATTACTCACTTCAAAATCATCGCAACAAATAAATGCTTGGAATTTACGGTCCACCCAAAAAACTATATCGTGAGCATAAAATAATACACTCAAAAAATTATTATTATTTGATTATGCCAGAAATACACCCCAAAAATATCGTGAACTTATAATCAAATAGTAAAAAAATTAGGCAGTTTGATTATGATGAACATAATATCTAGAATATTATTTCATCTAAAAAATAAAAATACTTTTAGATTTCATCCCCTTAATAAAAACTGAAAACAATGATATGATTGCTCAAAACAAATAAAACAGGGCAACTCAAAACCATAAACCAAATATAAAACAGAGATAGTATAAACCATGAAATAGGGCTGCTGAAAGCGAAAAAACAAAAGGTAATAATTGAGTCATCCGAAGCAATTCGGTAGGCGTCGTCAAGTGAAATCGGTGGTGTATTGCAGTTCAGTAGTGGAAGATCTTTGGATTGATGGGTGACATCAGAACCACAGAAGAGACTCGAAGTTAGTGTATTTCGGACCCAGTTCACTGGAAAGCACCAAGGCCTGCCAAACGCAAAATGGGCAAGGAAGGACCTTCCAGTGGAGTTCTCCAACGTCCAAGGCTTCTTCTCCGACGGTTTTCGGCAACAGGCGACGGGGAATCGAGCGTTTTGCGGCGTGCGATATTGGGAGATGGGGAGGGTTTCGGGCGGGGATCGAGAGAAATGAAAAAAAGGAGAGGGTTTTAGGACTGCTTGTTTTAATTTGTTTTTTATTATTATTTTATTGGGACTGTCAATAGCGAAAGCCGGGCTGGGCTGCCAATATAATCACCCATTTTTAATATATTGGATTGCAGATAAAATATAGAACTGCGAATAAATTATATGGACTGCAAATAATGATGAAACTCTTCCTATAATATATATTAGGGGTGTAGTCATATTAGGTTCTTATCAGGCGTGCTTCTGCTCAGCAACTCTTCCTATAATGCACAAACCATGCACGATCTAGTGTGTTGTGGGTCACTCTATGTGCTCTTAAACCGGTCGAAAATGAATCATCCTAGCTCGGGAGCGATCGAGTGCACAAACAGTCACAGAAAAAGCTGGCGACTGACAAGAGAGTTATTTACATGGAAAAATCCCATAAAGGAGAAAAACCCTGGGATCGGGTCTGTGCGGCCAAATTTCACTATACCTTGGTGTGTTACAAGTAAAACTAGAGAACTCAAAGGCGACATACCGTCTCTTGTTACAATAGTTGTAGAAGAAGACGAGCCTTCGAGGATGACAGACCACCGCTCGAAAAGTTTTGTATTTTTCCGGATTACTAGAGTCGGCAAGGAGCATAATGATGGATGACGTGCTCGAAAGCCATCTAAGGAAGCAAAATCTGTAGCTTGTTCTCTGATCGAGTTTTGAGCGATGTACTCAGTGTAATGTTTTGCTATACACACACCAATGATGAGATGTTTAACTATTCACGCCACCATGATGTATGATTTTACTATTCACACCTCAATGACAGATGATTTTACTATCCGGATCCCATGATGCGGGATTCTGATATTCGCACACCGCAATCATATATTTTACTATACACACACACACATTATGGAATTTTACTATACATACTCTCCATAATAGGTGGTTTAACAGATAATGAGGTACGCCGAAGGCGGTGCGGAAGTCGCTTGGCCATAGGGATGATGAACAATGTACGTTCAGGAAGGGATAATGAGGTACTAGGTATTTGTTGCAGACAAACTCGGCGTCCCAGTCGGACCGGAATAAACTGGACCGTCGTAGCTCTCGGGACGGTCGAGCACGCACACAGTCAATGAAAAGAGAGATTTGACACGGGAGGTTTTAACGTGGAAAAATCCTTCAACTGGGCAAAAAATCACGTGACCGGATCTGTATCGCTCAAAGTCCACTATCAGACTGCGGTTACAATATGTTTGGAGAATCGAGGGCGACAGGCCGCTCCTCATTACAACTTGGAGGTGAGAGAGAATTTCTGACTCGCAACGGGCAACAGGCTACGCCGAGGGAGTTTTGGATGCTAACTTGGTTGCTGGTGTGCTCGAGCGCTAGAGGTGGTCGTCTTCTTCTCTTCTCTGCGCACTTTGGGATATGGGTGTTCCTCTGGCTCGTAGGTGGCTTGAAGATGACTCAGGGGAGGAGTTTGGCAGAGCTCTGGCCTGAGGAAGAAGAAGACTTCGGAGTCAAAAGGTGAGAAATGAGGAGGCCTGAGGCTCCTTTTATAGCCCCCAGGAGGTGGTTATGGCAGGGCCCCACTAACTTGGTGGATTAGTGAGTGGTTACCTGCCGATCGGACGGTGACAAATGCTTAGTAGTGATCGGACGGTGGCCAACCTGCAAGCGATGGCGGTAGTTGGCGGCAGGTGGCCGGCCGCGGCGGCGGCGGTCGGTGGAGGCAGCGGCGGCCGGCCGGTGGCAGCGGCGGCCGGCCGGTGGCGGTGGCCGGCGACGGTGGCCGGTTGGTGGCGACGACCGGCAGCGACTAGTGGTGGCGGCGGTAGTTGTTGAGTGAGAGGCCCCCATGATTTCTCCTATTATGGTGGAGATCATGGGGAGTGGGTTGACCGGTCAACCCATGATCTCCACAATAGGAGGCATCATGGGGGAGATGGTTAAGTGCACACCCAAGCCTATAAATGGAGCTTCATCCCCATCAATTGCCCCCCAAATCCTCTGCTGTCGAATGTCGGTACGTGCGAGCGAGCAAGGATTTTCTTCCATTCTCTTTGACTATGATGGCGTCCAGCGACAGGCCAGAAACGTCCGCGAGTTGCGCCTGATGAGCCCAGGTAAAAATAAGTTTAAAGATTTCTGAGTAAGGGAACGGACGGTGAGAGGTTACGCCTGCATGCCCAAGTCCCCAAGTGCTAGGTTTTCGAAGCCCCGCGAGTTGGCCAATCGCTTGTTCAGCATTTTCTCATTTGTGGGGGAGAAGTGCTTGTTGTAGTTGTAACACCCCAAATCTCGTGGTTGAGTGCAGGCTGGGCAATACGGCCTGGGACACGGGCGTGTCCCAAGTCGTGTCCTGCTCTGTGCACTCGAGTGGGTCTGAGTGGGTCTCGAGTAGGTCTCGAGTGTGTCTTGAGTGAGGCACACGGTCTGGGACACGGGCGTGTCCAAGGTCGTGTCCTCCTCTGGGTCGACGAACTCCACTCGACGATTCTCGAGAGGCAAGTCGAGTTGGGTATACGGTCTATGACACGGGCGTGTCATAGGCCGTGTCCTTCTCTATTTGTGGCCAGGGTTGTGAACACGGGCTGGACATGGGCATGTCCAAAGCCGTGTCAGGGCGCACGGCCTATGATACGGGCGTGTCACATGGTCGTGTCCTGGTCGGGTTGAGTTAGTTCCTTTGTCGCTTAAGGGACATGGCCTGTGAAACGGGCGTGTCACAAGCCGTGTCAGCCCAAGAAAATGCTTTTCTAGGCAAATCATGGCCGTTCATTTCCTTCAACTTGGATCTAGTGGTCCAGGCCTTTCCCTACTGTTATAAAGCCGAGAATGGCGTGCCAAATCGAGAGCCGAGTTCAGATTCGTGGAGGCAAGACTGTGGCAATGATTTCCATCCGGCTAGATTGTCATGGCTCCAAATCGATCGTCAAGGGTAACGATCTCCTTCTTGGACAAGTAAAGTCCTCCTTTATGCATGAGCATGGAATCCTCCACCAAGCGGTGGAAAGCGTAAGTGATTCTAGTGGGTTGATAGTTGATATTCTCGGTCGAGTCTGCATCTAGAGCCGGAAATGTGTAGTACGACATATGCATGCTGTGTGAAGCTCATCCGGACGGTTAGTCTGGATTGGTGATGTGGGTGTTGTGAACCAGAGAAGACTCCGTGTATTGTGTGGATGCTTATAATTGTGAATACCTAGGAAGCTCTATATGAGCCCTTGTATTGTATATGCTGAACTGGAAAGCGGCTCTGCGAGAGCTGTGTGCTGATCAGGAAAGGAAAAGCCGACCGGCGTCAAGATCTGCGCTATTGGCGAATTAAGCAACCGGAAAGGGCTGACATGTACCTGTGTTGTGAGAGATCGATTGGTGGCAATGCAAATGGGGGCTGCGGGCCAGACCCAGGTTGCTGCACCACAAGGGTCGGTCAATCTAAATGCTCAAGTTTGTCATGAGGTTAACGCCTCTGAGTGGGATGGGTGCGTGAGGTCTCCAACATGTGTGTTGGGGTAGACTTATACCCATAGCCAACAAGTTAAGAGCCTCTGATCGGTGGTGGTGCCAAGGATGATTTGGTACATCGTAAATGAGCCCTGAGTGCACGGATCGTCTGGCGAAGGTGAGCGCTTGTAATGTTGTTGTGCGTGAGAGCACTTGTTGTGATATAGATATATATTGTGATTGTGATGCATACAGGGAATGAACCACTGCCCCGGGTAAGGGGTAGGGTCGTTATAATTGGCCAGCTAATGCTGACCGTTGCTTTGTTTCCCACTCTTGGGGTGGATGTCCAAATGCAGGTGCTGACGGGCTGAATTGGATTGAGCGGGTTGAAGCCCTTGCTGCTTAAAGGCTCTTGAAGGCCGTGTGAAGTCTTAAATTTCATGTGTAGCTGGCCTGCGTGCCGATGTATGAAGTCATATTTGTAAAGAGAAACATGTAAGGTCTTAAGGCCCTGAGCGTTTATGTGTTTGTATACATTCCTGGTGATATATATAAATGTGTGGTTTATATATTTAGTGGACATTCATTAAGTTGAGTTCTTGCAACTTAAAATGCTTTCGCTAGAATGCTCTAAGTTAAGATGCGAGTAGAACATGATTTTGATATTCATACGTGATTCCACCGTTTGTTTGTGAAATATGGCGTGGGGCCGCGGCCGGACCCGCCGTTATATTCCATATGATGAATGGAGGCATTACAACATGTTGGGTACATTGGAATATATATACCAGATTTGAAGAAGCCTCACCCTACTCAATGATATAAATCAAGGTGTATTTGATGTCCTTTGAGTTTATGTGTGCAGGTTGAGTAATTGCAGGAAAAGCATAAAAGTTTCTAAGTCCATGTGTCGACACCTAGAGGAGAAGTGTCGACACTTAAGAAGGCTTGTGTCGACACCTAAAGAAACTGTGTCGACACTTGGAGTAATTGTGTCCACACCAGGAAGGCAGAGTTGACATCAGAAGAAAAGTGTCGACACATACAGGCAGTGTCGACACACAGTGAAGAATTGTCAACATTATCTGTGTCGACACTTAGAGGCAGTGTCGACACCCAGAGAAACTTTGTCGACATCAAAAGTGTCGACACTCAGCAAAGTTTCAACACATGAAGACATGTGTCGACACAAAGGAGTTATGTCGACACTCAGCAAAGTTTCAACACATGAAGACATGTGTCGACACAAAGGAGATGTGTCGACATTCAGCAAAGTTTCAACACATGAAGGCATGTGTCGACACAAAGAAGATATGTCGACACTTATCAAGTTTCAACACACAGCAGAAATAAACTAAGTATTGAAGAAGAAGTACTTGTGTCGACACACTCAATCAGTGTCGACACATTCAACAGAAGGCTTGTGTCGACACACAGGATCAGTGTCGACACATTCTGAATAAGCAGTGTCGAGAAGCTGTTGCAACAATACAAGGAGTTGTGTCGACACCATCAAGGCTAGTGTCGACACTTAGTCCACTTGTGTCGACACTTGGTCTATTTGTGTCGACACATAATGACTATCTGTCTCGACACTTTCAGACAGTGACAGTGATTTCAAGAAGTGACTGTATGACTTGACAGCTGCCATTTCAACCGGTCAACTGCAACTGTCAGAGCTGTCAGAAGGTTGTTAGAAACTGGATCAGCCGGTCACCTTGGAGGAAGACTATTTAAAGACCTTTCTCCTTCGACAGAAATGAAGTAATCATTTGAAAAACAACACAAAAAAGAAGAAGACCTTCAAGAGAAGATCTAAGAAGTTGGAGAGAGAGAGAGCTCCTTCTAAGAAGAACAGTTGTTGAACCAGGCTGATAAATAAGATTCAGATTGAGATCCGATTCACAAGACAGAAGTTGATTGAAGATCATCTTCAGGAGATTCAACCCTACTGTGTTCTAATTCAAGAAACTTTGAAGAAAGTCAAGGGTGGTTGATCTCTGCCTAGTTCTTCCAAGAACTCATCAAGAAGCCAGTCAACTCATCTCTCTCTTTCAGAGTTGTGGTTATTTACCTTGTAAACTTTATTTTCTGTAGGATCCTAAGGGATCTGAGTTGTAAGCCTATTTTATAAAGGCTGAGTGTAGGAGACTGTGTGCTCTGAGTGTAGGTCTTGTTGAAGACTGAGGTAGGGCCTTGTGCCTGAGTTGTAGGAGACTTTGCTCTCTGAGTGTAGGTCTTGTTGAAGACTGAGTGGTAGGGATTTGTGCCTGAGTTGTAGGAGTGGGGACACTCTGAGCTGTAGGAACCTGTTTGGGGTTCTGAGTTGTAAGATCTGAGGATCTGAGAAGAAGTGGAGAAGTTATGCCGAATCTAGTATACTACTAGATAGGCGAAGGGGGAAAGTGAATGTACCCAGACCTTGGGGAACCACTATAAATCCTGTGTGCACTCTGTGTATGTTTGATTGTATGGTTGCTGTGTTGTGATAATTATAGAATTGCATTTACTGTACAGTATTTCTGTCTTAAAATTAAAAAGATAAAGGTCACCTATTCACCCCCCCCTCTAGGTGATTATGCACTATTTCTTTCAAGTGGTATCAAAGCGAGGTTACTCAAAAAAGGACATAACAGTCTGAGTAAGATCCTGTAGGCAGAAATAGAATAAACAAGAATCAAGAAAATGGGTTCTAGTGAGAATCACAAAGAGCTGGGGTTCATGAAATTGTCAATCTGTAGAAAAGAGATTTTTGGCATTTGGAAAGAGAGGGTTAGACTCTTTATGGAAGCATCTGACCCAAGAATATACATCACAGTCAAAGAAAGGCCATATGTGCCAATGAAGATATCCATTCTAGATACAAATCAGAAAACTCCTAAGGACTATTCAGAAATGACCAAAGATGAAATCATTCTGGCCACTATGGACAAGAGGGCCCAGAATATTATTATTAGTGCAATTGATGATGCAACATTTCAGAGTTTAATTTACTGTAAAACTTCTAAAGAAATGTGGGACACATTAATAGTCTATATGGAGGGATCAGAAGAAGTAAGACAAGACAGGAAGTCTTTATTAAATCAGGAATATGAAAGCTTCAGACAAGGAAAGTCTGATAGCATTACTGAATGCTACAAGAAGTTCTATAGGATAGTAAATGAATTGATGTCCTATGGAAGAGAATTCAGCAACTATGAGCTGAATGACAAGTTCTTAAGATCCCTGACTAAGTACTGGGATACCAAGATTTGTGTCATTAGGGAAATGACCAAATTAGCTGATATACCTCCTCCAACTTTGTTTGGAAAACTATTATCTTATGAGATGCAGTTAATGGTTAGAAAGGAGGAAGAGAAGACTACTAGAGTGGAGCACAAGGAAAGATCTGTGGCCTTCAAGACTGAAGCCACTAGGAAGTATAGAAGCAAGTCTTCATCTCCACCTCAAATAGTTGCTGAGGCTGTGACAGATAATTCAGAAAGCAAGAATTCAGATAGCAGTGAAAGTGATGAAGATTTTGCAGCTTTCACTAGGCATTTTCAAAAGTTTCTGAAGAAGAAGCAGTGGAGGTCTAAGCCTTCCACTTCTCAACCAAAAGATGACTATTATCAGAAAAGAAAGTCATCAAGGAATGACAGAAGCAGATCCAAGCCAAGCAAAACTACATCTTCAAAGATTGTGTGTTATTGCTGCAATAGACAAGGACATATAGTAGCTGACTATCCTGAAAAGAGGAAAGAGTCAACTGACTGAAAGAAGACACAGTTTAAGGGCAAAAAGGAAAAGTCCTTTGTTGCCAAGAAAGACAAAAGTTTGACTGATCAGTCATCTTCAGAAACAGATTCAGAAGCTGAAGTCTATATTGGATTGTTTGTTGAAGAGGAGGAAGATGAGTTCATGCAGTTAATGAATTCAATTTATGAGCATGAGGACAATCAGTGCAAAGGGCTGATGGCCTTATCTGAAGGTGACAAAATCCAGGATCAGACTGGACTAAGTAAGGTAGAAAATTGTTCTTCTAGTTCAATTTCTAGTACTGAGTCAGAATCAGATACATCTGCATCAAGTGATGTGGGTGGGTCTGAATCTGAAGGAGATATTCATCAGCTAATTAATGAATATAGGGACTTGTTGCAGGCCTTGAAGAAAAGCAAAACCTTAGCAAAAACTCAGGCAAAGGAGATTGCTAGTCTTAAATTGGCTGCTGCTGATTCAGACAAGTTGTTTGATCAGAAACTGAATGAAATAGCCAGGCTGAAGAACATTACTGTTATTCAGATGGGTACTATTACATTTAAGAATGATCAAATTAGAAATCTGGAGGCTAGACTTCAGAAGGAGAGAGAGATTGTAGCAAGTTTTTCTAAACCAAAATCTGTTTTACCTTTGATAGATGAGTTTGTACCTCATAAGGGTAAAACTGGATTAGGGTTTACAAAACCTGCCTGGACAGTAAAGTCCAAATCTAAGGGTAAAGCCCCAGCACTAAACAAGAAGGCTGCAGTAGAAAATCCAGTCAGGGTTGTACCTAAAAAAGGTACAACAGGTTTGAGTGTTGGTGTTGTCGCAAGATAGGCCACTTTATCATAGATTGTTGGCACAATTCAAGTGTCAAGGAGAGTAGCAAACTACCTGCTAGAAGATCTACAGGTAGTTTTGTTAAAAGTCAAACTAACCTGCACCAAGGATCCCAAGAATTATTTGGGTTCTAAGGTTAAGTAATCTGTTTTGTAGGTGAGTCCAAGTGGTCATACCCCTATATGGTACTTGGATAGTGGATGTTCCAGGCACATGACTGGAACTAGGGGGTTGTTGAAGGACTATACACCAATTAAGGATGGCCCTAAAGTTACCTTTGGTGGTTCAGAAAAAGGAATTATCAAAGGCTTTGGTAACATTTCTTGTAACCAAATTATAATTACTCAAGTGGCTTATATAAAGGGTTTGAAACATAACCTCATTAGCATAAGTTAGTTGAGTGATTTAGGATATGACATCTCATTTGTCAAGGATGGTTGTCATATCAAAAGTTCAAGTGATCAAGAGATCATTCTGACAGGATATAGGAAGAGAAATGTCTATTGTCTTGACTTTGTATGTGAGAACAATGTTTCTCCTATTTGTATTGTAGCTGATGAGAAAGTCTCACATTGTGTTAAATGGCACAAGAGGCTGGCTCATCTTAACTATAAGACAATTGATCAACTCTTTAGCAAAGAGTTAGTGAGGAATGGTCCTCAAGTTAAGTGTATAAAGGATGGGATATGCTCAGCTTGTCAAAAAGGCAAGCAGACCAAATCCACCTTTCATAGCCTTGAGAACAAAGATGTTGTGAGGTGTCTATACCTCTTGCATATGGATCTTTTTGGTCCTATGCCAGTTCACAGCGTAGGTAGGAAGGTCTACACATTTGTGGTTGTAGATGACTATTTAAGGTATTCCTGGGTGTTCTTCCTTAGACAAAAATCTGAAACCCCAAATATCTTATATAGTTTTGTTAAATAAATTCAGAATGAATTAAACAGTATAGTGGTCAAAATCAGAAGTGACCATGGTACTGAATTTCAGTCTGACAGTATGACAAAACTGTGTGAAGAATTTGGAATTTTTCAGGAATTTTCCTCACCAAGAACACCTCAGAAAAATGGTATTGCTGAAAGGAAAAATAGAACCTTGATAGAAACTGGTAGAACCCTATTGAGTGACACATCTCTCATAGAATATTTTTGGGCTGAGGTAGTAAACACTGCTTGTCATGTGATTAATAGGGCTACTATCACCAAGAGCCACAAGAAGACCCCCTATGAGATTGTGAAGGGAAGAAAACCAAATTTATCTTATTTCAGGATCTTTGGTTGCAAGTGCTATATCCTTAACAATGGTAAGTCTTATCTAACCAAGTTTGCTGCCAAATCCCAAGAGCGGATCTTTGTTGGGTACAGCAATAATAGTAAGGCTTATAGGGTCTACAACTTGATTACTCAAGTTGTAGAAGAGTCTATTCTTATAGTTTTTGATGAAGCTAGACTCATTAACATTGAGTTTCCAAGAAGTGTCTGCAGCTCCATAGGTGTAACTGAAAGAATGGACAAGCTTACCTTAGCAGAGGGTTCTTCTGCAAGTCAGCAAGTGGAAGATGGTGGATGTTGTCCAGGGGGAGTATAAGATACTCCTGATGCTGAAGAAGACCAAGAGATGCAGCTAAATGAAGAGATTGAAGGTGTACAACCTGAAGACAGGCTGCCTCCAACAAATAGGCATTTAAAGGATCATCCAGCCAATCAAATAATTGGAGATCCCAGACAAGGGGTGCAAACAAGGAGCAGGAATCTAGATATAGTTCTTTACTCTAGTTTTCTATCCCAAGTAGAGCCAAAGAAGTTTGAAGAAGCAATACTAGACCCTCATTGGATTGAGGCCATGCAAGAGGAGCTGAATCAATTCAAAAGATGCAAGGTCTGAGAGCTAGTTTCTAAACCCAAGGACAACAACATTATTGGAACTAAGTGGATCTTTAGGAACAAGTTGGATGAGAATGGAATCATCATAAAGAATAAAGCTAGACTTGTTGCAAATGGATATAGGCAGGAAGAAGGTATTGATTTTGATCAAACCTTTGCTCCAGTAGCAAGACTGGAAGCAATAAGGATGTTCCTTGCCGATGCAATATATCAAGGATTTAAGGTATATCAAATGGATGTTAAGTCAGCTTTTCTGAATGGAAATCTGAAGGAAGAAGTCTATGTAGAGCAGCCATCCGGTTTTGTTGATTCTCTTAAACCTAATTATGTATATAGACTTAGTAAGGCTTTGTATGGGTTAAAACAAGCCCCAAGGGTTTGGTATGAAACCCTGTCTAGTTTCCTCATTGAGAACAAATTCTCAAGGGGGAAAATAGACAAGACTCTATTCCTTAGGGAGTCCAGAGGCAAGATTATCTTATTCCAAATATATGTAGATGACATAATATTTGGGTCTACAGAAAGTAATCTTTGCAGAATGTTTTCAAAACTTATGCAAGGACAATTTGAAATGAGCAGTATGGGGGAACTTAAGTTCTTCTTGGGTCTCCAAGTTAGACAAACTGAAGATGGTTTATCCATATGCCAGTCTAAGTTCACCCTAGAGTTGATAAGGAAGTATGGTATGGAATCATCCACTACCATGAAAACTCTTATGGGGTCAAGTATGTCTCTAAGCAAATATGATGTAGGGAAACCTGTAGATGAAACTTTGTATAGAGGGATAGTTGACTCCCTACTGTATTTGACTGCTAGTAGACCAGATATCATGTATGATACATGTGTCTGTGCTAGGTACGAAGCTTGCCCTAAAGAATCTCATTTGACAGCAGTCAAAAGAATTTTGAGATATCTTAAGGGCACGCCTTATCTAGGCCTTTGGTACCCTAGGAATGGAGATTTTGTACTGACAGGTTATTCAGATGCAGATTTTGCAGGCTGCAAGGAAGATAGGAAGAGTACTACAGGAACCTGTCAATTTCTAGGTGGAAGGCCAGTGTCATGGAGTAGCAAGAAGCAAACTAGTGTGGCTATCTCCACAGCAGAGTCAGAGTATGTGGCTGCAGGAAGTTATTGTGCTTAACTTCTATGGATTCAACATCAGCTAGAAGATAATGGTATTCAAGTAAGTAGGACACCTTTATTTTGTGATTCTACTAGTGTTATTTCTATTGCAAATAATCTTGTCTCCCATAGTAGGACTAAGCACATAGAAATTAAATACCATTTTCTAAGAGAACATGTGGAAAAAGAAGACATTTCCCTAGAGTATGTTAAGACAGATAATCAGTTAGCTGATATGTTTACTAAGCACTTAGATGAAACCAAATTCAATAAGTTTAAAATTGAATTAGGAATGATAAACTTAGAATAGTTTACAAAAATTTGCTAAGTAAAATAGTGTCGACACACAGAGTTGTCTGTGTCGACACATAGAAGTGGTGTCGACATTTCAGAGAAATGGTGTCGACACATCTAGGAAGTCTGTGTCGACACTTCAGAGAATTAGTGTAGACACATGCAGTGTAGGTGTCGACACATTCAGGGTGGTGTTGACACTTAGGATTTACACAGAATTAGTCTAGTAGAGTCTCGACTAAGTGTCGAGCTGAGATATATAAGTGTCGACATATATATTTTGTCGACTATATTTGTGTCGACACATAGTTGTCGAGACATTAGAAGTAAGTGTCGACACTTATCAACAGTGTCGACACATTTCAAGTATTTTGACGCGTCTTTTCACCTTCGATTTTAGAAAGGTATAAATAGGTTTTCACCATTATTTGTCGACACGCTCACCATAGTTTCAAGACCAAACTTGTGTGTCGACATCTCTCTTCTCTAAATTCAAAATTTCTTCAAACCCTAATGGCGCCCAAGCTAGAAGAGAACATTAATGAAGGATATGAGCTCGTGCGACATGCCTTTGATGACGCGGAACCAGAAATCCAAGAAGTGGTAACCCTAGTTGCTGAGACTGGGTTAGAGTATCTTGTATCAGAACCAATCAAGATATGGAAGAAGGAGGTCCTTGAATTCTTGAGTGCAGCTACTCTTGATGAATCTGGACTCAAGATTAAGTCCAAAGTTCATGGGGCAAAAGTCAAGATTACCCTGAAAAGTCTAAGAAAGATTCTACATCTCCCTAGAACTAAAGATGAGGAAGATGTACCTGCTTCAAAGACAAGGGAGGCACTGGCATGATATGGACTTGATTCAAGCCTGAAGATTGGATCAGTATTCAACAGTAAAGGCATGAACATACAGGGCAATTTGTTATCTGAAATAGTGGGCAAGGTGATAATGAGCAAGCCTGGTGGGCATGATAGGATATCAGCTCACATGTTCAGTTTGATGATAAGGATAATTTTCAAACTTAATAATGATTGGTCAGCAGTAATGTTTGATAAGATAAAAGAGAGTCTGAAGAAACCCAATCTGGGTAGAATTCTGAGTTTATACTTAGCTGGAAGTATTCCTGAAGTGATGAACCAAGCTGCAGGTTAAAACTGCCTCACTGCTGTTAAAACTGCCATTGAAGATTCTCAAAAGGCTATCACTGAAAAGCTCCAAAGGTTAAAACCTTTTTATAAAGATGGAGTTAACTATTTAAATGCTCAGATAAGATTCCAAAAGGTTGATCTTAGGGATCATATAGAAAGAGAAGTCATAAAGGGGGAGAGGGTGTTAGTCAAAGTCGGCTCTGATCATGCAAAGTGGATTTCAAACTCCATCAGAGCTACCATTGGATATCCAACCTTGTGTGATGATGATAATGTGGCAGAATCTGGGATTAATCCTGCATATTTTGGAGGAGAGCAAGCTGAAGTGGCTCAAGTGATATATCCTCCTGTAGATTTTGACATGATACATCAGGAGGTACAATCTATGTATAGTCCTCCTGAAGGTAATCAGAATGTTATTCTTGAGAAAGTAGCCCAGCCTGTGCCAGAGGCAATACTAAAAGAGCAAGAGGCTTTATTAAAGGAGCAAGAAGATCAATTATCTAAGAAAAGGTTCAGAGAGCAGGCTGAATTAAGGCCAGACTTTGAGCAATGGAGCCCAACCTCTAGGAATATCATATTAACTGCTTGGAAGGCTGCAAAGGATAATTTCCTAGAGAGGGGAAAATGGTATTCTGACCAGGAATGGAAAAAGCATGAAGCTAGGCAAGAGGCCATAATTCAATACAGAAGGAAGGCTAAATTAAGGAAGCTACCTCCTAATGCACAGGAGCCTAGCAAGTATTTCCCTAAGCCTTATCACTATTTTGAAAGACAGAAGATAAGGGCTGAAGAACAGAAAAAGAAAGATCTTAAGGGAAAGAAGCCTGCTGATGACAATGAAGCTCCTATTCAAGCAAAGATTCAATCTGGAAAGGGCATTGTTATCAAGGAACCAGAGCAGCCATAGGATAGAATTTTCTTAAGTTTATAATTTGTAATCATTTGCATTAAACTCTATGTAAACTTTTAATTAATGAAAATGTTTGAAGTTGTAAGAACAATGTTATATATTCAATCTATTATATTATTGTTCTGAGATAATTGTTTATACATGTTCTGTTTATACATGTTTAGTTCTTACCCTGTCATATAATATTATTATACATCATATTGAGTATTTGTTATGTATGGTGTATATCATTGATTAAGGGTTATGACTTCTTCAAATAGGGGGAGATTGTTGGGTACATTGGAATATATGTACCAGATTTGAAGAAGCCTCACCCTACTCAATGATATACATCAAGGTGTATTTGATGTCCTTTGAGTTTATGTGTGCAGGTTAAGTAATTGCAGGAAAAGCATAAAAGTTTCTAAGTCCATATGTCGACACCTAGAGGAGAAGTGTCGACACTTAAGAAGGCTTGTGTCGACACCTAGAGAAACTGTGTCGACACTTGGAGTAATTGTGTTGACAACAGGAAGGCAGAGTCGACGTCAGAAGAAAAGTGGCGACACATACATGCAGTGTCGACACACAGTGAAGAATTGTCAACATTATCCGTGTCGACACTTAGAGGCAGTGTCGACACCCAGAGAAACTTTGTCGACATCAAAAGTGTCGACACTCAGCAAAGTTTCAACACATGAAGACATGTGTCGACACAAAGGAGTTGTGTCGACACTCAGCAAAGTTTCAACACATGAAGGCATGTGTCGACACTCAACAAAGTTTCAACACATGAAGTCATGTGTCAACACAAAGAAGATGTGTCGACACTTAGCAAGTTTCAACACACAGCAGAAATCAACTAAGTATTGAAGAAGAAGTACTTGTGTCGACACACTCAATCAGTGTCGACACATTCAACAGAAGGCTTGTGTCGACACACAGGATCAGTGTCGACACATTCTGAATAAGCAGTGTCGAGAAGCTGCTACAACAACACAAGGAGTTGTGTCGACACCATCAAGGCTAGTGTCGACACTTAGTCCACTTGTGTCGACACTTGGTCTATTTGTGTCGACACATAATGACTATCTGTCTCGACACTTTCAGACAGTGACAGTGATTTCAAGAAGTGACTGGATGACTTGACAGCTGCCATTTCAACCGGTCAACTGCAACTGTCAGAGCTGTCAGAAGGTTGTTAGAAACCGGATCAGCCGGTCACCTTGGAGGAAGACTATTTAAAGACCTTTCTCCTTCGACAGAAATGAAGTAATCAGTTGAAAAACAACACAAAAAAGAAGAAGACCTTCAAGAGAAGATCTAAGAAGTTGGAGAGAGAGAGCTCCTTCTAAGAAGAACAGCTGTTGAACCAGGCTGATAAGTAAGATTCAGATTGAGATCTGATTCACAAGATAGAAGTTGATTGAAGATCATATTCAGGAGATTCAACCCTACTGTGTTCTAATTCAAGAAGCTTTGAAGAAAGCCAAGGGTGGTTGATCTCTGCCTAATTCTTCCAAGAACTCATCAAGAAGCCAGTCAACTCATCTCTCTCTTTCAGAGTTTTGGTTATTTACCTTGTAAACTTTATTTTCTGTAGGATCCTAAGGGATCTGAGTTGTAAGCCTATTTTATAAAGGCTGAGTGTAGGAGATTGTGTGCTCTGAGTGTAGGTCTTGTTGAAGACTGAGGTAGGGCCTTGTGCCTGAGTTATAGGAGACTTTGCTCTCTGAGTGTAGGTCTTGTTGAAGACTGAGTGGTAGGGCTTTGTGCCTGGGTTGTAGGAGTGGGGACACTCTGAGCTGTAGGAACCTGTTTGGGGTTCTGAGTTGTAAGATATGGGGATCTGAGAAGAGTGGAGAAGTTAGGCTGAATCTAGTACACTACTAGATAGGCGAAGGGGGAAAGTGGATGTACCCAGACCTTGGGGAACCACTATAAATCCTGTGTGCACTCTGTGTATGTTTGATTGTATGGTTGCTGTGTTGTGATAATTGTAGAATTGCATTTACTGTACAGTATTTCTGCCTTAAAATTAAAAAGATAAAGGTCACCTATTCACCCCCCCCCCTCCTCTAGGTAATTAGGCACTATTTCTTTCACAACAGTGCGGCATTTCTTCCGTCTTTAGGCGGACCGATGAGATGTATTTGGGTGGTAGTCGGAATTGGAAGGCCGTCGTAGTTTCCCGAGGTGGCCGGAGCGTGCTGCCTTCTTCGTCTTCTCCGAGTGATGATTCTCTTTCCGGTGGCCGTGGCGGTTCGCCTCCCGAGGTGCAGGTGCTTGGTTCGTCTGCCCCCAGTCTTCTCCTACGGAGGCGACGACTCTGAGGCTATCTTCTTCTTTGAAGGCAACAGGTGAAGTGGTAAGCACTCTTGTTTGTGTAAAATTTTAATTTTTCAACTCATGACGCTAATTTTCGTTTTCCTTTGTACAGATTGAGACTCAGGCCCAGACTTTCGTTACTTGAAACGACTACTTTGTGATCCTGAAGGATGGTTATTTGGCCATTGAGGAGAAGCTCGGATTGACGACGAGCTCACTTGTCTTCGCGAGGGCGGAGCATGGCCGTGACATTTCATGATTCCGTTAGATAGGGTTCGGGCTAAAGTCCGAGTTGGAGGATGCACGTGCGGCATTGGAGGTAGAGAAGCCACTGGTGGAGAGAGCCACCCAGATGTTAAAGCACTCCTAGGAGGAAACCACCAGTTTAGAGACTCGGCTTCGGGCGGCAAGGGCCCAAGTGGAGATGCTATCTTCTGAGAGCCGTGTGTCGGAGTTGAAGGCCGCTGGACTTGCGGAGTACTTGCAGTTGTTGGACTCCATGTGGGGTCGTAGCCTAGTTGTGGAGGAGGTGCGTGACGAGATCTGGTCCAAGGTGGTGGAGCCTTAAGTGGAAGATGCTCGTGACTTAGCCCTTAGGCGTGGAGTAGCGAAGGCCTTCTGATTTGTCAGTCGGCACCTAGGATGCGACGCCTCTAGATTTAGTTTTGATGATGTTTCTGAGGATGGGCGCTCTGATGTTGACGTTGTCAATCAGTAGCAGCCTCTTGTATGTTTTGTATTCTTCCTTTAGCTATTTACGTCGAGTGTTGTTTTTTGCTTTACAGCTGTAGTGAGCACTTTTGTGCGCTGGTCTGTATGACATTATTATTTTTATATCACTTAGTTGTTTGTTTTTCTTTGCCTCCTTTGAGCACTGTTTTTGCAAGTTTGGCTTGCGGGAGAGCGTGTGGGTAGAGTATTCTACGCGAACCAAATTTGAAACTTCGTTCGCATAGTTCTATCTCGTAGCTTAGTTTACATGAGGGTTGCTCGCGGCTTTGTCGTGACGGGGGGCAGCCCCACACGGGGAATTTGCGCGAGGGTTGCTCGCGCCTTAGTTTGCACGAGGGTTGCTCGCGGCTTAGCCATGAGGGGGGCAGGCCCCAACGGGGAGTTTGTGCGAGGGTTGCTCGCGGCTTAGTTTGCACAAGGGTTGCTCGCGATTTAGTCGTGAGGTGGGTAGGCCCCCACAGGGAGTTTGCGCGAGGGTTGCTCACGGCTTAGTTTGCACGAGGGTTGCTTACGGCTTAGCCGTGAGGGGTGCATTCCCCCACGAGGAGTTTGCGCGAGGGTTGCTCGCGGCTTACTTTGCACGAGGGTTGCTCGCATCTTAGCCGTGATGGGGGCAGGCCCCCACGGGGAGTTTGCGCGAGAGTTGCTCGCGGCTTAGTTTGCACGATGGTTGCTCGCGGCTTAGTTTGCACGATGGTTGATCGCGACTTAGCCATGAGGGGGGCAGGCCCCCATGGGGAGTTTGCGCAAGAGTTGCTCGCAGCTTAGTTTGCACGAGAGTTGCTCGCGGCTTAGCTGTGAGGGGGGTAGGCCCCCACGGGGAGTTTGCACGAGGGTTTCTCACGGCTTAGTTTGCACGAGGGTTTCTCGCGGCTTAGTCGTAAGTGGGGAAGACCCCCATGGGGAGTTTTTACGAGGGTTACTCGAAGCTTAGTTTGCACGAGGGTTGCTCGCGGCTTAGCCGTGAGGGGGCAGGCCCCCACGGGGAGTTTGCGCGAGGGTTGCTCACGGCTTAGTTTGCACGAGGGTTTCTCGCAGCTTAGCCGTGAGGGGGGTAGGCCCCCACGGGGTTAAGGAGTTGGTTTGCTGTAACGGCGGAGAATATATGTACTCAATCCGACCGCCGGAGAATGTAGGTACTCAATCCGGTTGCGCGACCTAGCCTGACTAAACTATTTCTTAGTTAGGCATTAATACAGCGAATAGCAAAAAGATAGTTTTTGCAAGCCCGAGCATGCGGTTTTTACATAGCAAAAAAAATAAATGAGCGGAAAAGAAACCGGCTCAAGGATGGAAGTGGCGGGAAAGGTATTGGAAAACATCCAGGAGCGATTGTTGGAGTATTGCGGTGTATTTAGAATCAGCTTGGATGACAACGAACTGTATGTCATATGTTGCTTTCCCGGGTGCTTCTTCAAGAGTGACCGGAAGAGTAATGGTGCTGACGACTAGTACTGGGGCATTCTCCAAAACACATGCGCTGGTATATATTTGTAACACCCCCTATCCGTCGCGTAGCATATAGCAGTAGGTCCGGCCGGGGCCCGACGCCATATACCACAGACAGACCGGGTGGTTACTTATGGAAACCATCCAACCAATCTCAACGTCATACACAGAGCATTATAGCGGAAGCGGTTTATAAAAGTTGTAAACAAGAACCCAGCATTTAAGCACGAATGTCCACTAGTACGAATTAGGAATGTTATACAAAATACTCAAATAAGCCTTAAGGCCTTACAAAATGTTTCACTTGAATATTACATGATTTACAAACCACGGCACCCAGGCCGGTCATACATGAATAAAGCAATAAACATTTCCATTTGGGCCTTCGAGGGCCGGCTTCGCAAAAAAGGCTTTAGCCCGCTATTGACCGCTTGGTCCAGCTGCACCTGCAAGCAACAAACCACCGCACGGTGGCAAAACAAGGCAACGGTCAGCAATGCTGACCAAATTATAACGATCCCGCCCCCAACTCGGGGCGGCGATGCTCCTTCCCTGCAATTCATTAGCATAAGCGAGCAATGTATATAACCATAGCCATTTCATCACAGACGTTGGCTCGCACGGCCACACGCCACGTGCACTCAGGGCACATTCTCGGTGAACCGGTCGATGTCACGTCAATTAAAGCCATTAACATTCCGGACTCACCACCGCCACTTAGACGGCCAAACCTATGAGCAATTTGTCTTCCTGGCCTGGGTCACGACAATTTAAGCCATTGACCGCCGAAGACCCTACTCTATGCCAACGGTAAGTGCCACGTGCCTTTAGGTCTCTTTAACCGAACGACATAGAACGGGTACGGTTCCATCTAACCAGTGCTCACATCGCAACGTCAATTAAACCATTTGCGCGGGTCAAACTTCCACCGAGTCTCATTTCCATCACAAGTCACATAACCTCGTTATGTTCAAGTTGGCTCTCAAGCCACCAAGTTGGCAAGATCTCGTATCCGCCCAGTTTTCCGGGTGCACCTTTGGGTTAGTCCCCAAGGCTCCCTACTGCAATCTACCGTGTATAAAACCCGAAAAACAACCAATAGCACGGAGTCTTCTCCGGCCTTATGCAATGCAACATCACCGATCCAGACTAACATGTCCGGGTAGGCTTCACACATCATGCCTACGTCCGTTCTCGCATACAGACTCTAAACAACGGGGACTTTACATATCTACCCGAAGGAACGCCTCCAACTCTCCGCAAACTCGCAGGAGCTGGCTTCCTATGCTAAGAAAGAGAGCTATTCATGCTCAAGATGAGGATCGTTACCCTAGTTCCTCTTTGGCGCCATTGAACAAGTAATCGGATGGAAATCACCGCACTAGCGTTGCCTCTGTGGATCCGGAGTCGGCTGCGATTCGGAGCTCTGAAGCTCCTCCAATGGCGGATCTAGCTTCCTTCTTCTTCCCTTAGCTCTCCTCTCTCTCCAAGGATTTGAAAGGATAAGGTATGAAAAGTGATGGATTTCTAATTCAATCCACGGGTATATCCTTCAGGAACATCCCCAAGCCCGTTGGATCTCAAACAAGAAACGAACGGCTTCGATTCGGGACTGAAATGCCCAATCTGGGCCGAACACGGCCTGGCACACGCCCGTGTCCAGGGCCGTGTGCCGCATTCGCCGTCAAAATCGAATCTCCTGGAACCTCACACGGGTATCGAACACGCCCGTGTTCGAGCTGACATGCCCGTGTTCCACCTCACACGGCCGTGTGGCCGGCCGTGGTACCCCATGATTTTTCCCCATTTTCAACCCGAGCACTGCACGGGTTCTAGGACACGCCCGTGTCCTTGCCCGTGTCACCTTGACACGCCTGGGCCCCAGGCCGTGTACACGGGACACTTCGTCGAGTGAAGATCGACGACTTGATGACACGGCCTTGGACGCCCGTGTCCTAGGCCGTGTGCCTGTCTCGACGATCGTCGAGTGAATCTCGACACTCTCCGGGATGATCGTCGACACGGGTCGACACGCCCTGTGACACGCCGTGTCGCAGGCCGTGTGCCCATTCTCGACGAATCGTCGAGTAAAACTCGACGAATTCACGGCTAAGTGTCGACACGGGTCGACACGCCCTGCGACCGCCCGTGTCGCAGGCCGTGTGCCCATTCTCAGCGAATCGTCGAGTAAAACTCGACGACTTCACGCTAAGTGTCGACACGGGTCGACACGCCCTGCGACACGCCCGTGTCGCAGGCCGTGTGCCCCATCTCAGCGAATCATCGAGAAAATCTCGACGACTTCGCGGCTAAGGTCGACACACGCTTGATACGCCCTGGGACGCCCGTGTCCCAGGCCGTGTGCCTGCAGCCAGAACCCAAACTGGCCCAAAACGTCCCCCTTCGCTCCTTTGAGTTTCGGGGTGTTACAACTCTCCCCCTCTTAAAAGAATTTCGCCCACGAAATTACATAAAGGAAAGACATGTACAAAACCAAAATTTGTACCTGAGCGGAACAACTCCGGATACTCGTCAAGCATAGTCTGCTCTCTCTCCAAGAGAGCTCCTCACGACCGCAATTGTCCCACCGGACCTTGACCATCCTGATCTTTTATTGTGTAGCCGCTTGACCTCCGAGTCCTAAATCCGCACGGGCTTGACCTTTGTCGTTAGCCCACTATCCACCGGCACTTGATCGACCGCGATCACTTGCGTAGGCTCTTGCACCGCCTTCCGAAGCACCGAAATATGGAATACATCGTGTAAACCACTTAGCTCCACTGAAAGATTCAACCTATAGGCCGCTTCACCAACTCGCTCCAGAACCTCAAACGGTCCAAGGTACCTCGGGCTTAGCTTTTTCAATCGCCGCACCCGCGAGACACCCTGAACGGCTTGATCTTAAGTATACATAATCGCCCACAGCGAACTCCACGTTCCTGTGCTTGGCATTATAGTACTTTGCTTGGCAGTCCTGAGCGATAAGCAACCTCTCCCGAATGGTTCTCACCAAGAAGTAGCATCATCCACTTTCGATCGCTTATACAACTTTGACTCACCCGTTTCTAACCAAGACAACGGCGTGCGACATTCTACCATATAGGGCCTCGAAGGGCGCCATTTGAATACTCGCTTGGTAGCTGTTGTTGTATGCGAACTCCACCAAATAAAGGTGGTCTTCCCACTACTTTCCAAAATCTAAGACACACATGCGGAGCATGTCTTCCATGGTTCTATTAACCCTCTCGGTCTGCCCATCCGTTTGTGGATGGAAGGCTGTGCTGAATTTCAGCTTTGTTCCCAACATTTGCTGCACAAGCCTCCAATCATTGGACGTGAACCGCCCATCTCGTCACTCACGATGCTGCGGGGCACACCATAAGCCGTACTATGTTATCCACATAGAGCTTTGCCAACTTCTCCACCGGATCATCCTTCCTATGCGGAATAAAATGCGACACCTTCGTTAATCGATCAACAACCACCCAATGGCGTCGTTTCCCTTTTGCGACCTTGGCAAACCGTGCACAAAGTCCATAGAGATGTCGTCAAATTTCCACTCCGGAATAGGCAAGGACTTAAGAAACCTCCCGGCTTTTGGCACTCCGCCTTACCAAGGCGCAAGTTTGGCACTTCGCTACGTATAGCGCCACATCCTTCTTTAAACCCGGCCACCAAAAATAGTTTCTTCACATCACGGTACATCTTTGTGCTCCCCGGGTGAATCGAATACTTGGTATGGTGCGCCTCGTACAACAACTCCACCAGTAATTGCCCACACTTGGGACGCACAAACGACCGTCTTTCCACAGCAATCCGTCCTCCACGACGAATTGGGAATTTGACCCATCCAGAGCCTCTATCATGAACTGCTTCATATGAGCATCCATATCCAAAGCCTGCCGAATCCGATCAGCCAGGTCATATTGGACTTCAGTCCAATTCAGACTGCTTCAGCACTAGATTGTCTATCCACACAAACAATCTCCAACGCTCCAACTCCCGCACCAACCGCTCATCATGCACTGATAGCCAATTGGCTTGAGCTGGGCTCGGCGACTCAATGCGTCCGCAACCGCATTCCCTTTGCCAGGCACGTAGTGGATCTTGAATGTATAGTCCCCCAGGAACTCCATCCACCTACGCTGCCGCATATTCAGATCCTTCTGATCAATAAGATACTTCAGGCTCTTGTGATCGGTGTAGATATCAATCTTCACAACCGCACAAATAGTGTCTCCACAGCTTCAAGGCAAAAATCACGGCCGCTAACTCCAAGTCATGGACCGGATAATTCCTCTCGTGCACTTTTAGCTGTCTCGAGCCATAAGCTATCACGCTTCCGTGCTGTAGTAGCACGCAACCCAAACCGCTGCCCGAAGCATCGCTATATATCTCATAGCCTTCGGTTCACATGGCGAACTCAGCACAGGCGCCGTGGTCAACCTGACACTTCAACTCCTCAAAAGCTCGCGCGCACTCCGGCGTCCAAACGAACTTATGCTCCTTCCTCGTCAAAGTAGTGAGAGGTAACGCTATCCGCGAGAAGTTCTCTACGAAGCGCCTATAATAGCCGGCAAGCCCCAAAAAGCTCCGGACTTTTGCTACCGTAGCAAGCTCAGGCCACTCCCGTATCGCAACAATCTTCGCCGGATCCACAGCAATACCCTCTCCACTCACTATATGCCCGAGGACGCCACTGAGGATAGCCAAAACTCGCACTTCGAGAACTTGGCATACAACTGATTTCTCCTTAGCGTTCCAACACCAAATGAAGATGCTTGAAGTGATCTTCCTCACTTTGCGAGTACACCAAAATATCGTCGATAAAGACGATCACAAAATGGTCCAAGTACTCCCTGAACGTCTTGTTCATCAAATCCATGAACACCGACGGCGCATTAGTCAGCCCAAACGGCATGACCGTAAACTCATAATGCCAGTATCTCGTACTAAACGCTGTCTTCAGGATATCACTCTCCATTATCCGCAGCTGATAGTACCCAGCCTTGAGATCTAACTTCGAGTACACCGTCGACCCGACTAACTGATCAAAGAGATCATCAATCCGAGGGATCGGGTACTTGTTCTTCTCAGTCAGCTTGTTGAGCTCCTGATAATCAATACATAGCCTCAAGCTTCCGTCCTTCTTCTTAACAAAGAGAACCGGTGCGCTCCAAGGCGAAGAACTCGGGCGCACATACCCTTGCTCCAACAACTCTTGCAGTTGAACTTTCAGCTCCGCCATTTCCTTAGGCGCTAGCCGATACGGAGATCGTGACACAGGCTTTGCACCTGACACTAGCTCGATCGTAAAATCTATCTCCCGTTGAGGCGGGGCCAGGAAGATCTGCGGGAACACATCAGGGTATTCCATTACCATGAAATACAATCCAACGCGGGCTTCGGCTTTGAAACCTCCACTAGTGTAAAAGAATAGTTCTGCACCAGCACGAACCGCCTTCACCACCTGAAGAGCAGACATCAACGTCTTGCTCGACCCCTTTAAGCCCGTAAAAGTCGTCTCACGACTCGCTCCCAGCTTAACTTCCTTGCTACCGCAATCTATATGGGCCTGCTGCTGCTCCGAGAGCCAGTCCATGCCAAATATGACGTCAACTCCACTAACGGAGTAAAGACGCCCGCAGGTCGAACTCCTGCTCCCCAATACGAATCTTAACATCGCAGATCCTATCCGCTCGCATCGAACACCCATTGGGCAACAACACATCCAACTTATCCTTCGCCATCGAAGAAGGGACTCCGATGTGTAATATAAATCCTTCGGACAAGAAGGAGTGTGAAGCTCCCGTATCGAAGAGTGCTCGTGCCGGATTTTCACAAATCAATACAAATCCTAAACAAGTAGTGGTGGTAACATACGTGCATAACAATCATATAAAGAAAGTGACTTGCTATAAATTAAACCGTACCTGTCACCACATCAGCTTGTTTAATGGCCTCCTGTTGGCCAGATTGTAGACCCTTGTTGGGCCGGAGCATAATGGGGAGCGGTCGACTCCACCGCCTTTCCTCTTCCTTTCCCTTCTTCATATGTAGCTCCTGGCCTCTCTCGGACTTAGGACGTCCGCCAACAACAATCACGCGCGGCGAAATGCCCCGTGTTCTAACACGCACCCGGGGTCCGACCCGTAGTCGCCCCAGAAGCGCCAGAAGGAGCTGGACCCGAAGTCCTATGCTTCTTGAAAGACCTCCGATAGCCGGACTTTGAAGCAGTCGGCACTCTGAACTCAGATTTCTTCTCACCCAAGCTTTCTTCGCTTGCACGCTCTTCATGTCCTTCTCCAAGGACCGGGCAGTATTGACCAAGGTTAAGAAACCCTGCGTCATCGGCCCCGAGAGTAGTAATCTCAACTCATCCCTCAGGCCTTCATAGAAGCGATTTGTCTTGCGCTCCTCATCCATAATGGTGGAGCTAGCATATCGACTCAACGGGTAAACTCGTGGAGATATTCATCCCGCTCTCTCACCCTGAACCAACCTCAGAAATTCGTTCTCCATCGAAATCCTCTGAGTAGAAGGGAGGTATCTTGCTAAGAACAATCCCGAGAACTCTTCCATCGGAACGTCTATCAGTTGTCTACCTCTCAAATGATGCAGCTCCAATCCTTCCCACCACATTCTCGCTTCACCGTCCAACAGGAACGTAGCGATGGTGGTCATTTGCCACTCCTCCGTCTCCGTTGCTGTCATGACTCTCTTCACCCTGGAGAGCCAGTCTTCAGCCTGAGATGGGTCCCAACCCCGAGAATAACGGAGGGTTAAAGCTCATTACATGCTTTAGCTGCCTCTCAGTTGCCCTCCTTGGCACTACCGGTTCTACAACCACTTGCTCCACCTCCTCGGCTCAGCCTCTTGCAGAGGTTCTTGCTCCATCACGGGAGCGGGCTGCTGCGCTTGCCTTCCAGGCTGCGCATTAATCACGGCCAACACCGCTTCAGCCACCAATCGTATATTTTCAGCCGACAGAGGTGTTGCAGGAGCAACATCCGGTGCACTACTACCCTCAGAAACTCGGCGTTCTAACGGCCCAACACCACTTCTGGTCACCTATAGTGGTACAAAACACCGTTAAGCGACCACATAAATTGCAAACAGCAATTATAGGAACATGCAGGTTCCTCAAACACGAGTATTTTCATTCCTAAGGGGACATTCATGGGTTCTTTTTACTGTTATTACGATGACGCACACAATGTTCTCACCACCCCTTAAAAAGAAATCGCCCACGAATTCAGTTTAAGCCCAACCAAAACCAGTAGTCTGATACCAAATTGTAACACCCCCTATCCGTCGCATAGCATATAGCAGTAGGTCCGGCCGGGGCCCGACGCCATATACCACAGACAGACCGGGTGGTTACTTATGGAAACCATCCAACCAATCTCAACGTCCTACACAGAGCATTCTAGCGGAAGCAGTTTAGTTTATATAAGTTGTAAACAAGAACCCAGCATTTAAGCACGAATGTCCACTAGTACGAATTAGGAATGTTATACAAAATACTCAAAACAAGCCTTAAGGCCTTACAAAATGTTTCACTTGAATATTACATGATTTACAAACCACGGCACGCAGGCCGGTCATACATGAATAAAGCAATAAACATTTCCATTTGGGCCTTCGAGGGCCGGCTTCGCAAAAAGGGCTTTAGCCCGCTATTGACCGTTTGGTCCAGCTGCACCTGCAAGCAACAAACCACCGCACGGTGGCAAAACAAGGCAACGGTCAGCAATGCTGACCAAATTATAACGATCCCGCCCCCAACTCGGGGCGGCGATGCTCCTTCCCTGCAATTCATTAGCATAAGCGAGCAATGTATATAACCATAGTCATTTCATCACAGACGTTGGCTCGCACGGCCACACGCCCCGTCACTCAGGGCACATTCTCGGTGAACCGGTCGATGTCACGTCAATTAAAGCCATTAACATTCCGGACTCACCACCGCCACTTAGACGGCCAAACCTATGAGCAATTTGTCTTCCTGGCCTGGGTCACGACAATTTAAGCCATTGACCGCCGAAGACCCTACTCTATGCCAACGGTAAGTGCCACGTGCCTTTAGGTCTCTTTAACCGAACGACATAGAACGGGTACGGTTCCATCTAACCCGTGCTCACATCGCAACGACAATTTAAGCCATTGCGCGGGTCAAACTTCCACCGAGTCCCATTTCCATCACAAGTCACATAACCCCGTTATGTTCAAGTTGGCTCTCAAGCCACCAAGTTGGCAAGATCTCGTATCCGCCCAGTTTTTCGGGTGCACCTTTGGGTTAGTCCCCAAGGCTCCCTGCTGCAATCTACCGCGTAGAAAACCCGAAAAACAATCAATAGCACGGAGTCTTCTCCGGCCTTATGCAATGCAACATCACTGATCCAGACTAACATGTCCGGTAGGCTTCACACATCATGCCTACGTCCGTTCTCGCATACGGACTCTAAACAACGGGGACTTTACATATCTACCCGAAGGAACGCCTCCAACTCTCCGCAAACTCGCGGGAGCGGGCTTCCTATGCTAAGAAAGAGAGCTATTCATGCTCAAGATGAGGATCGTTACCCTTGAGTTCCTCTTTGGACGCCATTGAAAAGTAATCGGATGGAAATCACCGCACTAGCGTTGCCTCCGTGGATCCGGAGTCGGCTTGCGATTCGGAGCTCCGAAGCTCCTCCAATGGCGGATCTAGCTCCTTCTTCTTCCCTTAGCTCTCCTCTCTCTCCAAGGATTTGGAAAAGGAAGGTATGAAAAGTGATGGATTTCTAAGTCAATCCACGGGTATATCCCTTCAGGAACATCCCCAGCCGTTGGATCTCAAAACAAGGAAACGAACGGCTTCGATTCGGGACTGAAATGCCCAATCTGGGCCGAACACGGCCTGGCACACGCCCGTGTCCAGGGCCGTGTGCCGCATTCGCCGTCAAAATCGAATCTCCTGGAACCTCACACGGGTATCGAACACGCCCGTGTTCGAGCTGACACGCCCGTGTTCCACCTCATACGGCCGTGTGGCCGGCCGTGTACCCCATGATTTTTCCCCATTTTCAACCCGAGCACTGCACGGGTTCTAGTACACGCCCGTGTCCTTGCCCGTGTCACCTTGACACGCCTGGGCCCAGGCCGTGTACACGGGACACTTCATCGAGTGAAGATCGACGACTTGATGACACGGCCTTGGACACGCCCGTGTCCTAGGCCGTGTGACCTGTCTCGACGATCGTCGAGTGAATCTCGACGACTCTCCGGGATGATCGTCGACACGGGTCGACATGCCCTGCGACACGCCCGTGTCGCAGGCCGTGTGCCCATTCTCGACGAATCGTCGAGTAAAACTCGACGACTTCACGGCTAAGTGTCGACACGGATCGACACGCCCTGCGACACGCCCGTGTCGCAGGCCGTGTGCCCATTCTTAGCGAATCGTCGAGTAAAACTCGACGACTTCACGGCTAAGTGTCGACACGGGTCGACACGCCCTGCGACACACCGTGTCGCAGGCCGTGTGCCCATTCTCAGCGAATCGTCGAGAAAATCTCGACGACTTCGCGGCTAAGTGTCGACACACGCTTGACACGCCCTGGGACACGCCCGTGTCCAGGCCGTGTGCCTGCAGCCAGAACCCAAACTGGCCCAAAACGTCCCCCTTCGCTCCTTTGAGTTTCGGGGTGTTACAATATTAGCTCGAGGTTGTCAGTGGTTAGTTTGAGTTGAAGTAGTGTTAATAAAAACAAACATTAACGATAATCTCTTGTCCACCAGAACTTGGTTCAACTCGGTGGATGGCTCTCCAATTCTGATGGTTGTACATCCCATGCTCTCACTAGGAGGTTGTCTCTCTCTCGATAGGAATTGATCAACCACCCCCAGACTGGCCAGTTGCTGGATCTCTTCCTTTAGCTGATTGCACTTGTTGGTGTTGTGGTCATGACCCTGGTGATACTCGCAATACTTTGACAAATCTCCTCGGCCTGTGGTGAGCGCCCTGGGCCTGCATAAGGCTGGGTGGTTACAAATTGCTTCAAAGATCTTGTCTTGGGGGGCATTGAGCGCCGCAAACTGACGCAACTCTCGCCCTTGGTATGTACTTGTGCGTTGCTCGCAGTTTCTGTTATGCTCAGGGTACATATTGTTCTCTAGTTTCCTTTTCCGGACTTTATACGGCTTGGGCTTTCAGGTGTGGGCTCTCTGACCGTCATGAATCTTTTGACAAATAGAGTTGCGAGTTCAATGTAGCTATTTATCCTCTCTTCCTGCAAAGAATGAAACCAAGCTCGAGCTTTCTCTTTTAGTGTTGTCGAAAATTCCTGTACCATGAGTTGATCTGAAGCGTTGCGAGTGTGCATGATAGCTTCAAAACACTTTATGTGTGCCAGCGGGTTGTCGGTTCCACTGAAACTTTGGATTTCAAAGCCATCTTCTGGATCCGCTCTTGCCCAGGAGTCAGGTAAGTTGTAGTTGGGTAGATGTTTGCTTGGTCCCTGTTTTATGGTTGATGAGTCGGGACCCATCATGTTTCCAAAGTTCTTGCCATAATAAGGATTGGAGAGGTGGAGATCATGCATCTTTTGGAGTAATGCTGCGAGCATGGGGGAGCTATCTGTACTTGATAATTCCTTCTCTACGTCGTACTCCCTGTGCGAGCAATGTTTGGTTGAGGCGTAGCGTTCTCCTAATTGCGATGAAGCAGCTTGCTTGAATGACGCTGTGGAGGAACGCTTTATATCTTGGTCGATAGCAAACATCATGGCCTGGAGTTCGTTTGTTTACTCGGCGTGCTTTGCCATTAGGTCTTCAAGCTTCCTAATGGCGGCTACTTGATTGATTTTACCCATCGGACAGGAGCCGACATAATGCGTTCCTCGGGGACTGGTTCTTCAGCAGTGCGGGCGGCTCTTTTCGTCATTAAAGTGGAACTTGAATGTTTCAAGGAGGGAGGTCTTGATTTTTGAAGGGTGCTGGGAATCGTGGTTCCCACAGATGGCGCCAAACTGTTGCAGACAAACTTGGAATTCTGGTCGGACCGGAATAAACTGGACCGCCATAGCTCTCGGGACGGTCGAGTGCACACTCAGTCAATGAAAAAAGCGAGTTGACACATGAGGTTTTAACGTGGAAAAACCTCTCAACTTGGTAAAAAATCACGTGACCAGATCTGTGCCGGTCAAAGTCCACTATCAGACTACGGTTATAATATGTTTGGAGAATCGAGGGCGACAGGCCGCTCCTCATTACAACTTGGAGGTGAGAGAGAATTTCTGACTCGCAACGGGCAATAGGCTGTGCCGAGGGAGTTTTGGATGCTAACTTTGTTGATGGTGTGCTTGAACGCGCTATCGGGGGTCGTCTTCTTCCCTTCTCTGCGCACTTGGGGACTTGGGCGTTCCTGTGGCTTCTAGGTGGCTTGAAGATGACCCGAGAGAGGAGTTTGACAGAGCTCTGGCATGAGTAAGAAGAAGATTACGGAGCCAAAAGTGAGAAATGAGGAGGCCTGAGGCTCCTTTTCTAGCCCCAAGGAGGTGGTTATAGCGGTACCCCACTAACTTGGTGGTTTAGTGGGTGGTTACCTACAGATCGGACGGTGACGGATGCTCAGTAGTGATCGGACGGTGGCCAACCTTCAAGCGGCGGCGGCTATCACAACGCGCATTTTCTCAACATTTAAGTTATATCATAGTAAGAGAAAATACGCGTCGTGATGTCACGCCGTGTAGGGGATAACTGCAGGTGCTCAGGAAAAACCTCAAACTCTACAATTTATATGAAATCCATAAGTTATTAAGTAAAAACCAGTTTAAATTGGATGGTCGTATCCCTCGGCACAGTGGATCAACTAGTCCACGAGTAAAAGTATAGTTATACGCTGCGGAAAATACTTTAGTTATGTTGATTGACACCCTACATGAGTATAAACATTCCCAAAAGATAACTCATGGCATGTAAGACTCTAAATTTATTATAAGTATAAAACTTGTCTTTCCGTAGCTAAGAAAAAATATTTTTTTGATTTTAGAAATATGAGTATGTATGAAGTACAATGTAATAATGCATTTTATAACTGAAAATACCTAACACGCAACCTAACATAAAACATTTCCAGAGAGCAAGTAAAAACAACCACAAAAGGCAAAACTAGCAGCTTAACAAAGTATTCAGCAATTCTAAAGAAAACCATCAATGGCGTCAACAAACTGACACACAAACCCACTAGTCAGTATGAGTGTCTGTACTAAACAGAAAACAACCAAAAACTACCTCTCAGGGTAGATGAACCCAAGCAACACTGCAGTCCACTAACAAACTCCAAACCTAGCCGCTCAACCGGCTACTGCTCAGAACCTGAGGCATTCAAAGAAAGAACACCTCAGCAAGATAAATACAAGTGGCAAACAAAACTGTCAGTAAACAAGGAGTAGCAAGATTACTATTCCAAACCTGAATAGCTGTCAAAACAAAACACAGCAACTAACTAGAGATTTAGAACGAATAGTTAACTTATAAAATTAAAAGGTAAAGAAATTTGCACCAAGTGAGAATGGAGTTATACTCCGAAAAACAATCTGTGAGGAAAGGCAAAAATAGCATAAGATTTAAGAAACGAAAACGGGGCAAAGGCTCAATAAACACGTGAATCATTAACATCGTAACGCAACCAGATCCGAGTCGGACAAAACCGGCCAAACCCGAACTAACAGACCCAAACATCTCAAAAACAGGACTGCGGTGGTGTCCATCTGATCCAACACAACCCAACAGCCCAAAAAACGAGACTCAAACATGTCCGGGTGTAATGATTCACAAAACTAAGCCCAACAAACCAACCCTATTATCCAAAAACCCATAAACCCAAACTCAATAAATTCAATAGAAAACCGACGAGTCTAGCTTGGCAATACTAAGCCTTAGTGATACATGTCAAATCGGTGAAAGGACACAAAACTAAGGAAAAAGCGTCGAGTACACTCGACGCCGCATCGAGTGCAGTCAACGCACTCGAGGCCTTAACACAGCACGACGATGGCGTTGAGTGAGTTTAGCTCACTCAACGCTTAAACACAGTGCGACGGCGCTGTCAACGCTTTTATTTAACTTGCCAAAATAAAATGACGGCGTTGAGTGAGTTAAGCTCACTCAACGCTGTCAACACTTTTACACTTGGACTCCAAAATCCCCTGATGGTGTCGAGTGTAAACAGCACACTCAACGCCACGTTGAGTGTATGCAGCACACTCAACGCCTTCTGACTTAGTGACAAATTCTGATGGCGTTGAGTGTAAGTATCACACTCAACGCCGTGTTGAGTGCACCCAACGCACTCAACGCTTTTACACTTAGCTTCTAGAATTTTACAGAATGGAGTTGAGTGTGCTAAGCACACTCAACGCCGTATTGAGTGAGTACCACTAAATCAAGGCTTTTAAACTTAGCCTCTCAGACTACTCAGCAAGGCGTTGAGTGCATTCAACACACTCAACACTTTTATACTTAGGCTAAAAACTGAACTTCTACCCTAAGATTTCACTCAACGCTTAAGGTTATATACATTCAGCTCCACTCAAAGCTTCTAGGCAGAAACCTGTCTGAGGGTTATCATCCCCAACAGTCCTATACTAACTATTACTGACTAAATCTAATCAGCCAAAATAAAAAAAAATCATTGTTTACTTGGACTAACCGATGACTGAATCTAGTTTAGACTGAGGTCCATGAAGATGAATTCAGACAGACCAACAGACTTATTCCCAACGTGTTTGTATAGGCTAGCAGTCATAAGAGAAATTTACTAAGGCTAACTGCCCAATTTGAAAAAGTGTACTTGAATTAACCGGAATTTCTACGCAAGCAGCAGGACGTACTTGGCCAAAACCCACAACACTCCTAAGATCTAAGAAGAAAAGGCAGTAAAACCGAAAGAAACACAAAGAGGCAAACTTGCCAAGGATGAGAATAAGCACCACTTGCCCCAAGATCTATAGGAAATCATTTTGACATGGAGGAAAATCCTACTCTAGTCCAAACATTCTGTGTCGGGAGGAAATCAGAAAAAAACGAAAGAGAAAAGAAGAACAAGCAAGGGTAAAAATCGCCACTTGCCTCAAATCACCCGAAATCCGGCCAAACAACGTCCCGCCTCACAGATCCGACTGCAAGAACACTTTAGCAACAAAACCTGAAACTTTTAACAGGAAAATAGGGTAAAAACCGCATACCTAGACCTCTAAAAATCCAAGAAACTGGAAAAGCTTATCGTATAAACGTAGATTTAGGCGAGATCTACTCGAATCCACTCTCCAAAGACGAAACCGAGCACCAAAGCTCCAGAAATCGGTGGTTGAAGGCTTAGGAATGTCCGCCGCTCTCGTTCTTTTGCAACAGGCCCGAAAACCAAACTTACCCAGAATTTTATGAAAATTGCACCGTAGTTAAATACCGACGCTACGAATCCAACAGCGAACTCGAAATCGAAATCCGACAAACCAATCTTAGGTAAACACCTCCCGAAGTCAAAACACAAGCATTCCCAAAAGGCTCCACTGAGTCACCAAAACAGACCTGGTTCGCTAGGAAATCTTGCAAACAGGCTAAACCCAGTCACACATAGAAAACTCAAGAGCTAAAACCCGTGCTTTAACAATAGTACACGCCAACCATGCGTTAACATAATGCCCTGCCGTCATAAATACGCCAAATAAAAGGATTAACTAAACATCAAAAAAATCAGGGACGTTACAACCACTCCCCCTAAAAAAAAGTTTCGTCCCGAAACTTTACGCACCAAAAGATTCCACAAAAAGCATATAATCCAAGATTATAGAAGGGGAAATACATACCGCAAGAAACTAGGAGAATAGATGAGGATGAGACTCCCTCATCGCTGACTCCAACTCCCAAGTGGCGCTTTCCACGTGCTGGTTTCTCCACAAAACTTTAACCATTGATATGGTTTTCTTCCGCAACACTCGATCTTGAGCATCCAGAATGCGGACATGCATCTTAACATAGGAAAGATTGGTCTCCAACTAGGGCACATCATCAAGAATCTGTCGGTCGCTGAGCACACATTTCTGCAACTGGCTCATATGAAACACGCCGTGCACACCAGGGAAATTTGCGGGCAAATCAAGCCTATAATTTGGTACACCAATACGCTCAACAACCTTAAAAGGTCCCACATACCTCGGGACAAACTTATGATTCTTACCAAACCTTTTAACTCCAGACATTGGGGAAACTTTGAGAAACACCAAGTCCCCTACAACAAACTCCAAATCAGACCTACACCGATTGGCATTCTTCTCATATCATTTTTGTGCTATCCGAAGCTTTTTCTGAATAATCTTCACAGAAATATCCATTTCTTCTAACGCTTCAGGACCCAGCAAAGGTTTCTCACCGATCTCGGCCTAAAATAAGGGAGTTCTGGATTGCCTCCCATACAAGGTATCAAACGGGGCCATCTGCAAACTTTCTTGATAGCTATTATTGCATGCAAACTCCATCAATCTGAGTCACACATCCCACACTCCTCCGTGGTCCAAAATGTAACATCTGATCATATCCTCCATGATCTGGTTCACTCTTTTCGTTTGACTGTTTGTCTGCGGATGATAGGCCGTGGAATACCGCAGATCGGTACCCAAATGCTCCTGTAAACTCTTCCAAAAGCTAGATGTAAACCTGGAGTCTCGATTTAATACAATACTAAGTGGCACTCCATGTAATATAATGACTTCATTTAAATATAGCTCAATTATCTTCTTCATGGGGTAATTAATTTTAAAATGCACGAAGTGAGCACACTTCGTTAGTCTATCAGTAGTAACCCAGACTGAATCATGTCCTCGGGGAGATCTTGGTAATCCAATAATGAAATCCATTGAGATACTCTCCCACTTTCAACTCGGAATTTCCAAGGGCGTTAGCTTGCCACCAGGTCTGCCATGATCGTCCTTTACTTTCTTGCACGTAAAACATTCTGAAGCGAACTTCGCTATAACACCTTTCATTCCGAACCACCAGGCGATCTGATTCAAATATTGGTACATCTTAGTAGAACCTGGATGGTAGGCAATACTGGAACCATGAGCATCACTGGATAACTTAACTCGAATATCTTCAACATTGGGGATGCAAAATCTACCGTGGTACTTCAAGGTACCCGTATCATCACTCAAAAAATGTGGCAACTCTCCTTCCTCAGTCCTCTTGTAAAAGTGCAACAACTCGGGGTCTTCCATCTGATGCAATCTTGTAAGTGCAATTAATGAAGGCTCAGCTACCTCCAAACTGTTTGACGAGTTACAACTCCCAACAGAAATACCCATCAAGAGAAATTCTTCTGCCAGTGAATCCACGGAAAGATTAAAAACTTTCCCTGTCTGTTGGAACCCTTGTTTGGATTTGTGCTAGGTTCACTCTTAGGGTGTTTTGACCCCCATGTATAGCCTGGGTCCTTGTCTAGTCTTAGTTAGATCATTTTAGGTCAGGTTTGTGCAGACCAGCATTGCAGTGGACTCAGACTTAGATTGAGAAAGATTTTGTGGATTATCTATATCAGTTCGACTATAGTTGAACTCAGCTCGATGATCGTCGATCTCCCATCGACGATCTCAGAGTCCTCTCCTCTGAACTGAGCTCGACGGTCGTCGATCTTCCATCGACGATCTCAGAGTCCTCTCCTCTGAACTGAGCTCGACGATCTACGAGCTCAGGTCGATGATCTCGCGCTTCTCAACAGTTTTCTTAGATCTATGATAGTTGTTCTCAGGTCGACGATCTCTTAACCCAGTTCGACGATCTCTGAACTAAGATCTACAATTTTATGCTGCATTCAGTTATCAGTTCTCTCAGATCGGTCAGAAGTATTTATTTTGTTTATGATAAATTATTTTAAGGCAAATATATTCTGATAATTAATGCTGACATTCTCAAGGCTGATAGCCTTATTTCATGAAGCATTAATTATGGTATTCACAGAATATTTTGTAAAGACAGTTATGGAAGTGCATTTATGATTGTCAGTCATTCTAGCCATTTGGGCTCCTAAATTCTTGCAGAGAAGTAAGTACTGTCTTGGGAATTCAAATTTAGGCTGTTGGTCATTCTGATGAAAACAGAGAACTCAAAAAGAAAGAGATAACAAGAATCAATAAGACAGTCAGTCAGAAAACAATCCTTTTGCTCTCAAGGTCTCTTGCTTTGCTGAAATAAGGAAGAAGAAGAACTTGTTCAACACACAAATCTCTCTAGTCTTCTTCTTTCTTCAGGCTTCAAAAATCTACAGAGAGCTCAAATCAACATCAATCTGAAGACCTACACCCTGGACAAAGCTTCCATCTTCCCGAATCTACTCAATATCTCAGGGGGAGCTTTGGCATCATCAAATCCACATAGTCTTCTCATTGTCTTTGAGAAAGAGAAGACTGTCATCTATTTTTCTTTAACCTCTCTTATACAGGGTTATTACTCCCTTCAAAAGTGAACTCCTTGGTGATAGGGAACCTGATCAAAAACCTATTGGTTTTTAGGCACCTGATCAAAAGCCTGAAGGGTTTCTAGATCTACCTGAAGCAGATCTTGTGGTGATAGGGCAACTGATCAAAAACCTAAGTGGATTCCTACTAGGGTGGTAGAAGAGTGGATGTACCCAGATTTGGGGAACCACTATAAAATTTCTTGTGTCGTCTGGTTGCCTTGTGTTTTCTTTTTGTATTGTGCTGTGATAGTTTCTTGTGTTTTTCCCTCTTTCATATAAGTATCAATATTTTAATTCCGCAATAAATCTAAACAATTTTTTAATACTCTATTCACCCCCCCCTCTAGAGTAAATTCTATCTATCCCTCACTTTCAATTGGTATCAGAGGGTGTGTTTTTAAGGTTGTACAGGCTAACACCTGAACCTAAGATCTCTGATAGATATCTATTTTCTCTTCTGTTTGTTTTTATTATACCATGGCACAGTACAAGGACATGCAAGCACCAGACCTCCAGTTTGCAACTTGCAAAAGTTTGGAATCTGGAAGGCAAGAATCAGTCTTTATATGAATTCTATTGATGAAGACATTTTTGCTTCTATCTTAACAGGAGTACCTTCACCACCAGCTGCCGCTCCAAGTACTTCCACAATCATGACTGCAGTACCTCCTCCAGACTACAATGATGCATACAAGAAAGCAAAGATTGCTGATGCAAAAGCCATGAACATACTGGTACAAACAATGTCTGATGATATATTTCAAAAAGTAGCTGAATGAGATTCCTTAAACCAGATGGTTGCAGGATCAGCAGATGAAAGGAAGGACAGGAAATCTTATCTCATCTCCAGTATGAGAATTTTAAAAAGGAAGAAACTGAGCAAGTTTCTGAGATGTACAATAGACTCAGTATCATTGTTAATGAGCTAAAAACTCTTGACAAAGATATCTCAGTCACAGAAATAAATGACAAGATTCCCATGTGCTTCCTCAGCTCATGGGACTCTAAAATCTGGCCTATCAGAGAGACCAGAAACACACATGAGATGACTACAGAATCAGTCTTAGGAAAGCTGAAATCCTATGAACAGCTGCTGAAGATAAGAGAAGTTGAGCAACAAAAGACTGCTACACCAACTAAGTAGGAGCAAAATATAGCCTTCAAAGCTTCAGAAGAATCAGAAACTTCTCCATCAAATGAAGAGTTGATGAGTCTCTTTGCAAAGAGATTCTTCAAGATGGGGATAAAAGAATTCAGAAGGAAATCATCAAGGAGTGATAATAAACCAAGGTATGACAAAACCCCTTCTAAAGAGATTATCTGTTTTGGTTGCAGGAGACCTGTACATATTCTTCCAGAATGTCCAGAAAACAAGCATAAGGAAAGGAGAAAGGAGAAAGACTCCAAGAAGCACTCCGGCAAACTATCCTCCTACAAACATAAGAAGAAGGAGAGAGGGTTTGTTACACAAACATGGAGTGACACTGAATAATCATCTTCCTCCAGTTCTAGTGAAGATGAAGAAGAAGCAAAGGCCAAAGAAATGTGCTTGATGGCCATCAATGCTTCAGGGCATGTCCCAAAAGAAGAAGAATCTGAAGAATGTTCAGATTGTGATCAGGTATTGGAAGACTTTGACTTTACATCTGAAGATTTTAAAAATGACTTTAAATCTATGTGTAGTGATCTGATTAGATCTGAGAAGCAAATCAAACTTCTCAGAGATAAACAATTTAATTATGATAGCTTAGTATCAGAAAACATTAAATTGAAAAATGAAATAGACATGTATAGTGAACTGAAAGTGGGGATAAGATCTACCTTAACTCTAGAGGGGGGGGTGAATAGAGTATATTAAAATAATTTTCAAGTTAAAAATTATTATGCAGTGGAAGACTTAATTTAAATATATGTGTAAGGTGCTTGCATTAAATAAAAATTATGAAAGCAAGAAATAAAAACACAGCACACAGCAAACAAAATATAGCAACTAGAAGACACAAGGAGCTATAGTGGTTCCCCAATCAATCTGGGTACATCCACTCTTCTACCACCCTAGGTAGGAATCCACTGCAGGATGAGTTGATCAGGTGTCCTGGGCACCAATGAGCTTTTGATAAGATGCTCAAAAACCAAACTAGATTTTTTGATTAGGTGTCTTACCACCACTGAGTTTTGACAAGGTCTCAGAAACCACCACAAAACTTTTGAAGGGAGTTTTGAGAAACCCTTTTACAGTAGAAAAAAGAAAGAGGTGAGATGTTCTTCTCTATCAACAATCAGAGAGAAGACTAGTGGATGATGTTGTCAAATCTCCCCTAAGATCTGGAAGTTGTTCAGGAAAAGAAGCTTTGCACTAGGGTGATAGGCCTTCAGTAGATGAGATCTCCAGCAAAGGATGATTCCAGCAGTTGCTGAAATGTGTAGCGTATGGAGTCTTAATGGATGAAGCCTCTAAACACTTGAGTCAAAAGAGATCTAGAAAATCTTCTTTTCTGTATGTTGATCTCCTTCAGTGGTGTGTGTTCTGAATGAATTCTGTCTGTGCGTCTGTCTGTGACTGTTCTCTTTCTGTGTGTAACTGTTAGGAGTAGCAGGATAATATCTTCTTTTATTCCTTAGATCTGAAAAGAATGAATTGAATCTCTGTCTCCAAGATAGCCGTTAGCCACTCATTAATGACTTCCTTAAATGAATTTTGTCTCTGGAGGAAAGTCCTAGAAAACATTCCTTTAAATCTCCCTTGAAACTTGCTCTAGATTAATTGAAATGGCTACAAGATCCTTGAAATAAATGCTGAGAATAAATAAGATAGAATTCCATAACTGTCTGAATTTGAATCTTGAGAATCGTCGATCTTTCCAGAAAATCGTCGACCTGAGCTCAACTATCGTCGACCTGAGCTCAGAGACTGGGAAAACAGCTAGAGACAGAAACGTCGATCTGAGCTCGAAGATCGTCGAACGGCGTTCGACGACTCGTTGAACTGAGCTCAAAGATAGTCGAACTGAGTTCGACGATTCGTCCACCTGAGCTCGACGAAAATGACTTAGTCTCCTGAATTTGAATATATGATCTGAGGTTCTTGGGGGCAGCTTTCAAGCCTAAATTCTAACCCTTAGACTCAATCTAATTGACCTTAAAAACTATACAAGGAGGTCAAAACAATTTTCCTAAGGACATAGTGATCCTTGCCCAAATCAGTAATAGGGTGTTCCAACAATCTCCCCCTATTTGTGTTAGGATTACTATTTACATGACACAGGAAATAAAAGCATACAATGCATATATAAAATCAAAAACAACATTGCAGAAACACAAATAAAATCACATCAGAAAGTCAGAATAGATAACACTGTAAGCTTACATAATCATTCCTTTTCCTTGCTCTTTTTGAGAACTATTTTTCTGTTAGGGTTAAGAGCTTCTTTCTTGGATCTTCTGTCATCATCTGCACCTAGAAAAGTTTGATGTTTTGTCCTGGGGACTACAGCTTCTGGGTGCAGCTTCATATAGCTTTCTGAGTCAAAGAATTTGCTGGAAGAATATCTTTCAAGTTTTTCTTTCTCTGTTCTGATAGAGTGGTGAAATTTGATGTATCTCTTCCTTGTTCTCTTGCCTTTTTAATTTGATCTAGTGCAGCCAACTCTTTCATTCTTGCTGTCCAAGAAGTAGGATTATTCTCTGGGTCTTCAAATGGAAAAGGAGGTTCATATCTGTTTGATGAATCATCAGGAGTAGCTCTGGAAGAAACTAGATCTTTTAACTTATAAGGGAAAGGACCAGATGTAGTGTCAGTGGGACATTGTCCTTCCCTATGATAAGGATGCTGCCTAGAATAACCTTTGGAATAAACTCTGAATTCTCTTTGATTTCCCATATACTGTCCTCTTCTGGACTGGTAGCCTCTTGATTGACATCCTCTTGATTGAGATCTTCCTTGAAACTGAGAGGTGCTTTGACTTTTAGCAACAGATGACTGATAAGCAGAACTTCCACCAGTACCTGCATCTAGTGAAGGAGGAGGAGGAGGATTGAAGTGAGATGATCATTTATCATATTTCCTCTTTTTCTTCATTGTCTTTAGTTGATTCCTGGAAAACTGCATCCATGGTTCTGAAATTGGACAATCATGCAAAATATAGTATGGAATATCATTTACATCTTTAATTTTCTCCTGGGAAACTTTCTTTAGGGACTTGCTTCTAGCTTTCATCTTCCTTGCAATGGTTGTAGAGGAATCATCAGAATCAGTTCTAAATTGATCACTATCTGAGCTCTGAGGATTGTCATATAGTTCATCAATCCTTTTGATGTAAACTCTTTGTTATTGAGATTAAACAGAAGAAACAACAGCAGCAACAGCAGTAACAAAAACAGCACTAACAGATGTAATTGGAACAACAGATTCAGAAATAATAACAGAAACAGCAGGCTCAGAGTCATTAGCCTCTGTCATAAACACATCATCAGAAACTAAAACAGCATCAGCAGCAGCAGCAGGAACAACAAAAACTGAAGGAGCACTGTCCACAGCCTTGAAAGAATTTATATAAGAAGATATTATGCTGGGCTCACAGCTAGAAATAGGCATAATGGCCTTAGTAAGATCTTCACTTTTCTGATCTGGAAGAGAGCTGAGGTAAACAGTATCAAACTCTGACAGCAGTGACCTGAGGTCAACTGTTATAACTAGAACTGGAGCTAGAACTGGAATCTCTGAAGCAGGCAATCTCTCTACTCCATATGGCATCTCCCCCTGCCTAGATTTAGTAGTTACTGGATCAAGGCACCCAACAGAAGGGATTGTCTGATGATTATATAGGGAAGAAAGCCCGTCAGATAACTCCTGAACTGATTTCATAAGTGGAGCCAGGGAGGTCTCCAGCAGGAGTGATAGCCTTGGAGCTAACATCTCATAGAGCTTATCTGCTATGGCTGAGAGATCTACTTGCTCAAGTGGTGCTTGAGTAGAGGTAGAGATGAGTGTGGCAGAGATGGATGTAGGAGGAGCTGTAGATGTGGTTGGAGAAAGTGTTAATGTGGATGGTAGAATTGATGGTTGAGATATAGGAATGGTGGAGATGGAAGTTAATGGAATAGAGATAGATGGAGTGAAGGATGGTTGAGCAATGATTTCTTGTAGTAGTTGTTGATATGATGTAAAAGAATATGGTGGCTCAAGGGGTGAGGAGAGAGAGTCATCCATATAGGAATCATCTAAGAGAGTGAAGGATGGAAGGTGAGATGATGAGTCAATGGTTATGTGTGGATAATGATGTAATAGATGGAAAAGATCTTCAGTGGATATTGGTGTTGGTGAAGGAATTGAGTTTGGAGATGGAATGGATATGGGGGATGAAATTGAGATAGTTATGGTGGATGTGATAATTGTTGAGGGAACAGTAGGTGGAGAAGGTGGAGATGAGGAGGCAGGCAGTTCTTCTGATGGGGTACTTGCCTGAGGGGAAGTGACTGGATCAGTTCTAGTTCCTGAAGATGAGATGACTGTAGAGGCTCTGCTTGGCTTTGCAATTTGCGTGTCCCATTTGCCAAAAAGGGCACAGGTTAACCTCTTAGAGGCATTGATATGCATCCCACTTGAAACAAGCAGCTCAGGGCATCTGCTATGAAGAAATAGCCCTAGAATCTTTCCACAATTGACAAAGTTCTTATTCACTTTCTTCTTAATTAGGTCAAAGAAAACTTCTCCCCAATTCAACTGTTTCTTATCCACCAAAGCACCCATTAAATAGAATTGATACCTGGATATGGTATCATGGGCAGAATGTTTTGCTAACAGGACCTTTTCAATAACATCTGCTAGAAACCTGTATTCCACTGACAGATTTTTCTTAAGCAGCTTGTTAGGGTTTGCTGCTGAATGACCCATCCTATCAAGCATACTTGCAAACTCTTCTCCAGACAACTCAAGAGAATCTTGACCAGTACTTAATTGAAAAACTTCTGTTAATATAGCAGGAGTAAGAGATACCTGATTTCTTGATATAGTTCCAATCACTGTATTTTGATCTTGATTGTGAGCAGTATACACACATTCTTTGATTTCATCTGCAGCCAGTTTTATCATTGTGGTCATGATGTATACTAGCTGTTGATCTTTGAATAAATCCATAATATCCTTGAAAATCTGATCACTATTCTCAAACGAGTTCATATCGATATCGAATCCAGTGTCAAATTTCATTGCTGCCAAAACTGCAATAGAAACGGCCATTTTTACCTGCAAAAATGAACAAAGAGAAGACCAAGTGTAGAAAAGTTTGGAGGGAAAGGGAAATTTTGCAGAGAGTATGAAAGCGCAAAGGGAGAACGACGGCCAAAAAATGAATTTTATATTAGGGTTCGACGCAGAAAAGGAAAGATCGTTGAACTTCGTTCGATGATCTGGGCTTCTAAAGGAATCTGAAAGGTCTTCAACTTCGTCGATCTCCTTTCAACGATATTGGAGAGCGTCGAGCTCCATTCGACGATCGCTGACCGGAAGAAGATAGCTTAACACTATCTGGAAAGCGCTGAACTCCGGTCGACGATTTCTAAGAACGTCGATCTCCGTTCGACGATCTTTGGGAAAAACGTCGAGCGCAGTTCAGAGACCAGAAACAACCTATAGACACTAGAAAAATCAAATTGTTTGCCTAGTTTTGGTCAATTTTAGAGTTTTAAAATCATGGATCTTATTTTAAACTTGCTCCATCTAACATTCCTAACTGATTCAGGAAGAATGTATGTTTCTTTTCATCCAATGGTTTGGTGAAAATATCTCCCCTTTGCAAGTCAGTTGGGATATATTAAAGTTCAATTTTATTTTTCTCAACATTGTCCCTTAAAAAGTGATGTCTAATTTCTATATGTTTTGTCCTACTATGGAAGACTGGATTTTGTGCTATAGAAATAGCACTAGTGTTATCACAGAATATTTTTGACTTCTCTAAGTTGTAGCCATAGTCTAGGAGCTGATTTTGAATCCACAAGATCTGTGAGCAACAACTACCTGCTGTCATATATTCAGCTTCAGCAGTTGATGTGGACACAGATGTTTGTTTCTTGCAAAATTAGGAGACAAGTCTATCACAAAGAAACTGGCAAGTTCCACTGGTGTTTTTCCTGTCTATTCTGCATCCAGCATAATCAGCATCTGAAAATCCAATTAACTCAAATGCTGAGTCTTTTGGATACCAGAGACCTAGATTTGGACAACTTTTCACATACCTAAGAATCCTTTTTACTAAGGTTAAGTGTGACTCTCTAGGGCTCACTTGGAATCTAGCACATATGCATGTAGCAAACATTATGTCAGGTCTACTAGCTGTAAGGTACAATAAAGAGCCAATCATTGCTCTATATGTTGTCTGATCAACAGGTTTCTCATGTTCATCAGCATCTATTACAATATTAGTAGGCATAGGTGTTTTCATACATGATGCTTCAGACATACCAAATTTCTTAACCAATTCTTTTGCATACATGGTTTGAGAGATGAATATGCCTTCAGCATGCTGTTTGACTTGCAATCCTAGAAAGAAGGAAAGCTCACCCTTCAAATTTAGAATGTATTAGGTTGGAAAACCTTTTGCACAGATTTGAATCAGTAGAACCAAAGATAATGTCATCTACATAGATTTGTACTAGTAAGGTATTGGACTTATGGGTTCTAATAAAAAGAGTTTGGTCTACTCTACCCCTTATAAAATCATTTTTCAGAAGAAAGCATGCTAGGGTCTCATACCATGCTCTAGGAGCTTGCTTTAGACCATATAATGCTTTATGCAATTTGAAAACATAATCAGGATGAGTTGGAGAAATAAAACCTGGGGGTTGTCTAACATAGACTTTTTCCTTGATGTGTCCATTGAGAAAAGCACTCTTTACATCCATTTGATATACTTTGAATCATTTGTGTGCTGCATAAGCTAAGAAGATTCTTATGGCCTCTAACCTTGCAACTGGTGCAAAGGTCTGGTCATAGTCTATCTCTTCTTCTTGAGAGTATCCTTGAGCAACTAGCCTTGCCTTGTTCCTTACAATGACTCCTTGATCATCCAATTTATTTCTGAACACCCATTTTGTTCCAACAATGGAATGATCATTTGGCCTTGGCACTAGTTCCCAAACTTTGTTCCTTTCAAATTGATGTAATTCCTCTTGCATTGCAATGATCCAGTGTGGATCTTGTTCTGCATCTTGAATGGATTGAGGCTCAATTTGAGAAAGAAAGCAGGTGTGCATCAGGTTTTGGTTGACCTGATTTCTAGTTTTCACACCAGCTGAGATGTCTCCAATCACTTGGGAGATTGGATGGTCTCTTGATATTACTAAATCAACAGGGGGTGTTGATTGTTCACCAACCTGTGTTGTTGTTTCCTCTTGTGGAACAACAACTGGCTCTTCAAGAAGATTCTCTCCAAGATGTTGAATATCTTCTTCATCTTCATTGCTTTCATCCTTTTGTATAATATGTAACCTGTCCAAATTTTCAGCGAGAGAGTGTACCTGCAAAGATTCTATGGTAGAAGCATTCTTCTCCTTAAAAGACATGTTAGATTCATCAAAGGATACATGAACAGATTCTTCAATTTTAAGAGTAGATTTGTTATACATCCTATAAGCTTTACTGATCATGGAGTATCCCAGAAACACTCCTTCATCAGCTTTAGCTTGAAATTTTGCTATGTATTTCTTGTCATTATTGTGAATGTAACAAATGCAACCAAAAATTTTAAAATAATCTACTTTAGGTTTCTTCCCTTTGAGTAATTCATAGGGAGTCTTGCCCTTCAGCTTATGTATCAAACTTCTATTCAACACATAGTTGGAGGTGTTCACTGCCTCTGCCCAAAAGAATAGAGGAAGGTGAGCATCTGACAACAATGTAGTAGCAGATTCAATAAGGGTTCTATTTTTCCTTTCAGCTACCCCCATTTTGTTGAGGAGTTCTAGGAGCTGAGAAAGTGTGTCTGATCCCTTCACTCTGATAGAACTCTTGCATAAGAAGAGAATCAAACTCTATCCCATGATCACTTCTGATCAGGGCAATGTGAGTATTGAACTCACTCTGTATGCATTTGAGAAACTCTGTCAAACACTTAAAGTTATCAGACTTCTTCCTCAGAAAGAACACCCATATGAATCTAGAGAAGTCATCTACAACTACTAAAGTATAAGATTTCCCTCCTAAGCTTTGTACTGTAATGGGTCCAAAGAGATCCATGTGTAACAGATACAAAATCCTAGGTGAATCACACTTATTAAGTGACTTGAAGCTATTTTTGGTTTGCTTGCCTAATTGACAAGCCCTACAAAGTCCTTCCTTCTTGTAGGGGCCAGAAGGCAGTCCTCTAACAAGGTTGTCCTTGGATATCCTAGCACTAGTTCTAAGATTTATATGTCCTAATCTTTTATGACATAGTTCATTAGGTCTACAAATGGAATTGAACAAGCATATATCTACCTTAGTTGAAAGAAAATCTACAAGATAAATGTTACCTTTCCTTTTACCTATCAACACAGTTGTGTTGTTCTCTGATTTGATTTTGCATGAGGATTTGTTGAAAGTCACTTGGTAGCCTTCATCACACAGTTGACTGATGTTGATTAAGTTGTGCTTCAGTCCTTCCACATAAGCTACTTTCTTGAATGTGACTGAGCCAATCTGGACTGCACCATATCCTTTTGTTAGTCCAAAGTTTGAATCACCAAATATTACTTTGGGTCCAGGTTTGGCTTTGAAGGATGTGAAATTCTCCTTATTTCCTATCATGTGCTTTGAGCACCCACTATCCAGATACCATTGCTGGTTTGATGTTGGATAGGTCTTCACCTGTACATAAAACAATTTATTTGTTTTTGACCCAGTTTACCTTGGGCCTAGGTTGATAACCTTTAAATTCTGAAATAAAAGACATCCTTGGTTGACTCTTATATCCTTCAGGATGATATCTCATATGAGGTATTATCCATTCAGTATAAGGGTTAAACCTCTGAGATGTAGGACCTCTAGGATTGAAGTTAGATTTATCTTTGAAATATTTTTCAAAACTCTGAGCTATGTTCGACGATCTCTGAGCTGAGTTCGACGATCTTGGGTCAGATCATCGAGCTCCGTTCGAAGATCGACTATGCCAGAGTTCAGGGTTCAGAGATCGTCGACCTGAGTTCAACGATTCAGCCTGAGATCGTTGAGCTCCATTCGGCGTTCGTCGAGCTCCATTCGACGTTTTCTGTTGAACTTTTGTTTTCTTAGGTAAATGAGAATTCTTCCTAGCCACCTCTATAACTCCCTTACCTTTATCTGAGATAAACTTGATTGGGGTTGTTAATACTATAGGTTAGCTGGATGAAGCACCCAAGCCCAGTGTACTATTTAATCTTGAGTTCACTGTGCTTGTGATGTCCATTAGTTTGATACTTCTCCCATTGAGGGATTCTTCAAACTTCTTGGCCTGTGATAGTTCACTTTTCAGTGAGGCTATCTGCTCCCTACAACATTCCAACTCCTCAGAGAGTTTGAGGTTATCTGATTTTAAGGTGCTTTGTTCAGACAGTTGATTTCTGAGAGAAATAATTTCTTTCTCAGATTTTAATAGATCTAAACAAAGTGCCTTAAATTCACATTTGAAGTCCTCTGAATTAAAATCAAATGAGTCTATTACCTGATCCTCTTCATTGAGTTTTTGATTCAGACTCTAACTCTTGTTCTGCATCAGTATTGTGTTGAGAGGCATTGATAGCCATCATACAGAACTCCTTTTCTTCAGCATCATCTTCATCATCACTTGAGCAGGATGAAGCTTCTGATTCTTCTTCTGTTTCACTCCAGCTTTCAGCTACAAACCCCTTCCTGGTATGTTTGTTCTTGTCGGAGGAGTGTTTGTCATTGCTGTTTTTCCTGAAGTCTTTGTCTCTTCTCCTTTCTTTCCTGCCCTTCTTGTAACAACCCCATCCGTTCATATGATATATTCTAGAAGGTCCGGCCGGGGCCCCACAGGATATACCACAAAACAGTCGGTGAAGGTACAGGATGATACCAGAGCAGCGCATCGCACCTATCCCAAGCATTCTAGCGAAAGCCTAAGCTACTTGAACTCCTCATGAATGTCCAAATATAAACTCCACATTTTATATATAGATAGGAATGTCTTACAACATGTATAAAGTATTGGCCTTATGGCCTTACAGGGCTTTCATGCAGTGGCCTAAACAAATTGGCGCGCAGGCCGGCCACAAAAAGAAAACACTCAAAAGAACATTAGCCTTCGAGGGCTAGCAGCAGCAGCAACACCAGCAGGAGCATCAACCTCTATGCGACCCGCTCGGCTCTCCAGCACCTGTGCAAGGACAATCCACCCAACGGTGGCAAACAAAAGCAACGGTCAGCGTTCAGCTGACCAAATTATAACGACCCTACCCCTCCTCTCGGGGCAGCGGTATTTGCCCTGCAGGCATATCATATCACAAGTATGGCAAGCTATATCATCAAAGGTGCTTTCACGCACACAAGCCATCACAACCGTTCGCCGCCCGGCCCAACGGTCCGTGAACTCAGGGCACATTCTTGGTGTTCTGGCAACCTCTTGCCCACCACCGTATCAGGGTTATCACCCAACGGTAACACTCTTGAGCATTTACTCCATGGCGTGCAGCCGGAGTTAGTCCTCGGACACCGGGATGGCCCGTAGCCCCCCTTTGTGTCATGGCGCGCAGGCCGAAGACTCTTGCTATGCGCTCCAACAGACCGCACTTTTTGGTCTCACGTCAGACGGACATAGCGCAGGTCGGATCCTCCACCCCCCGTTGCTCAAATCGCCTTGCCTTCTCCGAGTACAGCGTACTCACGGCTATATCAAAGGCGCGGGTCGGTCTCACCAATCCTGTTCCTGGCATTCAAGCCTGGGTATGTCACTATACCCATTTCCTCACAGCAACAACGGGTCTTTCCTGGGCGCACCAGTACTTCCTGTGATTCTCTCCACAGGTGGACACCGCATAAGCACAAATGTCAGGGGTCTTTCCTGGGCACACCAGTACTTCCTGTGACTCGCTTCACAGGTGGACACCCTAGGACATCAAGCATCACAAAAAGGGCCTTTCCTGGTCCCACTAGTACTTCCTGTGCCTCAACCACAGGTTGGACCCAAAACCACCACAAGGCTATTTTCCTGGGCTACCACCCCAGTACTTCCTGCTACTCCTTTTCGCAGGTATAACCCGTAGACTCCTTAACACTACACGTTTATCACGGAGTCTTCTCCGGTTCGTATGCAACATCACCAATCCAGACCAACCTGTCCAGATGGGCTTCACACAGCATGCCTATTCCGTACTCATTTCCGGATCTATATGCAATACCAATGGGATTTCAAGCATCCACCCAAATGACTCCCAAAAGTAGCCACCTCTTGGTGGGGGAATCAAAAGATATGCCAAAACAGAAGCCTTCACATGGCTAGAAAGAAAAGTCGTTACCCTTGACGATCGCTTCGGTGCCATGGCTTGAAAGCTTGCTTGCAAGACTCGCAAGAGCGTTTCCTCCGCAACGCTGGCTTCGGATCTCTCGCCGGTAAACCGCAGCACCACCAACAGCAGCCCCCTTCCCTTCTTCCTCCTCCTTTCTCTCTCTCTTTCTCTCTCTCTTGAAGAAAGATGAAGGCCAATTCAAAGTGAGGATTCTTTGCTGATTTCGGCCCTTAAGGAAAAAGAAGAAGAGCTTTCAGCCCTTGGATCCAGACTGAAGAAATGGACGGCCACGATTCTGCCAAAAACACATATTTTGACCCGACACGGCTTCGAACACGGCCGTGTGCCTGGCCGTGTGCCTCAAGCGGTGGTCAACCGACTTATCCAAACCAGTGACACGCCCACGGGACACGCCCGTGTCATTGGCCGTGTCACCAACACGCCTTCAGACACGCCCGTGTCTGTGGCCGTGTACCTGGGGGAAAAAATCCCAAATCATCCCGAGACTTCACACGGCCTGTGATACGCCCGTGTCCCAGGCCGTGTGCCCAGACACGGCACAAAGACACGCCCTGTCGAAATCTTGGCGGGCTGAGTTCGTCGCCTGCTTTGACACGCCCTGTGACACGCCCGTGTCACAGGCCGTGTTCAACACTCGACACGCACTTCTCGACACTCGACGATCGTCGAGTAAAAATCGTCGAGCATGCGACACGGCCTTGGACACGCCCGTGTCCTGGGCCGTGTGCCTCCTCTCGACGAATCGTCGAGACAAAGCCCAATCGTCGACACAACTCGACACGCCCTGCGACACGCCCGTGTCCCAGGCCGTGTCACCCAAATTTGCCTGTTTCAGAACTTTGGGCTGTTACAATCCTCCCCTCCTACAAAATAATTTCGTCCTCGAAATTCAGAGACAGGAAAGTAACAAAAAGACAGCAAGAAAAATGTAACAATATCTCAATGTTTATGTTACAACAGTCTCGCTACCAATTACAGAAACAACTCAGGGAACTCTTCTCGCATGGTCTGCTCGCGTTCCCACGTCAACTCTTCACGGCCGCAGTTGTCCCACCGGACTTTCACCATACCGACCGTCTTGTTCCGCAACTGTTTCTCGGCTCGATCTTCGATCCGAATGGGTCTAACTCTCGTTGTTAGCCCATACTCCACCGGCACACGATCATCCGCGATCACTTGAGCTGGATCTTTCACGGCTTTCCGCAGCACCGAGATGTGAAAGACATCATGTAACCCACCCAAGTCCGCCGACAGAGCTAGCCGATAAGCCGCTTCGCCAATTCGCTCAACCACTTCAAAAGGACCCAAATACCTTGGACTCAACTTTTTCAATCGTCGAATCCTGGAGACACCTTTGAATGGCTTGATCTTCAAGTAGACCCAATCGCCAACCGCAAATTCGACGTTCCGGTGCTTGGCGTTGTAGTACTTCGCTTGTCGATCTTGAGCAATCAGCAATCTCTCTCGAATAGTCCGAATGGTTGAGTTTGCTTCATCCACCTCATTTGGTTTAACAACCCGGGCTTCACCCGCTTCTACCCAAGCCAAGGGAGTACGACATTTCCTTCCATATAGGGCTTCATATGGTGCCATCCCAATGCTGGCCTGGTAGCTATTATTATATGCAAACTCGACCATATATAGATGATCTTCCCATCTCTTTCCGAAGTCAAGGGCGCACATTCGGAGCATGTCCTCCATTGTTCTGTTGGTACGTTCAGTTTGGCCATCCGTTTGGGGATGAAAGGCCGTGCTGAAGGTCAATTCCGTGCCCAACAGTCGGTGAACTAATCTCCAATCATTTGACGTGAATCGCCCATCTCGATCACTTACAATGCTTCGAGGAACACCGTGAAGCCGCACAATTTGATCAACATATAACTTTGCCAAACTTTCAACCGAATCATCCCGCCGGTTTGGGAGAAAATGTGCTACTTTTGTTAGCCGGTCAACTATCACCCAAATGGAATCATTTCCTCGCTGCGATCTTGGCAATCCATGCACAAAATCCATGGAAATATCATCAAATTTCCATAATGGGATCGGCAGTGACTTCAAATAACCGCCCGGCTTTTGGCATTCCGCCTTCACCATCGCACATGTTTGACATTTGGCTACATACAGGGCAACATCTTTCTTAAGCCCTGGCCACCAGAAAAGCTTCTTCATATCGTTGAACATCTTTGTGCTCCCGGGGTGAATGGAATACTTCGTATAATGTGCTTCATACATCAGTTCTTCCCTCAGTTTTCCCACATTTGGGACGCACAATCGGCCCTCTTTTCGCAAAAGACCGTCATTCCAGGTGAATTTGCCTTCTGGCCCTTCATTCACATAGCGCAAGAGATACTCATCCAACTCCGTTGCCCGTCGAACTCGGTTCGCAAGGTCACATTTCACCTCGGTCCAGTTCAAACACGCAATGGCAGTGGAATTCTTGTCAACACAATCGATCTCCAATGCCTCCAATTCCTGGATCAGACATTCATCATGCCTTTGTAACCAATTCGCTCTAGCCGGAACTCGCCGACTCAAGGCATCCGCGACAACATTCCCCTTCCCGGGTGTATAATGAATCTCGAAAGTGTAGTCCCCAAGGAACTCCAACCACCTTCGTTGTCGCATGTTCAACTCTTTCTGCTCCAACAGATACTTAAGGCTCTTATGATCAGTATAGATCTCCACCTTCACACCATAAAGGTACTGTCGCCACAACTTCAGTGCAAAAATCACCGCCGCTAATTCCAAATCATGGACGGGATAGTTCCGCTCGTGCACCTTCAGCTGGCGTGATCCATAAGCAATCACCTTTCCGCTCTGCAGAAGAACGCAGCCTAAGCCGCTCCCTGAGGCATCACTATATATTACAAACCCATCGGTTCCACATGGCGAAGACAACACCGACGCCGTGGTCAACCGAACCTTCAGCTCTTCAAAAGCTCGTGCGCACTCTGGCGTCCAAACGAACTTCTGATCTTTTCGCGTCAGTGTGGTTAGCGGCAAAGCGATCCGCGAGAAGTTTTCCACAAATCTTCTATAATAGCCCGCAAGTCCAAGGAAACTCCTAACTTCGGCCACGAAAGACAGTATTGGCCAATCTTGTATGGCTCTTATCTTCGCTGGATCCACTGCAATGCCCGCTCCACTCACCACATGGCCCAAAAATGCCACTGACGATAGCCAAAACTCGCACTTCGAGAACTTGGCATAAAGCTGATTTTGCCTCAACGTATTCAACACTAACCACAAATGAATCTCATGCTCCGCTTTGGACTTCGAGTACACCAGGATATCATCAATTTCGAGAGGGAAAGACCAAGACAACCGATACCAAAAATGTAACAACCCCATCCGTTCATATGATATATTCTAGAAGGTCCGGCCGGGGCCCCACAGGATATACCACAAAACAGTCGGTGAAGGTACAGGATGATACCAGAGCAGCGCATCGCACCTATCCCAAGCATTCTAGCGAAAGCCTAAGCTACTTGAACTCCTCATGAATGTCCAAATATAAACTCCACATTTTATATATAGATAGGAATGTCTTACAACATGTATAAAGTATTGGCCTTATGGCCTTACAGGGCTTTCATGCAGTGGCCTAAACAAATTGGCGCGCAGGCCGGCCACAAAAAGAAAACACTCAAAAGAACATTAGCCTTCGAGGGCTAGCAGCAGCAGCAACACCAGCAGGAGCATCAACCTCTATGCGACCCGCTCGGCTCTCCAGCACCTGTGCAAGGACAATCCACCCAACGGTGGCAAACAAAAGCAACGGTCAGCGTTCAGCTGACCAAATTATAACGACCCTACCCCTCCTCTCGGGGCAGCAGTATTTGCCCTGCAGGCATATCATATCACAAGTATGGCAAGCTATATCATCAAAGGTGCTTTCACGCACACAAGCCATCACAACCGTTCGCCGCCCGGCCCAACGGTCCGTGCACTCAGGGCACATTCTTGGTGTTCTGGCAACCTCTTGCCCACCACCGTATCAGGGTTATCACCCAACGGTAACACTCTTGAGCATTTACTCCATGGCGTGCAGCCGGAGTTAGTCCTCGGACACCGGGATGGCCCGTAGCCCCCCTTTGTGTCATGGCGCGCAGGCCGAAGACTCTTGCTATGCGCTCCAACAGACCGCACTTTTTGGTCTCACGTCAGACGGACATAGCGCAGGTCGGATCCTCCACCCCCCGTTGCTCAAATCGCCTTGCCTTCTCCGAGTACAACGTACTCACGGCTATATCAAAGGCGCGGGTCGGTCTCACCAATCCTGTTCCTGGCATTCAAGCCTGGGTATGTCACTATACCCATTTCCTCACAGCAACAACGGGTCTTTCCTGGGCGCACCAGTACTTCCTGTGATTCTCTCCACAGGTGGACACCGCATAAGCACAAATGTCAGGGGTCTTTCCTGGGCACACCAGTACTTCCTGTGACTCGCTTCACAGGTGGACACCCTAGGACATCAAGCATCACAAAAAGGGCCTTTCCTGGTCCCACTAGTACTTCCTGTACCTCAACCACAGGTTGGACCCAAAACCACCACAAGGCTATTTTCCTGGGCTACCACCCCAGTACTTCCTGCTACTCCTTTTCGCAGGTATAACCCGTAGACTCCTTAACACTACACGTTTATCACGGAGTCTTCTCCGGTTCGTATGCAACATCACCAATCCAGACCAACCTGTCCAGATGGGCTTCACACAGCATGCCTATTCCGTACTCATTTCCGGATCTATATGCAATACCAAGGGGATTTCAATCATCCACCCAAATGACTCCCAAAAGCAGCCACCTCTTGGTGGGGGAATCAAAAGATATGCCAAAACAGAAGCCTTCACATGGCTAGAAAGAAAAGTCGTTACCCTTGACGATCGCTTCGGTGCCATGGCTTGAAAGCTTGCTTGCAAGACTCGCAAGAGCGTTTCCTCCGCAACGCTGGCTTCGGATCTCTCGCCGGTAAACCGCAGCACCACCAACAGCAGCCCCCTTCCCTTCTTCCTCCTCCTTTCTCTCTCTCTTTCTCTCTCTCTTGAAGAAAGATGAAGGCCAATTCAAAGTGAGGATTCTTTTCTGATTTCGGCCCTTAAGGAAAAATAAGAAGAGCTTTCAGCCCTTGGATCCAGACTGAAGAAATGGACGGCCACGATTCTGCCAAAAACACACATTTTGACCCGACACGGCTTCGAACACGGCCGTGTGCCTGGCCGTGTGCCTCAAGCGGTGGTCAACCGACTTATCCAAACCAGTGACACGCCCACGGGACACGCCCGTGTCATTGGCCGTGTCACCAACACGCCTTCAGACACGCCCGTGTCTGTGGCCGTGTACCTGGGGGAAAAAATCCCAAATCATCCAGAGACTTCACACGGCCTGTGACACGCCCGTGTCCCAGGCCGTGTGCCCAGACACGGTACAAAGACACGCCCTGTCGAAATCTTGGCGGGCTGAGTTCGTCGCCTGCTTTGACACGCCCTGTGACACGCCCGTGTCACAGGCCGTGTTCAACACCGAGGGCGCATTACACAATCCAAAGGGCATGACTGTGAACTCATAGTGCCCATAACGCGTTCCAAATGCGGTTTTGGGAATGTCACCTTCCCGAATCCGTAACTGGTAATAACCAGACTTCAGGTCCAACTTTGAATAGACGGTCGAGCCCACTAGCTGATCAAATAATTCATCAATCCGAGGTATCGGATACTTATTCTTCTCAGTCAGCTTATTCAATTCACGGTAGTCTATACACAACCGTAACCCACCATCTTTCTTCTTTACAAATCGTCGAGCATGCGACACGGCCTTGGACACGCCCGTGTCCTGGGCCGTGTGCCTCCTCTCGACGAATCGTCGAGACAAAGCCCAATCGTCGACATAACTCGACACGCCCTGCGACACGCCCGTGTCCCAGGCCGTGTCACCCAAATTTGCCTGTTTCAGAACTTTGGGCTGTTACACTTCTTATTCTTATTCTGATTTTCTGGACAGTCAGGCACAATGTGGCCTGGTTTCCTCCATCCAAAACAAATAATTTTTTTATTATTGGACTTATCATACCTTGGCTTTTCATGCCCTCTGAATGACTTTTTCTTGAAGTCCTTCCTGGCCATTTTATAAAACCTTTTGGCCAGTAAGCTTAGCAGCTCTTCATTACCTGTGACCTTGTCTTCAGGCTGATCTTCAATAGCTTTGAATGCTATTGATTTCTCTTTTCTGATTGCTGGTGAAGTAGCCTTCTGCTCTTCTTCTCTATACTTAATGAGCGGCTCATAAGACTTGAGCTTGCCCAAAACAACCTTAGTGGTGATCTCATTTAGGATTCTGGCATCCTTGATTGGTCAGATCCTTGAGTCCCAAGTGCTGGGGAAGCACATTAGGATTTTGTCATTGAGTTCAGTCAATGAGATCTCCTTGTCCAAGGTTTTCAGTTCATTGACTATAAGACTGAGTCTGTTATACATATCAGCAACTGACTCAGTTTCTCCTTTCTTGAAGTTCTCATACTGAGTTATGAGATGGGATCTTCTATCTTTCCTTTCATCTGCAGATCCTGACACTATTTCAGATAGTTTGTCTCATATCCCTTTTGCTGAGTTACATTCAGCTACTTTTTGAAATATTTCATCAGACATGGTTTGTGCCAAAATGTTCATTGCTTTGGCATCTGTAACTTTCCATTTTTTTGATTTCTGCATCTGTTCCTGAAGGAGGTGGAACAGCACTTGTACTTGTATTTGTTAGGGGTCTTGGACACACTGTCAAAACAGAATTAAAGATATCTTCATCAATAGAATTCATGTACAATCTTATCCTTGCCTTCCAAAGTGCAAACTTAGATAGATTGCACACTGGAGGTCTGGTGCTAGCATAATCTTTGTTCTGTGCCATGGTTTTATATAAATATAAATATAATACAAATAATAAAAATAAAAACTCTCTATAAAAGATTGATCATATCAGAGATATTTTGGTTCAGGTGTTAGCCTGTAGGAACAACTAATCTGATGAAGATTTAGTTGAATAACAACCAACTAAGGTATGGTATTTTAACCAACCTCGCTCTGATACCAATTGAAAGTGGGGATAAGATCTACCTTAACTCTAGTGGGGGGGGGGGGTGAATAGAGTATATTAAAATAATTTTCAAGTTAAAAATTATTTTGTAGTGGAAGACTTAATTTAAATATATGTGTAAGGCGCTTGCAGTAAATAAAAATTATGAAAGCAAGAAATAAAAACACAGCACACAACAAACAAAATATAGCAACCAGAAGACACAAGGAGCTATAGTGGTTCCCCAATCAATCTGGGTACATCCACTCTTCTACCACCCTAGGTAGGAATCCACTGCATGATGAGTTGATCAGGTGTCCTGGGAACCAATGAGCTTTTGATAAGGTGCTCAAAAACCAAACTAGATTTTTTGATCAGGTGTCTTGCCACCACTGAGTTTTGACAAGGTCTCAGAAACTAGTACAAAACTTTTGAAGGGAGTTTTGAGAAACCCTTTTACAACAGAAAAAGAAAGAGGTGAGATGTTCTTCTCTGTCAACAATTAGAGAGAAGACTAGTGGATGATGTTGTCAAAGCTCCCCCTGAGATCTGGAAGTTGTTCAGGAAAAGAAGCTTTGCACTAGCGTGATAGGCCTTCAGTAGATGAGATCTCTAGCAAAGGATGATTCCAGCAGTTGCTGAAATGTGTAGTGTCTGGAGTCTTGATGGATGAAGCCTCTGAACACGTGAGTCAAAAGAGATCTAGAAAATCTTCTTTTCTATATGTTGATCTCCTTCAGTGGTGTGTGTTCTGAATGAATTCTGTCTGTGTGTCTGTCTGTGACTGTTCTCTTTCTGTGTGTAACTGTTAGGAGTAGCAGGATAATATCCTCTTTTATTCCTTAGATCTGAAAAGAATGAATTGATTCTCTGTCTCCAAGATAGCCGTTAGCCACTCATTAATGACTTCCTTACATGAATTTTTTCTCTGGAGGAAAGTCCTAGAAAACATTCCTTTAAATCTCCCTTGAAACTTGCTCTAGATTAATTGAAACGGCTACAAGATCCTTGAAATAAATGCTGCGAATAAATAAGATAGATTCCATAACTGTCTGAATTTGAATCTTGAGAATCGTCGATCTCTCCAGAAAATCGTCGACCTGAGCTCAGAGACTGGGAAAACAGCTAGAGACAGAAACGTCGATCTGAGCTCGAAGATCGTCGAACGGCGTTCGACGACTCGTTGAACTGAGCTCAGAGATATTCGAACTGAGTTCGACGATTCGTCAACCTGAGCTCGACGAAAATGACTTAGTATCCTGAATTTGAATATCTGATCTGAGATTCTTGGGGGCAGCTTTCAAGCCTAAATTCTAACCCTTAAACTCAATCTAATTGACCTTAAAAACTATACAAGGAGGTCAAAACAATTTTCCTAAGGACATAGTGATCCTTGCCCAAATCAGTAATAGGGTGTTCCAACATGAACAAATCACTTTTTTGAAAGTTGAATTAAGTAAAGCAAAACAGCTAGAGGAATCACTGAATGGAAGAAGCAAACAGCTAGTAGAAATTACCAACACACTTAATGCTAGACTTAATAGAAGTAAGTTAGGATTAGGTGCATCATCCAGTGAACCACCAATTATTTAGAAAAACCACCTTTCACAACCTATAAAGTTTATTTCAGATATGGGTAAGAAGGATACAGAACAAATTAAAACAGTTAACAAGGTTTTAAAACAAGTTGAGATAAATAAAGAAAAAAAAAAGCCAAGTCCGAACAAAAATTGTCGAACCAAGATCGACGATCTCAGCATTGTGCATCAAACGACGATCGACGATCTCAGAACCCAGAGCTTGAGCCTAAACACTCTGCAAACGGGGATCGATGATATCATTATGTATCGTCGAAAAGAGATCGACGATCATGGAACCCATATAATAGCCACTATCATTCTGAGAACCAAGATCGACGATATCAATGCTGGTCGTCGAACGCAGATCGACGATCTCAACTAAAATTATCGAACTCAAAATAGTTTCATCAAAACTATAATTCCAACAGAAATTTCAATAAGAATTCTAACTGTAAACCTTTCAATCCCTTAACTAACTGGATAATACCACATAGGAGATTTCATCCCTTAGGTTATAAAAGTCAACCTGAATACTCTTATATTTCAAGTTTTAAGTATGAAAAGAAGTCAGGACCCACGGTTACCTGGGTCCAAAATATATAAGTTATTTTTCCTTGCAGATAAAGACCTATCCTACCATACAGGATAAGTGGTTTTTGGATAGTGTGTGTTCCAAGCACATGACAGGAAACAAAGCCAATCTAAGTAACTATAAGGCAAAGCTAGGTCCAAAGGTTATATTTGGAGACTCAAGCTTTTGTCAGACATAAGGCTATGGAGAATTTACACTTGGAGTTGTCACATTCAGGAAAGTGGCATATGTAAGTGGGCTGAAACATAACTTGATATCCATAGGTCAGCTATGTGATGCAGGTTATGAGGTATGTTTTACTGAATCTAAATGCAATATTTCTTTAAACTGCAATACTGTGTTATCAGGTATTAGGTTATGCAATATCTATTTAGTTGATTTTAATTCTGTTTGTTCAGAAATTTGTTTGTTTAACCAGGTTAGCAATAATAATACATTGTGGGATAAAAGGCTAGGACATGTGAATCTTAGAAACATTGTTAGGTTATCTAGGGACAACCTTGTTAGAGGATTGCCTTCTTGCCCCTACAAGAAGGAAAGCCTTTGCAAGGCTTGTCAAGAAGGCAAGCAAACTAAAAATAGTTTTAAATCAGTTAACAAGAGTGATTCACCTAGGATTTTGTATCTGCTTCATGTGGACATTTTTGTACCAATTGCTGTACAAAGCCTGGGAGGGAAGTTCTATACTTTAGTTATTATAGATGACTTCTCTAGGTTCTCTTGGGTTTTCTTCTTGAGAAACAAGTCTGATAATTTCAAAGTTCTTACAGACTTTCTAAAATGCATAATGATTGAGTACTCTACTCCAGTTGCATTGATTAGAAGTGATCATGACACTGAGTTTGAATCTCTTCCTACGCAAGATTTCTGTGAGAAGGAAGGTATCAGGCATTGTTTCTCTGCTCCCAGAACTCCTCAACAAAATGGGGTAGTTGAAAGGAAAAACAGAACACTCATTGAAACTGCAGGCACATTGCTTGTTGATGCTCACATGTCTTTATCCTACTAGGCAAAAGCTGTAAGCACATCAAATTATGTCATGAATAGAAGTTTGATACACAAACTTAAATGCAAGACTCCCTATGAATTACTCAAAGGGAAGAAACCTAAAATAGACTACTTTAGAATTTTTGGTTGCATCAGTTATATATATAATAACAACAAAGATTATCTTAGAAAGTTTGAAGCCAAAGCTGCAATGGGAATCTTTCTAGGATATTCCTAAGTTAGCAAGGCATATAGGGTTCTCAATAAATCATCCTTGAAAATTGAAGAGTCTATACATGTTACATTTGATGAAGCTGATATGTTTTACAAGGAGAAGGAAACTTCTACTAGTAACTATTTGCAGGTACCAAGTCTATGTAAAAAGCTGGATGACTTAAATCACACCCAGAAGATGATATCTCATCCCTCGCCATAAGCAAATGAAGACAGTGAAGAAGACACTATGGAAGAAACTGAACTTCCTCCAACAGCAGAAGTAATTCCACAAGAGGAATTCACTCCAATTGTTGTTGCTGAACTAACTTCACCATCTGATTTTATCACATTTAGGGATCACCCTAGATCCCAAGTAATAGGAGACATGTCAGTAGGTGTACAAACAAGGAATCAACTCAACCATGATGTGATGCATGCCTGTTTTCTCTCTTAAATTGATGCTCAATCCATAACTGATGCTGAGCAAGATCCTCATTGGATCATTGCAATGCAAGAGGAACTAAGTCAATTTGAAAGATGTAGAGTTTGGGACTTGGTTCCAAGGCCTAAAGGCTATCCAGTAATTAGAACTAAGTGGGTTTTCAGGAATAAGCTTGATGCCCAAGGTGTGATTGTGAGGAACAAGGCTAGGCTTGTTGCTCAAGGGTATAGACAAGAGGAAGGAATTGACTATGATCAGACCTTTGCTCCAGTTGCCAGGCTAGAAGCTATAAGGATTTTTCTGGCCTACGCTGCATTCAAAAAGTTCATAGTGTATCAAATGGATGTCAAAAGTGCATTCTTAAATGGAGAACTTAAAGAAGAAGTCTATATTGAACAACCTCCAGGTTTTGTTTCTCCAAGTCATCCCTCTTTTGTTTTCAAACTGCATAAGGCTCTCTATGGTTTAAAGTAAGCTCCAAGAGCTTGGTATGAGACCTTAGCCAGCTTTCTTTTAGGGCATGGTTTTTTTAGAGGCATGGTAGATAAAACCCTTTTTACAAAATTGCATCATGATAAAATTTTATTAGTACAAATATATGTAGATGATATTATATTTGGTTCTACTGATCCCAAATTGTGCAAGAGATTTTCTAATCTAATGCATTCCAAATTTGAGATGAGTAGCATGGGAGAGTTATCTTATTTCCTTGGTCTCCAAGTGAAACAATCTCCTGATGGTATCTTCATTTCCCAATCTAAATATGCTAATGAGCTTATTAAGAAGTTTGGGATGGCTGATGCATCTTCTATGAAGACTCACATGGCTGCCAATGTTGTATTAGATACTGATGAACATGGAAAACCTGTTGATCAGACCAGGTATAGGGCCATTGTTGGATCCCTACTATATCTAACAACAAGCAAACCAGATATCATGTTTACTACATGTTTATGTGCTAGGTTCCAGGTGAACCCTAAAGAATCCCATCTTATTTTCATAAAAAGGATTTTGAGATATATAAAGGGTTGTCCTAATATAGGACTCTGGTATCCAACAGAGTCAGCATTTGAGTTGACTGGATTTTCAGATGCTGACTATGCTGGATGTAGAGTGGACAGAAAGAGCACTTCAGGAACTTGCCAGTTCTTGGGTGATAGACTTGTGTCCTGGTTTTGCAAGAAGCAAACCTCTGTATCAACATCTACTGCTGAAGCTGAATATATGGCTGCTGGCAGTTGCTGTTCACAGACTTTGTGGATACAAAACCAACTCTTAGATTATGGTTTCAATCTAAATAATTCAACCATTTATGTGATAATACTAGTGCTATATCTTTAACACATATTCTAGTGCATCATTCTAAAACAAAGCATATATATATAAGATATCATTTCATTAGAGATAATGTATACAAAAAGAAAATTAATCTAGACTTTATCTCCACTGATTTTCAAAGAGCAGATATTTTCACCAAACCCCTTGATGAAAAGAAGCACCTGTTCTTCCTGAATCAGCTTGGAATGATCAATTAGAAGGATTAATTTAATTTTTGTCTTCAATTTTTGTCTTCAATTAATTCCTGAATCAGCTTGGAATGAATCAGCTTGAGCTATAAATGATGATTAATCAGAATGCTTTATTAATCCTTCTACTTGATCAGTTTAGGTGAACCAAGTATAGTGGATGTAACCAAGTATAGTGGGGTCAAGGGCCTACACTCAACCAATCAAGGCCTACATGTACAACCCCGTGTCCGGCGAGCGGGCCCCGCCGGAGAGGTTGAGCGGAGCGGCAGAAGGGCTGGCCCGCTCCCGCCCATTTCAGGCGAGCGAGCCGGCAGGCGAGCAAGCGGGTCGCGCAAGGAATCCCCGGCCAAAGCAGATAAGCCTGGTGACCCATGATTGGCGAGTCGATCAAGGTCGCGACGATCGCCGGCCAACCCGCACGCGACCTGGCTGCCGGTCCGCCCGGCAGAAGACGGACAGCTCGCCCATATCGTCTCGCGCTCGCCCAGGGAGGATAGGCGAGCCGCGAGGCCAGGCCGCGACCGCCTCCTGCGGGGTAATTGAAGGCGAGCTGACCCCCCCCATGGGTGCGAATAGCTACTCAGAATAGCGGAGCCTCGCTGTTGGCAGACCAGGTTGGACTGCGCATAGCTATTCAGAACAGCGGAGTTTGGCTGTTGGCAGACCCAGCCAGGGGCCTTTAGGTATTTCCAGGTCAGTCCTCTTGGTTATTGGCAGTTCAGATTCTGAAAATCTATAAATAAGACCCAAGGGGTACCTCAGGGGGGACGCTTTGGAGTGCCTCCTTACTCTCATTTTCAAGCGTTCTCTGAGGGTACCTTAGCTCGGCTCTTGGCTAAGGAGGGGAAGCGCTCAGAGATCTTCCGGGTTTGTGGTGGGACCTCCCTGCCGAGCCCTTGGGTCTGTTTTCTCTTGTCTCTCTCGTTGTTTTTCTTGCAGGAGCAAAGTAGGCGCGAGACCACCCCTTCCCCAAGGGTCGAACTCCACAAGAGACCGGATTCCGGTTTCAACATTTTGGTGCGGTGAGCGTGGACAGTGGTCAGTGCAGAAAAGCTTCGGCAAGCTCAATGACGGGAGGTCAAGGATCTGACAGACAGGACTCGCCACCCCCGCCACCTCTTGCAACGGTGGGAATGTTTGAAGACTTCAGGAATGAGGTGCTGACTCTGGTCAAGATCGCACTCGGCACGCGGGCCGAGTGCTCGACTCCGGCGATCCCGATCGCGGCTGCCCCCTCCTTAGGCGAGGATGCTCCCGTCAGGCGAGCCGGGAAGGAGGTGGCCGAGGAGGGCCGAGGAAGCGAGCTCCCGGGGCGCGAGCTCTTCCCCGGTTCGGCAGGCCGAGGCCGGTTCGGCGAGTTGGGCCCGCGAGACTCACCGACCCGCCAGGTGGGGGGAGGCAGCCCCATCAGCGAGCTGGGCTCCTCAGCTCCAGTACCATACGGGTTCAGGAAGCCCGAGATGACCTACTACACCGGGAAGGGAGACCCGGTTCAGCACGTCCAGTGGTTCGAGGACGTAGTCTCCATCCGTCAGATGTCGGACGGATTCAAGTGCCGTCTCTTCGCCATCACCCTCCGAGAGAAGCCAAGGGAGTGTAGGCCCTTGTCAGTGTCGACACATTTTAAGTTAGTTGTCTCGCCTGTTCATCTTCAAAATCAGAAAGGTATAAATAGGGTTTTGTCTTAGTTTGTCGACACGCTTTCAAAGTTTCGAGACCAAAACTTCTGTGTCGACACCTCTCTTCTCTCAAGACAAATTCTACAAACCCTAATGGCGCCTAAGATTGAGGAGAATATCAACGAGGGATACGAGCTGGTGCGCGGCGCTTTCGATGATGCAGATCAAGAAATCAAGAACGTGATAACCCTAGTTGCCGATTCCGGGTTAGAATATCTAGTTTCTGAACCTACTAAGATATGGAAGAAAGAGGTACTTGAATTCCTCAATGGAGTAAAGGTGGACGAATCTGGATACAAAATCAAATCCAGAGTTCATGGTTAGAGGGTCAAGGTATCACCAAAAAGTCTGAGAAAGATTCTACAGCTTCCAAGAACTCAAGAGGAAGATGAAGTTACAGCAACAAAGACCAGGGAAGCTCTAACCTGGTGTGGACTTGATTCTAAGCTGAAGATTGGTTCTGTTTTCAATAGAAAAGGGATGAACAATCAAGGTAAATTCCTTTCTGAAATTGTTGGAAAGGTAATTTTAAGCAAGCCAGGAGGGCATGACAGAGTGTCTGCCTCTATGTTCAATATAATGACCAAGATTATCTTCACTTTAAGAACTGATTGGTCAGTTATAGTATTTGAGAAAATCAAAGAAAGTCTGAAGAAGCTCAACCTGGGCAGAATCTTAAGTATCTACCTAGCTGGTACCATACCAGAGGTAATGCAACAAGCTGCTGGAAGTAAAATTAATCACATGAGGAAAATGGACATGAGATTGTTCTCAAGATGGGATAGGGTGTTGTCTAAAGAGATGCCAAGCCCTGTGAAGATAGTTCCTGAGAAAGAAATTCCTCCAAAGAAGAAAAGGAAGACTGTTCCAGTGGCACAAGAGTCCACTAGTAGTTCTGACAGTGAAGAACAGGTTGTCTTCACTCCAGATGAGCATGAGGAAGAGCCTGCTGTGAAGTCTCCTGCTCCTCAAGATGATGCTGAGATCCAGGGGGAGCTACCTCAAGCTAGCCCCATCCACAAGGATCACAGCCAGGGGGAGCTTCCAGTTGTAAATGAACCATCTACTCTGGAAAGTGAGCAAGCTACCACCATTATACAAGAGGTAATCACTGAACTAAACACTTTAGATTTTTCTATGAAAGATACTGATTTGTCTGATGATCATCAGCAAACTTAGCTGAATAGTCAAGTTCCAGATGTTGTTATAGAAGACACATCTGCTGTTGTTCAAGTGGTTCCTGATCCAGTGGTTGAAGAACCAAGAATTTCTTCAGCTCCTTCACCACAAGAATTCACCATGGAAGATTTATTTTTAAATCTAGACCAACAAGATTTTGACATGGACAAGGCTGGTGCTGAAGAAGAGAATGCTTCACTTGAGGGGGAGCAAGTGCAAGTTCATGAAGAGCCTGTGAGGCAAGAAACTGAGAAGGCACCTGATGTGCAAGCTGAAAGGCCTCCAAGCCCTAAGGAGAGGGTTGACATTGCCAGCTCCTCAGCTTCTGAAGATGAGGATGCAGCAAGGGCAAGGAAAAAGAAAATCTATGTATTCAAGAGAAGGAGCCAGAGTTATAAGAAGGCTCTCCAAACTGTAGCTCCACAACCTATAGTTCAGCAAGCACCATCAGTTGATTATAGTGCACTGATGGTTGCTATGCAGATCAAATTGGATGAACATAGAAAAGCAATAGAGAAGTATGTAGATGAAGGGCAGAAATCTTTGCAATTTGATCTGGCCCAAGATATCAAGTCTATAAGGTTTGAAATGAACCTTAACAAGAAAGAAATGACAGACTGCTTTCACAAGGGTGGAAATGCAGTGGTGTACTTGGCAACACACCAGGAAAAGATCAAAGCACAAGTAGATGACATAGCATTGAAGCAAGGATATGTTCTTGAAAATCAGCTAAGGATGAATGACAATCTTACTGCTTCCCATAATGCTATTGTCATAGAATTAAAGAACCAGGCTGCTGCACCTTCTACCTCTACTACTGCTGTTAAAGCTGAATTTGATAAAGTATTCCAAGAAGAACTCTCTGCTGTTAAAACTGCTATCCAAAACTCCCAGAAGGCCATATCTGAACAACTTCAAAAGCTCAAACCTTTCTTTAAAGTTGGGGTCAGATACTTGGATAATCAAATCAGATTTCAGAAGGATGATGTCAGAGATCACATGGCTAGAGAAGTTATAAAGGGGGAGAGAGTGTTAGTCAAGGCAAGCTCTAACTATGCTAAGTGGATATCAAATTCTATCAGAGATACACTTGGATATCCTCCTCTGTGTGATGACAATGATGTTGCTGAATCTGGAATTAACCCTGCCTATCTTGGAGGTGAGCAACCAGAAGTAGCTCAAGTCATATATCCTCCTCCAGATTTTGAAATGGTGCATGCTGATGTACAGACCATGTACAGCCCACCTGGGGGGAAAGGACAATGTTATTATTGAAAAGGTTGTTCATCCTATATCTGAAGCCATGCAAGAGGCATTGCAGAAAGAAGAAGAGACAAGACTGTCAAAGAAGAGGTTTAGGGAACAAGCTGAACAGAGACCAGATTTTGAGCAATGGAGCCCTACCTCTAGAAACATTATATTAACTGCCTGGAAAGCTGCCAAAGACAACATTCATGACAGGAACAAATGGTTCTCTGAAGCTGAATGGAGAAAACATGAATCTAGACAGGAAGCAATTGTTCAATATAGAAGGAAGACAAAGATGGGAAAGCTACCTCCTACTGCCCAGGAGCCTAGCAAGTACTTTCCTAAGCCATACCATTATTTTGAAAGACAGAAGATCAAAGCTGAAGAGCTTAAGAAGAAAGATCTGAAAGGCAAGAAGCCTGCTGATGCTGAAACTGCTGATGCTCCTGTCCAAGCTAAAGTTCAAGCTGGCAAAGGGATAGTTATTAAAGAGCCTGAACAAAAATAGATTTAGAATTTTCTTGAAGTTTATGCTGTAATCTTTTGGATGTAAAACATTTTGTGAACTTCTGAAAATGTATAAGACAGATATTAGAACAATATGTTATATGATTAATCTATTTCATGTTTGTTCTGTGATAATGTCTATATCTATTTCTTATTTGTTCTGAGATGATGAATTTGTATACATGTGAAATTAATACATGTTTATGTTTACCCTGCTGTACATTATCCTGCTTTACATCATTTTGTAATCTTAATTATGAATGGTGTATATCATTGACTAAGGGTTATGACTTCTCCAAATAGGGGGAGATTGTTGGGTACATTGGTTTAAATGTACCTGATTTGAAGAAGCCTCACCCAACTCAATGATATACATCAAAATGTATTTGATGTGTTTTTGAGTTACTTGTGCAGGTTAAGTATTTGCAGGACTGAAGCAAAAATTTTCTAAGTCCATGTGTCGACACCCAGAGGGAAAGTGTCGACACTTAAGAAGACTTGTGTCGACACCCAGGCAAGCAGTGTCGACACTTGGAGTCATTGTGTCAACACCTGGGATGCAGAGTCGACACCAGACACAAAGTGTCGACACAAGGAGCTGTGTCGACACTCAATGAAGAAAGTACAGTAAAGCAGTGTCGACACTTAACAGCAGTGTCGACACCTAGAAGAACTGTGTCTACACCAGAAAGTGTCGACACTTGGAGCTGTGTCGACACTCAGCAAAAGTCTGCAGAGACTAAGTACAAGTGTCGACACCCAGCACAATGTGTCAACACTTAGCAGAAGAGTCAGCACTTGAAGTAAGTGTCGACACCAAGAACAATGTGTCGACACTCAACAGAAGACTCAACACTTGAAGAAAGTGTCGACACATGGAGCTGTGTCGACACTTAGCAAAGAACAACAAGATCAACAAAATATTCTAAGTACAAGTGTCGACACTAAGGGAATGTGTCGACACTCAGCTGAAGTCTCAACAGAAGAATCAAGTGTCGACACCCAAAACAATGTGTCGACACTCATCAAGTATCAACATGAAGATGTGTCGACACCAAGAAGCAGTGTCGACACTTAACAGATTCAACACAAGAAGTTGTGTCGACACAAAGGGAATGTGTCGACACTTAGAAGAATTCAGCAAAAGATAGAAGATCAAGTACTTGTGTCGACACTCAATTTCAGTGTCGACACCTGAAGAAGAAACTGTGTCGAGACATAGAATCTACAACACAAGGAGTTGTGTCGACACCTTGTACACTTGTGTCGACACTTACACAACTTGTGTCGACACTTGGTCTATAAGTGTCGACACTTAAAGACAGAAAGTCTCGACACTATCAGACAGTTAGAGATTTTCAAGAACTGACTGGATGACTTGACAGCTGCCGTTCTAGCCGGTCTACAACACCTGTCAGAGATGTCAGAAGACAGTTATGAACCGGATCAGCCGGTTACCATGAAGAAGACATATAAATAGGCCTATGCTGTCTACAGAAAAAGATGATCAACAGTTGTTGAAGAAGTTGCTGAAGCAATTCAAAAAGTGGTTCACAGTGTTGTTTGATCAAGTATCAAATCAAGAAGATCTAGCTGTCTAAGTGCAGATCTAAGAAGTTGGAGAGAGAGGGCTCCATCCAAGAAATCAGCCGTTGGAACTAGGCTGAGAAGAAGGATTCAGATTCATTCTGAGTCTTAAGAAGCAGAGGTCAAGGATCAACTGCAGAAGAAGACAATCTAATTGAGTTCTACTTTCAAGAAGCTTTGAAGAAAGCTAAGTCAGATTGAATCCAGCTGAGTTCTTCCAATAACTCATCAAGAAACTCACAACCACCCTCTCTTGTCTTTGGGTTGTTGAGTTAACAATTGTAAATTCATTTTTATCTTGTAGGATCCTTTTGATCTGAGTGATTGTAAGCCTGTATTTATAAAGCCTGAGAGTAGGGCTTGAGAGCCTGAGTGTAGGAGATTGAAATCTCTGAGTGTAGGCCTTGTTGGCTGAGTGTAGGCCTTGTTGGCTGAGTGTAGGCCTTGGTGGCTGAGTGTAGGCCTTTGTGGCTGAGTGTAGGCTTTGTGGAAAAGCTGAGTTGTAAGGCTTTGGGCCTGAGGTGTAGGAACCAGTTTGGGTTCTGAGACAGTGGTGAAGTTTGGCCGAATCTAATACACTGCTAGATAGGCGAAGGGGGGAAAGTGGATGTACCCAAAGCTTGGGGAACCACTATAAAACTTTGTGTCTGCTGTGCTGTGCTTTGCTGTGTATGATGTGTGATTGCAAAAGTAGAGTAAATTCTGTGTTATAACTGATTACTGCCATTAAAGTTTAAAAAGAATTAGGTCACCTATTCACCCCCCCTCTAGGTGTTTAGGTACTATATCTTTCACTCAGGCACAAGACCCTACACTCAGGCTGGGAGGACAACCCTACCTCAGATCCACACTTGGATCCTACCTCAGAGAGCAACACTCTCCTACCTCAGGCACTTAAGCCCTATAGCACAGATCCTCACTTGGATCCTTCCTCAGTGCCCCAACTGGGCACCTACCTCAATGACAAATTTGTCACCTACCTCAGGCACAAAGTGCCCTACACACAGATTCAAATCTATTGAATCCTATAGGAAGATAATACAAAGTGTTTAAGAAAAATAAAAACAACTGACTCAGAGAAGTATCTCTGAGTCAACTTTTCTGTACTAAGTAGATATCAGTCCAGCCCACTTACTGTAGAAGGAATCAGTCTTCTTCTACAGCTCAAACTTTTCTGCTCCACAGATAAGTAGCTACCCACTTGCTGAAGAGATGAATCAGGTACACTGTTCTTGATGAGAACAAACTTGTTGAACTTTGAAGTGCTTCAGCTATCTTTCTTTGCCTTCGGGCTAACTTGGATGGACTTTAGCTTTCAAGCTTGATGGGAAGAAAAATGTCCAACCACCTCTTTCAATTTCTCTTTCTATATTTTATGCATTTGATCCTTGTGTATTCGTTAACCCTAATCCCTTTACAGTTTCCTTTTTATATGAATTGATTTGAATCAACGACATAATAGAATGTGGGCCCACCACGGATTGGTGAGCGCCATCTCCATCAGAAAGGGACAAAACATCTTTCGACGCTGTAGCAGCTTTTCCGCAACGGCTTCCTGCAATTTTGACTTTGATGACGTCAGCAGTTGTACAACCTCAGGCTCACGAGAGGCGGCTTAAGTAGCAGAGCGGAGAAGGTGGCGAGAGGAACTGAAGAGGTGAGTGGGACCATGCGGCCCACTCGCCAGGGGTGAGACGGGGCTCGACTGGGTAGGCGAGACTTCTCTCGCGGCGCGGGCTGGCCCTTGAGGGTGAGATGGCTCTCGTAAGGCGGTATACCTGCGAGACGAGTAGATGAGCTCGACTCACCCGCTGGTTATTTCCCCACTCGCCATATAGGAGAAAGGTGTTTTTACCTTCTTACCCCCAAGGGGGATTTTACTCTTCTACCCCAGGTAATTTTACCATTCTACCCTCGACAGTCTACATATAACCCTTCAGAACAGCGGAGTTTGGCTGTTAGCAGACCCAACCTTGGGTATTTTGGTAATTTCATGTCGGTTCAGTATGGTCATTAACATATCAAACTCAGAGGCCTATAAATAGACCGATAAGTTTCCTTGAAGTGGTTGTTGAACCTTTCCATCTTCTTCCTCAGAGGCACTCAGCTCAGCATTGGCTAGGGAGGGGGAGAACATCTGATTCTTTTGGGTAAGAGGTGGAACCTCCGAGCTGAGACCCTCAGTCTATATCTGGTCTTGTGACTCACGTCGAGATGGTGGTTCAAGAAGAGTAGGTGTGTGTTGTAACTTCAAGTCCAAACTCTAGGTGGAGCCGGGTTACTGGTTTCAACATTTTTGGTGCGGTGAGCATGGACCGCAGCCCACATAGTAGAATCTTGAGCTACCTCATGGAGAGAGATCACAGAGAGGGAGACGGAGATGGGTCAGATAACCCAGGAGGATTCGTTGGACGGGAGAATTTCATGGCATCCATCAAAGGCATTATGGACATGTTACAAGGGATCTCGCGGCAGGGCGATTGCTCGACCCCGTTACCTCAGGTGCTTGCTCTCACGCCGCAGGATGAGCTTGTCTCGGCAAGAGTAGGAGAAGATGCCCAAGGGAGGCAGCCGGGGAAGGAAGTGATGGTGGAAGGAGGCTGGCGAGACATGGCGGGAAGGGAGTTGTTCCCAAGCCCTGCGAGCGTCGTCTCCCGTTGTCGCGCGAGTGGGGCGGCGAGACCTGTGGCGAAAGGGTCGCCATTCTGTGAGTTGATCCTATTGGCTCCAGTCCCAGAAGGGTTCAGGGAGCCCGAGATGAACTATTATGTGGGGAAAGACGATCCTCTCCGACACTTGTAATGGTTCGAAGATGCGGTTTCCATCAGACCGATGAAGGACGCATTCAAGTGTCGTCTTTTCGCCATCACTCTGAAAGACAAGGCTAGGGGCTGGTTTCATCAGCTCCCGACAAGCTCAATATACAGCTTTGAATACATGAGCAGGAGTTTTCAGCTGCGCTTCTCAACTTCGAAGAATAGGAAGAAGAACCTGGAGTCGATTTTTCTGATTAAGCAGAGGGCAGACGAGTCCCTGGCCCAGTATGTAGACATATTCCATGAGGAGATATTGGATATTCAGGAGGTACCTAGATTCGCCCTCCATATGGCCTTTACTGTTGGACTACGGGAGGGTTTCTTCAAGATGAGCCTCACTCGAAAGGCACCACTATCATTTAAAGGATTGATGGAGATGACTGCGAAAGATATAGCCATGGAGGCAACAAACTCGGCTTTTGCCATGAAGTTGGCGAGGCTGATGGAGGTCGAATCAAGAGAGCCAGGAGGAAGACAGCAAGAATGGAGGAGAAGAGAAGATCCGAGGGCGTCGGCGTACCCGGAGTTGGGATGGAGGAAACAGGGAGGCCCTGCCCAAGGGCAAGGGAGAGGATTTCCCCCGTGGGGGAAGTAACCAACCAGGAGGACCTGGAAGGTTTAACTAGCAGGGGTGGAGTACGGTCCTAGACTACCGCTACTGCCGCTGCAACAAGCTATGACCATCGGCCGTGGGAGAGTTAGAGGCCGAGAGAGAGGAAGAGCCGGAGCAGGAGCTGGAAGGAGGAGGAACCCTCGGGAGGGGAGACGAGGGGAGGTAGCGTTTCCATATTATGACTTCCACGAGTAGGAGGGTCATGCAACGGCTACCTGTCCAGAGTTCTTGGAGATGATAAGAGCTAGGGGAGCAGGGGAGCAACAGATGTTGGTGTGGATAGTGGAGGTGACGGGGATTGGAGAGGAAGACCGGTGTGTGGATCGAGCGGACGTAGGGGACCGAGGTGGGATCAGAGTGATCCATGGGGAAGTGGGTATGGAGGCTGCCCGTAAGGCGAGCCTTCATACCATGTACCATCAGAGCGTAGCTTTAAATTCACAAACCCCTCCCCGGATGAGAATATCACCTTCTCTCGAAAACACATGTCAGACTATGAAGACCCCTTTTGTGAAGCACTGGTGATCCGGACTGCCATCGAAAACTTCACAGTGTCACGGATCCTGGTCGACAATGGAATCTCAGTAAATGTTATCTTCAAAAAGGCATTTAATGAGATGAGGGTGGAGGCCCGAACGGTGCTGGCACCGGATGGTCCATTGTTCGAATTCTCAGGAGAGAGGAAGGAAGTTGAGGGGGGAGTGAGACTCCAGGTAACCCGGGGGGGCTATCCAGGAACTGTCGTTTTGTCATAGTGGATGTCCCCAGTAGTTACAACGCCATTTTTGGGCGCCCCTTGATCAGTGCTTTTAGATGTGTCCCGTCCTCTTTCCACCAATGCCTGAAGCTCAATGTCGTAGGTATCCATATCAGAGTACGGGGAGACCCAAAGGCGGCCAGGGAATGCTACGTGACGGCGATAAACACCATCTCATGGCAGGGAGAGGCCGAGGAGATGTGGAAGAGGATGGAATGATGGCAGTAGGAGTTCAGTGGCAAAGTAGAGGAGGAGAAAGGAGGGGAGGACGAAGGGGATGAAGAAGTGGAGATGGAGGGAGGCATTACGGTGGAGCTGGAAATGACGGGAGAGAAGTATGGAGAGATGAAGGTGGAAGATGAGAAAGGATAAAGGGAGGTCAGAGGAGAAAGTGAAGTAGAGATGGAGGGAGGCATTGCGGTGGAGTCGGAAACGGCAGGAGAGAATGATGGAGAGATGGAGGTCGAAGAGGAGAAAGAAGGAAGGGAGGTCGAAGGAGAAAGAGAAGTAGAGACGGAGGAAGGCATTGTGGTGGAGCCGGAAATGGCAGGAGAGAAAGATGGAGAGATGGAGGTGGAAGAGGAGAAGGGGTCAAAGGAAGGTGGAGGGAGGAGGAAAGAAAAGAGAAAGATGGAGGAAGCAGGAGGGTCGCCCGAGGGGAAGTCCGGCTGGAAAAAAAGGAGAATTTCACTACTGGAAGGAGGGAGCCAGCGAGGTAGAGGTGGAGAAGTTTTGGGAAGAAATGGTTGTGGCTGTTACGGAGCACGAGGCAACTAGAGGACAGGATATGCTGGGGGAGCAGGAGAAAGAGGAGGAGCCATCAAGCCTGAAGGCAGCCGTGGAGGTACTAGAGATGGAGATACTAAAGAAAGAAGGAAAGAGAAGATAAAAGTCAGCAGCGAGCTCAGTTCAGAAGACTAGGAGGAGATCAAGGCATGCATACAGAGGAATATTGACGTCTTCGCCTGGAGCGCGGCTGACATGCTCGGGGTCGACGTGGATGTGGCATGCCACCATCTCAACCTCGACCCCAACGCTCGTCCTGTACAACATAAGAAGATGGCCATTACCACTAAGATGGCCCAGCCCATCAGGGAGGAAGTAGAGAAGCTGCTTAAGGCAGGGTTTGTGTCTGCATGTAAATATCTGGGGTAGGTAAGCAACATTGTAATGGTAATAAAGAGGGATGGTAAGTGGAGAATGTGTGTGGATTTCTCTCTGTTGAATAAAGCATGTTGTTGGGTACATTGGAATATATGTACCTGATTTGAAGAAGCCTCACCCTACTCAATGATATACATCAAGGTGTATTTGATGTGCTTTGAGTTTCTTTATGCAGGTTAAGTAACTGCAGGTTTGCAGGAAAAGTTTCTAAGTCCATGTGTCGACACCTAGAAGAAAAGTGTCGACACTTAAGAAGGCTTGTGTCGACACCTAGAGAAGCTGTGTCGACACTTGGAGTAATTGTGTCGACACCAGGAATGCAGAGTCGACACCAGAAGAAAAGTGTCGACCCATACAGGCAGTGTCGACACACAATGAATAAATGTCTAAAGAATCAGTGTCGACACTTAGAAGCAGTGTCGACACCCAGAGAAACTTTGTCGACAGCAAAAGTGTCGACACTAGGAGGCTGTGTCGACACTCAGCAAAACATCAACAAAGTTCAAGTACATGTGTCGACACTAGGAGGCTATGTCGACACTCAGCAAACTTCAACAAAGTTCAAGTACATGTGTCGACACACAAAAGATGTGTCGACACTCAGCAAAAGTTTCAACACAGAAGACATGTGTCGACACAAAGAAGATGTGTCGACACTTAACAAGTTTCAACACAAGAAGATGTGTCGACACAAAGGAGTTGTGTTGACACTTTGCAGAAATCAACTAAGTATTGAAGAAGGACTTGTGTCGACACACATGATCAGTGTCAACACATTCTGAAGAAGCAGTGTCGAGAAGTTATTTCTACAACACAAGGAGTTGTGTCGACACCATGAAGGCTAGTGTCGACACTTAGTCAACTTGTGTCGACACTTGGTCTATTTGTGTCGACACATAAATACTATCTGTCTCGACACTTTCAGACAGTGACAGAGATTTCAAGAAGTGACAGGATGACTTGACAGCTGCCATTTCAACCGGTCAACTGCTACTGTCAGAGTTGTCAGAAGATCGTTATAAACCGGATCAGCCGGTCACCATGAAGAAAGCTCATATAAAGGCTTATTCCTTCAACAGAAGGCAAGAGAATCGGGAGAAAGCAATCAATAAAGTGAAAAACAACACAACCAGAAGAAGACCTTCAAGTGAAGATCTAAGAAGTTGGAGAGAGAGAGCTCCTTCTAAGAAGACAGCTATTGAACCAGGCTGATAAGAAAGTTTCAGATTGAGATCTGATTCTCAAGTCAGCAGTTGATTGAAGATCATCTGCATTGAGATACAACCCTATTGTGTTCTAATTCAGGAAGCTTTGAAGAAAGCCAAGGGTGGTTGATCTTTGCAAAGTTCTTTCAAGAACTCATCAAGAAGCCAGTCAACTCATCTTTCTCAATCAGAGTTGTGGTTATTAATCTTTGTACTCTTTATTTTCTGTAGGATCCTAAGGGCTCTGAGTTGTAAGCCTATATTTATAAAGGCTGAGTGGTAGGGCTTGTGTGCCTGAGTGTAGGAGATACATTTCTCTGAGTGTAGGCCTTGTTGAAGGCTGAGTGTAGGCCTTGTTGAAGGCTGAGTGTAGGTCTTGGTGAAGACTGAGTGGTAGGGCTTTGTGCCTGAGTGGTAGGAGTGGGATCACTCTGAGTTGTAGGAACCTGGTTGGGTTCTGAGCTGTAAGATCTGTGGATCTGAGAAGTAGTGGAGAAGTTAGGCCGAATCTAGTACACTACTAGATAGGCGAAGGGGGAAAGTGGATGTACCCAGACCTTGGGGAACCACTATAAAAGTTGTGTGTACTCTATGTGTGATTTATTCTGTGATTGCTGTGTTATATGTGCTGAATTGCTGTAGAAGATTGCATAAACACGTCTAATAATTCAGTGTTTCTGCCTTTAGAGCTAAAAAGATTAAGTGCACCTATTCACCCCCCCCTCTAGGTGTTTAGGCACTAGTTCTTTCAAGTGGTATCAGAGGGAGGTTACTCACAAAGGACATAACAGTCTGAGTAAAGATCCAGGAGGCAGAATCAACATAATCAAGAATCAAGAAAATGGGTTCAACTGAGAATCACAAAGAGCTAGGATCCATGAAATTGCCAATCTGCAGAAAAGATATCTTTGGCATTTGGAAAGAAAGGGTTAGACTTTTTATGGAAGCCTCTGACCCAAGAATTTACATTACAGTCAAAGAAAGGCCATATGTGCCAATGAAAGTATCTGTTCTAGATGCAAATCCGAGAACTCCAAAAGACTATACAGAAATGACTAAGGATGAAATTATTCTGGACACTATGGACAAGAGGGCCCAGAATATTATTGTAAGTGCAATTGATGATGCCACATTTCAGAACCTAATACATTGTAAAACATCAAAAGAAATGTGGGACACACTGATAGTCTATATGGAAGGATCAGAAGAGGTAAGACAAGACAGGAAGTTTTTATTAAATCAAGAGTATGAAAGCTTCAGACAAGGCAGGTCTGATAGCATAACTGAATGCTACAAGAAATTCTATAGGATAGTCAATGAATTGATGTCCTATGGAAGAGAGTTCAGCAATTATGAATTGAATGATAAGTTCTTGAGATCTCTGACAAAGGACTGGGACACCAAGATTTGTGCCATAAGGGAAATGACCAAATTAGCAGACATTCCTCCTCCAACTTTGTTTGGAAAACTGTTATCTTATGAGATGCAGTTAATGGTTAGAAAGGAGGAAGAAAAGACTACAAGAGTGGAGCACAAAGAAAGAGTTGTGGCCTTCAAGACTGAATCCACTAGGAAATATAAAAGCAAGTCTCCATCTCCACCTCAAAAAGTTGCTGAGGCTGAGACAGATACTTCAGATAGCAAGAAGTTAGAAAGCAGTGAAAGTGATGAAGACTTTGCTGCATTTACTAGGTATTTTCAGAAGTTTCTAAAGAAGAAGCAGTGGAGATCCAAGCTATCCACTTCACAGACAAAAGATGACTATTATCAGAACAGGAAGTCATCAAGCAATGACAGGAGAAAGTCCAAGTCTAGTAAAACTACATCCTCAAAGATAGTATGCTATTGTTGCAATAGACAAGGACATGTAATAGCTGATTGTCCAGAAAAGAGAAAAGAGTCCACTGACAAGAAGAAGACTCAATTTAAGGTCAAAAAGGAAAAGTCCTTTGTTGGAAAGAGAGACAAAAGCCTGACTGATATGTCATCTTCAGAAACAGATTCAGAAGCTGAAGCCTATATTGGCTTATTTGCTGAAGAAGAAGAAAATGAGTTCATACAGTTAATGAACTCAATTTATGAGCATGAGGACATTCAGTGCAAGGGACTGATGACCTTATCAAAATGAGACAAATTCCAGGATCAGCCTGGACCTAATCAGGTACAAAATTGTTCTTCAAGTTCAATTTCTAGTACTGAGTCAGATTCAGATACATTAACATCAAGTGATGTGAGTGGATCTGAATCAGAAGGAGACATTCATCAGTTGATTGATGAATATAGAGTATTGTTGCAGGCTTTGAAGAAAAGCAAACTCTTGGCCAAAACTCAGGCTAAGGAGATTTCTAGTCTCAAAGTGGCTGCAACAGATTTTGACAAGTTATTAGATCAGAAACTAAATGAAATAGCCAGACTGAAGAACATTACTGTTATTCAGATGGGGACTATTACATTTAAGAATGATCTAATTAGAAATCTGGAGATTAGTCTTCAGAAGGAGAGAGATATTGTAGCAAGTTTTTCTAAACCAAAATCTGTTCTACCTTTGATAGATGAGTTTGTACCTCATAAGGGTAAAACTGGATTGGGGTTTACAAAACCTGCCTGGACAGTAAAGTCCAAGTCTAAGGGCAAAGCCCCAGTACTCAACAAGAAGCCTGCTGTAGATACTACAGCCAGGGTTGTATCCAAACAAAGGTACAACAGGTTTGAGTGCTGGTGTTGTGGCAAGATAGGCCACTTTGCCATAGATTGTTGGCATAATTCAAGTGCCAAGGTGAGTAGCAAACTGTCTGCTAGAAAAGCTACAGGTAGTTTTGTTAAGAGTCAGACTAACTTGCACCAAGGACCCAAGAATTATTTGGGTTCTAAGGTTAAGTAATCTGTTTTGCAGGTGAGTCCAAGTGGTCATGCCCCTATATGGTACTTGGACAGTGGATGTTCCTGGCGCATGACTGGAACTAGGGGATTGTTGAAGGACTATACACCAATCAAGGATGGTCCTAAGGTTACCTTTGGTGGCTCAGAAAAAGGAATCATCAAAGGATTTGGTAACATTTCTAGCAACCTAATTACAATTACTCAAGTGGCTTATGTAAAGGGTTTGAAACATAACCTCATTAGCATAAGTCAGCTGAGTGATTTAGGATATGCCATCTCATTTGTCAAGGATGGTTGTCATATCAGTAGGTCAAGTGATCAAAAGATCATTCTGACAGGATATAGGAAGATAAATGTCTATTGTCTAGACATTATGTGTGAGAACATTGTTTCTCCAGTTTGTCTTGTAGCTGATGAGAAAGTCTCACATTGTGTTAAATGGCACAAGAGGCTGGCTCATCTTAACTATAAGATAATTGGTCAACTCTTTAGCAAAGAGTTAGTGAGTAATGGTCCTCAAGTTAAGTGCATAAAGGTTGGGATATGCTCAGCTTGTCAGAAAGGCAAGCAGACCAGATCCACCTTTAATAGTATTGAGAACAAAGATGCTGTGAGGTGCCTATACCTCTTGCATATGGATCTTTTTGGTCCTATGCCAGTTCACAGCCTAGGTAGGAAGGTCTACACATTTGTGGTTGTAGATGATTATTCAAGGTTTTCCTGGGTATTCTTCCTAAGGCAAAAATCTGAAACTCTTAGTGTCTTTTATAGTTTTGTCAAACAAATTCAGAATGAGTTAGACAGTACAGTGGTCAAAATAAGAAGTGATCATGGTACTGAATTCCAGTCTGATAGCATGACAAAGCTATGTGAAGAGTTTGGGATATTTCAGGAATTTTTCTCACCAAGAACACCTCAGCAAAATGGTATTGCTGAAAGGAAAAATAGAACCTTGATAGAGGCTAGTAGAACCCTGTTGAGTGACACATCTCTTCCAGAATATTTCTGGGCTGAGGCAGTTAATACTGCATGTCATGTAATTAATAGGGCTACTATCACCAAGAGCCACAATAAGACCCCCTATAAGATTGTGAAGGGCAGAAAACCAAATCTATCCTATTTCAGGATCTTTGGTTGTAAATATTATATACTTAACAATGGTAAGTCTTATATAACCAAGTTTGCTGCCAAATCCCAAGAGGGGATCTTTGTTGGGTACAACAACAACAATAAGGCTTATAGGGTCTACAACTTGACTACTCAAGTTGTAGAAGAGTCAGTTCATGTAGTGTTTGATGAAGCTAGACTCATTAACAATGAATTGTCTAGAAGTGTTTGCAGCTCTACAGGTGTGACTGAGAAGATGGACAAGCTTACTATTAAAGAAGGTCATACTGCAAGTCAGCAAGTAGAAGAAGGTGGCTGCTGTCCAGGGGGAGTACAAGATACTCCTGTTGCTGAAGAAGACCAAGAGGAGCAGCTGAATGAAGAAGCTGAAGGTGTACAACCAGAAGACAGGTTGCCTCCAGCAAATAGACATTTAAAAGATCATCCAGCCAATCAAATTATTGGAGATCTCAGACAAGGGGTACAAACAAGGAGCAGGAATCTAAGTTCAGTTCTCTACTCCAGCTTTCTATCCCAAGTAGAGCCAAAGAAATTTGAAGAAGCAATCCTAGATCCTTATTGGATTGAGGCTATGCAAGAGGAGCTGAACTAGTTCAAAAGATGCAAAGTCTGTGAGCTAGTTCCTAAACCAAAAGACCACAACATTATAGGAACTAAGTGGATCTTTAGGAACAAGTTGGATGAAAATGGAGTAATTATAAAGAACAAAGCTAGACTTATTGCAAAAGGATATATGCAGGAAGAAGGTATTGCTTTTGATCAGACCTTTGCTCCAGTAGCAAGACTGGAAGCAATAAGGATGTTCCTTGCCTATGCAACATTCCAAGGGTTCAAGGTATACCAAATGGATGTTAAGTCAGCTTTTCTGAATGGAAATCTGAAGGAAGAAGTCTATGTAGAACAACCATCAGGTTTTGTTGATTCTACTAAACCTAATTATGTTTATAGACTTAAGAAGGCTTTGTATGTGTTAAAACAAGCTCCTAGGGCTTGGTATGAAACCCTGTCTAGTTTCCTCATTGAGAATAAATTCACAAGGGGGAAAATAGACAAGACTCTATTCCTTAGGGAATCCAGAGGCAAGATTATCTTAGTCCAAATATATATAGATGACATAATATTTGAGTCTACAGAAAGTAGTCTTTGCAGGAAGTTTGCAAAACTAATGCAAGGACAGTTTGAAATGATCAGTATGGGGGAACTTAAGTTCTTCTTGGGTCTCCAAGTTAGACAGACTGAGGATGGTTTATCCATATGCCAGTTTAAGTTCACCCTAGAATTGATAAGGAAGTATGGTATGGAATCATCCACTACCATGAAAACTCCTATGGGGTCAACAATGTCTTTAAGCAAAGATGATGCAGGGAAACCTGTAGATGAAACTTTGTATAGAGGGATAGTTGGCTCCCTACTATATTTGATTGCAAGTAGACCAGATATCATGTATGCTACATGTGTCTGTGCTAGGTACCAAACTTGCCCTAAAGAATCTCATTTGACAGCAGTCAAAAGAATTTTGAGATATCTTAAGGGCACACCTTATCTAGGCCTTTGGTACCCTAGGAATGGAGACTTTGTACTGACAGGTTATTCAGATGCAGATTTTGTAGGCTGCAAGGAAGATAGGAAGAGTACAACTGGAACCTGTCAATTTCTAGGTGGAAGGCTGGTGTCATGGAGTAGCAAGAAGCAAACCAGTGTGGCTATCTCCACAGCTGAGTCAGAGTATGTTGCTGCAGGAAGCTGCTGTGCACAACTACTATGGATACAACACAAGCTAGAAGATTATGGTATTCAAGTAAGTAGAACACCTTTATTTTGTGATTCTACAAGTGCTATTTCGATTGCAAATAATCCTGTCTCCCATAGTAGGACTAACCACATAGAAATAAAATACCATTTTCTAAGAGAACATGTGGAAAAAGGAGATATTTCACTAGAGTATATTAATACAAATAATCAGCTAGCTGATATGTATACTAAGCCCTTAGATGAAACCAAATTCAATAAATTTAAAATTGAATTAGGGATGATAAACTTGGAATAGTTTACAAAAATTGGCTAAGTAAAATAGTGTCGACACACAGAGTTGTCTGTGTCGACACATAAAAGTGGTGTCGACATTTCAGAGAAATAGTGTCGACACATCTAGGAAGTCTGTGTCGACACTTCAGAGCATTTGTGTCGACACATGCAGTGTAGGTGTCGACACATCCAAGGTGGTGTCGACACTTAGGATTTACACAGAATTAGTCTAGTAGAGTCTCGACTAAGTGTCGAGCTAAGTGGTGTCGACACATATATAAGTGTCGACACATATATTCTGTCGACTATACTTGTGTCGACACATAGTTGTCGAGACATTATAAGTAAGTGTCGACACTTTTCAACAGTGTCGACACAATTTAAGTATTTTGACGCGCCTTTTCATCTTCGATTCTAGAAAGGTATAAATAGGTTTTCGCCATTGTTTGTCGATACGCTCACCAAAGTTTCGAGACCAAACTTGTGTGTCGACATCTCTCTTCTCTAAATTCAAAATTTCTTCAAACCCTAATGGCGCCCAAGCTAGAAGAGAATATTAACGAAGGATATGAGCTCGTGCGAGACGCCTTTGATGACGCGGAACCTGAAATCAAAGGTGTGATAACCCTAATAGCCGAGACTGGATTGGAATATCTTGTATCAGAACCAATCAAGATCTGGAAGAAGGAGGTCCTTGAATTTTTAAGTGCAGCTTCACTTGATGATACTGGACTCAAGATTAAGTCCAGAGTTCATGGAACCAAAGTTAAGATCACACAGAAAAGTTTAAGGAAGGTACTTCATCTACCAAGAACAAAAGAGGAAGAAGATGTATCTGCTTCTAAGACTAGAGAGACATTGAGATGGTGTGGACTGGATTCAAACCTGAAGATTGGATCAGTGTTCAACAGGAAAGGAATGAACATCTAAGGAAAATTCTTGTCTGAAATAGTTGGGAAGGTCATCCTGAGTAAGCCTGGAGGACATGACAAAATTTCAGCTCAGATGTTCAATTTGATGACAAGGATTATCTTCAAACTTGAGACTGATTGGTCTGTAGTTATGTTTGATAAGATAAAAGAAAGTATGAAGAAACCCAATCTGGGTAGAATTCTAAGTCTATACTTAGCTGGTAGTATACCTGAAGTGATGAACCAGGCTGCAGGTTCCAAGATAAACCACATGAGGAGAATGGATTTGAGAATTTTCTCTAGGTGGGATAGAGTGCTGACAAAAGAACTGCCATCTCCAGTAAAGGACACACCTCTAAAGAAGAAGAAGAAGATAGCCATTGTGGCTCAAGAATCCTCTAGCAGCTCTGAAGAGCAAGTGGTTTTTACTCCTGATGATGAAGAGACTGGAAATGCTGGACAGTCTCCAGCAAGACAAGCAGATGCACAGAGGCAGGGGGAGCTACCCTCAGATAGCCCAATTCACCTGGATCCACCCCAGGGGGAGCCTCTACTTGTGGAAGAGCCAACTCCACTAGAGAGTGAAATGGCTGCTCAAACCATACTAGAGGTAATCACTGAAATTAGTCAATTAGATTTCACTATTGAGGATGAAGTTTTGACTGATTCATTACCTGATGTTCATTAGCAAACACAGATACAACCTCAACCACAAGATGTTGTCATGGAGGATACATCTGTTGCTGATAAAGTGGTTGATGAGATCAGAGATTCACCAGCCCATTCTCAACAGGAATTTACATTAGAAGAACTATTCCCTGATCTTCTACAAACTGATTTTGAGAAAGAGCAAGCTGCTGCTGAGGGGGAGAAGATCAATATTGAGGGGGAGCATGTGGAGATTGTAGAAGAAACTGCAATGATGGAGACTAAGGAGCCAAGAGATGCTGAAGCGATACCAAGGACTGAGAAGGATTCACATCCTAGTCCTAAGGACAGAGTGGATATTGCTAGCACTTCTACATCAGAAGATGAAGAGGCTGCTAGAGCCAAAAAGAGGAAGTTCCAGGTCTTCAAAAGAAGGAGCCAGAACTATAAGAAAGCCCTACAGACAGTTGCTCCACAGCCTGCCCCATCTACTGATTACAGTTTACTGATGGTGGCTTTACAGATTAAGCTGGATGAGCAAAGGCAAGCTCTAGAAAAATATGTGGATGAAGGGCATAAATCCCTGCAATTTGATATGGCACAAGTCATCAAGTCAATCAGATTTGAAGTAAATCTCAATAAGAAAGAAATGACTGATTGTTTCCATAAAGGAGGCAATGCAGTGGTCTATCTGGCTACTCATCAAGAGAAAATAAAGACAAAACTTGATGACCTAGAAGTCCAGCAAGGATATGTCCTGGAAAACCAGATAAGGATGAATGATAATTTGACAGCTTCACATAATGCCATTATAACTGAAATGAAGAATATAGCTAATGCCCAGACTGTAGTAAGTGCAAGTGCCAAAGAAGAATTTGATAAGAAATTACAGGAGAGTCTCACTGCTGTGAAAACTGCCATTGAAGATTCTCAAAAGGCAATTACTGACAAGCTCCAAAGGTTAAAACCTTTCTATAAAGATGGAGTTAACTATCTGAATGCACAGATAAGATTTCAGAAAGATGATCTGAGGGATTATATAAAGAGAGAAGTCATAAAGGGGGAGAGGGTATTAGTCAAGGCAGGCTCTGATCATGCCAAGTGGATTTCAAACTCCATCAGAGCCACCCTTGGATATCCACCCTTATGTGATGACGACAATGTTGCAGAGTCTGGAATCAATCCTGCATACCTTGGAGGAGAGCAAGCTGAAGTGGCTCAAGTGATATACCCTCCACCAGACTTTGACATGATACATCAAGAGATACAGTCTATGTATAGTCCTCCTGAGGGAAATCAGAATGTCATCATTGAGAAAGTAGTTCAGCCTGTGCCAGAGGCAATACTAAAAGAACAAGAGGCTTTGTTAAAAGAACAAGAGGCCCAATTATCTAAGAAAAGATTCAGAGAGCAAGCTGAATTAAGGCCTGATTTTGAACAATGGAGCCCCACATCCAGGAATATCATCTTGACTGCTTGGAAGGCTGCTAAGGACAATGTCCTGAATAGAGGCAAGTGGTATTCTAACCTGGAGTGGAGAAAACATGAGAATAGGCAAGATGCCATAGTACAGTATAGAAGAAAGGCTAAACTGGGAAAGCTACCTCCTAATGCACATGAGCATAGCAAGTATTTCCCCAAGCCTTATCACTATTTTGAAAGGCTGAAGATAAAGGCTGAAGAGTTGAAAAAGAAAGATCTCAAAGGGAAGAAGCCTGCTGCTGCTGTTGACAATGAAGCTCCAGTTCAAGCAAAGATTCAATCTGGAAAGGGGATTGTAATCAAGGAACCAGAGCAGCAATAGGATAGGATTTACTTAAGTTTACAAATTGTAATCATTTGTATTAAAATTCTATGTAAACTTTTGACTAATGAAAATGTTGGAATTTGTAAGAACATTGTGTCATGGTTCAAATCTATTATATTAATTGTTCTGAGATAATTGTTTATACATGTTCTGTTTATACATGTTTAAGTTCTTACCCTGTTATATATTATTGTTTTACATCATATTGAAAATTTGTTATGTATGGTGTATATCATTGACTAAGGGTTATGACTTCTCCAAATAGGGGGAGATTGTTGGGTACATTGGAATATATGTACCTGATTTGAAGAAGCCTCACCCTACTCAATGATATACATCAAGGTGTATTTGATGTGCTTTGAGTTTCTTTGTGCAGGTTAAGTAACTGCAGGTTTGCAGGAAAAGTTTCTAAGTCCATGTGTCAACACCTAGAAGAAAAGTGTCGACACTTAAGAAGGCTTGTGTCGACACCTAGAGAAGCTGTGTCGACACTTGGAGTAATTGTGTCTACACCAGGAATGCAGAGTCGACACTAGAAGAAAAGTGTCGACACATACAGGCAGTGTCGACACACAATGAAGAAATGTCTAAAGAATCAGTGTCGACACTTAGAAGCAGTGTCGACACCCAGAGAAACTTTGTCGACAGCAAAAGTGTTGACACTAGGAGACAGTGTTGACACTCAGCAAAACATCAACAAAGTTCAAGTACATGTGTCGACACTAGGAGGCTATATCGACACTCAGCAAACTTCAACAAAGTTCAAGTACATGTGTCGACACACAGAAGATGTGTCGACACTCAGCAAAAGTTTCAACACAGAAGGCATGTGTCGACACAAAGAAGATGTGTCGACACTTAGCAAGTTTCAACACAAGAAGATGTGTCGACACAAAGGAGTTGTGTCGACACTTTGCAGAAATCAACTAAGTATTGAAGAAGAAGGACTTGTGTCGACACACATGATCAATGTCGATACATTCTGAACAAGCAGTGTCGAGAAGTTATTTCTACAACACAAGGAGTTGTGTCGACACCATGAAGGCTAGTGTCGACACTTAGTCAACTTGTGTCGACACTTGGTCTATTTGTGTCGGCACATAAAGACCATCTGTCTCGACACTTTCAGATAGTGACAGAGATTTCAAGAAGTGACTGGATGACTTGACAGCTGCCATTTCAACCGGTCAACTGCTACTGTCAGAGTTGTAAGAAGATCGTTAGAAACCGGATCAGCCGGTCACCATGAAGAAAGCTTATATAAAGGCTTATTCCTTCAACAGAAGGCAAGAGAATCGGGAGAAAGCAATCAATAAAGTGAAAAACAACACAACCAGAAGAAGACCTTCAAGTGAATATCTAAGAAGTTGGAGAGAGAGAGAGCTCCTTCTAAGAAGACATTTATTGAACCAGGCTAATAAGAAAGTTTCAGATTGAGTTCTGATTCTCAAGTCAGCAGTTGATTGAAGATCATCTGCATTGAGATACAACCCTACTGTGTTCTAATTCTAGAAGCTTTGAAGAAAGCTAAGGGAGGTTGATCTCTGCAAAGTTCTTTCAAGAACTCATCAAGAAGCCAGTCAATTCATCTTTCTCAATCAGAGTTGTGGTTATTAATCTTTGTACTCTTTATTTTCTGTAGGATCCTAAGAGATCTGAGTTATAAGCCTATATTTATAAAGGCTGAGTGGTAGGGCTTGTGTGCTTGAGTGTAGGAGATACATTTCTCTGAGTGTAGGCCTTGTTGAAGGCTGAGTGTAGGCCTTGTTGAAGGCTGAGTGTAGGTCTTGGTGAAGACTGAGTGGTAGGGCTTTATGCCTGAGTGGTAGGAGTGGGATCACTCTGAGTTGTAGGAACCTGGTTGGGTTCTGAGCTGTAAGATCTGTGGATCTGAGAAGTAGTGAAGTTAGGCCGAATCTAGTACACTACTAGATAGGCGAAGGGGGAAAGTGGATGTACCCAGACCTTGGGAACCATTATAAAAGCTGTGTGTACTCTGTGTGTGATTTATTCTGTGATTGTTGTGTTATATGTGTTGAATTGCTGTAGAAGATTGCATAAACAGGTCTAATAATTCAGTGTTTCTGCCTTTAAAGTTAAAAAGATTAAGTGCACCTATTCACCCCCCCTCTAGGTGTTTAGGCACTAGTTCTTTCACATGCCCTAAGGATTGTTACCCTCTACCTCGAATCGACGCGATGGTTGACTCAACCGTCGGTTTTTCACTAATGAGTTTTCTAGATGCATTTTCAGGATACCACCAAATATGCATGCACCCTCCGGACGACAAGGATGTCACCTTCGTCACAGAGGATGGATGCTTCTATTTCAACATGATGCCCTTTAGATTGAAAAATACAGGGGCGACTTATCAAAGAATGATGGATCGGATCTTCCGAGAGCAGAAAGGGCGGAACCTCAAAGTTTATGTGGGTGACCTGATGATCAAAAGCTGAGATCTCAGATCTCATGTCTTGGATCTTGAGGAGACCTTTGGAACCTTAAGAAAATATAAAATGAGACTCAACCCCCTGAAATGTATCTTTGGAGCCAATATAGGAAAGTTCCTAGGGCATCTTCTTACCCCATCCGGAGTAGAACTCAATCCCGATAAGGTAAAGACAATCCTAGAACTGGAATCTCCCAGAAATGCCAAAGAAGTTCAACGTCTCACCGGCAAGTTGGTCGGACTAAGCAGGTTTCTCTCCCGAGATGGGGAAAAATGCTCGCCTTTCTTCCAGACATTAAGAGGAGGCAAGAAGTTCGAATGGACCCCTGAATGCGAGGAGGATTTTCAGGCTCTAAAGCAACAACTCACCTGGACGCCTCTACTCCAGGGGCCAAGGGAAGGGGAGGTCTTGTTCTTGTACCTAGGAGTGGGGATCAGAGCGGCGAGTTCGATTCTCGTATGAGAGGAAGGGAAAAGGCAGTTTCCAATCTATTACGTGAGCAGGGTCCTAAAGAAGGCGGAACTCGGGTACCCCATCCTTGAAAAGCTAGCATTTGCCCTCATTATATCGGCCAGAAAGCTTAGGTCGTACTTTTAGGCCCATTCGATTCAGGTAGTTACGGATCACCCGCTCCATCGCATCTTAGAGGGGGTGGAGCACTCTGAGAGGTTGGCCAAATGGTCGATAGAGATCATTGAGTTCGACCTCACTTTTACTCCTCGGCTTGCCATCAAGGCACAAGCGGTGGCCGACTTCCTAGCAGATTACGTAGTTGAGATCCAAGAGGCTGAAGCACCCCATTGAGCGGATTGGGAGATGCTGGTAGATGGAGCGTCAGGAAAAAATTCTTTTGGAGGAGGGATGATCTTGGTAAGTCCAGAGGGGACCAAAATTGAGCAGGCTTTGAAGATCCGCTTCACGATCATCAACGACCAAGTAGAATATGAGGCGATCATCGCAGGGCTTAGGTTAGCTCGGGAGCTGGGCATACAAGATATTAGGGTCTCCACGGACTCTATGGTGGTTGCGGACCAGGTCAAAGTGGAGCTCGAAGCGAGGGATCCCACCCTCTATCTGTAACTAAGGAAGGTCAAAGACATCATCAGACAGTTTCATAGCTTTTCGATTCAGCACGTCCCGAGGGGTGAAAGTTCTCAGGCTGACCAACTCGCCAAATACGGCCCTCGAGCCGGAGGAACTGTGACTGAACTTTTCAGGCCGTCCATTGAAGAGAGAGAGAGCTAATGTAGATAAACTAGCAAGGGTCATGGATGGACCCCTCCATCACCTTTTTGACCTCGGGACAACTTCCCGAGAGCGATCTCGATAAGAAGCGGGTCAGGTATAAATCAGCATACTACCTACTGAAACATGGGGCACTGTACTGTAAGATGTTGTCGGGTCTGCTGGCTCGGTGCGTATCTGAGGAGGAGGTTCCAAGGGTCCTGGAAGAAATCCATTTAGGGGAATGTGGGAGTCACTCAGGGAGTCAAACTTTAGAGGGGAGAGTGTTGAGGCAGGGATACTTCTGGACTACCCTCAGGAAAGATGCAGAAGAATTCCCAAAAAGATATCAAAAGTGTCAGGAGTTCGCCCCCCTCCAACTCCTTCCCGTCCAGAGGCTACGTACAATCATGACTCCCTGGCCCTTCGCGTTATGGGGGCTAGACCCGGTGGCTCCTTTTCCCCAGGCTAGTGGCCAGAGGAAGTTTCTGCTGGTCATGGTGGATTACTTTTCAAAATGGCTGGAGGTGAAGGCGTTGGCTAAGGTGACTTCGTAGGTGGTCAAAAAATTCGTATGGGGAGAGATCATCTGCAGACATGGGCTACCGCTGGTCATCGTCACTGACAAAGGACCGCAATTTGCTAGCAGGGAATTTGTCGATTTCTACATCCAGCTGGGCATAGACCTCCATTTTGCCTCGGTTCACCATCCTTGGAGCAATGGACAGGTCGAAGCGGCGAACAAAATTATCTTGAATCTTTTGAAAAAGAGAGTGGAGAACCTAAGGGGAAGCTGGGTGGAACAGCTCCCTTCAGTTCTCTGTTCCTTGAGGACCACACCAAACACAGCCATGGTGGAGACTCCGTTTAAACTCTCCCATTGCTCCGAGGCCGTCATACCTATAGAATTCGAAGTCACATCTCCAAGAGTAGTCATTGCAAGGGAGGGAGATGAAGGATGGATTACATAGAATGAGGAAGAGCAAAAACTCTCACTTGATCTCGTGGAAGAACTCTGGGACTTAGCGCTGATCCGGCAGGAGGAAGTCAAGCATCAGATGGTGAAGTACTTTTATAAGCATATAAGGATCAAGCAGTTCCAGAAGGGCGACTTGGTCCTCAAGAAGGTGGATACAGCAGACAGAGGAGCCTCAGTAGGAAAGCTCGATCCCAACTGGGAAGCTCCCTTTGTAGTGAAGGAGGTCTTGAAGTCGGGAGGGTACTACCTCCAGGATGTGGACAGGGTATCCCTCGATCGCGCCCGAAGTGGCGATGACTTAAAGAGATTTTATCCATGACACTCTTTGTCCATTACATTTTTTATCGTTCAATACTTGCAATTTTGATATGTCCTTCTGATATAATAAAATTACAGGTGTCCTTTTTCATGGCATTAAAGGTGAAATGGGTGTATGGGGACCCAGAGCAGACCCACTGACCAGGCTCTCATCTAGTTGGCAGGGTTGTAGGCTCACTCGGTGGTTGGAGATGGTTTGGAGTGGAGGCCCCGAGCAGACCTGCTGACCAGGCTTTCTTCTAGCTGGCAGGGTTGTAGGCTCACTTGGTGGTTGGAGATGATTTGTAGAGGAAATCCCGAGCAGACTCGTTGTCCAGTCTCTCATCTAGCTGGCAGGGCTGTAGGCTCACTCTGTGGTTGGAGATGATTTGGAGTGGAGACCCCGAGCAGACCCGCTGACCAGGCTCTCATCTAGCTGGCATGGTTGTAGGCCCACTCGGTGGTTGGAGATTATTTGGAGTGGAGACCCCAAGCAGACCCGCTGACCAGGCTCTCATCTAGCTGGCAGGGTTGTAGGCTCACTCGATGGTTGGAGATGGTTTGGAGTGGAGACCCCGAGCAGACCCGTTGACCAGGCTCTCATCTAGCTGGCAGGGTTGTAGGCTCACTCGGTGGTTGGAAATGATTTGGAGAGGTGACCCCGAGTAGACCCGCTGACCAGGCTCTCATCTAGCTGGAAGGGCTGCAGGCTCACTCGGTGGTTGGAGATGATTTGGAGAGGAGACCACGAGCAGACCCGCTGACCAGGCTCTCATCTAGCTGGAAGGGTTGTAGGCTCACTCGGTGGTTGGAGATGATTTGGAGAGGAGACCCCGTGCAGAACCGCTGACCAGGCTCTTATCTAGCTAGCAGGGTTGTAGGCTCACTCGGTGGTTGGAGATGGTTTGGAGCGGAGACCCCGAGCAGACCCGCTGACCAGGCTCTCATCTAGCTGGCAGGGTTGTAGGATCAATCAGTGGTTGAAGATGGTTTGGAGTGGAGACCTCGAGCAGACCTGCTAACCACGCTCTCATCTAGCTGGCATGGTTGTAGGCTCACTCAGTGGTTGAAGATGGTTTGGAGTGGAGACCGCGAGCAGACCCGCTAACCAGGCTCTCATCTAGCTAGTAGGGATGTAGGCTCACTCGGTGGTTGAAGATGGTTTTGAGTGGAGACCCCGAGCATACCCGCTGACCAGGCTCTCATCTAGCTGGTAGGGCTGTATGCTCACTCGGTGGTTGGAGATGGTTTGGATTGGAGACCCCGAGCAGACCCGCTGACCAGGCTCCCATCTAGCTGGCAGGGCTGTAGGCTCACTCGGTGGTTAGACATGATTTGGAGTGGAGACTCCGAGCAAACCCGCTGAGCAGACTCTCATCTAGTTGGTAGGGATGTAGGCTCACTCGGAGGCAAGTCAAGTGGTGAGAGCCCTCAAAGAAGGGTGTCTATACTTATCAGGAAATTGATAGAAGATCCCTATGTGAAGGAGGGGTTGGGGCAATACAAGTGAGGATGAGCATTTCAGACTGGTGCTCGGCGAAGGGGGTCTCGCCCATAGTGAGTGGGCGCTTGCCGGCAAAACACAGGTCTCGCGTAAAAAGGGGTGACTTCTCGTAAGGAGAAGTTTGATATCCAGGGTCTACCCGCACTGGATTCGTCTCGTAGAGACGAGAGTAAAAGGCTAAACGGTCTCGCGCACGGCAAGGGCGAGGAGAAGTCTAATGACTTGTGCCCTAAACTAATTTTCGAGCGAAACGACAGTAGATAAAGCGAAATGAAGTAAAAGAAACAGAGCAGAGGGTTACCCACAATGAATAAAGTAAAATGAAATAAAAAGAAAATAGCCCGTGGGCGAGACGTGACAGAAATTTCTATGTTCATTATAAAAAAGGAGGGAGACTCTCCCATGAACAAGCATTTTGATGCTTCAAAAATAAGTACAAGTAAAAGAAGCAAAAGGGGGGAGAAGTCCCAGGACACATTGACGCCCCTTCACTCCTCATCACTAGAAGTAGAGTTGTCATCCATCTCGTCGTAAAGCTGGGAGACCAGGTCTCGGGCTGTGACCATCTCGACATCATCTCTGACAACCCCCAGCTCCTTCATAATCTTCAGGACGAGCTCAGTTGTCTTGATGTTAGCGTTTTGGCAAATGACGTCGACCTCGTCCAGAGAGTAATGAGTGGGCGGGGGAGCTTGGAGCGGATCTGGATGAGAGTGAAGCAGGGTGCTGTCCAGAATGCAGGCGTTCATAGCCTTTATTTTCTATTCTCCTCCTCCATAGCCGCTATGCACGAACGCATTCAATCATCCATCTTGGCATCCTGCGAGAAGGCTATCAGTCAACAAAAATTCATGCAAGCGAAACTAGTGAGTGAAACTGGTGAATGACAGTTCAAAGGCTTACCACACCGCCCTGGCTTTGGGCGAGAAGGTTGTCGATGACCGCCAGCCTCCTTTCGAAGTCATCCGACTTCTCGCGCTCTGCAGCAAGGCTGGTGTCGGCCTCCTTCCACTTCTTATTATTGAAAACAAGGCGGCGCGAGACTCTGTGCGAGAGCTCCATGACGCGAAATTGGGCATGGGCGGTCTTCAAGATGAGGTCTCGCGACGACTCATTGTCGATGGGCTCTTTCCCAAGGCCACCATAGATCCCGTACCTGAGGGAGAAGGCATGACTGGTGGGAGATTCTTGCTCCTTCCAGGAGGGAAGGAGAGTGGACACTGACACTCGGTTGGAGTCCTCCCACAAAAGAACCGGCTCGTCGATGGCGTCATTCGCCACAGACCATATATTGTAATTCTAATGCAAGGAGAGGGTTGGGCGGCTGGAGGATCCAGTTTCGCGAGGAGGAAGCTCGACAGATTGAGCGGAGGTGGTGGCGGTTCGGTCGGGTTGGGCCGTCTCGCGAGAAGGCGAGATGGCTTGGCGGCGAGGTGATTGTGACTCTTCCACGGAGATGGGGGTCATGGACCCCGACATCTCTTTCCTTTCCTTGGGAGCAGTTCCCTTTCTCCCTTTCGGCTGCGACACCACCTTCTTCATCTTCTTTTTGGGGTTGTGCCAAGGAGCGGCAACATCATCCACATCTCCTTTCTTAGAGGCGGGGGTCAGCGATTCCTTCGCCGCCTCTACCGCCATACTGGCAAGGGCGAGACCTTTAGATGGCACTACACTGCCCAGACAGGGGGGGATGGATGAGAATAGTTCTCTCTCCTAAATAAGGAAACGGTTAGAATAGAGCAAAGGAATGGTGAAATAATACTAAGGGGGAGCGAGCATATCTTCACTAGGGAAGACGAGAAGGAGCGAGTCGAGATCTCGTCGTAGGTAGTTAACTTCAAAATTTTTCCCTGCGAAGAAATCGCAGAGAGCCTTCTCCGCGCCCCCGACCTTGGGGGTCTTGTAATATATCTCGGCGGGCAACACCGGGGCGAGTGGGATGCCTCCCAAATTCCCGCGAATGAAGACAAAGAGGGTGAGCCAGTGGTGGTTCATATTAGGTGTCTTGCACACCTTTAGGCCCTGGCCGGTGAAGTACGAGACACTGTCATCCTTGGCATGGTAGATAAAAAGTTTGCGGAAGACAGTGAGGCTAAATTCGATGCGCTCGCGGCGCATATAGCTAGCGAATGCAACCAACATCGAGATGGCATTCGGGTTGAGCTGCTCGGGGACAACGCCAAAATATTTCAAAACTTGTTTTACCTCTGGCCAAAGGGGGAGTCTTAGCCCTGACTCGAAATGCGAGACGGGTAAGGCGAGTTCACCAGGGTACACTCGCTTATACTAATTATTCTATCGTGGTAAAACTTCACCATTTATTGAGTTTTTCTCGTTATGGTTTTTGTCCCTAAGTTCTATTTCGGCTATTTTTGATTAGATTCTGACATCTCCTGCCTTCCTTAGCCCTGATCAATGACGAGATGCGATTTAGATGTCTTTTCTGGCAAAATCAAGGCAAGTGGTGGTTTTTTCTCTCTTCCCTCCTCTTCCAATCTTGATGGAATTGCTAATCTTCCATATTTAGTGATGTTATCATGATTATCTTTCCGATTAATAGTACTATTTTAATCTTTTACATGAGATCCACTTGTATTATTAAGTTCTTACTATGATAATACAACCTTGTAGCGTTGTTAATGATTTTGATGATGTGTTTAAATCATAGGTTTTAAATCGCCCATAACCATCATGTAGGACATGCTAGAGTATATTTAAGATCTGGAATCTTTCCTACAGGTTGATCAACCGTTTCGAAAATCTAGTGATGTTTAGTAGAATCCGATGTGCCAAGTCTTGAGATATATCATGGGTTTTCTTGGTTGCGGGAGTTGTGGACGAAACCACCTCCGCAATGTTTGTTTTCTTTATTAGTACCTTGTGAACTCTACCGGGTGTTGTTTGGTCGTCTGTCGGTGTATAGTGGAGTGAATGATTCTCCCACAGCAGTTAGACGGATATTTATCCATGAGGGTGTGTCCGGATGAGTTACCACTTCGCCCGTATTTTTAGGTAAAGTTGACCATATGTGGCTAATAAAGTTATGCAAATTCATCCTTATGATTTAATCATATTTTCCCCCTTGTAGACATGTGCATGTGGTGTGTTTTGATGTACGTGACGATTCATGCAAGTGTTCCTTTCCGATTTTGGTACTTTACTTCTGTACTTTACTTCAGTAATTTTGGTCTTGGGTTGATACCCCTCATGACCTGTGCTTATTTTTGTTTAAGTTTTCTGCCATCACTTGTACCTTTTTGCTGAGGTGTTCTGTCTTTGGAATGCCTCATGTTCAGAGAAGTAGCAGCAAGTGGAGCTTGCTTTGGAGTTTCAGTGCAACAGCGTTGGCTATGGCTTTCAGCTCACCGTCGCGAGGAATTTTGTCGTTGATGGAGAAAATCCTGGAGGTGTTTTATGAAAGAGGGAAGATGAAGATGAAGATAAAGATGAAGATGATGTTCTCTGAATCTATATTCGATAAAGGCAAGTGTACCTTATCGCTTATAGTTTAGGATATAATATCAAGGCCGTATTAGAACCAAGGCGCGTCGATTACTTCTACTTCAAAGAGATTTCTATTATTTTATCAATTAGATAATTTGAGTTGGTTTGCAAATAAGAGAACGGTTAAACGATAAAAGAGGATGATTAAGCAATAATTTAAAAGGTTAGTACTTGATCTTGAATCACCTTGGAATGAAAATGACCAAAAATAGATAAATCCCTAATTCTCTTTAACGGAGATGCATGGACCCTGGAGGTTCCCAAAATATGAACGCACCTCTTTCAAGGCTATGCCCAACTGAGTTTAGGTTGATCAACCGAACTTTCATTCTATAATTGAAACCCCTAAAACTCGCTTTATGTGGTGTACCCCTCTACTGGATTTGAATCCAATCCAGGAAATTTATGTCATCCTCTTTCAAGGATTACATTCAACTCCCTTTACCCGTGAGTGATAAATCCATACGCATGATCCTTTCAGCTACTAGAGTACGTAAACAGAAGAGAAAATCATATATCGATGATATACCTTCTGTAGATATTAATAAAGGGTTAATCCTAAACATTTGTTAAAAGATAAAGAGAAGATATGGATTGAGAAAATGAAATCATTTCAATCCTCGAATCATCTCGATCAAGCAATAAACAAACTTTAGTTACTCATAATAGTGTAGGACATGAAAATCATGTTAAGAATATGCATAATAAGAAAGAGGGAGAGAAAGGGAATAACAAACTATTTTATTTTATTGAAAAGAAAGGGCATAGAGACATTACAAAGAGAGTTTATAAATTGATTACAAGTGCGATAAAAGAGATTGCAAGAATAGTAAAACATGAAAACATTAAGCTAAAATACTCTAAAAATAAAATCTCAACAGCTCTCTAGAAGTTTCAAATGGAGGAGAAAGGATGATGCTTTCCCCCTTTCTTCATGCCTATTTATAGGGCCAAAACCAAGGGGTTAGAGTTGGAATTTGGCATGAGGATGAAGCTTCCCTTGGTCAAAAAGCACATGTTGGTTTAAAAGCCAAAGACAGCTACTCCTTTTCACACTTGTCATGAAAAGCATGATAAAAGTTAGATAGTTTTCTCTCTTTCCAAGAGGCTTCCTTTAAGAACACATGCTGAATATATAGTCAAAGGTAGCTAACCACTTTCATACTTAGGAGAAAATATCTCATCGGACAATTGTGGCTTTATTCCCTTCTTGAATATGGTTTAGTAACACCGTAGCATGACTGCACTCGACATTTAATTTGGCATGCCCTATCTGAAGGCGTGTTCTGTAGAATTGATATGCAACTTGTCTCGAGATCCTTCAAAATATAAAAACAAGTGTGGTTAGGATAGAATTATAAAAAGATACGGTTTAATGGATAAAATTAACAATATCTATATATTTATATTAGATTATTTAGAATTTTGTACTAATAACTTAGGTCAAATTATGCATCATCAAATTCCCCCACACTTATTATTTTGCTTGTCCTCAAGCAAAGACATATACAAGTTAGGAAAAATAAAAAAACAAACCAAACAAATTTGATATACCAAACATGAGTATGATGCAAAATTAAGGTAGAGGAATTATGAATAGAAAACAAAATATTTTTACTTAGTCTTGGCACAAAATTTTACAATTTTCATCAGATAAAAAAAATAAATCATCTCATGTTTTTAAGCAAAACTAAAAATTAAGTATTGTGATATGATATTGAGTTGCTACTAAAATCTAAGAGACATTTTATAGTCATATCAATCTTATTCAAAGATCAATACTATTACCTAGAACTTACTCAATTTACTTTCTCGCTATCCTACTAAAGGTAAACCTTGGAAGCATGAATCAAAAGGACTTTCGTTAGGTGTAACTTTTTAGCTTAGGTTTTAAGGGTATGGAGTTCAAAAGATAAACATGAAGGTTAAAGCACACTTAAAACAAAAAGAAGAGCTTTGCAAAGAAATTGTTGCTAGAAAATAAAATTTTGACACCCCAAGTAATTTTGCAATATAAAGTTAGGTTAAAATGTCATTCATAATCTTTTTTTTGCATATATATAAACATATATATCATATCTTCTTCCTTCTTTTGAATCAATTGAGTTTTTACCTCATTTTTTCTCTTTTGTAGCAATTGAGATATAATACAAATCTCCACCATTTCCATAAAATATAGTACATACAAGTGACATAAAGCTCAAAAAGTTTTAAGTGTGCAACATGGGTGAGCTATATGGCTCTGGCGAAAATAAGTGGGGCTTATAAAAAGAAAATGGAAAATTCACAACGTGGCTAGCAATGGTTAGGAATTTAAGGTTCGGGATGAAAATGCTCAAACTAATCAAAAAGTTGCCTAGATCATCTTCATGCTCTTAAGTCTACTTAAAGCAAGGTATTAAAAAAATTCAAGAGACGCAAATTCTAGATATAAAATAAAGATAATTGACTTTTCATGAAAAATTAAGATAATGAGTGTCTTAGATTAGTTCGCATCTACTATACTTAACACTAATCAATCATTTCAAAGATTTTTAAAAGAGAAAACAAGGGATGGTAGATTTTATAGAAGTGAAAAACAAAAAAATGGCTATGAAAAAGTGCAAATATTTAAGAAAGTTTTTCAAAAATAACATGTTACCTTAATTAGGAACACTACATGAGTCAACATATTACTCATGAAACATAGACAAAATGAAATTTAATTTACTTTATTTCAACTAAACAAGTACATAAATGATTAAAAACAAGAAAATGCAAAGTCATGGGGGTACTAAATGATTTAGCAAAGATTAACTCAAATTATTAATTATTTTATATAAATTTTATCCTTTTTCGGTATATATATATATATATATATATATATATATATATATATATATATATATATACTTTTATATATACTAAAGACAAAGGAAAGAAATATTTTTTTTTGAATTTTTGGAATTTATATTTTTTTTTAAAAAATTATTAATTAAGGAATTATACCCCCATACTTAAACTTAAACATTGTATCCAATGTTTAAAACCAAGTATGAAGCAATAAAAATTTAATAAAAAAGAAGTGAGGAGAGAGGACATCCCTGATGGTGAAATTGAGGAGGCTAGATGGAAACCTGCAAAAACATGTTAAAACAAAGAAAACAGTAATGAGAAGATAAAGTTTGGGGTGCCTCCCAAAAGTGCTTTTTTACCGTCGCGTAGCTTGACTAATTGGCATGGAAGATTATATGGAGAGGGTCTCAATACTGGTGACCAAAGTATCATTAGAAAAATAAAATTTTAGCATGTGGCCATTCACTTTAAAGGAGCCGAGTTCTGGGTGGGAAATAAGAACGGTCTCATATGACCAAACCTCTTTGACGACAAAGGGGCCGGACCATCAGGATTTTAATGTACCAGGAAAAAGACGAAGGCGTGAGTTATAAAGAAGGACGAGATCCTCCGGTGAAAAACTTTTAGGAATTTTAATTTTTTTTATCATGGTAGAACTTTGAGCGCTCCTTATAAAACTTTTTATTTTCACAGGCGTTAGCACGTCATTCATCTAGTTCATTCAGTTGGAATTTTCTTTGCTCGGAGGCCAAAGTATAATCAAGATTGAGGAATTTCAGCTCCCAATAGGCGCGATGCTCTAACTCAACTGGAAGGTGGCACAATTTGCCGTATTCTAATTGGTATGGTGTACAACTGATGGTGGTTTTGTATGCTGTCCGATAAGCCCATAGAGCATCATCCGGCTTCATTGACCAGTCCTTCCTATTAAAAGAGATAGTCTTCTCCAAAATTCGCTTGAGCTCGCGGTTCACCACGTCCACTTGGACACTAGTCTGTGGGTGATAGACGGTGGAGAGTTTGTGTGTAACGCCATATTTTGCTATAATTTTAGCAAATTGGCTATTGCAGAAGTGTGTGCCCCTATCACTAACTATAGCGCGAGGTGTGCCAAAACGAGAGAATAATATCTTTAAAAATTTGACGACGACTCTTGTATCATTGGTTGGGAGAGCTTGTGCTTCCGCCCACCTCGACACATAGTCGATTGCAATGAGAATATATTTATTATTAAATGAGGGAGGGAGAGGACCTACGAAATCGATACCCAATAGATCAAAAATTTCATACTCCAAAAAGGAGTTTTGGGGCATTTCATCTCGACGAGATATGTTACCTGACCTTTAGCAGCTATCGCATCCACTTACAAAAGAGTGAGCATCCTTAAAGATCGAGGGCCAGTAGAAACAGACCTCCAGCACTTTCGTTGTGGTCCGGCTTGCTTGGTAATGTCCGTCGGTTGGTACTTCGTGGCAGTGCCGCAATATTTGCAAGCCTTCCTCGCTCGACACACATTTTCTTACCACTTGATCTGCGTAGATACGAAATAAGAAGGGGTCCTCCCAAAAGTAGTTCTTTGCGTCAGAAAAAAATTTCTTCTTTTGCTTACTTGAAAAACCTTTTGGCAGGACCCGAGCCATTAGATAGTTGGCCAAATCCGCAAACCAAGGGCTAGAGAATTCGTTAATTTTTTGATGGTGAGGAGGCGCTCTTCAGGGAATTTATCATCAATGTCGGCTTCCGCCAGCGTATCCGCAGCATGGTTCTCTAAGCGGGAAAGGTGATCGGCCGACAAGTTCTCCGCTCCTTTCTTGTCCCAGATCTCCAAGTCAAATTCTTACAGTAGGAGGATCCATCTTAATAATTGGGGCTTGGCGTCTGTCTTGTTTAGTAGGTACCTAAGGGCAGAATGATTGTAAACACAATGACTTTAGAGAGAGTAATATAAAACCTAAACTTATCCAACGTAAAAACAATTACGAGAATTTCTTTCTCTGTAGTGTTGTAATTTGCCTGTGTAGATGTGAGTGTCTTGCTTGCATAATAAATTGGGTGAAAATACTAGTTCACCCGTTGGCCTAACACTGCGCCTCCAGCAATGTCACTTGCATCGCACATTAGCTCGAATGGAAAGGACCAATCCGGTCCTACTAGAATTGGCGCGTTGATAAGCTTATCTTTGATAATATTAAAAGCTGCTAAACATTGATTATAAAAAATGAAAGAAGACTCTTTTTCTAACAAGTGCGTTAACGACTTTGTAATTTTGGAAAAATTTTGTATAAACCGCTGATAAAAACCTGCGTGACCAATGAAACTTCTAGTAGATTTTACATTTGTGGGAGGGGAAGTTTCTCAATCACCTCGGTCTTTGCCTTATTAACCTCGATTCCTTTACCCGATATTTTATGACCGAGGACCAACCCCTCTCTGACAATAAAATGACATTTTTCCCAATTTAGGGCGAGATTCGTATCTTCACAACGTTGAAGAACACGATCAAGATTAGTTAAGCATGATTTAAAAGAATTTCTGAATACGGAAAAGTCATCCATGAAGACTTCCATCACATCCTCAACCAACTCGTCAAAGATGGCCAACATACATCTTTTGAATGTAGCTCATGCATTGCAAAGGCCAAACGACATCCTTCTATAAGCGAAGGTGCCAAAGGGACAAGTAAAGGTTGTTTTCTCCTGGTCCTCGGGTGAGATTGGGATTTGGAAATATCCTGATAAACCATCAAGAAAGCAATAGTAGGAGTGACCAGAAAGGCGTTCTAAAATTTGATCAATGAATGGCAAGGGAAAGTGGTCTTTTCGGGGGGAATCATTTAATTTTTTATAGTCGATGCACATCCGCCGACCCGTAACAGTACGAGTTAGAATTAGTTCATTATTCTCATTAACCACTACCGTAATGCCGCCTTTCTTTGGTACTACTTGCACGGGGCTAACCCATGGGCTATCCGAAATCGGGTAGATAATTCCCGCATCTAACAACTTAATTACTTCAACCTTAATGACATCTTACATGTTGGGATTAAGTCGTCGCTGAGGCTGTACACTATCGCAAGAATTATCTTTAAGTAATATTTTATGTGTGCAGAAGGAGGGGCTTATCCCTTTAATATCAGATAATTGCCAAGCTATGGCTTGGCGATGCCTATTTAAGATTTGAATTAATTTGGAAATTTCAGAATCACACAAAGTAGAAGAAATGATTACCGGTAATTTAGAGTCTTTCTAAAAAGACATATCTTAGGTGGTCTGGAAGTTGCTTAAGCTCAAGAGTGGGTGGTACTTCGTAAGAGGTCGTAATTTTAATACTCTCTAATCCAATTGGCTCAGGAGGCAAAGAACGAGATAATACCTTAAAACAAAATAATTCGACATGTTCCGCATCATTACAAGATGTAGGACTAGAATCAGAAAATGAAGAAAAATCTTCTTCAAATGATGCATCTAGATGGTAACAAGAATCATCATTTGAAAGAGAATTTCGTATGGAGGGGTTGATATTGAAGGTAACTTCATCATCTCCAACACAAAGGAGGAGCTTTCTGGTACTCACATCTATTATTGTGTGGGAGGGAGCAAGGAAGGGGCGGTCGAGTATGAGGGGTACATCGGCATCCTCTTTGATATCAAGAATGACAAAGTCCACCGGAAAGATGAACTTGTCAACCTTGACCAGTACGTCCTCCACCACCCCTACTGGATACTTAACAGAACGATCTGCTAGTTTTATACTTATTTTTGCTGGGATTGGATCTCCTAATCCTATTTTCTTAAAGAGAGAGTAGGGCATTAGATTTATGCTAGCACCTAGGTCGGCGAGGGCATGCTTTACTAATAAATTGCCAAAGAGGCACGAGATAGAAAACTGCCACGTATCATTCAATTTTTGAGGCAATTTATTTAATAAAGATGTCGAGCATTCTGCATTGAGGGTAACATGCGAGATATCTTCAAGTTTCTTTTTATTAGAGAGTAACTCCTTGAGATATTTCACGTATTTAGGTATTTGAGAGATTACCTCGCAGAAGGGAACATTTATATGAATTTGTTTTAAAATTTCTAAAAAAATTTTGTATTTTACCTCTACTCGCTCATTTTTAATTTTAGATGGATAAGGGGGTGCAGAAGTAGACATAATTTGAAGCATTCGGAGAATTAGAAAATAAAACTGCAGGGGGTATAATAGAAATATTTACCTCGGGCTAAATCCTATTTGGAGAGGTTACCTCCTTTCCGCTGCGTAGGGTGATGGCATTTGCATTCTCCAATGGATTCGTCTCAGTGTTGCCCGAAAAAGCTCCATGCAGGCGCTCAGCAATCATTTTGGCGAGCTGGCTAATTTGATTCTCTAACTTCTTTACAGATCCGGTGAGATTCTGGATGTTGGATTCGTTCGAGGCAACATTTTAAAAAAATACTTCTTCAAGCGAAGAGGGTTTTGGTGGTGTTGGAAGAAAACCGGGTCGGTTCATATTAGGCGGGCGTTGGGCATTACCTTGGTTGCTCCATGAGAAATTCGGGTCGTTGCTATAACCCAGATTGTAAGCATTGTTATATTGAGCGTTGTTCGGGTTAAAGGAAGTCCAAGTAAGATTCCCCATGAAATCAACATGTTCTTCAATAAAAGTATTACTATTATTATTAGCCCAAGAAGGAGTGGCGGAGGAAACCGACATCTCTGCCACTTGCTTGCTTAAACGTTTAAGTTGTAAAGCTAAATTAGCTGTCATATCAACTTCATAAAGTCCTGCCAGCTTGCTAGGGCGTACTCAGGGCACATTCCACTAATAGGCATTCATGGTCATTTCCTCAAAAAGCTCTTGAGCGGCCTCTAGGGTTTTTTTATTGAGAGTACCCCTGGTGGCTGCATCAATCATCTGCCTTGTTTGGAAATTTATGTGATAATAAAAAATTTTTACTTATTGCCAAGTAGGAAGTGCATGGTGAGGACATCTACGCAAAAACTCCTTGAAGCGCTCCCATGTATCGTAGAGAGTCTCCGAGTCGATTTGCATAAATGAAGAGATATCGGTATGTAATTTGGCGGTCTTAGCAGGAGGAAAATATTTAGTCATGAATTTTTCAGCCATTTTGGCCCATGTAGTGATAGATCCTCTAGGAAGAGAGCCTAACCACTGCTTGGCCTTTGATTGCAAAGAAAAAGGAAATAGTCGTAATCGAATGGCGTCATCAGTAACGCATTTATTTTGAAGGTACCATAGATTTCAAGAAAATTTGAAAGATGTTTATTTAGATATTCGTCTGGTAAACCATCAAAATTAACTGATTGTTGCACCATTTGGATGATGCTAGACTTGATCTCAAAATTATTATTAGCTAGTAGGGCGAACAATACTAAATTGTGTCACTTCCAAGTTCGGTCGTGCATAATAGGACATGGTTCGTTGCTGGGCTTCATTAGGATTGGGGTCACCCATAGTTGCTATATTAGTATCTCCGATAGATTCTTCGAGAAAAATTGGTAAATCCTGTCCACAAGATTGAAGGTGTTGCCTAAACGTGCGCTTAATTTTCGGAGCAAAATGGGATTCAGGATTATTCGAAGAACTTGCTCGGGTCACGTACTAAAAGAAAAGAGAAGAGAGTGACAAATGATTAAAGATGAGTTTAAAAATTATTAATGTACATTTTTTCATTTTTGTTCTTTTTAGGTGGTTTTAGGTATCTTATTAAGATATATATATTTCAGAAAAAAAAAGAAAAACGATAAAATTAACAGTTATTCTTTTTTTTGAAATATCGACGCAAGTCCCCGGCAACGATGCCAAAAACTTGAATGAGAAAATCCCGGAGATGTTTTATGAAAGATAGAAGATGAAGATGAAGATGAAAATGATGTTCTCCGAATCTATATTCGATAAATGCAAGTGTACTTTATCGCTTATAGTATAGGATATAATATCAAGGTCGTATTAGAACCAAGGCGACGCGATTACTTCTACTTCAAAGAGATTTCTGTTATTTTATCAATTAGATACTTTGAGTTGGTTTGCAAATAAGAGAACGGTTAAATGATAAAAGAGGATGATTAAGCAATAATTTAAAAGGTTAGTACTTGATCTTGAATTACCTTGTAATGAAAATGACCAAAAATTCATAAATCCCTAATTCGCTTTAATGAAGATGCTTGGACCGTGGAGGTTCCCAAAATATGAACGCACCTCTTTCAATGCTACGCCCAACTGAGTTTAGGTTGATCAACCGAACTTTCATTCTATAATTGAAACCCCTAAAACTCGCTTTATGTGGTGAACCCCTCTATTGGATTTGACTTCAATCCGGGAAATTTATGTCGTCCTCTTTCAAGGATTGCATTCAACTCCCTTTACCCGTGAGTGATCAGTCCATATGCATGATCCGTTCGGCTACTAGATTATGGAAATAGAATAGAAAATCATATATCGATGATATGACCTCTCTAGAGATTAATCAAGGGTAAATCCTAAACATTTGTTAAAAGAGAAAGAGAAGATCAGGATTAAGAAAATAAGATGATTTCATTCCTCGGATCATCTCGATCAAGCACAAACCAAGTTTAGTTACTCATAATAGTGCAAGAAATGAAAATCATGTTAAGAATATGCATAAAAAGAAAGAGAGAGAGAAAGGGAATAACAAACTATTTTATTTTATTGAAAAGAAGTTACAAAAAAGGGCATAGAGACATTACAAAGAGAGTTTATAAAAAGATTACAAGTGCGATAAAAGAGATTGCAAGAAATTAAAACATGAAAGCATTAAGCTAAAATGCTCTAAAAATAAACTCTCAACAACTCTCTAGAAGTTTAAAATGGTGGAGAAAGGATGAAGCTTTCCCCCCTTCCTTCATGCCTATTTATAAGGCCAAAACCAAGGGGGTAGAGTTGGAGTTTGGCATCAGGATGAATCTTCCCTTGGTCAAAAATCACATGTTGGTTTAAAGTCAAATATGGCTACTCCTTTTCACACTTGTCATGAAAAGCATGATAAAAGTTAGATAGCTTTTTCTCTTTCCAAGAAGCTTCTTTTAAGAACACATGCTGAATACATAGTCAAAGGAGGCTAGCCTCTTTCATACTTAGGAGAAAATATCTCATGGGACCATTGTGGCTTTATTCCCTTCTTGAATATGGTTTAGTAACACAGTAGCATGACTGCACTGGACATTTAATTTGGCACACCCTATCTGAAGGCGTGTTATGTAGAATTGATAATGCAACTTGTCTCGAGATCCTACAAAATAGTAAAATAAGCATGGTTAGGATATAATTATAAGAAGATATGGTTTAACGAATAAAATTAACAATATCTATATATTTATATTAGATTATTTTGATTTTTGTATTAATAACTTAGGTCAAATTATGCATCATCAGTCGTTCTTAGTTTTGCTTTTCCTTGTTCAAACATACTTTTGGTTATGTGGATTGGTGTTCGGTTGTTGACGCCCACATGGTTGTTGATTTTTGGACAGTTTCCTAGCTGCTAGTTATATTCTTTTGGATTGTTTGAATTACTTGCTCTCTGTGATGTTTTATGCTAGGACTCCATGTTAGATATTTTAAGTATAAAATATAAGGATTTATATCATCATATCATGACATTTTTTTTAAAAAATGAACAACACCATATTCTAAAAGTTATAAAAAGCTCTTTTCCTACTTATATTAAACTTAGGGGGTCTGCACTTCATGTTACGTCGTATGATTGTCATGTTCACATTATATTCAGAATATATACAACTAAGTATTTTCTGCTGCGTATTTCTACTTACACTAATACTCGTGGACTAGTCAATTCACTGAATCGAGGGACACGGTTAATCTACTTAACTCACATTATGTTTTACAACATTAAATCATGTATTTTTTTTCATAAAGAATCATAGAAGTAGGATTTGCTTGAATGCATGAAGTTGTCTATTGCACAGTGTGGCATCATGGCTCGTATTTTCTCTCGCTCTGACATATTATTTAATACAGACAAAATACGGGTTGTGACAGTTGGTATCAGAGCCAAGTTGGTTTAACAAGTTGGTTGAACCAGCCAATCTGATATAGTTTTGAATTCCTCCATTCATTTGCATACACACACTGATGTGACATCAGTACGTCTTAGCTGAAGCATAGTCACTATACTCATAGCATGATAAGAAGTATACAAGGCATATTATGTAGTATGGGATGCATAATATGTGTTTGTATATGAATCCACCATAGGTGACAATATGTGATGGTTATGTAGCATGAGATGCATAACCACCATCACATGGATGCCCATTAGCAAGTTTTCTTTTCTCGTTGCATGCGATTTTATGTAGTATAGGATGCATAACATTTCAAGTGTACACCACTCATAACTTGCATTATGTCCTTTTTAGAATGCATAACACTGCATACATAGAATATCATCGCATAAGCACGCGTGCTAAGTTAAAGTTTACATGATGACACATGTACAGACATGATTTTTTTAACTGGAATAAAAAATTCATGCATTCATATCATTGGCACTTGAGTTAATAGGATAAGAGGAAATCATCCTAAGTAGGACATAACATCATTATAAAATCCCAGAGCAAGTTGTAGTATAAGCAAGTGTCTTTTAAGTATGGTATGAACTAAGTTGTGTGGCCTAGTTGTAATCTAGGATTTTGATGAGTCGTCTGTTGCTTTTCTAGAAATGACGGCTAAACATCCTGCGACTATGTCGACTCCCTAGTCGGAGGGTGAGTCGTCAGGTGCGCATAGCAATGAGGTGAATGAGAGTTTGTTTTAGAGTAACAAGGCTCTATCGAGACAGTTGGTGGTGATGCAATTGCAGATTCAGTCCTTATTGTCTGTCGCTCCTGCGTAGCAACCCTTAGTGCAAGATCCTGTCATGGGTCAAGCTATACACATTACTCCTGCTCCTCTGGTGCCCCTAGAGATGCCACCACCAGAGATGAATTTTATTTCACATTTCCAGCGATTGGGACCTCCTACCTACGACGGGATTGCCGACTTTATGGTTTTGGATGATTGGATCATCGCTATCGAGGAGAATTTCTTGTATTTGGAGATTGCAGAAGCCCAAAAGGTGATGATTGCGGTCTACCAGCTAAACGGACTGGCGAAGTGCTGGTGGATTCGGGAAAAGGAGAGTCTGAAGGTAGGATGCTCTTGGGAGTCCTTCAAGAAGATGCTGCTTAAGAAGTTTCCACCCTCAGTCGAGCAGGACTACATGATGAATAATTTCATGCATCTGAAGCAGCGACATCTCACGGTGAGCGAATATGCAATCGAGTTCAGTATGTTGAGAAGATTTGCTCAGAATATGGTAGCTTTAGAGTCAGGAAGATTGAAGCGCTTCCTCGGAACACTAAGAAGCGATGTCCAATAGTTGGCATGTGCTTATAGAGTGGAACGTTATGTTGAGGCAGTGGAAGCCTCTTTGACGGTTGAGGCTATCAACAACGCTAAGAATCGAGGTGCCGCAACGAGAAAAGAGAAGAGGAAAGGTCATGAGGATGGAAGCTCTAGGGCATCTAGCCCTTCTTCGATGAAGAAAAGTGGAGAAATATGTGGCATCTGTGGTCGATCAATCCACCCATACAAAAGGTGTTAAAAGAGGACTGCTACTCAGAATAGCAGTGGGTGCTCGCCATCTAAGGCGCGCCTAAGGGAGATCTGGTGGGCACGTTCTGTACGAAAAAGGGACATGACTTGAGTCACTACTGGTCGAAAGAAATGGCTTGCTTCCGTGTGGGCAGAAGGGGCACCTGAAGTCTTCATGTCCCTAGGATCAGTCTCCATTATAGCCTAGCCCACTTCGAGCTGTGCCACAGCCCTAAAACCAGGACAAAGGGAAAGGAAAGCTGAATGTGGTGACCTAGGAGGAAGCTCAGACCTCTACTAAAGTGATATCAGGTTAGATTTCAGTCTAGCTTTCAATCTGCATTGTTGATCTACTCCCTCGTTAGCTTTAGTTAATTATTCTATGGTTATAGGGGAGTTTAAGGTGCGGAATAGGTGGGCGTTCATTCTCCTTGATTCGGGTGCCACCCATTCCTTTGTATCTCGCAGTTTTATAGATAAACATCGTTTGGACGTGGATCAGTTAGAAGATCCTTCAATGTCAAGCTTTCCTCCAGAAATCTGGTGACATCAAATCAAGGAATTCATAGATGCCCTATTTGCCTATGTGAAATCCTAGCCTATATGGATCTAAAGGTGTTGGATCTTACGGACTTTGACGTCATTTTAGGCATGGACTGGCTGTCCAGTATGATGCGGTCATCTAGTGCAAGGAAAAATGACTGGACTTCAATATGGACAACGGCCAACCTATGAGTGTTTATGGTTTTTAGGGCATGGTTTCCCCTATTATTTTTGCAGTACGTGCTTGTCGAGCTATAGAGTCTGGTTGTGAGGCATATCTTGTTTCTATTTCTACTTTGGAAACAGCTTTTGTTACACCACGTTTCGAGGATATCTCGGTGGTGTGAGAGTTTCTAGATGTTTTTCTTGAAGTCTTCCAGGACTTCCTCCTGAGAGCGAGGTAGAGTTTGTGATAGAACTCGAGCCAGGTGCCCGCCCTATTGCCAAGGCACTGTATCGTATGACTTCGTGTGAGTTGGATGAGTTACGTACTCGGCTCGACAAGTTGGTGCAGAGTGGATTTATTAGGCCAAGCTCTTCGCCTTGGGGTGCTCCAGTCCTGTTCGTGAAAAAGAAGGATGGCTCGATGAGGTTGGGCAACGATTACAGATAGTTAAACAAGGTAACCATCAAGAATAGATATCCCATGCCAAGGATAAATGACATGTTTGCTCCAGTCCCCGTGGGCACGACTTTGTTTTGGTGATAGTTGATAGATTCACAAAGTGCGCTCACTTTATGCCTTTTAATATTGGGTATTCTATAAAAAAGATACCTGAGTTATATCTTGATGAGGTCATCAGATTATATGGAGTGCCTGTTAGCATTGTATCGAATCGAGACTCCAGGTTTACGTCTCCCTTTTGGAAGAGTTTACAGGAGTGGTTGGGTACTGATTTAAGGTATTCCACCACCTATCATCCGTAGACAAATGGTCTGATGGAAACGGTAAATCAGATCGTGGAAGATATGATCAGGTATTATATATAGGATCACGGTGGTGCTTGGGATGAGCTTGTCAAACTCATGGAATTAGCATACAATAATTATTATCAAGAGTCTTCAGATGGCCCCGTTTGAGGCCTTGTATGGGAGGCATTGTAGGACTCCTTTGTTTTGGGCTGAGGTTGGTGAGAGACCATTGCTAGTTCTGAAAGCCCTTGAAGAGATGAATTGTGTTGTAACTTATATTCGAGAGAAGCTCAGTGTAGCACAAGAACGTTATGAGAAGTATGCTAATCGACGAAGGGTCAATCTGGTGTTCTCCGTTGGGGACTTGGTTTTTCTGAAAGCCTCTCTAATGTCAGTTGTTAAAAGATTTGGAAGGAACCACGAGTTAGATCCTAAGTATGCGGGAACTTTTCAGATTCTTGAGCGCATCAGAGTGTTATCTTATAGGCTGGATTTGCCTGCTACCTTCCCTAGTGCCCATGATTTTTTCCATGTGAGCCAGTTGTGGAAGTGCATTCGTAGTTATCAATTCCTTGACTAGGTGCCCAAGATTCAGCCCAACCTTTCGTATGTGGAAGAGCATATACGTGTTTTGGAACCTCAAGATTGAGTGTTGCAGAGAAAGACCATTCCCATGGTTAAGGTTCTCTGGCGAAATCAAGACGTCCAGAGCGTGACATGGGAATTGTAGTCGGCGATGAGGGAATTTCATCCATGTATCTTCCCTTAGTTTCTGGTATGTCTCCATGCTTTTGGATGTATTTGTTTTCTCGTTTTGGTTTGATTTTGGAGTTGCGTTAAGTTTTGGGATGAAATATCTTTTTAGGGGGAGTGACTGTAACGCCCCCGACTTTTTGATAATTATCTGATTGATAATTTCATATTTATGACGTCAAGGCATTACTTTTTAACGTCATGTTGACGGCGCTGCACCGTTAGTGCGTCTTCGCGTCCGTTATGTCTGTTTGACCAAATTTTGGGGTTTTTGACGAGATTGAAGGTTTTCATGTTGGAAGAATTAAGTTTGTGTTTTTGGATTTGCTTGTCAAGTTTAGTTGCGGTCCGGTCATTTTTGGAGTCTCGGCGCATATTTGAAGTTTTGTGATATTTATGCTTGTTGTAAGCATATGATGATAGTGTCTCGAGAATGGTGAGTTGGATTATAGTTTTTTTGTCTTCGACGTAAGATTCGATGCGCCGACTTTCATCGACGACGTGCATTTCGTTCAAATCGGAGTGTGTTTAGTCTGTATCATTGACAGATTCCGGTATAGAAGACAAATCTGAGTTTCTGAAAAATGCCCTGACTTGTTGTCGAGAAAGCCTTGATCTGTTCTCGAGAAGCCCAGACTTGTTCTCGAGAAAACCTTGACCTGTTCTCGAGAAGCCCTGACTTGTTCTCGAGAAAGTCTTGACCTGTTCTCGTAAAGCGGGGAATTGTTCGCGAGAAGTGATATTCTTTCTCGAGAGGCCTTGCTTCACTCTCGAGAAATCTTTATCTGTTCTCGAGAGGCCCTCTTCAATACTCGAGAAATCCCTCTATTGTCCTCGGGAAGTGCCGATGATTTATCGAGAAATCCTTCTTCTGTTCTCGATAAAGCCTTAGTTGTTCCCGAGATGCCTTCTTCAGTACTCTAGAAATACATACCATTTAATCGAGAAGTTTTTCCTCATTTCTCGAGAAGCCCTCCTCAGAAATACATACCATTTAAAATTTCTTAAAAAATTTTGTATTTTACCTCTACTCGCTCATTTTTAATTTTAGATGGATAAGGGGGTGCAGAAGTAGACATAAGTGGATATTTTGAAGCATTCGGAGAATTAGAAAATAAAACTGCACGGGGTACAATAGAAATATTTACCTCGGGCTAAATCCTATTTGGAGAGGTTACCTCCTTTCCGCTGCGTAGGGTGATGTCATTTCAATTCTCCCTTGGATTCGACTCAGTGTTGCCCGGAAAAGCTCCATGCAGGCGCTCAGCAATCATTTTGGCAAGCTGGCCAATTTGATTCTCTAAGTTCTTTACAGATCCGGTGAGATTCTGGATGTTGGATTCGTTCGAGGCAACATTTTTAAAAAATACCTCTTCAAGCGAAGAGAGCTTTGATGGTGTTGGAAGAAAACCGGGTCAGTTCATATTAGGCAGGCGTTGGGCATTACCTTGGTTGCTCCATGAGAAATTCGGGTCGTTGCTATAACCCAGATTGTAAGCATTGTTATATGGAGCGTTGTTCGGGTTAAAGGAAGTCCAAGTAGGATTCCCCATGAAATCAACATGTTCTTCAATAAAAGTATTACTATTATTATTAGCCCAAGAAGGAGTGGCGGAGGAAACTGACATCTCTGCCACTTGCTTGCTTAAACGTTTAAGTTGTACAGCTAAATTAGATGTCATATCAACTTCATAAAGTCCTGCCAGCTTGCTAGGGCGTGCTCAGGGCACATTCCACTGATAGGCATTCATGGTCATTTCCTCAAAAAGCTCTTGAGCGGCCTCTAGGGTTTTTTATTGAGAGTACCCCTGGAGCCTGCATCAATCATCTACCTTGTTTGGAAATTTATGCGATAATAAAAAATTTGTACTTGTTGGCAAGTAGGAAGTGCATGGTGAGGACATCTACGCAAAAACTCCTTGAAGCGCTCCCATGTATCGTAGAGAGTCTCCGAGTCGATTTGCATAAATGAAGAGATATTGGTATGTAATTTGGCGGTCTTAGCAAGAGGAAAATATTTAGTCATGAATTTTTCAGCCATTTTGGCCCATGTAGTGATAGAACCTCTAGGAGGAGAGCCTAACGACTGCTTGGCCTTTGATTGCAAAGAAAAGGGAAATAGTCGTAATCGAATGGCGTCATCAGTAACGCATTGATTTTGAAGGTACCATAGATTTCAAGAAAATTTGAAAGATGTTTATTTGGATCTTCGTCTGGTAAACCATCAAAATTAACTGATTGTTTCACCATTTGGATGATGCTAGAGTTGATCTCAAAATTATTATTAGCTAGTAGGGCGAACAATACTAAATTGTGTCCCTTCCAAGTTCGGTCGTGCATAATAGGACATGGTTCGTTGTTGGGCTTCATTAGGATTGGGGTCACCCATAGTTGCTATATTAGTATCTCCGATAGATTCTTCGAGAATAATTGGTAAATCATGTCCACAAGATTGAAGGTGTTGCCTAAACGTGCGCTTAATTTTCGGAGCAAAATGGGATTCAGGATATTCGAAGAACTTGCTCGGGTCACGTACTAAAAGAAAAGAGAAGAGAGTGACAAATGATTAAAGATGATTTAAAAATTATTAATGTACATTTTTTCATTTTTGTTCTTTTTAGGTGGTTTTAGGTATCCCGTATCTTATTAAGATATATATATTTTAGAAAAAAAAACGATAAAATTAACAGTTATTCTTTTTTTGAAATATCGACGCAAGTCCCCGGCAACGACGCCAAAAACTTGAATGAGAAAATCCCGGAGATGTTTTATGAAAGATAGAAGATGAAGATGAAGATGAAAATGATGTTCTCCGAATCTATATTCGATAAATGCAAGTGTACTTTATCGTTTATAGTATAGGATATAATATCAAGGTCGTATTAGAACCAATGCGACGTGATTACTTCTACTTCAAAGAGATTTCTGTTATTTTATCAATTAGATACTTTGAGTTGGTTTGCAAATAAGAGAACAGTTAAATGATAAAAGATGATGATTAAGCAATAATTTAAAAGGTTAGTACTTGATCTTGAATTACCTTGGAATGAAAATGACCAAAAATTCATAAATCCCTAATTCTCTTTAATGAAGATGCTTGGACCGTGGAGGTTCCCAAAATATGAACGCACCTCTTTCAAGGCTACGCCCAACTGAGTTTAGGTTGATCAACCGAACTTTCATTTTATAATTGAAACCCCTAAAACTCGCTTTATGTGGTGAACCCCTCTATTGGATTTGACTTCAATCCGGGAAATTTATGTCGTTCTCTTTCAAGAATTGCATTCAACTCCCTTTACCCGTGAGTGATCAGTCCATATGCATGATCCGTTCGGCTACTAGATTATGGAAACAGAAGAGAAAATCATATATCGATGATATGACCTCTCTAGAGATTAATCAAGGGTAAATCCTAAACATTTGTTAAAAGAGAAAGAGAAGATCAGGATTAAGAAAATAAGATGATTTCATTCCTCGGATCATCTCGATCAAGCACAAACCAAGTTTAGTTACTCATAATAGTGCAGGAAATGAAAATCATGTTAAGAATATGCATAATAAGAAAGAGAGAGAGAAAGGGAATAACAAACTATTTTATTTTATTGAAAAGAAGTTACGAAAAAGGGCATAGAGACATTACAAAGAGAGTTTATAAAAAGATTACAAGTGCGATAAAAGAGATTGCAAGAAATTAAAACATGAAAGCATTAAGCTAAAATACTCTAAAAATAAACTCTCAACAACTCTCTAGAAGTTTAAAATGGTGGAGAAAGGATGAAGCTTTCCCCCTTCCTTCATGCCTATTTATAAGGCCAAAACCAAGGGGGTAGAGTTGGAATTTGGCATCAGGATGAATCTTCCCTTGGTCAAAAAGCACATGTTGGTTTAAAGTCAAATACGGCTACTCCTTTTCACACTTGTCATGAAAAGCATGATAAAAGTTAGATAGCTTTCTCTCTTTCCAAGAAGCTTCCTTTAAGAACACATGCTGAATACATAGTCAAAGGTGGCTAGCCTCTTTCATACTTAGGAGAAAATATCTACTGGAACAATGGTGGCTTTATTCCCTTCTTGAATATGGTTTAGTAACACAGTAGCATGACTGCACTGGACATTTAATTTGGCACGCCCTATCTGAAGGCGTGTTATGTAGAATTGATAATGCAACTTGTCTCGAGATCCTACAAAATACTAAAATAAGCATGGTTAGGATATAATTATAAAAAGATACGGTTTAACGAATAAAATTAACAATATCTATATATTTATATTAGATTATTTTGATTTTTGTATTAATAACTTAGGTCAAATTATGCATCATCAGTCGTTCTTAGTTTTGCTTTTCCTAGTTCAAACATACTTTTGGTTATGTGGATTGGTGTTAGGTTGTTGACGCACACAGGGTTGTTGATTTTTGAACACTTTCCTAGCTGCTAGTTATATTCTTTTGGATTGCTTGAATTACTTGCTCTCTGGGATGTTTTATGCTAGGACTCCATGTTAGATATTTTAAGTATAAAATATAAGGATTTATATCATCATATCATGACATTTTTAAAAAAATGAACAACACCATATTCTAAAAGTTATAAAAAGCTCTTTTCCTACTTATATTAAACTTAGGGGGTCTGCACTTCATGTTACGTCGTATGATTGTCATGTTCACATTATATTCAGAATATATACAAATAAGTATTTTCTACTGCGTATTTCTACTTACACTAATACTTGTGGACTAGTCAATTCACTGAATCGATGGACACGATTAATCTACTTAACTCACATTATGTTTTACAACCTTAAATCATGTATTTTTTTCATAAAGAATCATAGAAGTAGGATTTGCTTGAATGCATGAAGTTGTCTCTTGCACAGCGTGGCATCATGGCTCGTATTTTCTCTTGCTCTGATGTATTATTTAATACAGAGAAAATACGAGTTGTGACAGTTGTTATCAGAGCCAGGTTGGTTTAACAAGTTGGTTGAACCAACCAATCTGATATAGTTTTGAATTCCTCCATTCATTTGCATACACACACTGATGTGTCATCACTACGTCTTAGCTGAAGCATAGTCACTATACTCATAGCATGATAAGAAGTATACAAGGCATATTATGTAGTATGGGATGCATAATATATGTTTGTATATGAATTCACCATAGGTGACAATATGTGATGGTTATGTAGCATGTGATGCATAACCACCATCACATGGATGCCCATTAGCAAGTTTTCTTTTCTCGTTGCATGCGATTTTATGTAGTATGGGATGCATAACATTTCATGTGTACACCACTTATAACTTGCATTATGTCCTTTTTAAAATGCATAACACTACATACATAGAATATCATTGCATAAGCACGCGTGCTAAGTTAAAGTTTACATGATGACACATGTACATACATGATTTTTTTAACTGGAATAAAAAATTCAGGCATTCATATCATTGGCACTTGAGTTAATAGGATAAGAGGATATCATCCTAAGTAGGACATAACATCATTATAAAATCCCAGAGCAAGTTGCAGCATAAGCAAGTGTCTTTTAAGTATGGTATGAACTAAGTTGTGTGGCCTAGTTGTAATCTAGGATTTTGATGAGTCGTCTGTTGCTTTTCTAGAAATGACAGCTAAACATCCTACGACTACGTCGACTCCCTAGTCGGAGGGTAAGTCGTCAGGTGCGGAAAGCGATGAGGTGAATGAGAGTTTGTTTTAGAGTAACAAGGCTCTATCGAGACAGTTGGTGGCGATGCAATTGCAGATTCAGTCATTATTGTCTGTCGCTCCTGCGTAGCAACCCTTAGTGTAAGATCCTGTCATGGGTCAAGCTATACACATTACTCCTGCTCCTCTGGTGCCCCTAGAGATACTACCACCATAGATGAATTTTATTTCGCATTTCCAGCGATTGGGACCTCCTACCTACGACGGGAGTGCCGACTTTATGGTTTTGGATGATTGGATCATCGCTATCGAGGAGAATTTCTTGTATTTAGAGATTGCAGAAGCCCAAAAGGTGATGATTGCGGTCTACCAGCTAAAAGGACTGGCGAAGTGCTGGTGGATTCGGGAAAAGGAGAGTCTGAAGGTAGGATGCTCTTGGGAGTCCTTCAAGAAGATGCTGCTTAAGAAGTTTCCACCCTCAGTCGAGCAGGACTACATGATAAATAATTTCATGCATCTGAAGCAGCGACATCTCACGGTGAGCGAATATGAAATCGAGTTCAGTATGTTGAGAAGATTTGCTCCGAATATGGTAGCTTTAGAGTCAGGAAGAGTGAAGCGCTTCCTCGGAACACTAAGAAGCGATGTCCAATAGTTGGCATGCGCTTATAGAGTGGAACGTTACGCTGAGGCAGTGGAAGCCTCTTTGACGGTTGAGGCTATCAACAACGCCAAGAATCGAGGTGCCGCAATGAGAAAAGAGGAGAGGAAAGGTCATGAGGATGGAAGCTCTAGGGCATCTAGCCCTTCTTCGATGAAGAAAAGTGGAGAAATATGTGGCATATGTGGTCGATCTATCCACCCATACAAAAGGTGTTAAAAGAGGACTGCTACTCAGAATAGCAGTGGGTGCTCGCCATCCAAGGCACGCCTAAGGGAGATCTTGTGTGCACGTTCTGTACGAAAAAGGGACATGACTTGAGTCACTACTGGTCGAAAGAAATGGCTTGCTTCCGTGTGGGCAGAAGGGGCCCCTGAAGTCTTCATGTCCCTAGGATCAGTCTCCATTGTAGCCTAGCCCACTTCGAGCTGTGCCACAGCCCCAAAACCAGGACAAAGGGAAAGGAAAGCTGAATGTGGTGACCTAGGAGGAAGCTCAGACCTCTACTCAGGTGATATCAGGTTAGATTCCAGTATAGCTTTCAATCTGCATTGTTGATTTACTCCCTCGTTCGCTTTAGTTACTTATTCTATGGTTATAGGGGAGTTTAAGGTGCGGAATAGGTGGGCGTTCATTCTCCTTGATTCGGGTGCCACCCATTCCTTTGTATCTCGCAGTTTTATAGATAAACATCGTTTGGACGTGGATCAGTTAGAAGATTCCTTCAACGTCAAGCTTTCCTCCAGAAATCTGGTGACATCAAATCAAGGAATTCATAGATGCCCTATTTGCCTATGTGAATTCCTAGCCTTTATGGATCTAAAGGTGTTGGATCTTGCGGACTTTGACGTGATTTTAGGCATGGACTGGCTGTCCAGTATGATGCGGTCATCTAGTGCAAGGAAAAATGACGGGACTTCAATATGGACAACGACCAACCTATGAGTGTTTATGGTTTTTAGGGCATGGTTTCCCCTATTATTTTTGCAGTACGTGCTTGTCGAGCTATAGAGTCTGGTTGTGAGGCTTATCTTGTTTCTATTTCTACTTTGGAAACAGCTTTTGTTACACCACGTTTCGAGGATATCTCGGTGGTGTGAGAGTTTCTAGATGTTTTTCTTGAAGTCTTCCAGGACTTCCTCTTGAGAGCGAGGTAGAGTTTGTGATAGAACTCGAGCCAGGTGCCCGCCCTATTGCCAAGGCACTGTACCGTATAGCTTCGTGTGAATTGGATGAGTTACGTACTCAGCTCGACAAGTTGGTGCAGAGTGAATTTATTAGGCCAAGCTCTTCGCCTTGGGGTGCTCCAGTCCTGTTCGTGAAAAAGAAGGATGGCTCGATGAGGTTGGGCAACGATTACAGATAGTTAAACAAGGTAACCATCAAGAATAGATATCCCATGCCAAGGATTGATGACATGTTTGCTCCAGTCCCCGTGGGCACGGCTTTGTTTGGGTGATAGTTTATAGATTCACAAAGTGCGCTCACTTTATGCCTTTTAAGATTGGGTATTCTATAAAAAAGATACCTGAGTTATATCTTGATGAGGTCATCAGATTACATGGAGTGCCTGTTAGCATTGTATCGAATCGAGACTACAGGTTTACGTCTCATTTTTGGAGGAGTTTACAGGAGTGGTTGGGTACTGATTTAAGGTATTCCACCACCTATCATCCGTAGACAAATGGTCTGATGGATAGGGTAAATCAGATCGTGGAAGATATGATCAGGTATTATATATTGGATCACGGTGGTGCTTGGGATGAGCTTGTCAGACTCATGGAATTAGCATACAATAATTATTATCAAGAGAGTCTTCAGATGGCCCGTTTGAGGCCTTGTATGGGAGGCGTTGTAGGACTCCTTTGTTTTGGGCAGAGGTTGGTGAGAGACCATTGCTAGTTCCGGAAGCCCTTGAAGAGATGAATTGTGTTGTAACTTATATTCGAGAGAAGCTCAGTGTAGCACAAGAAGATTATGAGTAGTATGCTAATCGACGAAGGGTCAATCTGGTGTTCTCCGTTGGGGACTTGGTTTTTCTGAAAGCCTCTCTAATGCTACGTGTTAAAAGATTTGGAAGGAACCACGAGTTAGATCCTCAGTATGTGGGACCTTTTCAGATTCTTGAGCGCATCAGAGTGTTATCTTATAGGCTGGATTTGCCTGCTTCCTTCCCTAATGTCCATGATGTGTTCCATGTGAGCCAGTTGTGGAAGTGCGTTCGTAGTTATCAATTCCTTGACTAGGTGCCCAAGATTCAGCCCAACCTTTCGTGTGTGGAAGAGCATATACGTGTTTTGGAACCTCAAGATTGAGTGTTGCGGAGAAAGACCATTCCCATGGTTAAGGTTCTCTGGCGAATTAAAGACGTCCAGAGCATGACATGGGAATTGTAGTCGGCGATGAGGGAATCTCATCCATGTATCTTCCCTTAGTTTCTGGTATGTCTCCATGCTTTTGGATGTATTTGTTTTCTCGTTTTGGTTTGGTTTTGGAGTTGCGTTAAGTTTTGGGATGAAATATCTTTTTTGGGGGGAGTGACTGTAATGCCCCCGACTTTTTGATAATTATCTGATTTGATAATGTCATATTTATGACGTCAAGGCATTACTTTTTAACGTCATGTTGACGGCGCTGCACCGTTAGTGCGTCTTCGCGTCCGTTATGTCTATTTGACCAAATTTTGGGGTTTTTGACAAGATTGAAGGTTTTCATGTTGGAAGAATTAAGTTTGTGTTTTTGGATTTGCTTGTCAAGTTTTGTTGCGGCCCGGTCGTTTTTGGAGTCTCGACGCATATTTGAAGTTTTGTGATATTTATGCTTGTTGTAAGCATATGATGATAGTGTCTCGAGAATGGTGAGTCGGATTCTAGTTTTTTTTGTCTTCGAAGTAAGATTCGTTGCGCCGACTTTCATCTACGACGTGCATTTCGTTCAAATCGGAGTGTGTTTAGTCCGTATCATTGACAGATTCCGGTATAGAAGACAAATCTGAGTTTCTGAAAAATGCCCTGACTTGTTCTCGAGAAAGCCTTGATCTGTTCTCAAGAAGCCCGGACTTGTTCTCGAGAAAACCTTGACCTGTTCTCGAGAAGCCCTGACTTGTTCTCGAGAAAGTCTTGACCTGTTCTCCTGAAGCAGGGAATTGTTCGCGAGAAGTGATATTCCTTCTCGAGAGGCCTTGCTTCACTCTCGAGAAATCTTTATTTGTTCTCGAGAGGCCCTCTTCAATACTCGAGAAATCCCTCTATTGTCCTTGGGAAGTGCTGCTTATTTCTCGAGAAATCCTTCTTCTGTTCTCGATAAAGCCTTAGTTGTTCCCAAGATGCCTTCTTCAGTACTCTAGAAATACATACCATTTAATCGAGAAGTTTTTCCTCATTTCTCGAGAAGCCCTCTTCAGTACTCGAGAAATCCATACTAAATCTCAGAAAATCAGGTTCAGCCGACCCCTGTTCGTTCTCTTAGTGTAATAATTTTAATATTATAATTATTATATATATACACACACACACACTTCTCTTTCTTCATCTTCATTTAAGACAACCATCTTCTTTCCCGTCATTCCCAAACCAGAGAGGCTTGAGTGAGAGAGAGAAAGTTGTTCATGAATCTTCTGGTGGCCGCCAACGGTGCTCCGGTGCTGGAAATCTTCAAACGAATGTAGAAACAGAAAGCTCCCAACGAGTGCTACATCATTGTGGTAAAACTTTACCTATTTGTTGAGTTTTTATTGTTAGTGTTTTTGGCCCTAACTTCTATTTTGACCATTTTTGTTTAGATCCCGACATCTTCCGCCTTCCTTAGCCCTGATCTACGACGAGGTGCGATTTAGAGGTCTTTTTCGGCAAAATCAAGGCAAGTGGTGGTTTTTCCAATTCCCTCCTCTTTTCCAAAAAAATCCTGGCAAGTGGTGCTAATCTTCCTTATTTAGTGATGCTATCATGATTATCGTTCCGATTAATTGTACTTTTTGAAAGAATTAGTTCCTAAACACCTACAGGGGGGGGGGGTGAATAGGTGTAATTCCTTTTTCTTCTAAGGTAGAAAATCTATTCGGTTTATTAATCAGAAACAGCTAATTCTACAGCTAACACAGCACAGAATTCACAGAATCACACAATCACAGTTTGCACATAGATTTTATAGTGGTTCTCCAAGGTCTGGGTACATCCACTTTCCCCCTTCGCCTATCTAGCAGTGTGTTAGATTCGGCCTAACTTCTTCTCTTCACATCAGATCCTCAGATCTTACAGCTCAGAACCCAAACTAGGTTCCTACAACTCAGAGTAAGTCCACACTCCTACAGCTCAGGCAATCTGCCCTACCATAGCCTTCAACAAGGCCTACAACTCAGAGATCACAATTCCTACAACTCAGGCTCACAGCCCTACCTCAGCCTTCAACAAGGCCTACCACTCAGAGGTTTAAATCTCCTACAACTCAGCCTTTATAAACACAAGCTTACAACTCAGATCTTATAAAGATCCTACAGACAATAGATTTAATAATGTATTTTACCACCACCCTGGTAGAGAGAGAAAGGTTGGATGGCTTCTTGATCAGTTCTTGGAAGAATCTGATGGCAGAGAACAACCACTCTTAGCTTTCTTCAAAGTTTCTTGAATCTGAACTCAGTAGTGTTGAACTCCTGTGAAGTTGATCTTCAATCAGCTTCTTTCTTGATATTCAGATCTCAATCTGAATCCTTCTTGGCAGCCTGGTTCAGCAACTGCACTTCAGGAACATGTTGATAGAAGTCCCTTTCTTCTCTTCAATAGATGGAGCTCTCTCTCTCTCTCTCTCTCCACTTTCTTCTTAGATCTTCTGACGAAAATCTTCTTCTGTATGTGTATATTCTTTTCTCTATCAGTTAATCAATAATCTTTTTGTTGAAGGAGAATGCCTTTATATAAACTTTCTCCATGGTAACCGACTGATCCGGTTTCTAACAAACTTCTGACAGCACTGACAGCTTCAGTAGACCAGTTGATTTTGGCAGCTGTCAAGTCATTCAGTCACTTCTTGAAACTCTGTCTCTGTCAGCAAAGTGTCGCGACTGAACTTCTTCATGTGTTAACATAGGTAGACTAAGTGTCGACACAAGTGGACTATGTGTCGACACAAGCCTTGGTGGTGTTGACACAGCTCCTTTGTTGTTGATACTACTTCTCGATACAGCTTCTGTAGAATGTGTCGACACTAATTCTGTGTGTCGACACAATCACTTCTTATCTTTAACTTAGTTGAAACTCTGCTGTGTGTCGACACAAGTCCTGTGTGTCGACACAGTTGATGTCGACAAAGTCTTTTGTGTGTTGACACTGCCTCTGTGTGTCGACACAGTTGATGTCGACTAAGCTTCTCTGTGTGTCGACACTGCTTCTGTATGTCGACACAGTTTCTTCAGGTGTCGACATAGCCTTTCCAAGTGTCGACACAATTAACTTAAAGTGTCGACACAGCTTTTCTCCAGTGTCGACACAAGCTGTAAGACCCCCCCTCCCGGATCCCAAAACATGGCATGAAGGGGGAGTCTTATACCCGGAACAGCCTCCTTGCTGTAGCATTAGCACACGGGCTAACCTGTACCACAAGACGCCTATTCCGCTAGCTACAACAATATCAATAGAACATGCCAACCCAACCAAATACAATAAGCAAGAGAAGTCCAAAATCCACACTAAGTATAAATGTCCAAAATATCAATAATGAGATGCTAAACACGCTTCTACAATATATCAGAGTACAGCTAATCATTGCCCAAACGGGCTACATCATAGTAATCAAAATACTAACATCAGTAACCGACGGTATCGACGGCGCCGTCACTTCAGGCCCTGTCGTCCTGGCCTGGCTGTCCTGCTGCGTAGTCTGCAGATGCTTTACCTGCGGCGTGACCTCCTAAAAAGGAAGACGTAGCAACCGTTAGTCGAAATGACTAAGTGGTTTCACATTCGCTCCCCCGGCGACTCCTCGGCACCGGGCGGAGAAAAGGAACAAGAGTACAATATATAACAAGTATGCAAGTAAAGGAGTATATGCAGGTGGCAGTAGTGTAGGAGTAACAGTATCAGGTTCTAGCAAATATTTACGAGCTACAACAAGCTAACATGATAAGTAACAGTAGGAAAATAACTTAACTTATAAGAATGCCCATAAAAACTTATAAGTTAAGGATCGGGTTACATAAAGGTAACTCATCGTATAAGAGTGCCCATACAAACTTATATGATGAGGATCTTGTTGTGTAATGTTATGAAATGCTATGAATGCTATGCAATGACTCACCCATGCACACACATGCAATTGTTATGTCGACACAGACTATAGTTCCCACTTTTCGAGCAGGTAGCTAACCTCTCAGGCATCAGCCGCTGGTGCCAGGTCGTGACAGTAGAACAGGCACTTCTACTACTATGCAGGTATCCACATTACTTCACCTAGGCCTCTATACGCCTCAATGCTAAGAACACAACAACGGAGCCCATGCGTACTATGGCCCAGCGGGAGCCTCGGGTAGATGTGCACCGACGACCAAGCCCCGAACTGACCTTGTGTGACCCGGAAGGAGCATCGGAGTGAGCAAGAGGACCAAGCCTAACTGTTCACCTGGCACGGAAGGAGACCCGGGACGTGAACACCGAGGACCAAGCCCAACCGCACAAAGTCTAACTGTCGACTCCCGTCGGTGTGACGACTGGCGAGACCGTAGACCTGCCACACTATCCTTAACCCAGGATTACGACACCGCGTGTCGACTCACACCACATGCAAATACCATATCAACATAACATGGAAGGGGCCTCAGAAGTAAGCACGACGACACAGTCAACCATCCATCCATACCTTATCTCAACACAACCAAAATAAGTGACGGTCAACACCGCACCTACATCCCTTCACAATACTACCCGTAGGGAGACGACGCTCTAAGTATTGGACTACTAGACTCCTTTCATTAATCAAACATACTCATGGCCATAATCTATTCATCTATATGACTTTTCAAATGAAGACAACCTAATATAAACATGATGCGCATATAAAGATCTATCACACTTTCCATTTGATAATGTCATAATATAAACATGAAGTGCACAATTATCAAGCTTTCAATTCCTACCAATTCAATTCGTTTAAATAAGATTGCTTCACAATTTGATTATATGAAATCTGATTAATAAGCTACATCAGTCATGCAACAAATGATTAATCATAAGGGTTCATCCAAGCCAAGTATCTTGTAATTTTAATTCCATCGAATCCAAATCCATCTTCCATTATAGCCCAGAATTTAGGTGCAGGTTGAATCTGGATAGCAACTTCGACCGGAGATTCCTGAAGCTACAGGAATCTGGTGAAGACGTGTAACCCCACGATGGAAAGGTCTTTCCGTGGTCTACAACTCTTGTATTCAGACCTCAACCCAAATTTGATATTATCCTATTTGAAATCGGACTTGAAGTCCGCTGCGTGCAGAACACAATTTCTGCATGCAGGATTTGTTGAACACCATTTTTGTTTAGACTTTCCTATGGCTACAGACTTCGCCTGAAGTCGTGCAACCATTCGTTGGAAAGGTATTTTCAAGGTCTTCAACTTTCTTGTTTAGCCGAAAGCCCAGATCTGGACATATCATGCTTAAAAATGGCCACGATGTTCGCTGCGCGCAGAATACAGATTCTGCACGCATCTTAAGGCGGAATGAACGACATCGGTTCATCTTCCTCCTCAAGGCGATCTTCCCAAATCATTCCAGAATTTCCTCCACCCTTATTCAAACTCATGAGGCTAATACTCTTCACGAAACCTTCACCCATCATCACATAGAAGAAGAGAGTGGTTGAAGAGATCTAAAACCTAGAACACAAGTCCTAGCATGGCCAAACCTAGAAGACTTCTTCTCTCCATCAAGACTCTCTTGAGCCGATGTCACTCCTAGGAAAATAACTATAGATCTAGCACCAATGGAGAGGGTAGGAAACTCACATCGGTTCCAGCGGTACCACCATTTCCGGCCATGGATCGCGTAGTTCTCCTCGGCGGCATCTTCTCTTTCACGGTGATGGCGGATTTTCTCCCGTAGAACTTGCTCCAGCAGTTTTCTCTCTCACTAAGAGTTCTCACAGGAAATAGGGAATGAAATGAGCATGAAAACGGCTAGGGTTTTCTCTCACCCTTATATATGAAAAGTGATACGGGTATGGACACGGCCGTGTCCTTTCCCGTGTCCTGCCTAGGCGAAGCGGCAACGACAGTTTCCATGTCGGTTCAATAGTTGACATGGGTAGGGACACGCCCGTGTCCCGACCCGTGTCCACATGACACGGCCGTGTGCCTTGCCATGTCCTTGGCCGTGTCCTTCTCGGGTTGCATCTCGACGAACTCAACTTGACACACACGGAACACGGGTAGATACACGCCCGTGTCTCTACCCGTGTCATATAATTTGTCGATCTCGACACGGAGTTCGTCGATCTCGACACCTCTCATCGAGTCCAACTCGACTAACACGGGTAGGGACACGCCCGTGTCACTACCCGTGTCACATGGTGTCGACACAGCTCGTCTGTCTCGACATGTCTGTCGAGAGTAACTCGACACACACAAGTAGGGACACGCCCGTGTCGCTACGAGTGTCGCATGGTGTCAACACAGCTCGCCGATCTCGACATGCCTCGTCGAGTTCAGCTCGACGCACACACGCACACGGGTAGGGATATGCCCGTGTCTCTACCTGTGTCCCTTCACAGCTCTGATTTCACTACTCCTCCACAAGTACAGTCTAATTCCTTGCACGTCCCAGGAGTCGAGTCAACCCTCCTGACTCAAAAACACACACTAGGGGCCTAGAGCGATTCGGGATGTTACAAATCCCATAAACAAAATAAAAGATTTCGTCCCCGAAATCAGGCTTAAGCCGTGGGAAGAAAAGCATAACAAACAATTTAACTTATGCTTTTAAATAAAATTACCTTGAGCAAACAACTCCGGGTAGCGTTGCTGCATCAAGTCCAATGGCTCCCATGTGTACTCCTCCTTCCCATGGTTGGACCATTGCACCTTCACCAGGGGTACACTTTTGCGGCGCAAAGCTCTTGTCTCGCTGTCAACAATCTGCACCGGATCTAGTCGCACAGACCTATCTGACGCCACTGCACCATCAGTAGTGGGAATATATTGGTCGGGCCGTAACAGTGCTTTTCGAAGCGACGACACATGGAACAGGTCGTGGAGATTTTCTAGTTCTGGTGGTAACTCCAAATGATAGGCCAGCGGGCCGATCCTTTCTAGTGTAATATAAGGCCCAACATACCTTGGGCTGAGCTTTTTCACCCCACGCACCCGCGACACTCCATGCATCGGTCGAATCTTGAGGAACACTTTATCGCCCACTTGGAACTCCACCATCCGGTGCTTTTTATTGTAATATTTTGTCTGTCTACTTTGAGCCTCCAACATGCGATCCCGTATCAATTTGACCACCGCATCAGTATCATCTATATATTCATTTCCCAATGCCTTCGGATCTTCATCCTGCACCCAAGACAAGGGGGCCCTGCACCTTCTTCCGTAAAGTGCTTCATGGAGCGCCATACCGATGCACGCCTGATGGCAATTATTGTATTAAAATTCCACTAGGGGCAAGTGCCTTTCCCACGGCTCTCCTCTGTCCAACACACATAATCTCAGCAGATCCGCCAATGTCCTAATGGTCCTTTCAGACTGCCCGTCCGTCTGAGGATGAAATGCGGTGCTGAAGGTAAGGCGTGAGCACAAATATGCATGTACCGCCTTCCACTCCTTGGAAGTAAACCGACCATCCCGATCCGAAACAATTGTCTTGGGCACGACATGATACCGTGCGAATTGCTCCACAAAAAGGCGTACCAAAACATCCACGTGTGCTTCCTTCTTCATTGGAATGAACCGGGCCACCTTTGTCAGTCGATCGACAATAACCCGCACTGAATCATTCCCGGAGCGGGAACGAGGTAGCCCATGGACAAAGTCCATGGAGATATCCTCGGACTTCCATTCGGGGATGGGCAACGACTGCAACAAACCACCGGGACTCCTGCATTCAGCCTTCACTCTTTGACATGCTTCACAATGAGTAACATAATACCAGACATCCTTCTTCATTCTTGGCCAGCACATGGTCTTCTGTAAGCCTGCGTACATCTTGGCAATACCCGGGTGTATAGAATATTGAGAGGAATGTGCATCTCTCAAGATATCCTCTCGGATTTTGCCGCCCTTGGGAATATAGAGTCGGCCACGAAAATAGACGAAGCCGTCTTTGAGTGTGTACTCATCGGCGGTCCCATCTTCAATTGCCTTGATTGCCGGGGCCAAGGCCGCCATTCCTTGCTCCACTCGAATCTGGTCCCGGATATCACAAACTATGCTCATGTTGGCCAAATACTCCGCATACTCTGCCGAAGGAGCCTTGAATACTAGAGTAATATTGAAAGATATGGTACCTAAACACCTAGAGGGGGGGGGGTGAATAGGTGACCTAATCCTTTTTAAACTTTAATGGCAGCCAACAGTTTATAACACAGCTTTCTAACTTATTCTATCACTACAAACACAGCAATAATCACAGCACAGCACAGCATACACAGTGGTTTATAGTGGTTCCCCAAGATATGGGTACATCCACTTTCCCCCTTCGCCTATCTAGCAGTGTACTAGATTCGGCCAAACTCCTCCACTGTCTCAGAACCAAAATTGGTTCCTACACCTCAGGCCCAAAGCCTTACAACTCAGCTTTATCCCAAAGCCTACACTCAGCCAATCAGGGCCTACACTCAGCCATCCAAGGCCTACACTCAGCCAACCAAGGCCTACACTTAGCCAACAAGGCCTACACTCAGAGATCTCAATCTCCTACACTCAGGCTCTCAAGCCCTACCCTCAGCCTTTATAATTATAGGCTTACAATTCACTCAGATCCAAAGGATGCTACAAGATAAAAATGTATTACAAATACTAACTCAACAACTCAGAAATAAAAGAGGGGAGTTGAGAGTTTCTTGATGAGTTCTTGGAAGAACTCGGCTGGATTCAATCTGAATTAGCTTTCTTCAAAGCTTCTTGAGTAGAACTGAATAAGACTGAATCCTCCTGCAGTAGTTCCTTGACCTCTGCCACTTAAGATCCAGAATGAATCTGAATCCTTCTTCTCAGCCTAGTTCCAGAGGCTGATTTCTTGGATGGAGCCCTCTCTCTCCAACTTCTTAGATCTGTACTTGGACTGCAAGATCTTCTTGTGTTGATACTTTATGTACCACTTCAATGACTTGTTCAATAATAATCTGAACCAGTTGATCAATCGTTTCTGTAAACTGTAGGTGCCTATTTATAGGCCTTCTTCATGGTAACCGGCTGATCCGGTCCATAACTGACTTCTGATATCTCTGACAGGTGATGTAGACCGGCTGGAACGGCAGCTGTCAAGTCATCCAGTCATTTCTTGAAAATCTCTAACTGTCTGATAGTGTCGAGACTTTTTGTCTTTAAGTGTCGACACTTATAATCCAAGTGTCGACACATGCTATGTAAGTGTCGACACAAGTCTACAAGGTGTCGACACATCTTCTTGTATGTCTCGACACAGATTCTTCTTCATGTGTCGACACTGAAATTGAGTGTCGACACAAATACTTGTTCTTCTATCTTTAGTTGAATTCTTCTAAGTGTCGACACATCACCTTTGTGTCGACACAACTTCTTGTGTTGAATCTGTTAAGTGTCGACACTACTTCTTGGTGTCGACACATAGTCTTCTATGTTGATTCTTGCTGAGTGTCGACACTTGTACTTAGAATAATTTTGTTGATCTTTCTGATCTTTGCTAAGTGTCGACACAGCTCCTTGTGTCGACACTTTCTTCAAGTGTAGAGTCTTTAGCTGAGTGTCGACACATTGTTCTAGGTGTCGACACATGCTTCAAATGCTGACTCTTCTGTTGAGTGTCGACACTTTGTGCTGGGTGTCGACACTTACTTCAAGTGCTGACTCTTCTGCTTAGTGTCGACACATTGTGTTGAGTGTCGACACTTGTACTTAGTCTCTTCAGACTTTTGCTGAGTGTCGACACAGCTCCAAGTGTCGACACTTTCTGGTGTAGACTCAGCTTCACTGGGTGTCGACACAGCTCCTTGTGTCGACACTTTCTGTCTGCACTTTTCTTCACTGAGTGTCGACACAACTCCTTGTGTCGACACTTTCTGTCTGGTGTCGACTCTGCATCCCAGGTGTCGACACAATGACTCCAAGTGTCGACACTGCTTTTCTGGGTGTCGACACAAGCTTTCTTGAGTGTCGACACTTTCCCTCTGGGTGTCGACACATGGACTTAGAAACTTTTTGCTTCAGTCCAGTGATTACTTAACCTGCACAAGTAAACTCAACATACATCAAATACATTATGATGTATATCATTGAGTTGGGTGAGGCTTCTTCAAATCAGGTACATTTGACCAATATACCCAACAATCTCCCCCTATTTGGAGAAGTCATAACCCTTAGTCAATGATATACACCATTCATAATTAAAAATTACAAAATGATGTAAAGCAGGTTATATTCAGCAGGGTAAACATAACATGTATTAAATCACACATGTATACACATTCATCAGCACAGAACAAATAAGAAATAGACACATTCATAGAACAAACATGAAATATATGAATCATATATTGTTCTAATATCTGTCTTATACATTTTCAGAAGTTTACTAAATGTGTTACATCCAAAAGATTACAACATAAACTTCAAGAAAACTCTTAATCTATTTCTGCTCTGGCTCCTTAATTACTATGCCTTTGCCAGCTTGGACTTGAGCTTTGACAGGGGCATCAACAGTTTCAGCATCAGCATGCTTCTTTCCTTTCAAGTCCTTCTTCTTAAGCTCTTCAGCTTTGATCTTCTGCCTCTCAAAATAGTGATATGGCTTGGGGAAGTACTTGCTAGGCTCCACTGCAGTAGGAGGTAGCTTTCCCATCTTTACCTTCCTTCTGAATTGAACAATGGCTTCTTGTCTTATTTCATATTTTCTCCATTCAGCTTCAGAGAACCACTTGTTCCTGTCATGAGTATGGTCTTTGGCAGCTTTCCAGGCAGTTAAAATTATATTTCTAGAGGTAGGGCTCCACTGTTCAAAATCTGGCCTTTGTTCTGCTTGTTCCCTAAACCTCTTTTTGGACAACCTTGTCTCTTCTTCTTTCTGTAATGCCTCTTGCATGGCTTCAGATATAGGTTGAACAAACTTTTCAATATGGACATTGTCCTTGCCCCCAGATGGGCTGTACATGGTCTGGACCTCAGCATGAATCATTTCAAAGTCTGGAGGTGGATAAATGACCTGAGCTACTTCCGGTTGCTCACCTCCAAAATAAGCAGGGTTAATGCCTGATTCAGCAACATCTTGGTCATCACACAGAGGATGGTATCCAAGTGTAGCCCTGATTGAATTTGATATCCATTTTGCATGCTCAGAACTTGTCTTGACTAACACTCTCTCCCCCTTTATGACTTCTCTAGCCATGTGATCTCTAACATCATCCTTTTGAAATCTGATTTGACTGTCCAAGTACCTGATCCCATCTTTAAAGTAAGGTTTTAGCTTTTGAAGTTGTTCAGATATGACCTTCTGGGAGGCTTGGATAGCAGTCTTTACAGCAGTAATTTCCTCTTGAAAGACTTTATCAAATTTAGCTTTAGCAGCATCAGTAGATGTAGAGGGTTCAGCAGCCTTATTCTTTAATTCAGTGACAATAGCATTGTGGGATTCAGTCAAATTGTCATTCATTCTTAATTGATTCTCAAGAACATATCCTTATTTCAATGCTATATCATCCACCTGTGCCTTGATCTTCTCTTGGTGTGTTGTCAAATACACCACTGCATTTCCACCTTTGTGGAAGCAGTCTGTCATGTCTTTCTTGTTGAGATTCATCTCAAACCTTATAGATTTAATATCTTCTGCAAGATCAAACTGTAATGATCTGTGCCCTGCATCAACATAAGCCTCTATGGATTTTCTTTGTTCATCCATTTTAATCTACAGTGCAATCAGTAAAGCACTATAATCAACAGTTGGAGCTTGTTGAACTATAGGCTGTGGGGCTACAGTTTGCAGAGCCTTCTTGTAACTCTGGCTCCTTCTCTTGAATACATAGAGTTTCTTTTTCCTTGCCCTTGCAGTCTCCTCATTTTCAGAGGCAGATGTGCTGGCAATATCAACCCTCTCCTTAGGGCTTTGAAGCTTGTCAGCTTGCACATCTTGTGCCTTCTCAGTTTCTTGCCTTATAGGCTCCTCCAGAACTTGCATTTGCTCCCCCTCAGCAGCAGCATTCTCTCCTTCAGCAGCATCAATTTCCTTGTCAAAATCTGCTTTATCCAGATTTAGGAACAAGTCTTCCATTGTGTATTCAGGGGGTGAAGAAGCTGGAGACATTCTTTGTTCTTCAACTACTAGAGCAGGAATCTCTTCTTGTACAGCAGATGTGTCCTCTCTAACAACATCTGGAACTTGACTAGGCAGCTGTGTTTGCTGAGGAACATCAGACAAATCAGCATCTTCTATAATATATTCTAAAGTTTTTAGGCCAGTGAGTACCTCTTGAATGATGGTTGTGGCTTGCACACTGTCCAGTGTAGATGGTGCTTCTATAACTGGAGGCTCCCCCTGGCTTTGATCCCTGTGGATGGGGCTAGCTGGAGGCAGCTCCCCCTGGATCTCAGTATCAGCTGGAGGAGCAGGAGACTTCACTGCAGGCACTTCCTCATGATCATCAGGAGTGAAAACAACCTGTTCTTCACTCCCAGAACTGCTGGAGGACTCTTGTGCCACATGAGCTATCTTCCTTTTCTTCTTAGGAGGAGTGACTTTCTCAGTAACTGTCTTCTCTGGTGTTGGCATTTCCTTGGACAACACCCTGTCCCAACTTGAAAAGATCCTTAGATCCATCTTCCTCATGTGATTTATCTTGCTGCCTGCAGCAGTATTCATTACCTCTGGTATGGTACCAGCTAGGTAGAGACTGATGATTCTGCCCAGATTGGGCTTCTTCAAGCCCTCCTTGATCTTGTCAAAAACCACTATTGACCAGTCTGTTTTCAGAGTGAATATGATCCTTGTCATGATTCCAAACATATAGGCAGACACTCTGTCATGCCCTCCAGGTTTGCTGAGCAAGACTTTTCCCACTATCTCAGACATGAACTTCCCTTGATTATTCATGCCTTTTCTGTTGAAAACAGATCCTATCTTCATCTTTGGATCTAGTCCACACCAGGTAAGAGCTTCCCTGGTCTTTGAAGTAGTCACCTCTTCTTCATCTTGAGTTCTTGGCAATTGAAGAATCTTCCTCAGACTTTTTGGGGTTACCTTAACCTTTTCTTGATCAGCATCGTCGAACACGCCGCGCACAAGCTCATAGCCTTCGTTAACGTTCTCCTCAAGCTTAGGTGCCATTAGGGTTTGTAGAATTTGTCTTTAGAAAAGAGAGAGGTGTCGACACAGTAGTTTTGGTCTCGAAACTTTGAAAGCGTGTCGACAAACAAAGACAGAACCCTATTTATACCTTTCTGATTTTGAAGATGAACAGGCGGGACAGCTAACTCAAAATGTGTCGACACTGGCAATAAGTGTCGACACTGACTTATAATGTCTCGACACATATGTGTCGACACAAGTTTAGTCAACAGATTTTATGTGTCGACACTTGGTTATATGTCGACACAACATATCTCGACACATTGTCGAGACTTTACTTAGAAAATTCTGAGTAAATACTAAGTGTCGACACCACTTGGGATGTGTCGACACCTACTTGACATGTGTCGACACTAACATTCTGAAGTGTCGACACCACATTCCTAGATGTGTCGACACCTTTTTCCTGAAGTGTCGACACCACTATTCTGTGTCGACATAGACTTGTCTATGTGTCGACACCTTTTTACTTAGTCATTTTGAAATCTGTAAACTTACTCTAAGTTTATCATTACTAGTTCAATTTTGAATCTATTGAACTTAGTTTCTTCTAGTGGCTTAGTAAACATATCAGCTACTTGTTCATCTGTTTTAACATATTCTAACAAAATATCTTCTCTTTATACATGCTCCCTAAGAAAATGATATTTAATCTCAATATGTTTTGTCCTACTATGGGATACAGGGTTATTAGCTATTGAAATAGCACTTGTAGAATCACAGAAAAGTGGAGTTCTACTTACCTGAAATCCATAGTCCTCTAGCTGATGTTGAATCCACAGAAGTTGAGCACAGCAACTTCCTGCAGCCACATACTCTGACTCTGCTGTGGAGATAGCCACACTGGTTTGCTTTTTGCTACTCCATGAAATTAGTCTCCCTCCTAGGAATTGACAGGTTCTAGTAGTGCTCTTTCTATCCTCTTTGCATCCTGCAAAGTCTGCATCTGAATAACATGTTAGATCAAAATCTCCATTCCTATGGTACCAGAGGCCTAGATAGGGAGTGCCCTTTAGATATCTCAATATTCTTTTGACTGCAGTCAAATGAGACTCTTTAGGGCAGGCTTGATACCTTGCACAAACACATGTAGCATACATGATGTCTGGTCTACTAGCAGTCAAGTATAATAGGGAGCCAACTATCCCTCTATACAAGGTTTCATCTACAGGTTTCCCTGCATCATCCTTGCTAAGAGACATACTTGACCCCATAGGAGTCTTCATGGTACTGGATGAATCCATACCATACTTCCTTATGAGTTCTAGGGTGAACTTTGACTGACAAATGGACAAACCACTCTCTGTCTGTTTAACTTGGAGACCCAAGAAAAACTTCAGCTCTCCCATACTACTCATCTCAAACTGACTTTGCATAAGTTTTGCAAACTTTTTGCAAAGACTGATTTCAGTAGACCCAAATATAATGTCATCTACATATATTTGGACTAGTATGACTTTGCCTCTAGATTCCCTAAGGAATAGAGTCTTATCTATTTTCCCCCTTGAGAACTTGTTCTCAATGAGGAAATAAGATAGGGTTTCATACCAAGCCCTAGGGGCTTGCTTTAACCCATATAAAGCTTTCCTAAGTCTATAGACATAATGAGGTAGAGTTGGATGAACAAAACCTGAAGGCTGCTCCACATAGACTTCTTCCTTAAGATTACCATTTAGGAATGCTGACTTGACATCCATTTGGTATACTTTGAATCCTTGATAGGTTGCATAGGCCAAGAACATCCTTATGGCTTCCAGTCTGGCTACTGGAGCAAAGGTTTGATCAAAGTCAATACCTTCTTCTTGCCTATATCCTTTAGCAACCAGTCTAGCTTTATTCTTAATGATGACCCCTTGTTCATCCATCTTATTCCTGTAGATCCACTTAACTCCTATTACATTGTGGTCTTTAGGTTTAGGAACAAGTTCCCAAACCTTGCACCTCTTGAACTGATTAAGCTCTTCTTGCATTGCTTCAGTCCATTGTGGATCTTGTATTGCTTCTTCAAACTTTTTAGGTTCAACTTGTGACAGAAAGCTGGAGTAGATTGCTGCATTCATGTTTCTACTCCTGGTTTGTACTCCTTGTCTTGGATCTCCAATAATCAGCTCTACTGGATGATCTCTAAGATGCCTGTGAGCTGGAGGCATCCTAACCTCTGGTTGAACCACTTCAGCATCTGCTTCATGCTGTACACCTTGTATTTCTTCAGCAACTGGCACATGTAGTTCTCCCCCTGGACAACAGCTACTCTCTTCTCCTTGCTGTCTTGCAGCAGGCACTTCTTCTATAGTAAGCTTGTCCATTTTCTTTGATAAACTTGTGGGGCTGCATACACTGCTAAACAACTCATTATTAATAAGTTTAGTCTCATCAAAAACTACATGCACAGATTCTTCTACAACTTGTATAGTCAAGTTGTAGACTCTATAAGCCTTACTATTATTGCTGTACCCAACAAAAATTCCCTCTTGGAACTTGGCAGCAAACTTAGTTAAGTAAGACTTCCCATTGTTAAGTATGAAGCATTTGCAACCAAAGATCCTGAAGTAGGATAGGTTTGGTTTCCTGCCTTTCACAACTTCATAGGGGGTCTTGTTTAGCCCTTTAGTGATGGTAGCCCTATTTATAACATGGCATGCAGTGTTAACTACTTCAGCCCAGAAATACTCTGGCAGTGATGTATCACTTAAAAGGGTTCTACCAGCCTCTATCAAGGTCCTATTCTTCCTCTCAGCAATGCCATTTTGCCGAGGTGTTCTAGGTGAAGAGAATTCTTGAAATATCCCAAAGTCTTCACATAGTTTTGTCATGCTTTCAGACTGAAACTCAGTACCATGGTCACTTCTAATTTTGACCACAGTACTATTTAGTTCATTCTGAATTTGCTTGACAAAGCTGTAGAAGACACTAGGTGTTTCAGATTTCTGTCTTAAGAAGAACACCCAAGAAAACCTTGAGTAGTCATCTACAACTACAAGGGTATAGACCTTCCTACCTAAGCTGTGAACTGGCATTGGACCAAAGAGATCCAAATGTAAGAGATATAAACACCTCACAGCATCTTTGTTTTCTATGCTTCTAAAGGTGGATTTAGTCTGCTTGCCCTTTTGACAAGCTGAGCAAATACCATCTTTAACACACTTAACTTGAGGACCATTCCTCACTAACTCTTTGCTAAAGAGTTTGCCAATAGTCTTGTAGTTAAGATGGGCTAGCCTCTTGTGCCATTTGACACAATGAGTGACTGTCTCATCAGCTACAAGACAAACTGGAGAACCATTGTTCTCAATCATAATGTCTAGGCAATAAACATTTCTTTTCCTATAACCTGTCAAAATGATCTCTTAATCACTTGACCTCTTGATATGACAACCATTTTTAACAAATGAGATGCCATACCCTACATCACTTAATTGACTTATACTTATTAGGTTGTGTTTCAACCCTTTAACATAAGCCACTTGAGTAACGGTAACCAAGTTTGTAGAAATGTTACCAAACCCTTTGATGATTCCATTTTCAGAACCACCAAAGGTTACTTTTGGACCATCTTTGATTGGAATGTAGTCCTTTAGTAGTCCCCTTGTTCCAGTCATATGTATGGAACATCCACTGTCCAAGTACCATGTTGGGGTATGGCAACTTGGACTCACCTGCAAAATAGATTTAATGAACCTTAGAACCCAAAGAATTCTTGGGTCCTTGGTACTTGTTAGTTTGCAATCTGACAAAGCTACCCACTGGCTTTCCAACAGGTAGTTTGGTACTCACTTTGGCACTGACATTATGCCAACAGTCCACTGCAAAATGGCCAACTTTGCCACAATACCAACATTCAAACTTGTTGTACCTTTGCTTAGGTACTGCCTTGGCTGTCTTGTCTACAACAGACTTGTTGAATGTTGGGGCTTTTCCCTTGGACTTAGACTTGGACTGCTCAGTCCCTGCAGGTCTAATAAAGCCCAGTCCAGCCTTGCCTTTATGATGAACAAATTCATCAATTAAAGGTAGCACTGACTTAGGTTTAGAAAACCTAGCAACAAGCTCTCTCTCTTTCTGAAGATTGCTCTCCAGACTCTTGATTTGATCATTCTTAAAAGTGATAGTACCCATTTGAATCACTGTTATGTGCTTCAACCTGGCTATCTCATTCAGTTTTTGATCAAAAGACTTCTCAAAATCTGTTGCTGCAGCTTTAAGAATAGCAATTTCCTTTGCCTGACTTTTGGCTAGGGTCTTGCTTTTCTTGTAAGCTTGCAACAGCACCTTATATTCATCTATAAGCTGATGAATATCATCCTCAGACTCAGATACATTCTCATCACTTGATGAAGAAGAATCTGAATCTGAACTTGAACAAGAAACTGAACTTGAACTTGAACCTTGTACCTTACTGGGTCCTGGCTGCTCCAGGATTTTGGCACTCTCTGTCAAAGCCATTAGCCCTTGGCATTGACTGTCTTCTTGTTCATAGATAGACTCCATTAACTGTATGAATTCTTCCTCTTCTTCTTCAGCAAACAGCCCTATGTAGGCTTCAGCCTCAAACTCAGTTTCTGAAGAAGAAATGTCTGATATAGTCTTCTCCTTCTTGACAACAAAAGACTTCTCTTTCTTGCCTTTGAAGTGAGCCTTTTTCCTGTCACCAGATTCCTTTCTCTTCTCTGGACAATCTGCAATAACATGGCCCTATCTATTGCAGCAATAACACACTATCTTAGATCCAGTTGACTTGCTTGACTTTGCCCTTTTCTTGTCATTCTTTGAAGACCTCTTTTTCTGATAAGAGTCTTCCTTTCCTTGTGATGTAGAAGGCCTTGACCTCCACTGTTTCTTTTTTAAAAACTTCTGAAAGTGTCTAGTGAAAGAAGCAAAGTCTTCATCACTTTCACTGCTCTCAGTCTTTGTGCTGACTGACTCATCTGATTCTGAATCAACTACCTCTGGAGGTGGAGTTGATGACTTATTCCTGCACTTTCTAGGGACATCTGTCTTGAAAGCTACTGTTCTCTCCTTGTGCTCAGTCCTTGTTGATTTCTCCTCCTCTTTTCTCGCAGTCAACTGCATCTCATATGACAATAACTTGCCAAACAGTGTAGGAGGAGGGATTTCCCCCAACTTAGTCATTTCTCTTATGACACAGATCTTGGTGTCCCAATCTTTGGTTAGGGACCTTTAGAACTTGTCATTTAGTTCATAGTTACTGAACTCTCTTCCATAAGACATGAGTTCATTAACTATTCTGTAGAACTTTTTGTAGCACTCAGTTATGCTATCACCTTTACCATATCTAAAACTCTCATACTCCTGGTTTAGCAAGGATTTTCTATCTTGTCTTACTTCTTCATATCCTTCCATATACACTATAAGAGTGTCCCACATCTCCTTGGTTGTCTTACAATGTATAAGATTCTGAAAAGTTGCATCATTAATGGCACTCACTATTATGTTCTGTGCCCTCTTGTCCATGGTAGCTAGGACAATCTCATCCTTAGTCATCTCAGAGAAATCCTTTGGAGTTCTCTGATTTGCATCTAGAACTGAAATCTTCATGGGTACATAAGGCCCTTCTTTTACTGTGATGTAGATTCTAGGGTCTGAGGCCTCCATAAATAGCCTTACCCTTTCCTTCCAGATCCCAAAGATCTCTTTTCTGCATATAGGTAATTTCATGGAACCCAATTCCTTGTGATTCTCAGAAGAACCCATGTTTCTTGATTTTCTTGAATTTCTTGACACTGTGTTTTGCCTTACACTGAATCTGCCAAATAGGATCTCCTCAGACTGTTAGTCCTTGTTTTGAGGAACCTGGCTCTGATACCACTTGAAAGATATGGTACCTAAACACCTAGAGGGGGGGGGGGGGTGAATAGGTGACCTAATCATTTTTAAACTTTAATGGCAGCCAACAGTTTATAACACAGCTTTCTAACTTATTCTATCACAGCAAACACAGCAATAATCACAGCACAGCACAGCATACACAGTGTTTTATAGTGGTTCCCCAAGATATGAGTACATCCACTTTCCCCCTTCGCCTATCTAGCAGTGTACTAGATTCGGCCAAACTCCTCCACTGTCTCAGAACCCAAATTGGTTCCTACACCTCAGGCCCAAAGCCTTACAACTCAGCTTTATCCCAAAGCCTACACTCAGCAAATCAAGGCCTACACTCAGCCAACCAAGGCCTACATTCAGCCAACCAAGGCCTACACTCAGCCAACAAGGCCTACACTCAGAGATCTCAATCTCCTACACTCAGGCTCTCAAGCCCTACCCTCAGCCTTTATAATTATAGACTTACAATTCACTCAGATCCAAAGGATCCTACAAGATAAAAATGTATTACAAATACTAACTCAACAACTCAGAAATAAAAGAGGGGAGTTGAGAGTTTCTTGATGAGTTCTTGGAAGAACTCGGTTGGATTCAATCTGACTTAGCTTTCTTCAAAGCTTCTTGAGTAGAACTGAATAAGACTGAATCCTCCTGCAGTAGTTCCTTGACCTCTGCCACTTAAGATCCAGAATGAATCTGAATCCTTCTTCTCAGCCTAGTTCCAGAGGCTGATTTCTTGGATGGAGCCCTCTCTCTCCAACTTCTTAGATCTGCACTTGGACTGCAAGATCTTCTTGTGTTGATACTTTGTGTACCACTTCAATGACTTGTTCAATAATAATCTGAACCAGTTGATCAATCGTTTCTGTAAACTGTAGGTGCCTATTTATAGGCCTTCTTCATGGTAACCGGCTGATCCGGTCCATAACTGACTTCTGATATCTCTGACAGGTGCTGTAGACCGGCTGGAACGGCAGCTGTCAAGTCATCCAGTCATTTCTTGAAAATCTCTAACTGTCTGATAGTGTCGAGACTTTCTGTCTTTAAGTGTCGACACTTATAGTCCAAGTGTCGACACATGCTATGTAAGTGTCGACACAAGTCTACAAGGTGTCGACACATCTTCTTGTATGTCTCGACACAGATTCTTCTTCATGTGTCGACACTGAAATTGAGTGTCGACACAAATACTTGTTCTTCTATCTTTAGTTGAATTCTTCTAAGTGTCGACACATCACCTTTGTGTCGACACAACTTCTTGTGTTGAATCTGTTAAGTGTCGACACTACTTCTTGGTGTCGACACATAGTCTTCAATGTTGATTCTTGCTAAGTGTCGACACATTCCTTTAGTGTCGACACTTGTACTTAGAATAATTTTGTTGATCTTTCTGATCTTTGCTAAGTGTCGACACAGCTCCTTGTGTCGACAATTTCTTCAAGTGTAGAGTCTTTAGCTGAGTGTCGACACATTGTTCTAGGTGTCGACACATGCTTCAAATGCTGACTCTTCTGTTGAGTGTCGACACTTTGTGCTGGGTGTCGACACTTACTTCAAGTGCTGACTCTTCTGCTTAGTGTCGACACATTGTGTTGAGTGTCGACACTTGTACTTAGTCTCTGCAGACTTTTGCTGAGTGTCGACACAGCTCCAAGTGTCGACACTTTCTGGTGTAGACTCAGCTTCACTGGGTGTCGACACAGCTCCTTGTGTCGACACTTTCTGTCTGCACTTTTCTTCACTGAGTGTCGACACAACTCCTTGTGTCGACACTTTCTGTCTGGTGTCGACTCTGCATCCCAGGTGTCGACACAATGACTCCAAGTGTCGACACTGCTTGTCTGGGTGTCGACACAAGCTTTCTTGAGTGTCGACACTTTCCCTCTGGGTGTCGACACATGGACTTAGAAACTTTTTGCTTCAGTCTAGTGATTACTTAACCTGCACAAGTAAAATCAACATACATCAAATACATTATGATGTATATCATTGAGTTGGGTGAGGCTTCTTCAAATCAGGTACATTTGACCAATGTACCCAACAAATATCCATCTCCTCAATCATCCGAGCCAACTCCATACTCATCAACCGAGACTCTGGGCTAGAGCCTGGCACTTTTCTACTCAAGGCATCAGCTACCGAGTTCTCTTTCCCTGGGTGGTAGTTCATGGTGAACTCATAGTCGCATAGAAATTCCAACCACCGCCGTTGTCTCAGGTTCAACTCCTTCTGAGTATGGACATACTAAAAGTTTTTGTGATCGGAAAAGATCTCGCAGTGGACGCCATATAAATAATGCATCCAGACCTTCAAAGCGAACACCACTGCTCCCAACTCCAAATCATGGACCGGGTAATTAATTTCATGTTTCTTTAACTGCCTTGAAGCATAAGCGATCACATGCCCGTGCTGCATCAATACCGCTCCCATCCCTTGATATGACGCGTCCGTGTAAACCTGAAATCCTTCCTTCCCTGACGGAAGTGCAAGGATCGGGGCGGAGGTAAGCCTAACCTTCAACTCTTGAAATGCTGCTTCACATTGAGGTGTCCACTAAAATGGCACACCTTTCTTCGTCAATGAGGTAAGAGGAAGGGCAATCTTGGAAAATCCTTTCACGAACTTGCGGTAGTACCCAACAAGTCCAAGAAAGCTTCGTACATCGGCCGCCGACTTCAAAGGCGACCACTCCTTCACGGCTCGCACCTTTGCTGGATCCACTGCTAATCCTGCTCCACTGATCAAATGCCCCAAAACGGCAACCTCCTTAAGCCAGAATTCGCACTTGCTAAACTTGGCGTACAAGACGTGCTCCTTCAATTTCTTCAAAACCAAGGTCAGGTGCTCGACATGCTCCTCCTCCGTCTTTGAGTAGACCAAGATGTCGTCGATGAAAACAATGACGAAGATGTCCAAATATGGTTCAAACACCTTGTTCATCAGGCTCATGAAGGCCGAAGGGGCATTTGTGAGCCCAAACAACATTACCGTGAACTCATACAAACTATATCTTGAACTGAAGGCTGTTTTCTGAATGTCCCCTTCTTGTATCCTCAACTGATAGTATCCAGAGCGCAAATCCAATTTAGAGAACCAATGTGCTCCCACTAGCTGATCGAACAACTCGTCGATCCGAGGTAGCGGATAAGTGTTTCGCACCGTCAACCGATTGAGTTCCAGATAATCTATGCACAATCGCAGGGTTCCATCCTACTTCTTCACGAATAGTACAGGAGCTCCCCATGGTGATGAACTGTGGCGAACGAACCCTGACTCCACCAGTTCTTGCAATTGAACTCTAAACTCCGCGAGTTCTTTCGGGGCCATTCTATACAGAGCCTTGGATACAGGCTTGGCACCTGGTACTAGATTAATCTGGAAATCAACCTCTCTATGCGGAGGTAATCCTGGTAGCTTCTCAGGAAATACCTCGGGAAAATCCCGCACAACCCGTACATCCTTTAATTCCAATGCTTCTTCCTTCAACTCGAACCAGATCATGAAGACCTCGTCCCCCTTCATATGGGCTTTTACAACCTGGACGGAAGATAACATCATGCGAGGCGCAAAGCCAATACCTTGGAAGATGACATCAGAGTCTCCATGTCTCAAATAGATCCGCTTTTCCGCACAGTCGAACCACGCGAAGTGCCAGTCCAGCCATGTCGTGCCCAAAATGATGTCAAACTCCGGCATTCTCAGAACCGTGGCCGGCGTATCAAAGCCCTTCCCATCAATAAATAACTCCAACTTGCACTTGGCGGTTGCGATCATCTCTGAGCCATCCGGAAGGCGTACTCGTTTGGCTATGCCAGTAAAGTACTGTACACCATCTACGTCTTTTATGAAAACCTCAGACACAAAGGGGTGTGAGACACCGGTATCGAACAACGCCTAGGTCGTCTTCCCGCCAATAATCATGGTGCCTGCAGTCATATCTTGGGGGTTCAGTTCCTGCGCCATGTCAAGCACGTACACCTGATTCCTAGCAGGGCTGGGGTTACCTCCTCGCGGTCCGCGTCCTTGAGCTTGGTCCTGCTTCAACTACTCCCTCAGCGAGTCTCTTAACGCTTGTCTGAACACCCAAAAGACCCGCTTCCAACCACTTTACCATATCCATTATCTCCACAAGCTCAAGTCTCCTATAAACAAAAGTGGTTGCCCTAGGAAATCTGCCATGTCTATTATCTCCGTTAGATTCAAAATCCACTATAAACAAAAGTGCTTGCCCTAGGGGATCTCGCAAGACTTTATACCACAGTTTTACATACTTGAGGTCGTCCAAACTTGAAAGATCGACGTATAAAGGTATGTACCTAAGGTCAGGTTGGCTAATCGTAGGGTCAAATTTGGACATACCTAGTGTGAATTACATATGGGCACACCACTGCTTCCGCTAAGTCAGTTTGTCCCCAAACTGACTAATCAAACGGGGGTGGCACCATTGTTGAATGACTTCTTTAGTTGAGGATCGTGGCAAACTGATACCATTTGTAAGACCCCCCCCTCCCGGATCCCAAAACACGGCACGAAGGGGGAGTCTTATGCCCGAAACAGACGCCTTGCGGTAGCATTAGCACACGGGCTAACCTGTACCACAAGACGCCTATTCCGCCGGCTACAACAAAATCAATAGAACATGCCAACCCAACCAAATACAATAAGCAAGAGAAGTCCAAAATCCACACTAAGTATAAATGTCCAAAACATCAATAATGAGATGATAAACACGCTTCTACAATATATCAGAGTACAGCTAATCAATGCCCAAACGGGCTACATCAGAGTAATCAAAATACAAACTTCAGTAACTGACGGTATCAACGGCACCGTCACTTCAGGCCCTGTCGTCCTGGCCTGGCTGTCCTGCTGTGTAGTCTGCGACTGCTCTACCTGTTGCGTGACCTCCTAAAAAGGAAGACGTAGCAACCGTTAGTCGAAACGACTAAGTGGTTTCACATCCGCTCCCCCGGCGACTCCTCGGCACCGGGCGGAGAAAAGGAACAAGAGTACAGTATATAAAAAGTATGCAAGTAAAGGAATATAAGCAGGTGGCAGTAGTGTAAGAGTAACAGTATCAGGTTCTAGCAAATATTTAAGAGCTACAGCAAGCTAACATGTATAAGTAACAGCAGGAAAGTAACTTAACTTATAAGAATGCTCATACAAACTTATAAGTTAAGGATCGGGTTACATAAAGGTAACTCATCGTATAAGAGTGTCCATACAAACTTATACGATTAGAATCTGGTTGTGCTGTTAACCCCTCAGTCCGCAACACCCTGCAAGGTTCCAAAGCCCCCCTTTCAACAGGCGCGGACGCGATTTATCAGTCCGCCCTGTCCGGCAAGGTCACCAATCGGACAAGGTACCCCAGCAACGGACGCAAGGACCTGTCCGCTCAGTCCGCCAGGACGGATCAGATTCTCTGCAGCGGCGGACGCAGTGTCTCGTCCGCCCAGGCCGCCGCCCTCCAGCAGGATCGTGCCCAGCAGTAGTGGAAGCTCTAGTCCGCGTGCCCAGTCCGCCCCTTCTGCGCGGACTGGCGTGTTCTTTCTTTTTGCTTCCCGTCACCGCTGCACGGTTCTCCTGTACCCCGGGCAGTCGGTTATTTTAGCCCTGCCCGTTTGGGCACGCCCCCTATCCTATAAATAGGGGGCAGGTGGTGCACCCAAGGCACGCTGACTCGGACCCAGGAGCCTACTTGTTACAGGCTGCGGACTCGAATCTTGTGCCTTGAGGAATCCCCCTTGCTCTGCTCTTGTCAACCTTTTCCTTTCACTTGTAACCCAATCCTTCTTCAATCAAGGGAAAGCCCGTCACAAGAGAGGCATTCAGGCCGCGACGGGCGAAGTCTGTTGTTGCCGTGGTTCACGGCCCTGCACTTCTTCCTGCCCTCATTCGCTTAGTAGATCACTGCTCGCAGTCTCCCTATTCCCCGGTGTTCGAACCGTTAGCTGGTGGTGCTCGACCCTCCTTGTGTTTTCGTGCATCAACAGATAACACGCGACCTTCAGATCCGAGTAGTGTTTTGAAATCAGCGGACGGAAATGTCAGACCGCAGAGCCCGCTCCTCAGACCGCTCCAGCTCTTCAGAGGACTCACTTTGGGACGCAATTGAGCAAGCTCGCCTTGAGGCCGAGCAGTCCCGCTAGCAGACTGACCAGCGTCTCGACTCAATCAGCCAAGCTCTGCTCGCGCTGGCCCAGCGGCTTGCTCCTCAGGCCGCAGCGGACCCAGCGGACTCGCCAGTCCGCCAGACCCCAGCTCGCCGAACTCCGCTTCGGTAGTGGCCAGCAACTCCCCGGAACCCTGCTCAGTCTGCTACCCCTCTGCTCCCTCAGGAGGAGCAGTTTGCTTTCAAAAATTTCTTCAGAGAGGATGCCAGGGGCACTCCTGCCCGCCAGCTTCATTTTGCTGACCGCCAGTCCGCCGATCCTGTGGACTCCCCGGCTCCAGTCCGCCCCTTCTACCCGCAGAGTTCGAGACCCCATCTCCCTTTGTTGACCGAATCCGATGGGAATCGGCTCCGAGCAACTTCAGGGAGCCTCGCATCCCATTCTATTCAGGAGGGACTGATCCAGTCTCTCACCTCCAAGCATTTGAGGGGGCAGTTGCTTTGAGATGCCTCTCAGATGCCATCAAGTGTAAACTCCTGGTTACCACTCTCGAAGGACAGGCGAGAGAGTGGTTCTACGAGCTGCCTTCGGGCACAATCTCTTCTTTCGCAGAGCTTCGTAGCCAGCTGTTGCTGAGGTTTGCTACCTCGAGGAAGAGGAAGAATGGGCCCGCTGCCCTATTTGAAATCAAGCAAAGGGATAATGAATCGGTGGCGCGATTCGTTGATCTCTTTCAGAGAGAGATCCAAGGGGTCAGGAATGTAAACCCCGATTATTATAAGGTCGCCTTGATCCATGGCCTCCGGGAGGGCCCTCTGAAGTTTAAAGCAACAACCAAGGCACCTGAGACTTATCAAGAGTTGATCGCCATGGTCAACCGTTTCATTGAAGGAGAAAATGCCAATCCAACTTATGTCTCATCCCTGACAGCTAAGGCTGAAGGAAGGGATGCCTCCGCTTCTTCCTCTCGTGGCAAGCCCCCTCGCCCAGACTTCCAGCCTCCGTCTCAAAGAGGCAGAAACTTCCGCAACAAGAAACCTTTCCAAGGCCATCAACAGTTTCATGAGCAGAGACTGCCGCTGGCCGCCACTCCCGCCATTCCATTGCAAGCTCTTCCCATCCTCCAACAAGCAGCCTTGTGAAAGATATGGTACCTAAACACCTAGAGGGTGGGGGGGGGGGGTGAATAGGTAACCTAATCCTTTTCTAACTTTGTTGGCAGCCAAACAGTTATATCACAGATTTCTAACTAGTTTATTACAGCAATCAGCAATAATCAAACATACACAGCTAATCCACAGCACATTCACAGCACAGCACACAGTGATTTATAGTGGTTCCCCAAGATATGGGTACATCCACTTTCCCCCTTCGCCTATCTAGCAGTGTACTAGATTCGGCCAAACTTCTCCACTGTCTCAGAACCCAAATTGGTTCCTACCTCAGGCCCAAAGCCTTACAACTCAGCTTTATCCCAAAGCCTACACTCAGCCAATCAAGGCCTACACTCAGCCAACCAAGGCCTACACTCAGCCAACAAGGCCTACACTCAGAGATCTCTATCTCCTACACTCAGGCTAACAATCCCTACCCTCAGCCTTTATAAATATAGGCTTGCAATCACTCAGATCCAATGGATCCTACAAGTTACAAATGTAATACAAATAATAAGTCTACAACTCAGAATTAAAGGAGGGGAGTTGAGAGATTCTTGATGAGTTCTTGGAAGAACTCAGCTGGATTCACCCTGACTTAGCTTTCTTCAAAGCTTCTTGAGTAGAACTGAATAAGGCTGAATACTCTGCAGTTGTTCCTTGACCTCTGCCACTTAAGATCCAGACTGAATCTGAATCCTTCTTCTCAGCCTAGTTCCAAAGGCTGATTTCTTAGATGGAGCCCTCTCTCTCCAACTTCTTAGATCTGCAGTTGGACTGCAAGATCTTCTTGTTTTGATACTCTGTGTACCACTTTTCTGATTACTTGAATAATCTGTACTACTTGTTAATCACTTGATCAACTCTTTCAACAACTTCAACAACAGTTTCTGTAAACTGTGGGTGCCTATTTATAGGCCTTCTTCATGGTAACCGGCTGGTCCGGTTCATAACTGACTTCTGACATCTCTGACAGTTGTTGTAGACCGGCTGGATCGGCAGATGTCATGTCAACCAGTCACTTCTTGAAAATCTCTAACAGTCAGTAAGTGTCGAGACTTTCTGTCTTTAAGTGTCGACACTTATAGTCCAAGTGTCGACACATGCTTTGTAAGTGTCGACACAAGTCTACAAGGTGTCGACACATATCCTTGTATGTCTCGACACAGATTCTTCTTCACGTGTCGACACTGAAATTGAGTGTCGACACAAGTACTTGTTCTTCTAGCTTTTGCTGAATTCTTCTATGTGTCGACACATCTCCTTTGTGTCGACACATCTTCTTGTGTTGAATCTGTCAAGTGCTTCTTGGTGTCGACACATAGTCTTCTATGTTGAATCTTGCTGAGTGTCGACACAGCTCCTTGTGTCGACACACCTTCTAGTTGTTGAGAATTCAGCTGAGTGTCGACACTTGTACTTAGAATAATTTGTTGTTCTTTCTGTTCATTGCTAAGTGTCGACACAGCTCCATGTGTCGACACTTTCTTCAAGTGTTGAGTCTTCAGCTGTGTGTCGACACATTGTTCTGGGTGTCGACACATACTTCAAATGTTGACTCTTCTGTTGAGTGTCGACACATTGTGTTGAGTGTCGACACATGCTTCAAGTGCTGACTCTTCTGCTTAGTGTCGACACATTGTGTTGAGTGTCGACACTTGTACTTAGACTATGCAGACTTTTGCTGAGTGTCGACACAGCTCCAAGTGTCGACACTTTCTGGTGTAGACACAGCTTCACTGGGTGTCGACACAGCTCCTTGTGTCGACACTTTCTGTCTGCACTTTTCTTCACTGAGTGTCGACACAGCTCCAAGTGTCGACACTTTCTGTCTGGTGTCGACTCTGCTTCGCAGGTGTCGACACAATGACTCCAAGTGTCGACACTGCTTGTCTGGGTGTCGACACAAGTCTTCTTGAGTGTCGACATTTTCCCTCTGGGTGTCGACACATGGACTTAGAAACTTTTTGCTTCAGTCCAATGATTTCTTAACCTGCACAAATAACTCAAACATACATCAAATACATTATGATGTATATCATTGAGTTGGGTGAGGCTTCTTCAAATCAGGTACATTTGACCAATGTACCCAACAATCTCCCCCTATTTGGAGAAGTCATAACCCTTAGTCAATGATATACACCATCCATAATTAAAATTACAAAATGATGTACAGCAGATTATAAACAGCAGGGTAAACATAAACATGTAGAAATACACACATGTATACACATTCATCATTTCAGAACAATTAAGAAATAGATACTTCTCAGAACAACCATGAAATATATTTATCATATATTGTTCTAATATTTTTAATACACCTTTAATGGTTTACAAAAATGTTTTACATTCAACAGATTTCAACAAGCTTCAAGTTTAATTCCTAATCTATTTTTGATCAGGTTCTTTGATAACTATTCCCTTTCCAGCTTGAACTTGAGCTTTGACAGGGGCTTCAGCAGGTTCAGCAACAGCAGGCTTCTTTCCTTTTAAGTCCTTCTTTTTCAGCTCTTCTGCTTTGATTTTCTGCCTCTCAAAGTAGTGATATGGCTTGGGGAAGTACTTGCTAGGCTCCACAGCAGTAGGAGGTAACTTTCCCATCTTAGCCTTTCTTCTGAATTGTACTATAGCCTCCTGCCTTATTTCATGTTTCCTCCATTCTGCCTCAGAGAACCATTTGTTCCTGTCATTCATGTTGTCTTTAGCAGCTTTCCAGGCAGTTAGAATTATATTTCTAGAGGTAGGGCTCCATTGTTCAAAATCATGCTTTTGTTCTGCTTGTTCCCTAAACCTCTTTCTAGACAACCTTGTCTCTTCTTCTTTGTTCAGAGCCTCTTGCAGAGCTTCAGAAATAGGTTGAACAACCTTTTCTAGAACAACATTTGACTTCCCTGCAGTTGTGCTATACATTGTGCTTACATCTGCATGAACCATGTCAAAATCTGGAGGTGGATAAATCACTTGAGCTACTTCTGCTTGCTCACCTCCAAGATATGTAGTTTGAATTCCTGATTCAGCCACATTATCATCATCACAAAGTGGAGGATAGCACAGTGTAGCTCTGATGGAGTTAGATATCCATTTGGCATGGTCAGAGCTAGCTTTGACTGATACCCTCTCCCCCTTTATGACTTCTCTGGTCATATGGTCTCTGACATCATCCTTTTGAAACCTTATCTGACTGTCCAAGTATCTGATTCCCTCTTTGAAGAATGGTTTGAGCTTAGTAAGTTGTTCTGATATAGCTTTCTGGGAATCTTTAATTGCAGTCTTGATAGCAGTAATTTCAGCTTGGAATACTTTATCAAAGTCAGCCTTAACTGCAGCAGCAGATGTAGAAGGTTCACCAGACTTATTCTTCAACTCAGTGACTATAGCATTATGGGAGGCAGTCAAATTATCATTCATTCTTAACTGATTCTCCAGCACATATCCTTGCTTTAATGCTACATCATCTACCTGAGCCTTGATTTTCTCCTGGTGAGTTGCCAAATAGACTACTACATTCCCACCCTTGTGGAAGCAGTCAGTCATCTCCTTCTTGTTCAGGTTCATTTCAAACCATATAGATTTGATATCTTGTGCAAGATCAAACTGTAGGGACTTGTGCCCTTCATCCACATAAGCCTCTATTGCCTTCCTTTGCTCATCCAACTTGATCTGCATGGCAATCATCAAAGCACTATAATCAACTGTTGGAGCTTGTTGAACTATAGGCTGTGGGGCAAAGGATTGCAAGGCCTTTTTATAACTCTGACTTCTCCTTTTGAAGACATAGAGTTTCTTCTTCTTGGCCCTAGCACTCTCCTCATCTTCAGAGGCAGAAGTGCTGGCAATATCAACCCTGTCCTTAGGTCTTTGAGGCTTCTCAGGTTGCACATCAGGTGCTTGCTCAGTTTCTAGCCTAATAGGCTCTTCCAGAACTGTCAGTTGCTCCCCCTCAGCAGCAGCACTCTTATCTTCAGCAGCAGCATCCTTGTCCATATCAAAATCAACTTGATCTAGATTTAGAAACAAATCTTCCATTGTATATTCAGGTGAAGACTGTGCAGGAGAAGTTCTTGGTTCTTCAACCACTTGAGAAGTATCATCTTGAACTACAGCAGATGAGTCTTCTAACACAACATCTGGTACTTGACTGTTTAGCTGAGTTTGCTGATGGACATCAGACAAATCAGAATCTATTATAGAAAAATCTAAAGTGTTTAGTTCAGAGAGTACCACTTGTATAATGGAGGTGGCTTGTTCACTCTCCAGTGTAGAGGGTTCTTCTACACCTGGAAGCTCCCCCCGACTGTGATCCCTATGGATGGGGCTAGCTTGAGGCAGCTCCCCCTGGATCTCAGCAGTCTCTTGAGGAGCAGGAGTCTTTACTACTGTCTCTTCCTCTTGCTCATCAGGTGTGAACACCACCTGTTCTTCACTCTCAGAACTGCTTGAGGACTCTTGTGCCACAACAGCAGTTTTCCTTTTCTTCCTGGGAGGAGTGACTTTCTCTGTAACTGGCTTCTCAGGGGTAGGCATGTCCTTTGACAACACCCTTTCCCATCTAGAAAAGATCCTTTGATCCATTTTCCTCATGTGATTGATCTTACTTCCAGCAGCAGAGCTCATTACCTCTGGTATGGTACCAGCTAGGTAGAGACTGATAATCCTGCCCAGGTTGGGCTTTTTCAGACTTTCCTTTATTTTCTCATAAACTATCATAGACCAATCTGTTCTTAGGGTGAATATTATTCTGGTCATGACATTGAACATGGAGGCTGACACCCTGTCATGCCCTCCTGGCTTACTGAGGATAACCTTTCCCACAATCTCTGACATGAACTTTCCTTGGTTGTTCATGCCTTTCCTATTAAACACAGAACCTATCTTCAGTTTGGGATCAAGTCCACACCAAACTAAAGCTTCCCTAATCTTGGAGGCAGTTACTTCTTCTTCATCTTGAGTCTTAGGTAGCTGGAGTACCTTCCTCAGACTTTTTGGTGAAATCTTAACCTTGGATCCATGAACTCTGGATTTGATTCTGTATCCAGATTCATCAACTGCAGCTCCAGTAAGGAATTCTAGCACTTCCTTCTTCCAAATCTTTGTTGGTTCTGAAACCAAGTATTCTAGTCCAGAATTGGCGACTAGGGTTATCACCGATTTGATTTCTTGATCTGCGTCGTCGAACGCGCCGCGCACTAGCTCATAGGCCTCGTTCACGTTCTCCTCAAGCTTAGGAGCCATTAGGGTTTGGAGAATTAGTCTTGAGAAAAGAGAGGTGTCGACACAGGAGTTATGGTCTCGAAACTTTGAAAGCGTGTCGACAGACAAAGACAGAACCCTATTTATACCTTTCTGATTTTGAAGATGAACAGGCGGGACAGCTACCTAAACATGTGTCGACACTGGCAATAAGTGTCGACACTGACTTATAATGTCTCGACACACATGTGTCGACACAAGTTTAGTCAACAGATATTATGTGTCGACACATGGTTATGTGTCGACACAACATAACTCGACACATCGTCGAGACTTTACTTAGAAAATTCTGAGTAAAACATAAGTGTCGACACCATATTGGATGTGTCGACACCTACTTGACATGTGTCGACACTAACATTCTGAAGTGTCGACACCACATTCCTAGATGTGTCGACACATTTTTCCTGAAGTGTCGACACCACTATTCTGTGTCGACATAGACTTGTCTATGTGTCGACACCTTTTTACTTAGCCAATTTTCTATCCTGTAAACTTAGTCTAAGTTTATCATACCTAGTTCAATTTTGAATCTATTGAACTTAGCTTCTTCTAGTGGCTTAGTAAACATATCAGCTACTTGTTCATCTGTTTTAACATATTCAAGTGAAATATCTTCTCTTTCTACATGTTCTCTAAGAAAGTGATATTTAATCTCAATATGTTTAGTTCTACTATGAGATACAGGGTTATTAGCTATTGAAATAGCACTTGTAGAATCACAGTAAAGTGGAGTTTTACTTACCTGAAATCCATAGTCCTCTAGCTGATGTTGAATCCACAGAAGTTGAGCACAGCAACTTCCTGCAGCCACATATTCTGACTCAGCTGTGGAGATAGCCACACTAGTCTGCTTTTTGCTGCTCCATGAAATTAGTCTTCCACCTAGGAATTGACAGGTTCTAGTAGTGCTCTTTCTATCCTCTTTACATCCTGCAAAGTCTGCATCTGAATAACCTGTTAGATCAAAGTCTCCATTCCTAGGGTACCAGAGGCCTAGATAGGGAGTGCCCTTTAGATATCTCAAAATTCTCTTGACAGCAGTCAAGTGAGACTCTTTAGGGCAGGCTTGATACCTTGCACAAACACATGTAGCATACATGATGTCTGGTCTACTAGCAGTCAAGTATAATAGGGAGCCAACTATCCCTCTATACAAGGTTTCATCTACAGGTTTCCCTGCATCATCCTTGCTAAGAGACGTACTTGACCCCATAGGAGTCTTCATGGTACTGGATGAATCCATACCATATTTCCTTATGAGTTCTCGGGTGAACTTGGACTGACATATGGATAAACCACTTTCAGTCTGTTTAACTTGGAGACCCAAGAAAAACTTCAGCTCTCCCATACTGCTCATTTCAAACTGACTTTGCATAAGTTTTGCAAACTTTTTGCAAAGGCTGCTTTCAGTAGACCCAAATATAATGTCGTCTACATATATTTGTACTAGTATGACTTTGCCTCTAGATTCCCTAAGGAATAGAGTCTTATCTATTTTCCCCCTTGAGAACTTGTTCTCAATGAGGAAACTAGATAGGGTTTCATACCAAGCTCTAGGAGCTTGCTTTAACCCATATAAAGCTTTCCTAAGTCTATATACATAATGAGGTAGAGTTGGATCAACAAAACCTGCAGGCTGCTCCACATAGACTTCTTCTTTCAAATTACCATTTAGGAATGCTGACTTGACATCCAATTGGTATACCTTGAATCCTTGATAGGTTGCATAGGCCAAGAACATCCTTATGTCTTCCAGTCTGGCTACTGGAGCAAAGGTTTGATCAAAATCAATACCTTCTTCTTGCCTATATCCTTTTGCAACCAGTCTTGCTTTATTCTTAATGATGACCCCTTGTTCATCCATCTTATTTCTGTAGATCCACTTAGTTCCTATTACATTGTGGTCTTTAGGTTTAGGAACCAGTTCCCAAACCTTGCACCTCTTGAACTGATTAAGCTCTTCTTGCATAGCTTCAGTCCATTGTGGATCTTGTATTGCTTCTTCAAATCTTTTAGGTTCAACTTGAGACAAAAAGCTGGAATAGATTGCAGCATTCATGTTTCTACTCCTGGTTTGTACTCCTTGTCTTGGATCTCCAATAATCAGCTCTACTGGATGATCTCTAAGATGCCTGTGGGCTGGAGGCATCCTCACTTCAGGTTGAACCACTTCAGCATCTGCATCATGCTGTACTCCATGTCTTTCTTCAGCAACTGCCACATGTAGTTCTCCCCCTGGACAACAGCTACTCTCCTCAACTTGCTGTCTTGCAGCAGGCACCTCTTCTATAGTAAGCTTGTCCAATTCCTTTGTCAAACCTGTGGGGCTGCATACATTGCTAGACAACTCATTGTTAATAAGTTTTGTCTCATCAAAAACTACATGCACTGATTCTTCTACAACTTATGTAGTCAAGTTGTAGACTCTATAAGCCTTACTATTATTGCTGTACCCAACAAAAATTCCCTCTTGGGACTTGGCAGCAAACTTAGTTAAGTAAGACTTCCCATTGTTAAGTATGAAGCATTTGCAACCAAAGATCCTAAAATAGGATAGGTTTGGTTTCCTGCCTTTCACAACTTCATAGGGGGTCTTGTTTAGCCTTTTAGTGATGGTAGCCCTATTTATAACATGGCATGCAGTGTTAACTGCTTCAGCCCAGAAATACTCTGGCAGTGATGTATCACTTAGTAGGGTCCTACCAGCCTCTATCAAGGTCCTATTTTTCCTTTCAGCAATGCCATTTTGCTGAGGTGTTCTAGGTGAAGAGAATTCTTGAAATATCTCAACGTCTTCACATAGTTTTGTCATGCTTTCAGACTGAAACTCAGTACCATGATCACTTCTAATTTTGACCACAGTACTATTTAGTTCATTCTGAATTTGCTTGACAAAGCTGTAGAAGACACTAGGTGTTTCAGATTTCTGTCTCAAGAAGAACACCCAGGAAAACCTTGAGTAGTCATCAACAACTACAAAGGTATAGACCTTCCTACCTAAGCTGTGAACTGGCATTGGACCAAAGAGATCCATATGCAAGAGGTATAAACACCTCACAGCATCTTTGTTATCTATGCTTCTAAAGGTGGATTTACTCTGCTTGCCATTTTGACAAGCTGAGCAAATACCATCTTTAACACACTTAACTTGAGGACCATTCCTCACTAACTCTTTGCTAAAGAGTTTGCTAATAGTCTTGTAGTTTAGATGAGCTAGCCTCTTGTGCCATTTGACACAATGAGAGACTGTCTCATCAGCTACAAGACAAACAGGAGAACCATTGTTCTCAATCATAATGTCGAGACAGTAGACATTCCTCTTTCTATATCCTGTCAAAATGATCTCTTGATCACTTGACCTCTTGATATGACAACCATTTTTAACAAATGAGATGTCATACCCTACATCACTTAACTGACTTATACTTATTAGGTTGTGTTTCAACCCTTTAACATAAGCCACTTGAGTAATGGTAACAAGGTTTGAAGAAATGTTACCAAACCCTTTGATGATTCCTTTTTCAGAACCACCAAAGGTCACTTTAGGACCATTTTTGATTGGAATGTAGTCCTTCAGTAGTCCCCTTGTTCCAGTCATATGTCTGGAACATCCACTATCCAAGTACCATGTAGGGGTATGGCCACTTGGATTGACCTGCAAAACAAATTAATGAACCTTAGAAACCAAAGTATTCTTGGGTCCTTGGTGACTGTTAGTTTGCAATTTGACAAACCTACCTACTGGCTTTCCAACAGGTAGTTTGGAACTCACTTTGGCACTCTCATTGTGCCAACAGTCTACTGCAAAATGGCCAACTTTGCCACAGCACCAACATTCAAATTTATTGTACCTTTGCTTAGGTACTGCCTTGGCTGTCTTGACTACAGCAGGCTTGTTGAATGTTGGGGCTTTGCCCTTGAACTTATACTTGGACTGCTCAGTCCCTGCAGGTCTAACAAAACCCAGTCCAGCTTTACCCTTGTGATGAACAAATTCATCAATTATGGGTAACACTGACTTAGGTTTAGAAAACCTAGCAACCAAGTCCTTCTCCTTCTGAAGATTGTTCTCCAGACACTTAATTTGATCATTCTTAAAAGTGATAGTTCCCATCTGAATCACAGTGATGTGTTTCAGCCTGGCTACCTCATTCAGTTTTTGATCAAATTGCTTCTCAAAATCTGTTGCAACAGCCTTGAGATCAGCAATCTCCTTTGCCTGACTTTTGGCTAGGGTCTTGCATTTCTTGTAGGCTTGCAACAGCACCTTATATTCATCTATAAGCTGATGAATATCTTCCTCAGACTCAGATACATTCTCATCACTTGATGAAGAAGAATCTGATTCTGAAGTAGAACAAGAATCTGAATTTAAACTTGAACTTTGTACCTGACTGGGTCCTGGCTGCTCCAGGATTTTGGCACTGTCTGTCAAAGCCATTAGCCCTTGGCAATGACTGTCCTCTTGTTCATAAATTGACTCCAAGATCTACATGAATTCTTCCTCTTCTTCTTCAGCAAACAGCCCTATGTAGGCTTCAGCCTCAGACTCAGTTTTTTAAGAAGATATATCTGATAGAGTCTTCTCCTTCTTAGCAACAAAAGACTTTTCTTTCTTCCCTTTGAAGTGAGTCTTTTTCCTGTCACCAGATTCCTTTCTCTTTTCTGGACAATCTGCAATTACATGGCCCTGTCTATTGCAGCAATAGCAAACAATCTTTGAACCAGTTGCCTTGCTTGATGTTGTTCTTTTCTTGTCATTCCTTGAAGACCTCTTTTTCTGATAAGAGTCTTCCCTTCCTTGTGATCCAGAAGGCCTTGACCTCCACTGTTTCTTTTTCAAAAACTTCTGGAAGTGTCTAGTGAAAGCAGCAAAGTCTTCATCACTTTCACTGCTCTTAGACTTTGTGCTGACAGACTCATCAGATTCTGATTCAACTACCTCTGGTGGTGGAGTTAAAGACTTATTCCTGCACTTTCTGGAAACTTCTGTTTTGAAAGCAACAGTTCTTTCCTTATGCTCAGTCCTTGTTGATTTTTCCTCCTCTTTTCTCACTGTTAACTTCATCTCATATGACAATAGCTTGTCAAACAGTGTGGGTGGAGAAATTTCCCCCAACTTAGCCATTTCTCTTATAGCACAGATCTTGGTGTCCCAATCTTTGGTTATGGACCTTAAGAACTTGTCATTTAGTTCATAGTTAGTGAACTCTCTTCCATAAGACATGAGTTCATTAACTATCCTGTAAAATTTCTTATAGCACTCAGTGATGCTATCACCCTTTCCTTGCCTAAAGCTCTCATACTCCTGATTTAGCAAGGACTTCCTATCTTGCCTAACTTCTTCAGAACCTTCCATATAGACAATGAGAGTATCCCACATCTCTTTTGTTGTCTTACAGTGAATTAAGTTCTGAAAAGTGGCATCATCAATGGCACTCACTATTATGTTATGTGCCCTCTTGTCCATGGTGGCTAGGACAATTTCATCCTTAGTTATCTCAGAGAAATCCTTTGGAGTCCTCTGATTTGCATCCAATACTGAAATCTTCATTGGCACATAAGGCCCTTCCTTAACTGTGATGTAGATTCTAGGGTCAGAGGCTTCCATAAATAGCCTTACCCTCTCTTTCCAGATCCCAAAGATCTCTTTCCTGCATATGGGTAATTTCATGGAACCCAATTCCTTGTGATTCTCATAAGAACCCATGTTTCTTGATGTTCTTGAATTTCTTGACTCTGTGAATTGCCTTACACTGAATCTGCCAAACAGAATCTCCTCAGACTGTTAGTCCTTGTTTTGAGGAACCTGGCTCTGATAGCACTTGAAAGATATGGTACCTAAACACCTAGAGGGGGGGGGGGGTGAATAGGTGACCTAATCCTTTTCTAACTTTGTTGGCAGCCAAACAGTTATATCACAGATTTCTAACTAGTTTATTACAGCAATCAGCAATAATCAAACATACACAGCTAATCCACAGCACATTCACAACACAGCACACAGTGATTTATAGTGGTTCCCCAAGATATGGGCACATCCACTTTCCCCCTTCACCTATCTAGCAGTGTACTAGATTCGGCCAAACTTCTCCACTATCTCAGAACCCAAATTGGTTCCTACCTCAGGCCCAAAGCCTTACAACTCAGCTTTATCCCAAAGCCTACACTCAGCCAATCAAGGCCTACACTCAGCCAACCAAGGCCTACACTCAGCCAACAAGGCCTACACTCAGAGATCTCTATCTCCTACACTCAGGCTAACAAGCCCTACCCTCAGCCTTTATAAATATAGGCTTGCAATCACTCAGATCCAATGGATCCTACAAGTTACAAATGTAATACAAATAATAACTCTACAACTCAGAATTAAAGGAGGGGAGTTGAGAGATTCTTGATGAGTTCTTGGAAGAACTCAGCTGGATTCACCCTGACTTAGCTTTCTTCAAAGCTTCTTGAGTAGAACTGAATAAGGCTGAATCCTCTGCAGTTGTTCCTTGACCTCTGCCACTTAAGATCCAGACTGAATCTGAATCCTTTCTCAGCCTAGTTCCAAAGGCTGATTTCTTGGATGGAGCCCTCTCTCTCCAACTTCTTAGATCTGCAGTTGGACTGCAAGATCTTCTTGTTTTGATACTCTGTGTACCACTTTTCTGATTACTTGAATAATCTGTACTACTTGTTAATCACTTGATCAACTCTTTCAACAACTTCAACAACAGTTTCTGTAAACTGTGGGTGCCTATTTATAGGCCTTCTTCATGGTAACCGGCTGGTCCGGTTCATAACTGACTTCTGACATCTCTGACAGTTGTTGTAGACCGGCTGGATCGGCAGCTGCCATGTCAACCAGTCACTTCTTGAAAATCTCTAACAGTCAGTAAGTGTCGAGACTTTCTGTCTTTAAGTGTCGACACTTATAGTCCAAGTGTCGACACATGCTTTGTAAGTGTCGACACAAGTCTACAAGGTGTCGACACATATCCTTGTATATCTCGACACAGATTCTTCTTCATGTGTCGACACTGAAATTGAGTGTCGACACAAGTACTTGTTCTTCTAGCTTTTGCTGAATTCTTCTATGTGTCGACACATCTCCTTTGTGTCGACACATCTTCTTGTGTTGAATCTGTCAAGTGCTTCTTGGTGTCGACACATAGCCTTCTATGTTGAATCTTGCTGAGTGTCGACACAGCTCCTTGTGTCGACACACCTTCTAGTTGTTGAGACTTCAGCTGAGTGTCGACACATTCCCATAGTGTCGACACTTGTACTTAGAATAATTTGTTGTTCTTTTTGTTCATTGCTAAGTGTCGACACAGCTCCATGTGTCGACACTTTCTTCAAGTGTTGAGTCTTCAGCTGTGTGTCGACACATTGTTCTGGGTGTCGACACATACTTCAAATGTTGACTCTTCTGTTGAGTGTCGACACATTGTGTTGAGTGTCGACACATGCTTCAAGTGCTGACTCTTCTGCTTAGTGTCGACACATTGTGTTGAGTGTCGACACTTGTACTTAGACTATGCAGACTTTTGCTGAGTGTCGACACAGCTCCAAGTGTCGACACTTTCTGGTGTAGACACAGCTTCACTGGGTGTCGACACAGCTCCTTGTGTCGACACTTTCTGTCTGCACTTTTCTTCACTGAGTGTCGACACAGCTCCAAGTGTCGACACTTTCTGTCTGGTGTCGACTCTGCTTCCCAGGTGTCGACACAATGACTCCAAGTGTCGACACTGCTTGTCTGGGTGTCGACACAAGTCTTCTTGAGTGTCGACACTTTCCCTCTGGGTGTCGACACATGGACTTAGAAACTTTTTGCTTCAGTCCAGTGATTTCTTAACCTGCACAAATAACTCAAACATACATCAAATACATTATGATGTATATCATTGAGTTGGGTGAGGCTTCTTCAAATCAGGTACATTTGACCAATGTACCCAACACCTTGCCTGCTCCGGGACAATTTGATGAAAGCCCTATGGAGGACGCTGCAGATCCGGACCTTGACGAAGTCATCCAGATCTCGCAAAGAAGATCAGAAGAAAAGAGTCAAGAGCCTCAGGAAATGTGGAAGCCAAGAAATAATGCACAATATTGCCAGTTCCACAAAGAAAAGGGCCATCTGACCGAGGACTGCAAGGCCCTTCGCACGCTGATAGAGAAGTTGCTTGCCGAGGGCAAGATTGACCTGGCCAAGAAGGATTCTCCTTTCTCGTCGAAGCCATCCACCTCAAAGGGCAAAGAGGTAGCTGAGGCATACCAGGAATGTGTGGATGTAGAGGACGAAGGCCGTCTGGGGCCGATCAACGTCCCGGTGGAGTGCTTCGATGCAGATGATGAAGGGGTCCTGGGACGCCTCTTCTTCATCCATGGTGGAGCAGGGACCGAGTCCACTCGGAAATCGTCAATTTCAAGGGTCACCCAGGCAGAGGTGGCCTGCTCTTCCGTTGCTCCTCCAAGTGAGTTTGTCAGCTTTGGTCCAGCAGACCTACCTCAAATAGCCAACCCGTTTGATGACGCCGTAGTAATCGAGGCTGTAGTGGGGGACTTCACAGTGGATAGGATTCTTGTTGACACAGACAGCTCGGTCAACCTCCTGTTCAAGTCTACCTTTGAGGCCCTGAGGACCGGAAAGCCTCTGCTTTCCACTGAGGGGCCACTCTATGGTTTCTCGGGAGAGAGAAAGGAAGTAGAGGGCAACGTCATCCTGCCCGTGAAGCTCGGAGGGTCGACTAAGCAAATACAGTTCATAGTGGTTGACGCCCCCAGCAGCTACCATGCCATCTTCGGCAGGCCCTTGTTAAACAAGTATCAAGCGGTGGTTTCAACTTACCACCTTTCCATCAAGTTCTTTGCCGATGGAAGGATGTGCCGGGTCAGGAGTGACCCAAGAAGAGCAAGGGAGTGCTACGTCCGTACTGTCAACATGGTTGAAGCCAGCCCTTCCCTTGCTCCAACAGAAGCTGCAGAAGTCTCTCCCAGTTCAGAAGTTGCTGCCGATGAAGGTGCTCACCTGGAACCTGCCCAGGTGACGCAAGGAGTCCCCATTGCTGAGGGGGAGGAGAGGAAGCTCTCCATCAACTCGGAGCTACCTGAAGATCAAAAGGCTGAGTTGATTTCCTATTTGCTGAATAATCTGGATGTCTTCACCTGGTCAGCAGAAGACATGCCAGGAGTGGATCCTGATGTTGCATGCCACCACTTGAACGTTGATCCCGGCTGCAAGCCCATACAACAAAAGAAGAGGGACATGACTACAAAGCTTGCTGAACCGATAAGGGAGTAGGTCGCAAAGCTCCTCAAAGCAAATTTTATCAAAGAAATTCAATATCCTACTTGGATTTCTAATGTTGTAATGGTTAAGAAACCAGGAGGAAAATGGCGAATGTGTGTAGATTTTACCAAACTTAATAAAGCATGCCCTAAACATTGCTACCCCTTGCCTCGGATAGATTCTTTAGTTGATTCCGCGGTAGGGTACTCTTATATGAGTTTTTTAGATGCGTTTTCTGGTTATCACCAGATAAGAATGCATAAGTCTGACGTTCCTCACACGTCGTTCATAACTAATGATGGTTGCTATTGCTACCTTGTGATGCCCTTTGGGCTTAAGAATGCCGGTGCAACCTATCAACGGATGATGGACCGTGTGTTTAACCATCAGAAGGGGAGGAACCTAGAAGTGTATGTAGACGATCTCTTGATTAAGAGTAAGTCGTTTTCGCTGCACTTGCGAGACCTAGCAGAGACGTTCGCTACTCTGCGTAGGTACAAAATGAAGCTCAATCCTTTGAAATGTACGTTTGGAGCGAGTAAGGGGAAGTTTCTTGGTCATCTCCTTACTCCGGAAGGACTTGCCCCCAACCCTGATAAAGTGAAAGCCATCCTTGATATGCCTACCCCTCGTTCACCTAAAGAAGTTCAGCAGTTAGGGGGGAGGCTAGCAGGCCTTGTGAGATTTCTCTCTCGAGTTGGAGATAGGAGTGCTCCATTATTCAAAACTCTCCGAGGAGCCTCCAAGTTTGAGTGGACAGAAGAATGCTCCCAAGCTTTTGAGCAGTTGAAGATGCAACTGACCTCAGCACCCCTGCTTCAGAGTCCTCGGTCAGGAGAGATTCTTTTCTTGTACCTAGTGGTTGGCCCTGAGGCCGTCAGCTCCGTTCTTCTTCGGGAAGAGAGCAGAAAGCAATTCCCAATTTATTATGTTAGCCATATCCTAAAGAGTGCTGAGACATGGTATCCAATTCTGGAGAAGTTAGACTTGGCGCTAGTCATGTCGGCTCGTAGGCTTCGTCCATACTTCCAAGCACATTCAATTCAAGTCGTCACCGATCAGCCTTTGAAGGGTTGTTGGAAAAACCAGAACATTCCGACAGACTAGCTAAGTGGGCAATAGAGTTGAGCAAATTTGAAATCTCTTATGTGCCCAAGACAGCCATTAAAGCTCAGGTCCTAGCAGATTTTCTAATCGACATGCCAGAGTCCAGTCCTGATCGAGCAGAAAGGTCACCTTTGGCTTGGACCATCTATGTTGATGGAGCCACAGGCAGTTCTTCCGGAGCAGGGGTGATTCTCATCAATCCAAACGGAGTCAAATTGGAGCAGGCCATCAAATTCTACTTTTCAGTAACCAATAATCAGGCCGAATATGAATCTTTGCTAGCAGGCTTGAGGCTTACAAGAGAACTCGGAATCGATCATGTTCACATCAAAACCGATTCTCTGGTAATGGAGTGACAAGTCCTCGGTAACTTCGAAACAAGAGAGCCGATCCTGAAGAAATATCTAGCTCTTGTGAAGATAGAAGTCGGCAGGTTCAAGAGCTTTACCATCGAGCACATCCCCAGAACAGAAAATGAGGAGGCCGATTTTCTTTCCAAGCATGGGATGCTTTCAGGAGGGACAACTTCCGAGCTCTTTCGCCCGGCAGTATGGGAAGGAGATTTGATGCAAGTAGACCAACGTACTCTTGGATGGACCCATTCATCCTCTATCTGTCAACGGGAGATTAGCATCATACAATCAGAGATAAGAAAAAGTTTAGAATAAAAGCAGCTCATTATTTCCTAGTGGCGGGAGTCCTCTACAGAAAAACTTTCCTCTCTACCATGGCCCGGTGTGTTTCAGAAGAAGAAGCTTTCACTATTTTGCAAGAGATTCATTCCGGAGAGTGTGGAAGCCACTCGGGAGCCAGAACTCTTGAAAAATAAATCCTGCGGCAAGGATATTTCTGGACCACTATGAAGAGAGACTCTGAGATCAATGCCAGAAAGTGTGTTCAGTGCCAGAAGTTTGCTCCACTTCAGCACCAAGCAGCTCAGTCCCTCAGATCGATTGCAACTGCTTGGCCCTTCGCAGTTTGGGGAATGGACCTCCTCGGTCCTTTTCCCATGGCAAGCAGCCAGCGACGTTTCATCATCGTAATGATCGACTAGTTCAGCAAGTGGATCGAAGCCAAGGCATTGGCTAAGAAAACTACTCAGGTCGTCAGAAGCTTCATTTGGGGAGAGATTGTCTGTCGGCATGGAATTCCAATGGCTATAATCACTGATAATGGGCCACAATTCAACAACTCCGAGATGATAGATTTTTGCAAGCAGATCGGAACAGAGCTGCGGTTTGCATCAGTTCATCATCCCAGAAGCAATGGCCAAGTAGAAGCAGCCAACAAGTAGATCCTCAGTTTGCTCAAAAATAAAGTGCAGAATCTCAAGGGCAGCTGGGCTGATCAGCTTCCATCAGTTCTCTGGTCCCTTAGGACAACGCCATCATCCGCAACTGGGGAGACTCCATTCAAGCTCTCTCATGGCTCGGAGGCACTTATACCAGTTGAGTTTGAAGTCCCATCACCCAGAGTTCTGCTTGCAAGAGAAGGCGTTGAGGACTGGCTTGAATTGAATAGTTAAGAGATGAGGTTCAGCCTGGAACAGATCGAGGCCATCAGAGATCAAGCAGCCATAAGGCAGGAGGAGATCAAAAGAAGGATGGCCCGCTACTTTGATCAAAACGTGAGGATCAAACACTTCCAAGTGGGAGATCTCGTTCTAAAGAAGATTGATGCAGCTGCAAGAGCTGGTTCAATTGGGAAGCTTAATCCAAATTGGGCCTGCCCTTTTGTTATCAAAGAAGCATTAAAGAGCGGCACTTACCGCCTGCAGACATACGAAGGAGAGGATATACCACACACATGGAGCGGGGATGATCTCAAGCGGTTCTATTCTTAAACCTCTTTTTTTCTACTTTGTGTATCCCCTTCAAGAGTTATTATGAATAAAAACAACTTGCTAACGCTTCTTCAAGTGTTGTCTATGTAATCATGACAGATGAGACGCTAAGAAAGATTCCAAAAACGGTTCTACGCCTGACCTCCCTTTTCTTTCTTATGTTTGCTTTGCAAATACATTTTATTAATCGAAGGATCTATACTGACACATTTTCTAGCGTTTTCTCTCTCTCCCAAAGACCCATAACGGTTCCCTGGTACCAGGAGACATCACCGAGTTCAGCAAGACCTCCCCTAGAGCTGTTGTCATTAGCGTAACACCACAAAGACCACGTGTTGCGAGGAGATTTCGCACCATGTAGTGGGAGCTTGCAGGCTCTAGCGCGGTTGGATTCTGGACTTCGGATACCGGCAAGTACGTGACCCCACCTCTGCATTATGGAGGGCTGGGTGGGGTAAAGCTCTACCATTCCGCCATAGGGGTATCGTTACAACTTCGATGATCGCGTGAGGAAAGTATGCCGTTCCGGCTCACCTGCCCGCGGGTCATCTTAGCTTGTAACCCTCGAACACTCCCTGGTACCCTCGAGCAGTGCCTGCAGGAGACCCACAGCTTAGACTGTACTCCAGGCAAGAGGGCAGGGAACCGTTCCGACAAATGAGCATTTTGCTCTTCGCAGGGAATTATGTGCGGACTGGTTTTCTCTATCCGCTCAGTCCGCCTGTTTGGGTTGATTTTATAGCTTGTAGCCCAGTGAGGAAAGTATGCCGCTCCGGCTCACCTGCCCACCTGGTCGCAAGCTATAGGTCATTTCTTCTATTGTGAGCGGATTGGTTTTCTGTGTCCGCTCAGTCCGCCAGCTTGGGTTGATTTTATAGCTTGTAGCCCGGTGAGGAAAGTATGCCGCTCCGGCTCACCTGCCCACCTGGTCGCAAGCTATAGGTCATTTCTTCTATTGTGAGCGGATTGGTTTTATGTGTCCGCTCAGTCCACCAGCTTGGGTTGATTTTATAGCTTGTAGCCCGGTGAGGAAAGTATGCCGCTCCGGCTCACCTGCCCAGCTGGTCGCAAGCTATAGGTCATTTCTTCTATTGTGAGCGGATTGGTTTTCTGTGTCCGCTCAGTCTGCCAGCTTGGGTTGATTTTATAGCGTGTAGCCCGGTGAGGAAAGTATGTCGCTCCAGCTCACCTGCCCACCTGGTCGCAAGCTATAGGTCATTTCTTCTATTGTGAGCGGATTGGTATTCTGTGTCCGCTTAGTCCGCCAGCTTGGGTTGATTTTATAGCTTGTAGCCCGGTGAGGAAAGTATGCGGCTCCGGCTCACCTGCCCACCTGGTCGCAAGCTATAGGTCATTTCTTCTATTTTGAGCGGATTGGTTTTCTGTGTCCGCTCAGCCCGCCAGCTTGGGTTGATTTTATAGCTTGTAGCCCGGTGAGTAAAGTATGCCGCTCCGGCTCACCTGCCCACCTGGTCGCAAGCTATAGGTCATTTCTTCTATTGTAAGCAGATTGGTTTTCTGTGTCCGCTCAGTCCGCCAGCTTGGGTTGATTTTATAGCATGTAGCCCGGTGAGGAAAGTATGCCGCTCTGGCTCACCTGCCCACCTGGTCGCAAGCTATAAATCATTTCTTGTATTATGAGTGGATTGATTTTCTTTATCGCTATGGGTCATTTCTATCTTTGGTGGACTGGTCTTATCTATCCGCGCAGTCCGCCAGTTTCCTTGGGATGATTTTATAGATTTTATCTTTGGCGGACTGGTTTTCTGTATCCGCTCAGTCCGACAGTTTTCTTTAAACCACGAGCTATATACATCATTTCTACTACGAGCGGGTCGGTCTTCTGTATCCGCTCAGTCCGCATAATGGTTTTCATGTTATAATTTGATTAATAAAGAGAAATGCGACTCTACTAGAACTCAATGAAGTACCACCTGACTTTGTTATCAGCTGGCTATTTTCGTCATTTTTTAAGGAGAATGTTGAATGGATTGATGATTTGGATTCTCTAATTAGCGAGATTCGTTATAAATGATCTTAGTTTCGTGCGGACTGCAATTAAAACTCAGCAGAGTCCGCCTGGCAATTTCTTATTCCGACAACGGACAATAATATTCTTTA